>CM049372.1:26832103-27432103 GCA_026937815.1 Etheostoma perlongum | reverse complement strand
CTTTGTTCCAGCTGCCACAGCAGATTTGGGCGTCTGTCCGGAGGCCTGTCAGAAACAGGCTTATCTCTTGGGGGCCTCCCAGTACAAAGACCCATTTAGATGCTCACGGAGAGTGAAATCTTCATTATATACCTCTTGAAAGAGAAACAGACCTCTGCTCTTTAAGAAAATTAATTGGAGACACATATTTTGCTTGGCTGCAATACATGCCCCAAAACAAAGGAACAGGAGAATCTAGTACAGTGAATCCTTTTATTATGTTAGACTTAGAGTGAGTTGGGAGATATCGATGTTTCAGCTCTTTGTGTTCATGTTTACTTTAAATTTAGACACTGTCACAGAGCTATTAAGGACTTTGAGAGTTGAGAACCTTACGTATATTTTTGTCTTATTCCTTACAGCTTTTTTTATAAATACTCTTATTAAGTTACACAAGAGAATAAGACTACATGTAAAACAAGATACCACAGTATTAATATCAAGGGTTTCTATCCTTGCATGCAACTGTCCATTCATGTATCTCTATATCATCCATCCATACATCCTTCCATCCACCTATCCATCCATCTGCTGGCCTTTCCCAGCCATGCCTGTAGTAAGAGTGTCAGTATATCTGCCATGGCGTCCTGCTGATGTGTATATTGTGATGGGATTGAATACTCTAGCTACCAATATGGCCTGCACCAATACTGGATTAGCCACAGTGGATTAGCAGCCTGCCCTCCTGCTGCTTATTCAAATATTGTTTCACGTATTGTCATCATTGGGACAGAGCTCTGCCCCAGTAGCCTGTAAGCAAAAGAACATTCTCAAAGAAAACCAGAAAAAAATGTCTTCCTTTTTCCCACAAAAGCGCAGAATTTCATTTTTCAGTGAACGTGGAATATGGACCACTGAGGGTGGGAAGTGATGGTTTCGGAGAGAACGGATGCAGCCCTAGAACAGGGAGAAAAAGGAGGATGGAAAGATGATGGAAAGCAAAACCCAACCAGGGCCAAAATCAGGCATGAAAGCGTGCCTTGATCTTTGATACATGGTGTTCTTCTTTTTTTCTCGTCTCTGCCTTTCTCTCTCTCACTCTCACACATACACTTGGGAGTCAAGGCAATTGATGTGCTGCCTTTGATGGCAAAGAGAGGCCTATATTAACCGCCAAAAGACCATGATGAAAGGGCTGAGAAAAAGGAAAGAAAATGGGTATAAATTGTGTTATTAAAAAGAATGGCAACTCATGTTAAATACTTGGGATGGAGTGATGGTAACCAGACATCGGCCGCCAAGGGTTTGATGGTTTAACGGCAGCGGAGGAGAGGCTAAGGTAGACGGAAAGCTTACCGTGCTAGCCCGGCGGTAGTGGTGGCTGACGATGGCTTGGTGGTTCCAGTATGTCATGCTGGTGGTCATCCTGTTAGAATAAGGGACGTGAATACACTTGCTGCACAACCAGGGTTCCTCCTGGTGATTCGGAGGTCTGGACGCCAGTGGACGTCCCACAGCAGAAGCAGTCGCCATCTTTGTCCCGTTGTTGTCTTGGATATCCTCTCCTGCGTCTTCATCCCTCCCTCTGTCCTTTGATCATGCCTCCCTCCCTTGCTCTCTGCCGTATGACATCATCACGCAGTGGTATCGACAAGCATCAAAGAACCTCTGGGCAGGACTGTGTATCTGTCGGTCTGTGCGTTTCAAAGGGGTGTAAATATGGAGTATAAAGAGTCCTGTAACCCCCCCGCTCCCTTCATCCACTGTTCTCCTCTCCCTGCAGATGGATGGTTTGTTTGGCCAATACAAAACTATACACACACATATGCACACACCCACACCACCCATCTCTCAGACGGTTGTATCCCGAGGCCCCCTGCTGTGCCTGTAGCATTTGATGATGTGTTTCACGGCTTCATTCATTCCAAAGCGTGTTTTCTTTTCTCCACCATTTGTTTCACCCTCCTTATCCATCTTTTCAAGCTGTTGCAACAAACACAGATGTGTCCTTTAGTCAAGTTTGTGGCTTAATGACAGTTACATTTCTTCTCAAACTGATCTAGTAACACTCCTCCTTGAGTCATCACCCCTCCTTCCTCTCACTTTGACTCTCATCCCCTGCTCATTCTCTCTTACCTCTTACAGCTGGCCAGTACCATTTCCAATCCTGTTAAATTTGTATGTCCTCTTGAGGAGCCTTTCTGTCTGTCTGTCATTTGCCTGAAAATCACATATACATGTTTCACTGTCACACTCTCAATCCCCTGCAGCAGCTGTTATCCAATCCAATGAGATCTTCCCCGCCCAAAAACACACATAATTAGCAACAGAATGGGTAGCATTTGACCAAACATTCATTTACGAGCAAACATAATAGAGCCAATCAACTCTTTACCACTATCAGCATATCTTTAACATACATTTTATTTAAATAGCAGTTAACTATCAGTATGTGACCTACAAAGACAGAGAGCAGTAACTACAAAAATAGTGAAGTGGGAACAAAAAATGGGGTTTTAAGGAATCAGGCTGGCTAGTAAACTGTGCAACAGAGAGAAAGGTGATAATGCATTATTTTATGCATTTTAGGGCTGAATATTTTACCTCAACTCAACCACATCACGTTAATTCACTTACTGCTAGCTGTTAAGCTAGGCTAGTTATGTTATCGCCCAACTAATTTAGCTGTTTCTTTTTCTTTATGATGATTAAACTACATTTAGTTATGTAGAATGAAAAAAACTGAAATATCAAGATGTCATCACATTTTAATTTTTTTTAATTACAAAGAGAACTTTGAAAAAACGTTAATTTAGATTCAGCTAAGGTTAGCAGTGGCTATGTTTCACTAGAGTTAGCTATCTGGTTTTAGTTGTCTAGTTAGCTAAGTCCCTCTGTGGCCTTGTTTTTAGCTTTATTTTGTAGTTATTGTAAATTCTATATTCTGTTTTCACAGAAATGTTTATATTTAAGACTATAATCATTTTTATATACCATTTTTTATATACCAATGTCAAAAAGTCAGGTCCTAAGTCAATTTTACTGTGCAGTTCAAACTTAAAATTTAGGCCAAATATCTTTGTCATGTAACAAAAGTGTAGTCAAACTCATTACCATTACATTATCTCATTAACTGCATTGTTGTTGCTGGAATCCAATAACATAGTGCACTGTATTGGACTAATAAGATAACGTAAGCTAGCAAACTAGTTCATTCTAACGCAACACAAACCAAAAATAGCCTACTGTACTGCAGCAGAATTAATTATGTTATACTTTAACATCTTTTGCACATGCTTGAGAAGTTTTACACATTGTTTTACATGGTTGTTTCTGATACATTGATGTGATAGAAGATGTACTAGCAGTAACGCTCAGTGTTTACCTGAGAATAGGTGTTTGTATGATAATACTCAGACTAGTGACCACTTTATTAGGTACACCTGTACAATCTAATGCAGTCCAATACAAGCCCTGCTATTAGTTCTACATTAAAGATGTCTATATTCTTTAGTTTTTGGCGACATTGTTGTAAATGTGTAAATTTAATGATTAGTTTTAGCATTAGATAATGCAAAAGTTAGTGGTGGTGGTGTACTGGATCATTTAAGAAGTGTTTCTTATATTCTACATCCTCATGTATGTAAATAAGGACATCTAACAACATCAATATAATGCAGTTGAGAGCAACAATACCTATTTAACCACAACCTCAATAATAAACAAATGATTGAATTTACCCATTTGTGACAATGTCACCAAATAGTAAACATTATAAATTTCAAAAAGGTAGAATTTATGGCAGCACTTTTGTATTGGACTCCATCATTTCATTTTCATTCCTGTAAATGTGCCAGTGTTAGTAGCTAGCCAGCTAATTTTCAACTGTAGTCCTTTGGCCAGATAATTTGAGACCAGAGCAACAGGAAACAGCTAGACATTAGTATGGGTTAAAATTTACAGGCAGAAGACAATATGCTATAAAGACAGCAACAGCAACAAAATAAGCATTCTCAAGAAGAAGCTATGCAGAGCGACAGGAAGCAGCAAGACATTAGTACAGTAATACATCAACAGTATCCACATTCAGCACGTAACCATGCATGCAAGCAAGCAAGCAACAGAACACAGCCAAGCAACACTGAGTGTGGGCATTTTTTTGATACATGCAAACATGCAGAGCAGCAATTAACAATGAGACAAAAAATAAATAATCATGATGGAAATAGAAAATTGATTGACAATATTAAAATTTGCAGTAAATGTTAATAAAATGGTGAAATAGTAAAGTACAAGTAAATATGTTATACATAAACAGGCCATGCAGAGCTGACTATTAGATTGTATCAATGTACCTTATAAAGTGGTCATTGAGTGTATGTTGCCTGTATACATTTCTAAACAACAAGTCATTTCTGTGAATTCATACATACAAGGGTAAAATCACACACATTCATCAAGTCTCATTAGTGAAATAGGGCTTTGATCCAGTTCCTCTCAGCATTGCTCATTGGTTAAAGACAGAAAAGTAATTAAAGCTTTTTAGAATCACACAGCTGATGCCCCAGTTTCACTTCCTCTTCATAGTCTCCTGTTCTTCTATTTTGCCAGCTTTTTATTCACATCTTTACTTTGCACACTGCCCGGCCGCCCCTCTGCCCCCACGTCCCTTATCCTGTCTAACTAATTGTCAAGGTTCTTGTTAGCATTATGCTAAAATGTGTCTCCTTGCAGCAAAAGCCACCCAGTGATATGGTAAGCCCCCTCAGCGAGGATTATACTGCTGATGAGAATGAGGGAGTAGATGTGAGTGTGTGTGGTGAAGGAAAAACTGCTCCTGAATTTGTTCACTTATGCTCTCTCCTCTCTCCACCTCCTTCTCTTCAGCTCAACAAACTGTTTCTCAGCTTTCCACCAAACTAGCCCTCTTCCTCATGTCCACGTTCCAATCCCATAAGCAGTGATTTACATTCAAACAGCAACCTCATCCCAGGTATTAAGAAAACTAATTTCACAACATTAATAGACCCCTTAAAAATGCCCACTTATTTCCTCCACAAATTACTTCCCATAATCCTAATCTACTAAATCCGTCTGCTGATTGGTCCTTTTTCTGCAGTGACAAATAGGAATGTTTGGAATCAATTCGAGCACTCTTGGCCTACCTGTAGGATTGTTGGGGTAACAGCTAATAGCAGCGAGCTGACAGGCTGTAGAGGGTTGATAAGCATTTCTAATTATTGAACCCCATTCAGAAAGCTGGCAGCCACACACACACACACACACACACACACACACACAATCTCTCAGAGAAATAGATGTCCTCCAAACCCATATTCCCATTGCCACATTAGATAAAAATAAATAAAGAATTCATTGTTGTGTGCCTCTATTGACAGTGCATGTGTGTGTGACAAAGGAGAAGGCATCTGGAAAGCTACAAACTAATGCCTGGACAAAATAACAGGAAAGCCTCTCCATACAATAGCTCTGCGGTAAACACCAGTTTGACAAAGCTCTTAATCGTTTTTTGTTGTTGCTGTCGACGTTTGGGTTCAACTCAGTGGTCATTTTTTAAGACCATAATTTTGTACCAAACAAACACCACATTCAGTGTCCCTCAGTCATTGTTGGTCTGCCTGTGACTACTTTATGAGTTGCCACAAGCGAATACAGCCGTGCTATGTATATCTTCATTATTTTTTGAGACTTTACCCTTTGCCATATATTTGCTGTTCTTATGTCTGATGCGTATGATAATGAACATGAAACAAAATGTCAAATCCAAACTGCTAGGTGTTTTGCCATAGTAGGAAATACAGGTGTTACTAAAAATTTTAACAATGACATATGTTCTATTCAAGTGTCGCCATGACTGTGTGACTGTAAGACAACATGCCTGAAACTTAGGCAGCTACATGGAATTCAGCCATCATTAGTTTCCTTTTTACCTGTATGCTTTTCCTACGGTGACATGTCAAAATATCTATATTTATTAAGGTTTTTAAAATAAAATAAGCAAGCAATAAAACGGACCTTGAGCTGACACTGTCAAGTGCTTTCTTTAAGTTAGAAAATGAATGTGGCTAGGTCACATCCAGATATTGGATAAAATTACTGATTGACAAAATCTCCTCTTCTCAAATTTAATAAAACCATAGTCTATATCCACAACGTTCCACTTTCCGGGATTGCTCTGTTGCCAACAGAAGTTCCACCAAATTTCGCTCTCTTTGTCCGGATGTCTGTTACCTTCTGCTTTCTTTGTGTTGGAATTTGAAACTCCGGCAGGGTAAATAGAGACAGCCAGCTAGACTATCTGTCCAATCTGAGTCTTCTGTTGCATGACTAAAACAACTTTTGAACGTACACATGTTCCACCAAAACATGTTCCTTCCCAAGGTTATTTTGCCGCGGCACCCTGGTTCTGTCCGGTGCTTAGCGCTGCCCATGATGATTGGTTTAAAGAAATGGCAATAAACCAGAGCCCATTTTTCTCCCGTCCCAGGAGGGCTGTGTGGACTAGCCAGACCCTTCTCCGCCCGTCGCACTGTGGAGGAAGCTCTGGCAAAGCGAGACTAATAAAACACACTAATACAGAGTTATCATAAGCTTATTTAGAAAAATAAATATGGAAGGTTATAATGCAATGTTTAAACCAAATTTAAGTAGGTAAAAGTAGTCCTGGAATCCTTAAAAGTCCCTGAAGTGAGTCACATGATTGGCTCGACAGAGATGGCGGCTTACGGTATAGCTCCAGGCCCAATTTTACCAAATAGTGGTGTTTTATGGTTCCAACTACAATTCTATATATACAATTATTTATAATATTTTAAAAGAAAAACATAAAATGTATTTATATTATGTTATTCCAGCCATTTTGTAATTAATATATTATCTAAATTATTAATTACACACTAATGTAAATTAATTGCTCACCAATAAAAATGAGTTATTCTAAAGGAAATCATGTTGGCTCACTCAAATTATCTGTTGGTCCACTGACATTTATAGTCAATATACCCTTCTAGTATAAATAGGGATTTCCTACAGGAAGATTGTGTATCAGAAATATGTTTTCAGTGGCCATATAGTTCAGTAATTGTAAGTGTAGTCAGTGTGTTGTGCTGATTTTGTCCTTAATCAAGTAAATTGTATCCTTGTGTCTTCTTTCAGGTGTATATGACAGACTTATTACAGTGTTATTATTAATAATTATCAAAAACTACAATTAAAACTAAACTAATTTCACTGTAAACACATTGGGCTATACATGTTGATACATATAAGTTCAGCCGCTTAGCCAACAGATTCTATCATACAATTGCACCCTCCTCAGCAAGCTCAAAAACAAAAGGAGTGGTTGTTATTGTCAAATGGAATATTCCGCTTAAAGTTTTTTCCTTTTGGTCAAACAATACAGGCAGAATTGTGATTTCTTTAACAGAGTGGAGTTTTAGGAAAATTGCACTTATGTCAGCTTATGCACCTAATATTTTTGATGGCAGTTTCTGTTACGCTCACCAATCAAATGCTGGAGTTAATGGACTTCAATTTTGTGTGGGACCCAAATATTGATCGGTTGAACGCAAAGGTCACTGGGGTTCAGGTGCAAGCCACAAATGCTTTGAAATCATGGGCCAGCAGCTAGGGGCACATAGATATTTGGCGTGCAGTTAATCCCTGTAAGGATTATTCCTTTTTTCTCAGATAGACATAAATCCCTTTCCAGAATAGATTTTCTTTTTGCATCCTCTCAATTATTTCATTCAATTGATAAAGTGGTGTTTCTTTCAGTGGCAATGTCTGACCATAAAGGGTTCCTTTGCGTCACCACTCTAGACCGTCTGATGCTGCTAGATGGCGCTTTAATACTTCTTTATTGAAAAATTATTCTTACATCACTTAGTTTATAGCAGAATTCAAGATATTTCCAGACATTAATGTCGGCTCTGTAAAAGACCCCCAGGATATTGTGGGAGTCAATAAAAAGTTTTATTAGGAGCAATACCATAGTATTCTGCTCTAATGCGCGCAAAGCTAGATCTCTTCAACTACAAAAACTTGAAGCTGAGTTCACCAGGTTAGACTCATTGTTGCAAACTAATTTTAATGAACAAATAGCTTTAGAACAAACACTAGTCAAGAGAAAGAAATAAACAGCATTCTGAAACAGAAATCTGAATTTCTAATTCATAGAACAAGCCAGAGCTATTACTTTCAGGGTACTAGACCTAGTCATCTAATTACCATGAGAATCAGGTCCTGTGACCATTTGCAGATATTCCCACTATTAAATCTTCAGATGGTAATATTAGAACTGACCCTGTTGAAATAAATAAGTCCTTTCAGACATTTTATTCCAATTTATATAAATCAGAGGTTACTTTGGATAAAACCCATTGTGACAGCTAGTTGAATCAGCTTGACTTGCCTCAATTATCAGCAGAGGAATCAGCTTACTTAGACAAATGGATCACTTTAGAGGAGCTAAGATCAACTGGCCCCATTCCGTCTTGACATGATAAACTTCTTTATTGAGAAGGGTGAATTTTCAAGGGACATTAACACAATGTTGATCTCCTTACTCTTGAAAAAGGATAAGGATCCTACAGAGTGCTCTAGCTATCGACCTCTGAGCCTGCTTAACTCAGATTAAAAAATCTTTGCAAAACTCCTAGCTCATCGTTTAGAGTACCATATGTCAAAGTTTGTGAACTCTGACCAAACGGGATTCGTAAAAACGAGACTAGCAGCAGATAATGTTAGACTCCTTCTCCACATTGTTGATGCTGTAAAAGACAGCAAGACCCCGAATATCGCTTCTCTCTCTTGATGCAATGAAAGCCTTTGAAAGGCTTGAGTGGTCATTTCTATGGTCAGCCTTAGAGGTGGTGGGCTTTGGTAACACGTTCATGTATGACTAAAGTTATGGATTCTAACCCCTCAGCCCGAGTCTTAACCGGACGCACCTCCTCCTCTTTGTTTCCAGTTTCTGGATCTTCACGCCAAGGCTGCCCCTTGAGAATTTGGCCTCTCTCTAGCGCCTCTGGCTCAAGCTATTTGTCAATTGATTATGGTGTCACCAATATGCATTTGTAATACACAGCATCGTCTCTCACTATTTGCGGACAAAGTTTTTATTTTTGTTATTTAGAAAACCCTTCTCAGTCTCTTCCTCACCTTCTATCAATATGCGAGGAGTATGGAAGCTTATCAGGCTTTAAAATGAACTAGTCAAAGTCTGCACTGCTTCATTTAAATGATCCTTAACAATAATGCTTAACATCCCTATTGTTAAGCAGTTAAAATATTTAGCCATTGAGGCTTTCCCTTGCTTAAACCCGATTGTTAAGCATAACTATTCTGGTGCTCTGAACAACATTTTGAAGGATATGGAAAAAAATGGGTCTCCCCATGTCTATTCAAGCCTGTATCTCTGTGGTTAAAATTAATGTTTTATCCAGGATTAATTTTGTGAGCTCTATGCTACCTCTTTCCCCTCCTTCTTGTTATTGGCATAAATTACAATCAACAGTATCTAAATTTATCTGGAAAGGAAAAGGGCCGTGACTTAAGATGTCTACTCTACAGAGGAGGAAAGAGGATGGTGACCTCTCAGTTCCCAACTTTAAACATTATTTACGAGGTTGGCTTGTTACCCTTTTGTGACTTACCAATCACATTCAATCTACCACGTTCCTCTTTTTTCTTTTACTTTCAATTAAGATCAGCACTCAAGGCATATGGTGTGGTCTGCCCCTGGCAGAGGGCTCTGCCCACCCATTATATCCGGAAGTTATTTACTATGCAGCCAAAATACCTGTGGTATGGTATTGAGGCTTTATCAGTTCTTGGTTATATCTAGCCTTCCTACTGAGAAGATCTGGGTAGGAGATTGCCCAGGCCTGGGTATTGATCTTGACTGGCATGATGTATTCTAACATTCCAGAAGTATCACGCAATCTGCAGATTCACTACAATTTCCTTCTTCGGACACATCTCACCCCCTGTGAAATGCACCACATGAAGTTAATTAACAGTCCTTTATGCATGTTCTGCCCACTAAAAGCTCAAAGTACATATCTTCACCTTATCTGGGATTGCTGTTCGTTTGGTCAGTTCTGGAACAACATTGCATCCAAAATATCCGCCCTGATTAATGATACTGTACCTGTTACTGACAATGTTTTGATTCTGAATGATCTGTGAGCCCTCCAGCTCTCTAAAACTCAAAAATGTGCTGTTTTTGCTGGACTTACAGCGGCCAATAGAATTATTGCAACCCGTTGGAAACCACCTCATGACTTGTCTATTCAAACTTGGACCCTTTCCTTTCTGGAAATCGTGTATATGGAGCTCTCCACAGCTCGCATAGCCCCGGGAAGGACTTTGGACATTTGGCTCAGCATTGCTAGATCCTTGAAGTCCATGCTATGTATAGATTTGTGCTACGGCATTCTCACTTCTGTCTCTATGTGTGTCCGGTCCCTTTTGTCTTGTGCAGGTCTCCTTGTTAATGCCTCTTGTTTGTTTGTTTGTGTGTCTGTTTCTGTGTGTCTTGCTTGCGTGCTGCGGCCCATCATTCTTGCTGTTGTGTTTTTGTTGTGTCTCCCTCCTTCTCGTATTTCTTCTTTGTTTTAGAGTGAAACATTTGATCACAAGGAAGGATTGTGGAAAAGGTGCACTGTGTCTTCTTCGGTGTTTGGTGTACTTTTCTATGTGTTGTCATCTAGACCAGTGTTTTGCACTTTTGTTTAGCTCTTTAAATTAAAAAAAGAATTTGATTACAAAAAAAAAAATCCCTGAAGCTCAACAATTTCAGCCTCGACTTGTTCATTCTGCACTGTGAGAGAAAAGCCTACAGTTGTGAGGGGGCTGAGAGCATTGTTCGGGTAAAGTGAGACAAATGAGACCCTGGAGAGTACTACTTAGCCACTCATAAAGGTCAGATATGGAGCCACACCAATGGATGCTAATCCTGACCCGGGGGACTGTGTGCTCATGCGCCTGTGGATGCAATTGTTTTACAGGCCTGTGACATTTAACCTGAATGAGCGTACAATCCTGGGTGGCAGAACAGTGTGTACGTGTTTGTATGACTATTTTGTTGGAAAGAAACAGGCTTTAGTGCCAATTGAGGTTTAATTAAATATGACCTTGGGGCCAATTAAAACATCAGAGGCTATTTTCACGTAGACAACACACTGGTTAGTACAATAAATATTCTCTGGATTTTAATTATGCTGTTAAACATTTAAAACTGTCAGATTCTACATTACAACTTAAAACAACCTACATTTGTTAAAATATAATATTATATAAGTGCCTTGGCCATATGTTTTTATCTACTAAGATTTCACCTGACAGTAGCGATATCATTAAGATGCCACCACTGTGATATCATTATGAGGCATCCCTGTTTGTTAGCCATTATGTAGTCTCGTCACACAGTCTAATTGCTATTGTACTAATAACACGCTGGCAGGCTGAAAACATCCAATCCTTTGCCCTTGTGTTGGAGCTATAAGCTTGTCAGCAGGTCACACTGATTGGGGCACCTGAGAGCCAGCGAGAATGCAATTTGAGAGTTTAAGCTGAATGTGGTGAAGATAACGACTGACAGGTCACAACAACAGTTGAGCCCAGGTGTAATGAGCAGAGAAATGCACAATTATGTTTGTGCATGTGTGTTATGTGTACATGACAAAGAACTACGAAGTCCTTGCTATGACTTATGCCTATAAATTACGACTTATTCCTTCACTGAATACTAGCGCAGGTTATACTGCACCATATTGGTTTTAGAGAACCTTTTTAAGTTTCTCTTAAATTTAGATATTTAGTTTAGATTGTTCTACCCACAGCTAAAAACAAAGCCATGTTCTCCCAATAATATCCTCAAAAAACAAACCATTAAACTGTTCATGACCTTTGCAGAAAGGTTCGGTGGATGCAGAGGAGATACCCAGGACAATTCTACAGAAATATGAGCACATTCTGGCTTAAACCTGTAAATGGAAAATATTTATACTGTAGCTCATGCAAGTTACAGATGCAAGACCTGTCCAAACATAGCAAACAAAAACCGAAAGTAGCTCTCATATTTGATTGATTTGTCATCCTGGTGTTGCTCTATAAGTATAGCAATGCTGGCTGACTGGTCTGCCAGTTTTATCCAGACTAAAATATCTCAGTAGCTGTTATATTGATTGCCATGAAATGTATTTACAGACATTTATGCTCCCCATACGATAAATCCTACTGACTGGTGATCCCCTTACTGTGCCTCCAGCACCACCATGAGGTTGACATTTGTGGCTTTGAGTAAAATGTCTCAACTGGATTGATTGCCATGCAATTTGTTACAAACATGCATTTTCCTTTCAGGATGAAATATTATTACTAAGGTTATCCACTGAATTTTAATTTAATGGCACAATCATTTAATTTGTCCAATCATTTGGTTTATGACCAAAAAACCTGCAAAACTAAAGACACTCCCATCATCCTCGGCTGTCCTTAGTGTTAAGTGCTGAACAGCATGTTAGGATGCTAACAGGCTAAAACTAAAATGGTGAACCTTGTTTACTTACTTTACTTGTAAACATCATGTTAGCATGCAGTTTGTATTAGGACAATTCACAGATGTGCGGTCCTATTAGGTTACATCATTGATTGATACTTTTTTGTCAGTATAGAAACTAGACCAATGCAGTTTGTTGTCATCACATTGTAGTGGTTACTGTTCCAGTTATCACCTTTTGGCTGTCAAAAATATCTGTCAGAAGATGTTACATTTTACATCAATATGAAAGCCTATATTGTTAATATTTACAAAAAGCTGCAAGACATTTCAAAATGACTTGAAGCAGCCATTTATACCAGAAGATGATGTAGAAAATTGAATTTGTCGATTGTTTCAAAGATTTGGATAAATTATTCATCCAGGAACAACCAGAGCACACTGGTCACACAATGACCATGTTGCTAAATGAAGGATTAACTCCATCTTGTGGTGAGAGAGAAGAACTGCCAGTTCAATGATAATGGTGGTTAATAATGTCCAACAGGACATTTGACAACGTGTGTGAAACGCAAGACCTCAGACACCCTGCAGGTTTTTAATAGCAAACTAGCCTACTTCTCATCTACTCCCCCCCCCCGTGGTATCAATCACTGAAGCATAATGTACCATAAAATGAGGATATGTGGCAAAAACATTCAAACACATAGGTAACTTTAATTTAGGGACTGCTTTAGGAAATAACAGTTACAGAAAAACAGAGTTACAAAATGTGACACACAAGTTGATCTGAACAAAACCCTTTTGCTTTGAGTAAAAATGTAAAAAAAAAACAAGACAAATCTAATGCGGCATTTAAAAAAAAAAAAACTGTTGATGTATGTTGTGCTGCAGAATGGTGACGTTCAGTTAATTTAAAATCAACTTAATTTAAAAATGGACTCCCCAATAAAGTTGGTACTAACATATCATAGATATCTTTATGAATATAAAAAAAGACATTAAAGCGTAACTCTTGCCAAAATGCAACCAAGGGTCTTTTTGTGAATGTAACGGAGTCAAACTTTTGTTTATAAGCATATTTAGGACGGAAGCGTCACTTTTAGGATTTACCGTATTCTCGTTTTGTTTCCGGTTGAATGGCCTTTTGAATGGGAGTCCTAAGGGCACTTTTAAGCTAGCCTCAAAAATCACTATTTTTAAAACACCAAGAAAGCTCGACAAAGCATGAAACTTTGCTCAAAGTATCACCAGGGGCACTACACATCCTGAAAATGATTCAGGGTTCTGATAAACGAGGACTCAAGTTGTGGATTAAGTTGTGAAAAAAATAAATTGGCTAATCTTTGCTTTGGACCTTTCATTTAAAACAAAATCACTACAATATAATGCAATTTAAGATGAACTTTTTTTGTGTGGAAATTTACAATCTGACTGACAATCAGCTTCCTTAAATGTGAGCGCTTACTCCCCGTCTACTTCTTCCTTATCAGCCTCCTTGTTGTCCTGCGGCACATTGTCGTCATCGCCTTTCTTCTCCTCTTCTTTGTTTGTCTCCTCTGCATCATCTTTCTCTTTCTTCTCAGCTGTATTCGTATCCGTTTTTGCTGTGGTCACGTCAGGCGTTGGTGTGTCCTCTTTCATTACTTCCTGGACATTGTACTTTCTGTACAGTGTATAGTCTTTTACCACACTGATGCAACACACTGCCTTGATAACCTCCACGATGATTGTCAGTTCTGGGTTGGTCAAATCAACTTTGTTCTTAGGGTTCAGCTTCCCCACGAGACCTGCGACAGTCAGAAACCAAAGAGACAAGTCAGTTCTGGGAAATTTACTTTTTTTATTCTTTATTCTCATATGACAACATTCATCTAGCATCCAACACTACCTGCAATTGCTTTGATGATTTCGTCTCTCTTGTTGTGGCTGCTGTTGCGGGCCTTGAAGGCGATCTGGTAGGTACCACAGTTTGGGGTTTTGAACCAGGGCTCCAGGAAAGTAGTCAGGTACTTCACCATGTCATCCTGAAAGGCCTTGCATGTTCCAGTTACCTGGATGTGAAGAAATCAAGAATAATACACGGCGGCAGCATGAAGCTTAAATTATTCTTGATATACTTTTAACAATATTTTTGGTTGTTATGAAAGGGTTATAAAAACTGTCTGCATCTCATTTCAATATACTCAAAACATGTTTCAATACAGCATCTGTTAAATAACACGTATCATAATTGACAGTTGTAAATTTTAGCTTCTCACTGGTAGCATCCGAAGGATCACACGTGACTTTTTCTTCTTGGTGGTGTGGAGATCAGAGAGGATGTGATGAACCAGCTTGTCAGATTCTAGGAGAGGAAAAAAAAAAAAACATTGTGGCCACTGTAATACTCAAAGGCAAACAAATCATGTCAATGATATGTCCAAAAAAAGAATACTTTACTTACCCAGATTTTTAGTTTTGATAAAGATGACATTGTTTGCTCCACTGTCCAAAGCCTGGAAGCGCCTCTCCTGTTTATTTCCAGATGCTTTCAACTGTGCCACTTCATTCTTAAGTGCAACATCGACATCTTCTTCATCAGCCTCCTCTTCACTAGTGCTCCCATTTTTATCTTGCAACTGTGATCATGAGAGACATGTTTAGAATACCATATTACTTCTGCAAACTCAATTTCTTGTTTAATTTATAAAATGTTAAAGAAGTACTGAGAAGTGCCCCTCTCTAATGACTTTTTTGTCTAAACAACAGTCCGAAAGCCAAATATTCAATTTACAATGATATAAGCTCGGATCGGCGGCTGATAGACAAAGACCAAGATATCGATATCGGGACTGAAAAAGTCAGATCGGTGCATGGTTACATTTGTAATTCCTTACCAGCTCAAGTCTACATGGACATGTGCACAATAACAAGCTTTTTCTCTGGCTACCCCTATGCAATAGACAAAAACCAATGTGCAACTAAAACTAAAATAATATGCAATTAATTCGTCAATTTCCCAATACTGTAGGGTGCAGTGCACTTGCTCTAACTTGCATAGTAATTAGACTAAGGTGAAACAGTCCAGGCTGATCACAGTTATAACAACGATTAGTAATGTCAGGACTCACCTTCTCGGGCCCATAGAGCGTGTCGGCGTACTCATTGAGCAGATTGAAGGCCTCCGCGGTGCACTTCCTCTCGTTCATGTTGCATGTGATGAGGATCCCCTGCATGCCTATCTCCAGCTCCCGGGAACCCTTCCACCGCTTGTTGTGGTGACCCCCCGCATACCGCTTCTTGCTCCGTTTCCTCGAGTCGTTTGACACGGCCGACATATTAGCAGACAAGCTTAGCTACGAATCAAAACCTTGTATTTAAGCTCAATAGCAGCGGGCTAACTTGTTGTTTTGGTTACTCCCCCTCGGCTTTATTAGGCGTTAGCTTAACAGTGGAGGCTAAAAATGTCCGGTATTTTAAAGCTGTAGCGATTACAATGTAAAAGTCATGTGAAGGTTACAAAATGATACTGACTGTCCGTTTAACTGTGTGTTCAAATCAACGAATTTCAGCTGTTTCAAAGGACCGAGTTCTTTCTCTTTCATTCAGTCACAACATAGCACGTTTTTTGGTCACCCCGTACGGTGTGTGAGGAGGGACAAAAGTCCTCAACGTTCTCGCGATTACTTGTTCACCTTTTGTTTTGTTTTTTGGCAGTGACTGTACAGAATATGTTGGTAGTGGACTGTAAGTAACTAAGTACATTTAACCAAGTACTGTACATATTTTGAAGTACTTGTACTTTACTTGAGTATTTCAATTTGATGTTTACTTCCTCTACAACTACATTTCAAAAGGGAAATGTACTTTTATTTCCCATAGCTTTTATAACTAGTTATTTTACAGATTAAGACTATTAACACAAAATATAAATTCACTAATAAATATATATTGCAGAATGTTAAGGCAGTTTATAAAGTACTTAAAATTAACGCCTAAGCAGCTGCAACTACAACTGCATTAAAGGGAAGCTTACATAATACATCACTATTTATAATCCCGTACTACCATAAATATGATTGTGAAATGGGCTATTCTGCATGAGTACTTTTTGTACTTCAAGTACATTTAGATGCTAATACTCCTCTTTTTCTGTGTGCCAATCTGACGGCCACATTCCGCATTTATGATGATACAATGCACAAGTTCAAGGAGCTGATGGAATAACATTTTACTGGAATTGTACCTGGTATGATTTCATGTGACAAATAAAATGGATTGATTGATATTGAATTCAAAAACCTTTACTGAAGCATATTTTTTACACTGAGTACTTCTTCCACCACTGATAAAAACAACTGTCAAGACCAAAAACTAAAACATGAAACAAAATCATGATTAAACAGCCACTTTGTCATTTTTTTTATCATTTCATTTGATTTCCACAGCACATTTGCCAATATATATATATATATATATATATATATTTTATTTTTTTACTGTAGAACACATAGAAAATTAAGTATATTATCATTATTGGTTGATAGATTTTTCTTTTGTAAAAAAGACATTACTAACATTGTGCCAAATATTCACGTCATAATGATGCAAAATACAGAAAAGCAACGAGTTAGCATTTTAACTTTATAAAAGCCAACTGATTCTCCAAACTGGAATCAATAAAGTGAATTGAGCATTCACTATGTCAATAAAATCACAGCTTTAATTTTTACTGCTGTACGTAGTTATTTAAAAGAACTCTCCCCTTTTTTTCAAGTGTATCTATTCAGATTTGACTTCATCACAAAACACAAAAAGCTAAATACAATTAATGAGGCACCGTCTTTGTGGCGATTGGTTACCAATACAATAACATAACACAGTCTATGTGACTGAGGTAGAACACACACTCTGCTTGTTGTCCTCCCCAACTAGTTAATAGCTCTTTCTCAGTGTTGACCTCTGGGGAGGCCGACAGCTCAGAGTCGAGTTGATCTGACAGAATGAGACAGAAGACTCGACAGCAGGAGAACTGCTTTTCATCAGTGCAGACTCCCACTTAAAGAACTCGCAGCCCTTCTGGATCCTGCCTCCGCTGCCCGACCGGCGGACTGGACAGCAGTAAAACCCTCGCCCATGGTTTGGACCACCATTGGAAACGGACTGGCGCTTTGCACGACGCCCACACGCACACAGTGGGGATGTGATCCTCTGTCCTCCTTTTGCAGAAATGGAGGAACGATTGGCACCTGAGGAGACTATGTTGGTTGACAGGGAGGAGAGGACACTCTTGGGGGCGCAAAAAGAACCACATGAGGAGGGACGTGAGGGTTTTGCTGGGTCAGTGTAGATGGTGAAGGAAGATTGTGGAGTCTCTTTGTGCTTCTTGTGCTGTGTGACGACTGCTTTGGGCCTGGCAAAGGAGGTATAAGGGGTGGAGGTATTTTTGGGTATGGAGGGTTTGTCTCTGAATACAGAGGGTGTGTTTGTTTTAGAGTTTTTATGAAGCTCATCTGACGTTTCTTGTACTTGAAGAAAGATTCTAAGTCCTGTTTTGTGCTGATTTGATTTTGAGTCCCGAGTCACAGCAAAATGAGTGATGGGTTCTGAGATCGTTGAATGCGGCCTGATGTCATTTTTTGTAGGTAAAGATGTTGTTGATGAGTCACTGGTCATCTTTTGAGTTGTTAAGTTGTTTTCAACGCTCACGGTTTCTCTGATTTTGTCCCTCAATGTGACCTGACCGCCTAGTGAGTGTTTATTATCAGGCTCTTCCCACACATGACATCCGCTGTCAAAACCGGACACATAATCAACGTTAAATCCTCTCTCCGTTTCACTGATAAAGCCATCATCCTCCTCCAACACAACATCATCATATGAACCACACCTCTCCTCTGTTTCCACTAAAAGTTCTGCACCTTCCGCTTCTTCCACACATTCTATTGCTGCTTCTGTTTTGGAGGGCTGGTTGGGCTGTGGCAGATGTGAAAGGCAGCCCAGAGTAGTAGAACACAGAACAAGGCTGCCGTTGTTCATTTGTGGTGAAGGACAATTTGTCATAACGGAAGAGGGCATATTAGTGACAGCCAGTGCTGTAACTGGCCCCCTGCTGCATCCCCATAGTGGCATAGTTGTACCATTCAGCAGTGTCTTTGGAGCGATCAGGCTTTGATAGACTTGAACAGAACTTGAGTTCTCATTTGTATCCAAATCCCCCGTAATGTTCTCTGAACGTGATTTTATCTGACATAAGTTGGGAGGAATCTTGGAAGATGTGGGTTTGTTTGTTGTAGGTGTGTTTTCCTTTTTGTAAGTGTTGGATTTTTCTTTCTTGTTGTGTGCAGTGTTTCCAAACATGGTTTTGACCATTGCTGGCTTCTATAAGAAGATAAAGTGAGAGATAAAATCAGTAATTCATTCCTGATTCTTGAAACTGTATAGTCAAATAAGTTAAGTCAGTAGTTGTTGGTGCTACTCTGTATTGTCCCCTTAAACGCTGCACGTTTACTTATCTTACTCTTCCTATTGTCTTTGGTGTCTGGAAAGATTTATTTCAAATTTTAC
Source organism: Etheostoma perlongum (assembly GCA_026937815.1). Lineage (NCBI taxonomy): Eukaryota > Metazoa > Chordata > Actinopteri > Perciformes > Percidae > Etheostoma > Etheostoma perlongum. Next base: position 27,413,049 of record CM049372.1, on the reverse strand, counting down.
GAGGCATCAAGTACAAAAGTCTAAAACCTGGACCAGAGTCCAGTTATATATTTGTTTATTTATAAAAAAGAGCATCACAAAAAAATTCTACACGTAGTTCTTTCTGATCCAAACAAGCTTTCTCCACAAAGACTTATTTATCATCCAGAACCTTTTTTGCGTGGGGGGGCCGGGGGATTTAGGAGTTGGGATGCATCGTTGGATGACGGCCACTCACCTTCTCCAGGCTCCTAGTGATCTTCATCACGCACCCATCCCTCATCATCCTCGCTGCCAACTTAGCTGTATTTCGGGAGTCATCCAAACCTGAGGAAACAGAAAAAAACAACAGTATTAGATTGTATCTATTTTCTATGTGGACTTATTTGGACAAAATTAATTTTGCTTTGTTTATACCAGAATGTTCTCTCCCTGAAAACTGTATTCCTAGATCTTGTAGTGCCCCGTTCAGGCCTTTTGGTTTCCTATCGTAAAACAGCTGAAAAATACAAAAAAAGGGAGTTGATCACAAAATGAGTAGTGCTTAATGATTAGTTAATTGATAGAAAGTTTTACCAGTGAATACTTGGTTACAGCTTCTTACTTGTGAAGATTTACAGCTTTTTCTGGTTACATTAATAATTGAATACCTTTTGGTCTGCTGGTTGGCAAAATAAGCAAACTGAATACTTTAATTTGGACTCTAGTAATTTCAGATAAGATGTTGCCATACATTTAAAATATAGTTCATATTATATATAGACTAAATATAAAAAAAAATACCCTGGTCCATTTAACAATCACAAAATTAATTTTAGGTACAACCTTAAAAATGAGGAAGCATTAAAGAGAACAGAGGTTTAAAGACAAAGTGAGTGAACTTACCCTGTAGGTGCTTCTCAGGTCTATCCAGCTGTTGAGCACATCAGGTTTATGGAGCTGTTTGCGTTTACACTCGTAGTGCAAACAAACTCCGAGATCCCAGTCTGATACGCAGTGCAAATGGACGCACATTAAAATGAATTATGTGTTAACAATTTGTTTTTTCAAATTTCCAACAAGGTGAAAAAGAAACCATGCCATTGTGATAAGGCAGCCTAGAACTACGGAGCTGGATAATTTTAAATACATTTGGCTATGTTTGAAGATAAAAAAAAAATGGCATTCTAGTCAATATTTAGCTCTGGTCTCCAGTGCAGGAAATAGGTGTAATTAAGAGGTGTAGAACAAAGCAATTGAATTTTACCTGACCATGTGAGGAAAGTACACCGTTTTTGGGAAGGTGAAGGTGCAGAAGATTTCTGTTGTCTGTTGGGAAAGACCACACCCATCTCGAGCTGCAAGTTTTGCAGCCAACGGCTGAACCGAGAAAGACAGATCTGAAGGGGTATTCCTGCCTCAACTTGCATCTGTGAGAAAAAGAGACAAAAATGTCAGATGTAAAGTAAAACTATGTACAACACACGGCCCCAGAAAGTGCACTTATATGTTTGTAGCTGTGAATTTAAACTGTCACCTGTGTAATCCCAGTCAGCTCAGTGCAGAACTTGGACAGAATGGGGTGCTCTTGGGGTTGAACATAATTATGAAACTCAGACTCGACCTCCCCTGTGGATGTGTTCAACAGAACAGCAGGGAACTCAACTGTATTGAAGGAAAAAATGAAAGAGACACCTATGTTATCAGCAACAAGGGAGAAAAATACAAATGGTCTACATGTGATATTTAAAGGGCTACTTACTAATTTCCTGGGTGACGTTTTTTTTCTCTCTCCAGCAAGTGGACTCAAAATCTATCACAATCAGGTATGAAAATTCTTGATCTGAAAGAAAACAGTATTACACAGTTGAAAGTGCAACAGTGTAATCTAGTGTAAACATACATGTAATGACAAGAGGATTAAGTCTCAACATCTCTGTTGGTCTGTATGCACACTATCGATGCAAATAATCATACTTACTTGATAACACTGTTTTCTTTGACCCATTAGAGGACTGACTCCGCTGCCTCAGTAATCCCAGTTCTCTGTAAAGGCAGAAAGAGAACCAAGAAATACAGTAGGCTAACGTTAAAGCTAAAAAGCTAATATTAACTAACTACAACGTTAGCTAGCCAGACGTGTTTTTGCCAAATATTAGTGGTAGTAACACTACTAATGTACTACTACTACTAAATACAATGTATAGGGTAAGAAAGTGTTGACCATTTTAAACACAAATAGTTTTAATATAACAAATATTCAAGAAGTCAATGCCTCACGACCGTAGAACCTGAATAAATATATTTGTTTTCTTCGTCTTCGCGGTAACGTTATCGTTAAAGGCTCATGGTTATTTAGTTACTTACTTGGCAAGTTTCTTTGTCGACATAACGGTGAATTTGGGTAACGAACTTTACAAAGCATGAAGGTATAAAGGGGTTTAGTTAGAAAATGCAGACAAAACCGCGCTGTTTTTTTAAATGTCCGTCCGTCAATCTGAGCTTGATTAACAAGGGCTGCTAGGCATTAAAATCAACTTCAGAAAGAAACAGTCGATCACAGAAAAGTCGACGAAACTGAACGAACGGCATTTCCGGTTACACCATGTTGTCACAAAAACAAAAGCATAAATTACTGCAGCCCATAGACATTATAAATCAAATACATTTATATGCCGATGTCAGTCTGATTTGTAAGATGTGATTTTGTTAAATCTTTAAAAATCAAAGCAATTGTAGCTGCCTTTACGTACTAAAACACATTATAACGGTCATTACATGAGTTTATTTTTAAAGTCAATTTACAACCCGGAAGTAGTGCTAGTATTATGAACTTTACGTCACAGATTATAACGTGGAGCAGCGCCTGTGCTTTAACCATGTGTTTTTAGCTTCTATACTGTAAAAATATAAGTTTGGAAACCGCAGGACCAATTATATCTGGTATTTACATCATATTTTTTCTCGTTACTATTCTCACGCTTATACTCAACATATAAATACTCCTTAATTATAATAGTATAGCCAGCCAACGTTAGGTGTGTGTCCCTAGTAACTGTTGCTCTTAGTGCTCCCTTTAGTTTGGCACGTTAAGTATCTTTGTACACATGTAAAAGTTCAGATTCCCTGCCAAAAGGCACTGGAATTTACTAGACCTAACGTTACGGTTACATCTTACACTTCCTTTATTTACCTAACAGTTGCAGCACAAATAAAGCAATACATATCCCCTCATGAGGGATAAAGACAGTAGCCCAAATACAACAGCATATAGCCTAATTTAAGCCAATCTGCTTATCCCAATAATCATTGTGTTGTTTTACAGATAACGTTATCAACATTAACCCAAATCACCAGCTTTTATTAAAAAATAAAATGTCAGTGTTACTTGTGCAATTCACCGAAAAGGGTGGGGTTGGGCTGAGTGTTGTATACCTAGGCTATACGTAAAGCACTGTATTCCTCACATTGACTGTTGTTGTACTGTAAAATGTAAAAAAAAAAAAAAAAAACTATTAATCTTTCTCTCTGTTTTGTCTCTCCAAAGTAATTTCCTGAATTTCTCCGGTGCTGGGTGGATAGGGCTAGGGGCATGTACTATAGTTGACCATTATTTAATGTATAAAAAAAAATCACCTACATAGCTCATGTTCCTTATCTTTTTCTCTGTTTATGTCTTATTTCTTGAGTCTTAGCACAAAGCAACCACAGTCAACAATACAGTTGAAAATGAGGATTTAAATGAGGAAATATCTGCTTAAAGAACATGTAAACAACACTTTAAACATAACTTACAATCTTTGATATTCAAAGTTACAAACACATTGTGCTCAGTACATTCAACTTTGAGCTTTGTTACACAGCCCTAGTTGGCTAAATGCAGTGATCTCCTGTTCTACCTTTAAAAATAAAACAATACTAATTTCAAAAGGAATCTTAGACATACATAAAGTTCTGTTTATATTATAACAGTTTGACATTAGACAAGCCGGGAGACAATGTCATTTCAAATATCTTTTTTTACCTCCCAGTAGAAACATAAGCTTGAACATGGAACCTTCATCATCATCAGCAACATGCAACAGAAGGAAAAGAAAAGCCATCGCCCCCACAGCACATGAGGATGCCAAGAGATTACAAACTGAGCAGGAGAGCGAGGAGCTGCTGGAGTGTGGACATTCCTCCCGCTCTCAGAGGATCTCTGTGTTGCCCAATTGCCTTCATCAACCAATTACACCGAATGAGCTGACAGAGCTGCTGCATTATGCCGCTCTGGGGAAAACAGGTGGCATTAAACAGCCCAGGTAATGACTGTAAGATGTTATCTACTTCATCAGCTATCATCAAATAACTCTCTGTAATGCACTTTTACTGTAGCCCTGTTAGAGCTGGGCAATATATCAATATTATATTGATATTGTGATGTGAGACTAGATATCTTCTTCGATTTTGGATATCGTAATATCCTAATATTGCATAAGGGTTGTCTTTTCCTGGTTTTAAAGGCGGCATTACAATAAAGTTATGCCATTTTCTGAACTTACCAGACTGTTGTAACTGTTCTATTATTTGCCTTTACCCACTTAGTCATTATATCCACATTACTGATGATTATTTATCAAAAATCTTACTGTGTAAATATTTTATGAAAGCACCAATAGTCAACACTACAATATTGTTGCAGTATCGATATCGAGGTATTTGGTCAAAAATATCGTGATATTTGATTTTCTCTGTATCGCCCAGCCCTAGCCCCTGCGCTTCAACAACAATCTCAATAATCCTTTTAAAGTTAAAGACATTCATGCTAGGTAACTAGCAGTGGAAAATTAGCCGACGGGCTAATGGCATTTAGAAATGTTGATTAATGTGCATTGTCCTTATATATAAATCTTAAAAGTATTTTTACAAGGCCAATACCATTATTAGTAACTAATGTAACCGATATTTGGAACCGACATGCATTTACTATGAAAATGAATTAAAATCTTTAAGTCAAAATTAAGATTTTGGAATGTTACAAAATCCAACACAGAACCTTGTTTGTATGCTTTAAGCAACATTAGAAACTTTCAACATAATACACAGTAAAAAACAGACAGACAGAGAGCTGTAGCGGAGCAAAAAGCCCAATAATTGTTCTGTCCCTAATCTACTCCACTTCTACTTATCTAGTTTCAATTTTCTGTCTTCCTATCCCTGTGTCTCTTCCAGTTGGTGTCGTCTCCAGCATCAGAAGAAGGTTAAAGCTGTGAACGTGGTGATCGTAGAAGGCTTGACCCAGAGTCACTTTTACAAACACTACCTCACCCTGCGACACCTCAGGACCAACTACACAACTGTAAGTAACCAGAGGTGGATTCATTGTGTTTGTGTTTTGGGTTAACACTGATCCTTGTTTTTTTTATCTGGCTGGATCAGAGGCTCACCTTTACTCCATCTGCTGACCTGGCGTCAGGAATCTTCAGCAGTGAAGTTCCTAAATCGGCTTGTTCAATTCTTTTCCAAAGACACAATGGATCCAGTGAACTGCACAAAGGTGAGAATCTTGGGTAATACATGAAGATATTATCAGTGTAATATGAGAGTAGATATTGTTTTTTTTATTTTGGTTATCAAAAAGAATCCTGTACCCCACACAATTCACCCTTTCCTTTTTATTTAAGGCCACTATAGAGTTAACTGTTTAAATATTTTCTAAACGTATTAAGATGGTAAAATGAAATGAAATTTGTTGTGAAATTTTTTGTTATATAGCTTTTTTTTTTACACATTATAGGTTTACAAAGTGAAAAAGCCCAAAGTGACTTACTATTTCCAACAGAAAACACTGTTCATAAACTGCTCCAAACAGCTCTATTGTAGTTCAGCCTTTACTTCAGAGACAAACCGCTGTCACTTTGTAACACACGTTATAATGCTCGCAAAGCTGCTAGCGTGGCACGGCCTCATACTTCTTAATGGCTAGTTGTCCTCATCTAGGTACTGCACATGTGTGATTCCCAACAAAGATGGAACAGAAGTGTGATGCCTCACTCTGTAGCTAAAACAGAGAGCTCAACACACAGGGTGAAAATAGAACTGCAGCAGTATGCTGTACAACAAAAATATGGTGTTTTTTGAAAATTAAACCATGTAAACCTGTTCTGATATAACCTCTAAGTACAATTATGAACCTGAAAATGAGCATAATATGAGGACTTAAAAAGAGAAAAAAACTTATTAAGATGTTATAGGTGATCAAATGTACAAATATTGTTTTGTTGTTCCATTTGACTCTATAGTCAAAACTCTTCTTCTGTGTATTTGTCTTCTGAATGCCATTATATGTATCGGCAGAATATCATCACATTATTATTAGCTTTAGTTATGTGTTTTTTTTATCAGTGTTGTTGCTCTTGTATTACACACTGTCGCAGCACTTAGGAATCACCCAGTAATCACCAAGTTTGGGACACAGAGGAGAGGATTGACAGCGTATGTGCTCACCCAGGAGGAGATGATCAAGAAACACTACCCTGTCAAAGGTGAGTGGCGTTGTACTGCCCCTCTGCATACGACTGTCTTAGCAGGCATTCTCCATGTTATTGTTTTTCAAAAGCTCTATATTATTATATTTCTATAAAGAAACACTGCACTGCCTCTGCAAAATAGCCTTCCTGCGAAGCGATGCGGAGGAGAGTCTGGCTAGTCCAAACAACAATCTGGAATGGGAGAAAAACGTGCTCTGGTTAATTTGCTTTTCTTTAAGCCAATCACAATCGTCATTGGCGGCGCTAAGCGCCCGACAGCATCCCCGGTGCCGCTGCAGAATAGCCTCTGAAAAAAACTTTTTTTGGTGGAACATGTGTACGTTTAAAAGTTGTTTTAGTCACGCAACAGAAAACTCAGATTGGACAGGTAGTCTAGCAAACTGTCTGAATTTACCCTGCAGAGATCTGAGGAAAGGTTAACCATAGCACCATAACACCTCATAAATTGACCGGAGTTTAAAATGCCAACACAAAGACAGCCCAAGGTAACGGATATCCGGCCCAAATGTCTGGCTGTCTGGATTTACCCTGCAGAGATCTGAGGAGAAGTAACCATATTCCTCATAAATCGACCTGAGTTTAAAATTACAACACAAAGAAAGCGTAAGATTTATCTGTCCATGACCATCTGTCCAATCTGAGTTTTCTGCGACTGTTGCACGACTAAAGACATCTTTTGATGTTCCACCAAAACTAGTTCCTTCCCGCGGCTCTCTCCCATCTCGGATTGCTGTGTGGACTAGCCAGACCCTCCTGTGCAGCGCTGTGGAGGAAGGTCTGGCAAAGCGAGACTATGTTGACATAATCTCAGTCCCCTCCTGCTTGTGTCACCATCTCGACCGTCTCTGTTTGTGACACAGGAATGCCAGGTTTTGAGGAATATGTCTCCACAAACAGTGATGACAGCGTGACTGACAACAGCCCTCTGTATGGAATTGACTGTGAAATGGTGAGATGCTCTCAATAATATATTTAATTTCCGCTTTCCACTGTAGAATCCAGTTATGCAGTTTCAAACAAGACAATAAGTATAATGTTGTGCCCCAGGTTCAAACAGAAAAGGGATATGAGCTGGCTCGTGTCTCTTTGGTGGACAGTGATGGGAACTGTGTCCTGGACGATCTGGTAAAACCTCTGAACCGAATCTTCAACTACCTCACCAGGTACACACACACACAGACACACACACACACACACACACACACAAATTGACACACAAATTGATTGCGAATACACATTATTGTTTCTGGGTGCCTCCTGATAGGTTCTCTGGTATAACCGCAAAGATGTTGCAGCCAATCACAACCACTCTGCGGGACGTTCAAGTGAAGCTCAGGAAGTTGTTGCCGAGCAACGCAGTTCTGGTGGGACATTCCATAAACAACGACCTGGCGGCTCTGAAAGTGAGATCCTACTTGATATTTCAATGTCTGCTTGTAGCATGCGTGGTGGTGCAATGGTTAACACTGTCGCCTCACAGCAAGATGGTTCTGGGTTAGAATCCAGGTCGTTCCGGGCCTTTCTGTGTGTAGTTTATATGTTCTCCCCATGTATCTGGGTTCTCCGGTTTCCCCCACCATCAAAAAACATGTACTAAGTTCTCCAGGCACTGGCTCAGATCTGGAGTTGGTCCCCAGTAAATGGCTGCCCACTGCTCCCTTGAGGGATGGGTTACATGCAGAGAATGAATTTTGCTACATGTACAAAATGTGTATGTGACAGTAAAGTATCTTTACAATATCATTATCAGGACAAGGTTCTGAGTTGATGTTGTTGTTGTGTGTGGTAGTTTAAATGTGTCTGGAATCTGAGGGCAGATGAGGTTTTTGTAAATGTTTGGAGATAGAAGTGTGTGTTTAGCAAAAACATCCCTACACCATCTGTGGCCTTCATAGCTTTAAAAACTCTTCTCCTGAACGCGATATCTCAGGAATGCCTTGAGGGAATTTCTTCACATTGACGTTGACTTGACTGAATTGGTGACACTAATTTTTAAACTAGGGTGATTGTGTAGATTTTCTGTGCTGCCGGGTTGAAGCAGCCATGTTTTGCCAAAAAAACAACAAAAAAACATGTAATAAGTTTTTGTTTAATTGCTACATATAACTACATATATCATATGAGTCTGGATAGACATGAACTTTAACTTGACTGGTTGGCAGAGGCATACAACTGTGCGGTAGAAATTCCATTTTTTTCTATAAAAGTTGGAAGTTTTGACCTGCATCATGTTTGCGTCCTCCTCTCTGCAGCTGATCCACCAGCATGTGATCGACACCTCGCTGCTGTACAGGAAAGAGTTTGGACAGAAGTTTAAACTGAAGGTCCTGGCGGAGACCGTGTTGAAGTAAGTTCCCGCTCTCTCCTTGTCTCTCTCTCTCTGTCCCTCTCACCCACCACGGCTAATCATTTCATTTTCCACTTGTGTCCCAGGAGGCAAATACAAATTGAACAAAAGAACGGTCATAATCCCACTGAGGATGCTCTGGCAGCCCTGGAGCTGGCTCAGTACTTTATTAAAACAGGACCTCGTCGGGTAACACATTGCTTTCTTACACACACACACACACACATGCATGCAAGACACGCATGCACACACACACACACACACACACACACATATCTAATATTTTCTGTATATGCTTACTGTCAGGTTGTAGAACTTCATATGGAGGAGCTGTGGGGACATACGATAGTGGAGGAGGAGTCCACTGTCTCTGAACCTGCACCCACACCTAGTCCCAGGTACAATACGTTATACAATATGTATACCTCTTGTCCACACCATGTCCACACTAAGTCGGTTAACCATCTTGCTTCTGGGTTTTGACCCCCATACTATTGCTGCATGTTTAAAATGTAGCTTTTGAAAAAGCGGTGTAAAAAACGTTTTCAGAAATGTTTGAGTCAGTCTACCAATTTCTCTTACTTGTAGTATGGAATTTTTTACTCAAATGTCCATGATTTAATTGTTCTACGGAATCATTTACACTAAAACACGTTCTACTGCAGTTGTATTTGACAGATTCTGACTCTTCATTACTCGTGCAGGTTTGCTGACATACTACAGACACTTGGCCGGTCGGTAGCCTATTTAGGAAAGCGTTGTGACATCGCCCTGGATCTGTCCCATCAGCAGTGGCACAACTCTGACAAAAAGGTGAGCCATCTCCTAGTCGCACATTGCCATGCCTTCCTCCACAACTCTGTGAAGGAGGGTCTGGCTACTTCACACAGTATTCTGGGATGGGAGCAAAAACCATGCTCTGGTTCATTGGCATTTCTTTAAACCAATCACAATCGTCTTGGGCGGCGCTATGGAGCAACAGCGCCTCTTTAAAGACTAACTGTCGTCTGACCTTTATCTGATCAAACACTCTTAAATTAGCTTGGTTTCCTACCCAAACTATGCATCGATCTGTTTTGGTTTATGCTGCATATACAGCAATCCTCGTAGAGGGTTTGATGGTTTACCTATTTGTTAGATAGTTAGATGTTCGGTTTCAGGTATCTGGTTTTGATGAAAACATCTTTAGTTGCATTGCTGCCTAATTTGACAGCGAACTATAAAGTGACAGAGAGCCGCAAGATGAATGAAATGACTCAAATGATTGTTGTTTACATCATAGGTGAATATACACATGTGGTTTTGCTGCACTCACTATATGTCCGCTGTCTTTCTTCTCTTTCCTCACCATCCTCCCCTTAACTCTTCTCATCCTCCACCCGTTGCTTTGTCTCGTCTCCTTAAGGTGTTGGCCTCTTTCCGGAGACTGATCAAGTGTCCGTTCTTCTCAGTGCTCCAGTTGTCTTCCCTCTCGGACCATCGGAAGAGGAGCTACCCTCATCTGGAGCACCAGCACCAGAGGGTGAGGCATTTATTCCCAACATGATACATTTTAGGTGTTGTTTTGATGTACTACTTAATGTGTGTGTTTGCCCTGCAGGTGTGTGCACACCTTCGAGATATGTGCGTAGTGTTTGCCGGGCCGTTCCCCGCGGCTTTCTCTGAGAGGGATGTGAGGCGGCTGTTTTGTTGCTGTGGACCGGTTCGAAATATCAAAATGTTGAACACAACTGTCAGGGTACATCTCACCTAAATTATGATACTTTAGTTTACAATTAATAAGCTGTATTTCTGTCACAGATAAACTAAATGTGTCTTAGATTTGCTGATAATTACTGCTTTAGTTTCTCTTTAACTTGGGCTGTAAAATCAGTTTTTGCTCCCCTTTTTGGATGTGCGTTATTAATCGTACCTTTATTGTCTGACGATGTTTGGTCTCCAGGTTCATGCAGAGGTAGAGTTTGAGCTGCTTGAGGGAGCTATGCTGGCTTTAAAAACGTTGAATGGACTTGACATGCAGGGACAGCCCATCAAGGTTACTCTTCCTGTTTGTCTTTTGCTTTCTGTCACTTATTCTCTTTACATTACAGTTCAAGTTCGTCCAAAACATTTGTAGACTGCGGTATCTCCAACATGTCTGCCCGTGTGTGCCTTTTCTAGGTCCAGAGGCCTGTTTACGAGTCACTGCTCGACTTGGACCTGACTCTTGATACTTTGACGTGTGACAGTCTCAACACCAGTCACCTCTACGCTGTTAAATTAAACCCCAGTGGCGCTGAGAGCATACAATTTTCTGCCAGGGTCAATGGACACACGTCAGATGCCAAATGTTCTGTTAGAACAGCAAACGGGTTGGCCTCAGTGAAAGTGAATGGTCAACGGCCGCATCCCACAAAGTCTAAACTGACCGAGGAGACTGTCAGAGAGACATTTGGTCACTTTGGTACGGTGGAGAGAGTCGTCCTGCTTGCCAAACCTGGAAAACGTGCAAAACATGCATACATTAGTGAGTAAAACGCTTTATTATTAATTAAGCCGCCTAGAGATGATCTGCGGTAAAACCACCTTTGCCCTTGCCCGTTCCATTGTTTTCCTTGGGGACAGCGGTGCCGGCCCACTAGGAGCAGCTTTTACCTAGTTGCGTTCCAGAACCGGCCTGCTCTGCGCTGCCTCTTTGCTCTGCGCCATACTTTGCGGTTTTGCCGCAGCTCATGTGTAGGTGGCTTTATTCCTTGTTGCACTGTTCAAACACAGTTTGTGTGTGTCTGTAACACAAGCATCTCTGGTTGACAGAGTTTGAGAGCTCAGAGGGCAAAGATGTAGCCCTCAGCTCCTCTGAGGATCTCTGGAAGGAAAAGTACCTCGTCTGTCCATCCCTCACTCCATCCCACTTACCCTCATGGGTTGCCATGACAACGGCGATCACCACATTGGAGCCTGAGAATGAAGCAGCAGAAGACGAGGAGAGGACTCACATGCACACCAGTTCTCAGGTAAAGCCAAGGGTGTGTTGACTCCCAGTTGGTGTTCACAGATTCCTAAAGTCACTGTTCAGAATATAAATAAATAAGTCAGTCCCAGTGAAAATGGGTGACCTGCCTCTCTGTGTGCCAGTGCATTTTTTTCAGCTTGCTGACGCACTAGGCTACAGCAGAGCTGAGCCTGACAGAGTCTGATTTTGATGAAGGCCACCATGGCTTTGTCTCTGATGCCATCCATTTTTTGACCACATGTGATGAAGACTCTAATATGTAATCTATGTAGGACCAGGAAATGGATCTCATGATGGGGAAGTTGGACTGCCGCCTACGGGAGCTCTTCAGATCTCTCCCAGAAGGCACCTTGTCTGTAGTCGTGCTGCTCGGACACACCAGGTGAGGACTCCGACAGTCTGAGGAAAATCTGCTACCAAGTTAAATATTTCTAAACTTCCTCTTTTCTTCTCCCTAGTGCTCATGGCTACCTTCCAGGTTTGTGCCTTATGGAGGTCAAGCAAGAGTCTTGAGAACAGAGACATTTCAGTCCAATGATGCCTCCTCTTGTATGAATCAAGTAAAATTAATGAAGATAAAAAGACTGCACAATAAGACTCCCTTTACCTCAGACGTTTATTTTTGGCAAAATGTATTTAAAGGAAAGTCAAATACAGTACTGTAAAATGTATTTCATGGCTTTGAGAAGTTCCAAATTAACATCTGCCTTGGGTCTGAGCTGCCTTCTCAGACGGTAATCATTGTATGGATTTTGGCTCTTGGTTTTACTAAAAATCAGTTTGTCATAAACACATGCTGAGGTCTTCTAGATACAATTTGTTCTCCTGGAAGACAGATGGCAGTTTCATAAGGTGACTGAAGACAAGCCTTATCAAACACCATGTTGGGTAATTGAATGTTAAAAATTTGATTTTACGTATTCTTTTAATTTGCAGTATTTGCTATACAGGACGGTTTCACTTCGGTTCCAAAAAAAAAATAATCTTGGTCTTTTTCACAGCTGCCTTTGACTGGTCATGGTAGGAAAAGGACAGGTGTTAAATAATGACAGCATTCAATATTTAATTTTTGTCCACCTGTGCATTTCCTACTGAGACAAAGTCTGAAAAAAGGCCTATGGCCGTACTTTAGCATGACTGTGTACAAAGAACAATTTCAGATGGTATAAGTTCTCATTAAAGTGTAAATTGTTTCAAATGTTTGAGGCCCACCAGGTTCAGTTCTCAGTGTTCTGGCAGGGGAGAAAATATTTAGCATGTGACCATTTTTAGATGACAGCTGAAAACCTATTCAAGGTGGCTTTTAAATGTCACCTTTTTCCTTTAATTATTCTTAATTAAGTATTATTGAAATAAATGGAAATATTAGCTATTAAATAAAAATAAAATATTAACTTTTTACTGTAGTCATGTACATTCTTACTGAGTGGACATAATTGAGATGTGTGTAACACCTGGATGTATGACAGTAATGCTAAAGGGACATGTCCAGTGCTGTGATTGAGTTAGTTTGGGAACAGAAAAGACAGAAAACAAATACTAAGAAACAGTCTTTAATTTTTTTCCTTTCCAAGGAAATAATGGTTTTTAAACTTTGTTATACAAAAATGTATACGTCTTCTCAACGTTTACACCTTTTGCATTAGAACATACTTTTACATTGTAGCAGGTTGACAGTGACAAAACATTAAACAGGTAAAGAAAAACAATTCTGTACAAAAAAAAAAATGAAGGATCAAAATGCCACCAATAATAAATGTCACATCATTGATAAGCTTATATATGTTTTGATAAAACTGGGGAGGTTGACAGAACTCATACATTTAAAATAAATTGATAAAATACTAAATAACCCAGATATTGTAAACTACAGGAACTGTCCGGTGGCATTTTATCTCACGATTAATGAAAGGGCTTCACAGGGACACAGACTGGAGAAAAGTAACATCTCCCTCACATGCACAAACTCACACACAACTCACTCACAAAATGTAAGACTGATTGGAGATGACTGTCATTAAAAATGAATGATTTCAAAGTGCCAGCATGGCTGTGGTGGCAGATTCCAGTCCAAGCACATTAAATGAACATTGTTGAGTTTAGATTTTAAGAATGTGTGTTTCCCCAGAACAGTTGCCCGCCCCTTTGCTAAAAGATCAAAATATGGCAGCTGTCATTATGGCTTGTGTTCTCTCTTTCAATAGTCCAGTCAAGTAAGCTTGGCTGGTAGCTTGGACACTGTATCCACAGCTGTTGAGTGAACAAATTAATTTAGGGCATGCATCACTACTAGTGATGAGCAACCTTACAGAAGAGCACCGTAAGTGCTTAAGAGAGAGCAGGAGCTCATTGTGAGACAGTGGCTTCTCCACTCCTCACCTCTCGCTACCAGACTTCTGGGACCTCAAACAGCGACGTTGTAGATTTAGCCCCTGTACAAGGGACAGATATGTAAAGATGAGAACAATAACACCCACAGGACCTTGATTTTGCAAGTTATCGTTCTGAAATCTTAATTGGCACATTTAAGTTATTTAACCCTTAAAAAAAAAAAAAAAAAAAAAACAACCCTAAATAAAATTTAATAAAAAAAAGTTTCTCAGGTTTTTATTTCCCTTAATGTATTAGCTAAACATGTTGTAGAAAACAAGTATTTTCAGGATAGGTTGCGCTACTTAGAAATGTCTTGGACATGATTAACGGAGGAAGAAAAAAAAGGTTCAAAGTGTTTCTTCTTTTTTAATAAAACAGTGTTCACACCAAATTCGGTGTCTTTTATTTAGCGGTTTGAACTGTGTCAAGCTGATTCAAAGTGTTCACTGACAAACGCACCTTTGGACTTCTTTTTCTTTTGACCTTTCTTCCTATGGACTGTTGTGGCTTGTTGCCAAGGGACCGTCCCCTCAGTATCATTGCCTTCAGGACTTTGCTCTTCCTCCTCATCAGGGACTGGACTGGACCCCGCTGAATCGGATGCATCTCTGCAGGGCACAGCAACCGTTAGACTTTAATCACAGCAGAATAACAGTGGCAGCATAAGTGATCACCTCCATTTTACTCACGCAGTCTTTAGCCATCCTTCTGAGGTCTTGCTCTCAATAGCTTGCCCACTTTTGTCTGGGAAACAATGACAAGCAGTGCATGAGATCATCAATTAGACCCATTTTTGCAGAGTGTGTGTGAGACAGAGGAGCTCCAAATGAATCCACTAAAATGTACTGTATAAATGATGCAAATACCTTAAAATCTATTTTCTAACAATTGTTACTCAACTCAATGTTGCAAAATTCTTGCCAAAAAAAAAAAAAAAGATACATGCATAGTTTGCTTTCATTTTTATAATTTACGTTTTTTTGGGGGGGAACCTGCACGAACCATGCACACACACCCACCATCAGTTTTCATCTTCTTGCTGCCTGTGCTATCCGGGTACAAGCAGTGACTCCAGCCATCTGGAGCATCTCCGGTCCCCTGCTCACCCTGAGCGGGACTGATGCTGCGTTTCCTCAAACCCCTACACCAAAGACAAACAAAAACAAAAAACAAAACACATGCATCAATAAAAATAGAAATTATGCATACCTGCAGAAACTCCCAAGGTAAGATGTAAATGCACTGAACGTTATGTTTAAAATGCAGCCTATCAGTGCAATAGTACCTAGGATATCCAAAACCAGCACAAGTAGCGGAGGTGTGGTGAGGTTTCATCCAGCCATCCTCTCCCCAAGATTTGGGCGTCTGGTTGAGCTTCTCCTTGTCCTGCTGCTTACCCTGGATGTACTCCGCATACGTCTGGATCCTGTAACTCTCTGCATAGCGGCTGGTGTTCATAGCTGCGTGATGAGACAAAGATGTTAACAGACCGCAGCAACCTTTTTTGTCCCATCTGTCCTGTGTTGTTCCATCTGGGGTGTCAAACTCACCTATCTGTACCTGGTCCGTCTGACTTAGGGACACAAATGCTGACGTGTCGTCTATCCAGGAAACCTGAATGTTCCCTGAGTGAATAGTGGAAGTAGAAAGTGAGTGATAAAACAATGGGTTATTCCCATGTGAAAATAGAATTTAAAAAATAAAAAAAATCCCGTCTTACCAAAGGCACTAAAGAGCTGGTAGAGGTCACTAGTCTTCCATTCTTTTGGGAAGGTGACATACAGGACATGGTCTCTTTTAGGTTGCACTGTAGGAACAGAAGAGATGAGCGGGGAAAACAGCAACAGGTGAGGTAGAGAAGCGGCGATAGTTGTTATAAAATAAAAAGCAAAGGTTTAACAAGTGGCTGGTTTAAAGCTGTGGCAGGCCAACATATTTACACAGCTAAATAGTTTGACCTGTGACTTTATTTGGAGTTTTCCTGCCCCCTTGTGGTCAGAAATCACCGAATGGCCTGAGATTTTTGTAAAAAATAAATAAATAAATAAATAAAAATAAGTGTTTATATTTTATTTCCCATCAAGACTCATATCTGCATCCTTTGGGGCCCAAAAACACATTGAACCTTGTTTAGAACATTTCAAAGCAGGTTTCCAAAACTATTTTAAGATTGTGCAGTTTACATCCATGTTTACTGCTCTTCTTCACTGCTTTAATGTTTCTTTGCTCATTACGGCCAACAATATGCATCATGTTTCCACAATTCAAACAAAACAGGGACCTGCTGGAAATTTAATAAAAACTAAAAACAATTGTGCGCCAAGATGCTAGTGGCTGCCACAGGGTACCTTTAAATCTGGCAACATTTCCAGGCATTTAGTCAATCCTGACATACCTCTGCTGTGTTACATGATCATACTCACAATCTGGTCCTGTGATGTTGAGGTAGGGAATATCTATGATCCTCATCAGGAAAAGCCTTGAGAACAGAAAAAGCAGCATTTCATTTAAAAAAAAAAAAGATTTTTAGCAGTTAATGAAAGAAAGCCACAAATAAATACATTTAAGTGCTTCTCTTACTTGTTGAAGAAAGGCTCAATTAGTTTTGAGTGAGCAGAGATGTACGCTTTGGGTGGAGTCAAGAAAGAGCCTGTAAAGAGAGCGTTGCGCAGACAAAGTCAAACATGTATTCAGACACCTTTTATTTTATTTGCAAACAGGATCAGTGTGCATACCCAGGTAGTTGGCCATAGAGATGAAACAGAGGCCAGTGATGTAAGCATCGTACCCGGCCTCATGGAGCTGTCCCTGGGCTGTGTCATAACCGGGGAACCCCTCTGCCGTTTCTGACAGGAACAGTACACATTAGAAATAAGGTGTCTGCAGGATTTTGTAGGTTGAGTTGTTCAGACAAATGTTTGTATATTTACTCACCAACTTGTGGTGATTTGAAAGGGCTCTCTTTCAGCTGTTTCTCCAACTCTGCCAGAGACGTGTTAGTGATCAGCTCCTGAAACACAAATGTCTAATGAAGAATCTTTAAAGACATTTGGAGGCTCTAGAGCCACTTTTTTTACTTGGTGCTCTGACCAGTGATGAGCAAAGATTCCACTACTTTTGGAGTTCTCTTGGAGTGAGTGAGAATGTACGGTACATGTACAGTATTCGTATTGAACCAAAACGGTCCGTGCATGAATTTACACGGAGCATTCATGGTATAAAAATAAAACTTTTGCGCAAAAATTAATGTAATGCAGAACTGTTAGATATGCAGGTTCTAAGGACACCTAATCTGTAGCCCCACCTTAGCTCTGAGGCTAGCCGAGGCACACACACACACACACACACACACACACACACACACACACACACACACATCATCACCTTCCTAGAATATCTCAAACACGTAGTGCCACTGGTATTCTACAGCCCTGAAGGAGATCATTTACCTTAAAGGGCTGAGTGGAAGCCATCAACTTTGTGTCCAGAATTCTGCAAGGGAATAGATAACCAATATATTAAATAGCACTCTTGTGAAGACAAGTAAGCAACTTTAGCAAAGCAGATAGTATTACCTTGGGAAGACACACATTGTGATCTCTTTAAAGTCTTGAAGATCCTGAAGAAAAGAGCATTGGCACAAATAATTCATAAAAATCACATTACTTAGTAATAAACCGCCATTTCATGAAGCCAAATATGGGTTCATATTTAAGTGTTTACCTCTGGCAGAGGGCAGTAGAACTGGTGGATGGTGTGCATCACATCCAACAGCATGTTATGACCAACCACAAGTTTCGCCTGTTTGTCAGATGAAATAGGTTAAGGGTACAAGTCAGACTTTCCAACACAAAAATATTTAAAGAAAATAGTGAATAAACAGTGATTCCATGTCCAGTGATAATGATGAAACGAGAGATATGTATTCTAACTGCTGACTTCCAATATAAAATACTATTATTGGGATTATAGTGCAATTCAACATTTGGAGCAGATTTACAGTTTGACCAGAGAAAAGTTGGTTAACTCACAGATTTAGTGATGGCGTGGATGACCCTGGAGAAGCCAACAGCATCATTTAGCTCCTCCTGTTGGAGATAAAGAAGTGTGAGGTGGGTAGGAATATTAGATGATTTTAAAACTAGTGCATCCCAAAGTTTTCCTAGATTCAATACACTCCTTACAATAAGGACAATATTGTGACTTAAAACTTTAATTCAATGTCCATCCAGAACCCCAAACTCACCTGCTCTCTCTTGTTTCTGTTGTTCCCTCCTCTTCCTCTCCTCATCATCTACTTTGCTGACCTGGATGTATCGCTCCTTCTGCACACAGACATTACAATCAATATCTCACATGTTCCACAAAAACTAGCAAAATTGGTTGAAATAAGACATGTTCTTACCTTTTCTGTTTCCACAGTTTCCACATGAAGCCCCTTGGGAAACCTGTGAAAACAAGACAAATCTTAATCTTCAATTCAACACAAAAAAAAATGCACAAGTGTTGAGGGACCACTCACTTCCAGTTCAGTGTCTGGTAGATCAGCTTTCTCTGAAACCTGGTAAGACAATATAAATAGTATATTATAAAAGAGTTAATTCAAAAAAAATAAAGTAAAAATAAAATATTTACTAAATGTACATGATAGATATAAATTGAATGTAGGTGTGGTATTCTGATAGAAGAGCTAGATTACCCAGTACATGGGTCCAAGTCCAAAGTCTTCTCCGAGTTAGTGAAGAGGGCCTCAACCTTCTCTCTGGGGGGAAAACAGGAGAAGACTCTAACATGATTGTGTAAAAGATGTGCCTTGCCCTTAGATCCCTCAGATAAGTCCAGTTATTCCAAAGACAACTAAATGAGAATAGTTGATCCACCTTAAGGTCAGACCACCAGTGAGCCTGGGTCAAGCGGTTGCTAACCCCCTTCACCTTAATCAGCAGGTGGCAAGCAAGACACTGGAAGTTGATTTGGGTCTTGAATAGTTGTAGCATTTATCTAAACTGTACACACTGCTCTGTTACAGAGCAATAATGTTACGGCTAACTTCATACTCTGCACATACACTCTGTCTCTCTCGGCCTAATCGCCCGGTCCTTAAAAAAAAAAAAAAACAAAAAAAAAAAAAAAAAAACGCCTTTAAAAAAAAACAAAAAAACAAATCCAACGCGTTTGCCCGGCAAACTTGCAATACACTGGCGGAAGCCCTGCAAATGAGGAAGTATGGCCCCTCCCATGGGACTCATAGTGGGTCCTGGGTCAATGATGGGGTCTCCTTCCAGTTGGCCATGCCCAATATACCCCTAACAAAAAGGTAATCACGGGGCAAGCCACGTCAGCTGGCTCATATTAGTGTGAAAAAACTAAGCGGTTACCACCATGCACAACTTCCATCGCAATCCTCATATACAACCCTATCAGAATACACAGCTATGAATCATGGTCTGAAACAAGAGCCACATTACTGCTTTTAAATGTACATGTTTTATACAAAGTACTCAATATGTACTGCAACACTTACATCACCCTGTTGATGTAGTCTTTATGCTCCTCAGGTACGTGTGCAGGGCCCTTGGAGGAGGGGGAGATGTAGGATGGTGTCCCTACACCGTTAGCATGTTGATTTCTCCTCTCCTCTGTCTGCTCCCTCAGCTGGGCTTCCTCTTCTTGGTTTAGATATGGGATTCCTTTGAAAACCAGACCAGTCACAATTTTACATTGGCAGCTCAACACATTCACTGTCCTAGACAACTGCAAAAGACTACTGCAAGACGAGCAAGCAATTTGATGAGCATTAGTTAAGAGTTTTCTTGCATCATTGGGAAAATAAAATACAAGCTACAAAATTTACATCTTCCACAGGCTCCACTAAACCCGTATTATCTTTTGTGTGTGGTTACCGGTACAGTTTTGGAGGGGTGAATGTAAACAGCGTAACCCTCTACCTACAGCAGACATCATTCAAAACAAAGATTGACCGCCAGAATATTAAAAGTCACCAAAACTAGGTTAAAAATTCAGACCGATTTGTCATTTTGTGCACACAGAGGTCTGGACGCGGGTTAACAAAAAGAACCGTATCACAAGTCTGAGTGAAGGGCAAGTGGCCCAGAGCCAGCTGTTCCAGTATGACTGATGATTACAGCTTTTCCAACCAAACACTGAAGCTAGATAATGTTCATAACTTGAAGATACTGGTGCCAATATGGATGTTTCTGTTCTGAACTCAAAATGTTTTTTCTATACCAAAAATACAGTTGAACAAAATGAGTAAAAACTTGTTAACTGTCGTCTTAACATCTTAAAAGAACAATTTAACTACAGCATTAAACACAAATAATTAACTAACAAACTGACCAAGCATTCACTACCAATTTTTCATATATAAGAAGTTTCATATCTGGTGCTGCAGTGTACTCACCATGACAGAACACCTTGTTGAAGTCAAATCCCTGACTGGCCAGGAAGTCAATACTGGAACTCTGAAAGGACAAAGACAATCTACCATTTGAACTTTAAAGCAAAAAGCCAAACAGGTGTGTCATTTTTTTTTTTTACAGCTGATCGGGTACAATAATTTTTAAACCATCCGAGTCACTGTCACTATTACAAATCATTTCTCAGTTCAGTGAAGCAATCCAATAACCACAACGAGCAACGCTGACTTACTTGACAGATGAACTTTAAGTCAGGGGACGTCCTGTTGAACGGTTTCGGGAATACATAAAAATTAAAAGACTTTGTGATATACCTGCAGAAACGGGAACACAGAAAACAATGGAGGATTAGTGAAATAATTCCATCTGCTGGGAGTTTTACAATAACCTGGGTGCAAGTCACATTTCATATGCTAGCATTCTTGCAACCACTTTTTCAAAGTTAGAGCTAAGCTCTCTTTTAATATTAGTTAAACTAGCTTTTGGGGCACCAGCACTTTTGCTCTTGTAATCCAGTTTCGTTTTAATTCAGAAGATGATACAGAGTACTTGTGATTTGTCTGTGTGAAATCACACATCGCAAAATGTTATCTTTCTTGTTGTAATAAAGACATTTTAATATGAGCAGATGAACCGGAAAATAATTTTATTCTTTTATGTACTGCACTGTCCCTCAACCTTTTTGCACACCGTGCACTAAACCATACAGCCTTCTTTTCATATTGTTTAAGAATATTAGAATACATATTTGTTTATAGGTTATTGTGTCTTTTACATGTATTGCTTATTTAATGTATACACCAACAACAATTGTTTTTTAAGTGTTAATTACCTATCTTATGCTGATTTATTTATAAATAAATAAAATATCTTAAAGCTTTTCTGAGGGTTATTTGTTCATTACGTGCTCTACCCTTTCCAACATTTCAGACACACATATTGTTCATAAAAACGGTCCAAAATGATGATATTTGAATGACAAGTATCTTATCCTATGACTGACAGTGATTGGGGTCCTTTGGGAAATAGTGCTTAAAATGAGTCCCTAAAAATCAATGTCAGAAGTTCTCCATTTGTGAAGCAGACATCACTCACTTTGACTTTGTCTGGTCGTACGTGAATGTACATAATCCAAACTGGAACAGCAGAAAGTCCATGGAGTGCTGGTGGGCAGAAAGATAGTTAAAATGAGATACATAGTACACTACTGGACTACGGAGAAAAAGCAGAATGCATTGGAGGTGTGCAGTGTGCATTTCATCAACTCTAACCTTTTTAAGCTTCGTGTATCGCTCTTCCGGTGTGTCCAGTCCGTTGGTGAGTGCACTGACATTAGGACCGTCGCTTATCCCTAGAAAAAAAAAAAATAATAACATGTCATAATTGTTCAACACAGCGTTGGCTTTCAACTCTTTACACGGTTAACGTTACCTGAAAATTCTCCATCGATGGCAAGGAAGTCAGCCTCCTCTATCGCACTGTACACCGTGTTTAAACTGTCTTTATAATCTGCAAAAAAAGGGAAAGCGCATCCGTAGCTGTGTTAGCGTGATGAAAGCGTGCTAGCCTGCAGCGGAGCACTGAAACCCGCAGCCTTGCAGCTACATAGCTAACTGGCTAGCAGCACAAAATAGCTGAGGAATTAAAGAGTTGTGTCCGTTTTATAAAAATATCAGGTCACTACTCGGTTGTGCATTATCACACTGTATATAGAGAGCTAAAACTCAAGTGAGCAAAATGTGCCTAGCTACTTACTTTGGCGTGTCACCTCCATCCCTGCACAATGACTGAACCTGCTGACGGCTAACGCTAGCTAGCCTACGTCAACTGGCTTTTTAACCGTTTTACAAACACTTCCGGTGCCAGAAGACAGTGTTTTTGTACACGCCTATTTGGTGTTTTAATTGAGAGAGATTAGATTTAATATTTTGAATGGCATCCCTTATATTAATTATATGAGTATGCCATTTATTATATTATGTGTTGGCTGCGAAGTTACAGAGATATAAGAGGGGAAATTGAGTAGTTTATCTCATCATGTAGATAAACTCCCTTAAAAGTAATAAGAATATGATATTATTCTGTTCACTAACAAATACATTTAAGTGCATTTTGATGTTGCAGTTCTTCAATGTGGAGCCAATTTGACATATTTTATACTACCGGGTAGATTAATTTAATGTTGTAGGCCTACTGCATCATGTCAAATCATATAATGTGTTTTTTTAAAGTAAGCGTCAAATGTAGCCTAGTGGAATAAAAGTATGCATTTCCCTTGTAGTGGAGCAGAAGTATAAAGTATAGAATACAAGAATAAAAATACTGAAATGAAATACAAGTATATCAAAATTATAGGCCTACATCTATCTAAATTTTCTATCTTCTTCTTTGCTAGACTATATCTTATGCCATGCTTTATTAGTTACCTCAAGGCTACATCGAATTAGGGAAGCAATATGCTCTCAAAATGCACTATACTGTGACCTCATGCATAGATTTTAACTTTAACTTTTGGTGACAGGGGGTCATCTAGAATAAGTGTGCACAAAATAGCGCAACCATTTAGGGTCTCTGCTTTCATATTCTTCAGGATCAGAGGGGGCTGGAAACACCAGATGTGACATGAAAGCAAGGAAACAAGGACCGGATGTTGCACAGTCTATCACAATATAATATAGGCTATCCATAGGAAAGTCTATGCCACAAAATCTGCCTTGCCTGTGAGCAGGATTTGCGTAATTGTACAATCCTGATGTGATTTAAGGAGGTGTCTTTGAAGCCAGGCTGGTGATACAGCTCCCACCAAGTTTCTAAGAAGCACAGCAGTTTGTGCGATTATTATCCACTTTTTGTGCTATTCTAAGATAAACATAAAAAGTATTTCTAATAAGTGTCTTGTCTGTCTTCTACAGTGAAATCAGGGATGAAATATTCCCTTCATTGAAATGCAAAGATGACATTTTGAAAAGTCAAACAGAAGGTTTTTCTGTACTTTAATGAAGGAAAACAGGAGAAGGCTTCAGCTTTTATGCCCTAATGTTTTCTCCAGGGTGTCATTTTGTAGTATTATATTTTTAATGGTATTTTACAAATATGCAATAGGCTACAAAGTCTTAGCCTACAGATAAAAAGCATTTAAGCACACAACAGAAATCTATTATCTTACTGCTTGTCAAATATGTTGCCTATGCATAAAACAAGCTGCATTTGGTATGCCTTTGCTTTTGTTTTTATTAGAATTATTATATTAGTTTTACAAGACAAGCTTGTAGGCTTGGATGTAGACAGACTACACACTCCCTCTTATTTTTTTTAAGATGAAAACAAGCAGAGGGGAATGTAATTACAAAATCAGCACTGAGATCAAAATCATCTTAAAAAAGCATCACACTTAAGAACAAAAAAACAACAACCATCAGGGTGACAAATTTGAGTGATATAGAAAGAATAGATTACAGCAGAGCACAACATGGTGACAAACGCTTACATAAGTGGTGAATGACGAGGCTAATTAAACAGATTTAATTAAAGGTTGATGAGTGGAAGTGAGAGTGGGAGGGAGCATGTGTGTGTGTGTGTGTTGAACTTCAACAGAGGGCACCTGAATCACAATTGATCCGTAGGAAGCCTTTATTTTTGAATGACCTTTAAGGTGTCATTTCAGATTTACTGCTGTTGTGGTTTTTCAACCCACACACTCTGCAGCAGAATCTGTGACGTGTTGCTGAGAAACTGCAGATATATTCTCTCAACTTTATCTATGTGATAAAGTGACACATGTGAAACAGAAATGTCCTCTAAAACAGCTGAGGTAAAGCTGAATGAGTTTTTAATTTCTGTGAAAACATATCCCTCAAAAGGTTTCCCCACTCTTTTCACCATCAGACATCTGTGCACTGTTTTGGCAAGTGAGTCCGAGATGAAAGACTAACTCCTGCTCGACTCCATGTGTCCAATAATCTCAGGAAATCAAATTCTCTAAATGACTTTTGCTCCTTTGTTGAGAAGTGTAATTGGTTATATTGAGACAACTTTTTTAAAAAACAATTTGAGGGCATTTTATGATAGGTTAATATATTTTGATGTTAAAACAAGACAAGCTCATATGTGCATTGGAATGGTTTTTGGCAGTAGTGGAGCATAAATAAGTATTTAGAATCTTTTTAGATACTTGTCCTTAACTTGGGTATTTTCATTTATTTTAAAGCTTTACTAATTACTTAACAGACTCAGATAAACATTATTAACTGTGTCACAACAAGATATTATGATATATCAGTCTAGGGTAAGCTACCCAGCAATATGTCATGCTGTCATGGCAGCCACTGGATCAAAAGGTACAAACTGAAGAGGATGGATGACTTTAATTGATATACATATGTTACTTATAGGGCATACAAATGCCTAAATAAGTAAGTTAGTAAGTAAGTAAGTAAGTACCCACCAGTTTGTAAATTAGCTCCACATTTAGCAGCTGCAACATTAAAGTAATGAACACATGACTGCGTCAATAATTATAATCCAATTATATAATAAATGTTATTCTGAAATGAGCCATAGTACATAATCTGTACTTTTATTTTTGGTACTTTAAATAGTGTGTATTTTAATTCTAATACTATTGTACTTTTGCTTAGGTAAGAATTTAAATGCAGGACTTCTACTTGTAACAGAGTATTTCTACGCTTGCTTCTTTTACTTCTGTGAATGCTTCTTGCACAGTTTTTTGGTTTCTGTTATCATGCTGCCCTTGCTGGCTGCAAAACGATTTCAATGTAAGAAATGGGAGACAGAATCCACAGTTTGTGTAAAAGTGACATTGAAAATTTACCTAAAGCTATGGTGACATTTCAGCAGTCCGAGTCTGATAAATGTTGTGGGTACCTTCCAGAGTTATATTATTTTTAGTGCAACATTTCCTATTTGTGTTGCTATCTGTCTGCTGCAGCTCAGCAAGGAAACACTGTCTGTCATTTTTTACACAGAACGAGGACTGTGGATTTTTTCCTTCATTACTTATACTTTGTATTAAAATCTCTTTTTAGGAAGGGGTCTCTTCGCAGCCAGAATGGACAGCAGGAATGATTACAGCAAACACGGGACATAAAGGCATATCAGTGTTGTTTTCAATGGACAGCGACAGTGGAGTGATGACAGGAAATGAGAGGAGAGAGAGAGTGATGAGGAATGATGTGAACAAAGGTCCCCCACACGGACGTCAACTGGTAACACACATACCAACACACACACACACACACACACATACTAACACACACACACACACACACACACACACACACACACACACACACACACACACACACACAAACTGGCATATACAAATTAAGTTCAGTGTTGTATAAGTACTACCCATATATTAGGTAATATGGTGTGTGTTTTACAGCTGCCAAAATTCAGTAACCTAACTCACACTCAAATTAACCCACTATGGCCTTAGGGCAAAGATGAGCTGTGTGCAGTGTGTATGTAGTGATTTACCTGACACAATGGTCAATCAAGTTAAGTGTACTCAACAGGCTACACATGGCAGTGTCATTATATTTTGCCTGGAGTCCCAGGTCCAACCTGTCCTACTATGTTGGGATATTACTTAAATTGGACACAGGTTTGTGGTGTTTGTCAAATTATTATTAAAAATCAACTTTATTATTCAGTCATTATGTTCATGTTAGCCGTTTTCTGTCTACCCTAACCTAATCTGTAGTGAGTGACATATCTATTCCACCAACGTCACTTATAATATACCAAAGTTGTGCTAGCAGGTGCTATGATTGTTCTTTAGGTCAGTGAAACATGCCAAATATGCCAAGATTAGTTACTCTCCACCAGGCTGCATAGCTGAGTCAATCTCATCCACACTTTGGAGAAACATCAAATAATACTGTTATATGTCGTTCAATTTAGTACAGATTTAAAATACCTGCCATTAACAAGCCTGGATCCCTCTGCTGTCTGGTTTGATTTGCTGTAAGACAACTGAACAGTGGCGAAAACACAGGTTTGAATAGAAAAGAGAAATCTTTTGATTTTGTGGTCATTTTGCAGCTTTTAAACATTTTTAAATGTTAATGATTTAACAAAAAATAATCCTTGGTTTGACTCTAAACTAGACAGCCACCACAGGAGGGCGCTATACTGTACAATTTGGGATGAGTTGTTATCTTGCTTTTAGACAGTCCCTCCCCTCTTCCCTTTTTACACACACACACACACACACACACACACACACACACACACACACACACACACGTGGATGCTGTAGCGCACTACAAAAGCTCTCTTGTCTCTTAATGTTTTCTTCTTCATCAAACTACATCATAGCTTTTTACAGTCAAAAGGCACATTGGGGAAGTCACGACTGGGCAGAGTCAGGAAGTGAATTTAGTCAGGGTGTGGGATGAGTGGTAGAAGTGAAAGAATAAGAGCTGCAATTTAAGGTAACAGCAGGCTGACCATTAGCATCTTTCAAGTAATCGTTTTTTGTGTGTGAGCATTTGTTTGTTTACTGATCCAAATTGTGTGCATCTCCGCAATACACCTGTTTTAGAGCAGACAAAAAAAATGATGAGAGGCCACAGAGGATGTTAAAGAAGCAATCCAAAATCACGAAGGTTGGAGGAAGGCCACGCTTAATGAGGAGCACAGGTTAAAAAAAGAAAGAAAGAGTCTGGTTGTAATGTTAGTGGTTCAATAAACATTTTCTAGGCTGTCACACACACATAAAAGCGTACATGCACACATAGAGAGGGGAGCTCACATTTTTGTAACCTGCTCAGACAGTCGTGTTATTGCTCCTCTCCTAATCATGCGTGAGATTAGGTGGCAGCATCACACACACACACACACACACACACACACACACACACACACACACACACACACACACACACACACACACACACACACACACACTCTGTTTTATCTGGTTCTCAAGTGAATAGAAACTGCTTTTAGGCCAGATGGAGAAATGAATATCGTAAGTGTGGTTTATCACTCTATAATTGTAGGGTGGGAATGGAAGAGGAACAGAGACATGGCTGTGAAAGGGATAAAAGTTTTTCAGAGTTTTGGAAGTGTAACAGATAAGTAAGAACAAAGAATAAATTGATGGCAATTTAGTGAGAGGAGCTTTGCTGGCTGCCTCTCTCTGGTCTGGTTCTTTGTTTAAAAAGAACTTGTGGGAGGATGAGGGGTTTGACTGGGATGAAAGGAAGAGCTGGAGTGAATCTCAGCTGTCGCGACAAGGAGGAGGAAGTCTCACTCTCAGAGGTGACACTCGTAGAATTTGTGCCAACCATTTTACATCACTAGGGTACGGAAATGGCTTCACTTATTACATTTGGGACTTATCTCAGGTAAGTGTTCCTCCTGGGCGCAGCCCTAGGGAGGTGTACCAGGCACTTCCAGCTGGGAGGAGGACTCGGGGAAGACCCAGGACTAGGTTGACCCCCACCTCGGGATCCCCCAGTCGGAGCTGGTTGATGTGGCTTGGGAAAGGGAAGTTTGGGGTCCCCTGCGTGAGCTGCTGCCCCCGCGAGCCGACCCCGGATAAGTGGACAAAGATGGATGGATGGAGTTTATCTCACATGATCAGAGAAGTGCTACAAATTAGGAAAATGACTTCATCTTCAGCTACTTCTTGGCTTCCCATTGTTTGCTCTCGATGCGACTCAGATCTCAAACCAAACACATATGTAGAGAACCAGAATCCAAATTCTGACTTGGTAATTTTGACTTTGACTTTGTACAAAGGCAGAGAACAGGGCACACAAGAGATAACAGACAATTTCACTGCATATACACAAGACAAAAAAACATTACATATACAAGATTTGCACTACTCAATGTTTTTACATTAATAAAGAGTGAAATGACCTGGACATGTAACCTGAGAGATGTGGCACATAGAGATGAACCTACAGATAAAGATTGCCTGACCAAATCAGAGCTGAAATGATGGATAATACAGGACTAACATTATTTGGATGGACACAACACAACTCCAAATTATGTGTTGCTTCTTATCTGCTGGATGTATTAAATAAACCAGTGTTTGCTAACACATTCACCATGTCAGCTTTATGAAGTGTGAGGTACAACTTTAAAATTAGGCAGCAGATCAATGTGTAAACACAACATGCAGATATACACTATGATCACATTATAAAGTTGTTTTAGTGAAAGTGATAGCAACATGTTGCCTGTTTACAAATAGCAACACGGAGCTGTTACATGGAGACATGGAGCAACATTAGCATTCATTTGGAGTCTCTGTTGTTTTTAGCCACCTGGGAAATTAAGTCCAATTTTCACTCTTGTTTTTGCTCTCACATTTATTGTTAATATATAAATGTTGAAAAATGCAGCTTTAAATCTGTTTACTGTATATAACTGTCCACCACACATAAGGTGTGCCCCAAAAGCCTGATTAACATTTGTCAGTATCCAAGTATATAATATTGTACATATGTATGTAATATTTTAGCACTCAGGAGACACAGTGGTATTGTTTTTAATAAATCAGTTCAGTGGTTTTCAATTGAGTCGGTTGTTTAAAATTGTTTGTTTAGAAAATGATTACAGTTGAACAGCTGGGTCTGTGGCCAGGATTAAAAGTTTAAATGGAGAGCATTTTTATGATCATTCCACAGAGATGATCCATGGAGAAAAAAAAAAAAAAACGTTTATGTGTTGCCAATTCATTTAACTGAAAAATGTCTTTCAGGCACCACTGGATCAAGATTTTTTGCTCGTTCTGATTGGATGGACCTAATGAGTTAATCAATTTTTCATCCAAACACAACATTTGAGACAAACTGTTAAATTTAAAAGAAGGGAAGGACCAGAAAACATCTGTTTTTCATGTACGTCCAATTAACTGAATCTTTTGGTAAACCACTTTTTCTTTATATCAACACCAGTAATCTATATTGGTTTAAACAAACCTTAAATCTAGAATGCTCACTTCCTATTGTGAATGAACATATAAAATACATGCCCCACATAATCCAAATTAACTTATTTGTATGAATATGTGCAAAGACATGGCTGTATCGAATTTGAATGGATATCTTTAAACAGAAGATACAGTACATATTCACCACTGTCACCATTACCAAGGTTACAAAGGGAGAATTGTAAACATACTCTTCATCCCATATTAGTGCAACATTGGTTACTTTTAGTGTTAGCTATAAACTTGCTAGTTACTGAACTTGATAAACTTGATAGTCACTACTCTGTCACATGGATAAAGCAAGAGCACGGGGACAGCTTCCACTGTGAAACTTGGTTCACTTTTATGTCCATCTCAACAGTACAAATAAACACCAACAACAAGCGTGATACATCACTTCATCATCCTATCACTCTGCCAATCTTAACCCTCTGAGGACGATAGACGCACCTGCTCATCCAAAACAATGCTTGACAAAATTCCTACTCTAAAAGCAATATTACAAAATTTTATTTCAGACATGTATTTACTTTTTAATCGTATATATCCTAAGACTTTGGTAAACTAATTTTAAGCACTGAAAATATTCGTCCAACACATCATAAGTTAAGGTTTGTTTTCAAAACAAACCTTAACTTACTTTTTAATTGTATATATGCTAAGACTTTGGTAAACTAATTTTAAGCACTGAAACAATTCGTCCAACACATCACGAGTTAAGGTTTGTTTTCAAAAGAGATTTGAGGAATTTCAATAAGCCAACGTCAACGTTTCAGCTTTAGCACCAAATTATCTCTTCCCAAATTGCTCTGCAAAAAAATGTGGGCATTACTATATGGAAAGCTGCGTCATGCCAAAATCTTTTCCCTCTTTGCAGTGAAAGGGAGGATATCAGGTGTAATGTCGATAACATGTTGTGGCCAGACAGAGAGGAGAGACTGGATGACATTTGCAGTGTATTTTCTTTTTTCTTGCACAGTATTTCCTGCTAATGTTGCTGTTGTATATCTTTTTTTCTGTACAAGCTTTATTTATGTATTTACGGTTGGCTGGTGTGTATATACAATGAGAAAGTATAGTTTATCAATACTAATCAATACTAATTAGCTGCCTAAATACTGTATACAATGTTAGCAACGGGACAATATTACAGAGTGGGTAACTATCACCCATTTAGAGTAGAGTGTCATTTGACAAGACGTCTTTACATTTTGACTGTCTTGGTCTAAGCAATGATAAATGAAATTTATGTTTTGATGAAAATTATTTATTCATTGATGGATTTAATTCCATTTGAAACTAATTTAATTATCAATTCATTCATTCATTTAATTATTTTGATTGATTAATCACCATTTGGAGGTCACATATAGTGATGTGATGAATTTACCACGTGGTGTGAGTATTGTACTTAGTTTGGACCATTGTAAGTTTGTTTCAGTGAATGTGCCAAAGCGATTGAGAAGAACTGTATTAAAACACTAGCCAGTTGAGCAGTCTTTGTGACTGAAGCTCCTGCCATTCATGCCCCAACAATAGACACTCTTACAATACAGAATGACAATCAACTGGGCCTGCTCAGCATTTTATACATGCCACATAGATAATGTATGTAAATTGCTTAAAATGGCTTTAAAGCGCTCATATTATGCTCATTTTCAGGTTCATATTTGTACCAGAATAGGTTTACATTGTTTAATTTTCAAAAAAACACCATATACTGCACATTGCTGCAGATCCTCTTTTCACCCTGTGTGTTCAGGTCTTTGTTTTAGCTGCAGAGTGAGACATCTGACTTCTATACTATGTTTGTATGGAGTTGCACATGAGCAGTAGCTCAGTAAGATCACATCATTTAGTCAGTTAACTGTTTCTCCAACTTTGGTCAGTACAAGGCAGGATTAGTTGGGAGACTTCTTTTAAACGAGGGTGCGCTTGTGGAATACCTGCAGAACAGGGACATGTACTGTAAGCAGTTTTTTTTAGATTATGGTGTTCCTTCCCAACACTGGCAATACTATGTACAATATAATTCAAAAGGCGACAGCAATTCCATGAACTGCAGACTCAGAAATGGCCAAAGAGATAATTCAACATCTTTCTGACAAAGCATCAGTAAAAACTGAATTACAGTTTTCTTTTGATTGCTAAACAACAGTGGGCACAACTGGAGCTGCATGTGCAAAACTCTAACTACAGTCTGCACTACAGTCACCTGAGCTAAACAGTTCACATCTCCTCCAAAACAACAACACAACTCTGAATACACATTACTTTCTGAAAAACAGTAGGAACACAGTTTTTTACAGTAAAGGTAGTGTTATTCACCTTTTTGTTTTTTATAGCTGTGTATGTAACCTCAGACATCTGACTTGGGCATGTTGGAATATTTGCTCTTTTACCTGTTTCTCTACAAACAGTACAGTGTATAATTGTTTGTAATTCTTAGTTGGTGTTTGTATACAAAAAAACTGGATATGTTCAATAACAAGTCTAAAACAAGACACCTGCTTAGGCTTTCAGCTAAAATTTAAATCAGCAGTGTTTGATTGGCACCAGACTGAAATCTATTCTGTTTTGAAAGTGTGGTTAACAGTTTTGACAGCAGTGTGTTAGCATCTGAACAAAGAACACCTAAACAAAGTGCTATAAATCCACAGTGTGCAGGTTGTGATTAAGCCAAGTGTGTAGAGATTTGAAAACTGTGTTCAAGCAATGAAAAACAAACTAGAGTTTGGTCCACATGAACTGCTGCTGTGCAGACTGTAGTTAGAGTTTTGCACATGTGACTCCAGTTGTGCCCACTGTCATTTAGCAATAAAAAAAAGTAAAACATGAATTCAGAAATTGACAGAAATTGTCACAGTTAAGTTCAGCCACAACATCCTCATGAATGTAGTTGTTAGAAACGTGGTTTAGCTGTACTTGCAGGGCTTGCTGGCAAACTCCTGTAGCTAGTGTACTATCGCTAACATGCTAGCCAGTTACAAAAGCTCTTGAATCTAGCTAGCCTAGTTAATTAACTAGCTCAGTCAGTTGATAATGGGACAATAGTTTGACCACGTTAACTCAATTCAGGACTCATGTCTCATAACTATCTGCAAACCATGTCTCTGTGGAGCAGTTTATAGGTCTACAGCATCAGAGCAACACAGCTACACAGCTAATAGGTTATGATAGCTTTCTGTTTTAAACTCATTCTGACTCTGTGTTCCCTCAAAGGGCAACATTGTCAAGACAATTTGCTATCAGTCCATCCTGATAAGCTTGACAAAAGTAGGATTTTTGAATGGGTATGGCATGTGTTGCATTAGATTGCACAGTTGTACTTAATTAAATTTACTATTCAGCATAAAACATAACATGTGATCTTGGGCAAAACCCAATGACTGGGAACCAGTGGAAACTCACATAAAAAAACAGCAACAGGATGGAAAGACAGTCACAGCCCATGTAGTCTGTGACTGTCTTTCCATCCTGTTGCTGTTTTTTTATGTGCAAATTTCACTTTGATCTGTCCTTTCGATGGCTATATGAGAGTTGATTCATGCACAGTTATAGTTCATGCATCATCAAGCAGCTGGATTACCGTATGTGACGCAAAATGTCATAAAAACTCTATGAGTCATAGTTTGATTAAGGCATATACTATATCTAAAGTGCCCTTTAACACTGAGATTAAATCCTATGTAATTCAAAACCATGGCCTTATTTGGGTGAAGCTAATTTGAACCTGATGTTTACATGTCAGAGTGAATCATTTTAATTGGATTCATGTCAAAATATTGCTTTAAACATTGTCACTTCGCTCAATATACCTTTACATTGTGGGAGAGGAGGGTAACCAACTTATCAAGGTGGGTGGGTTCGTATATTTGTGTCAAAGAGACAGAGAACAATTAAGACAGAAGTTGGGTATTTGAGCGGTTGTTTAATGAACAGATGCTCATAAGTGTTGACGTGTACATTATGCTTGTGTATGTGGTGTAGCTCAGTTATCTCCTGCTGGTGTGTGGGCAAAGCCTGAAAGTGACACTAACATGAAATCATTGTGCATTATTTATAAAGAACCAGTTGTGGCATGTAGACGTATATAAATGCACACGCAAGTATGGATGAGTACTTCCCACTCAGTACATTAGTTGGCCATTCATTCTGATGTCAGTGCATCAGTCAGTCAGTTACTTGTTTAGTTAAAGAGTCACTTTGATGTAAGTCACTTCATCTGTTAGCCAATCACACTTACTCAAATGCTCACTTTTTTAGCTATGATAGTGGCATTGCTCTACAGATGGTAATGTTGGTTGGTCGGTGGGTGACACTAAAATATCAAATATTGGATGGAATCCCCCTAAATTTGACAAAAACCCATGATCCCAAAACTAAACGCTTCTGTGAGTCCCTTGACTTTTCTTCTAGTGCCACCATCAGGTATGTCTCAGATTTGAAGATCAAGATTTGAATAGACATTTATTGTCTACAGAGGATATATCAAAATGGCTTAGGCAATTCTCTGACTTTGCCACTAGCGCCTCCATAAGGTTAAAATTTGTAGTTTCAAGTAAACTGTCTTACAGTTTTTTTATTGCTAAATAACAGTGGGCACAACTGGGGCTACATGTGCAAAACTCTAATTTCAGTCTGCACTACCAACAGTCACCTGAGATAAACAGTTCACATCTCCGGCAAAACACATTCCAAGCAACACAACTCTTAACACGCGTCTCAAAACAGGCTCAGTGCAGCCAAACACTATGTACAACCTTCACTGAGATAACACACACTGTCACTCAGAACACACAGAGTAAAAACACCAGCATCAAACACCAATACAGAAAAATACAAACTTTTCATCTTGACAGATTGAACAATTTGAGTGACTTCACACTACTCAATAGAAGACATAGATTTTGTAATATACTAATTTTTAAGAAAGGTAAACAAGAAGGAATGAAATTCAGCAGTTTGCTTTCCATCATCCTCAGATGTTAGCATTGTATAAATTAGTGTCTTACCACTATGCCTAAGTGGCATCCTGGCATACATTTTTATGTCTAGAAAATACTGTAAGCAACTGTCTTTGCTGAAAGGTAGAAGAAGACCAAGTCCAAAGGAGAAATTTAAAGTTGCAATATTCAACATGCTGTTTGAGGGAGCAGCTCCAGCAAGGTACCCCAATCTTCCCTTTGTCGAGCCACAGTAACCAGCTCCAACTGGGGGATTCAAATCCCTCCACCTAGTCCTGGGTCTTCCCCGGAGCCTCCTCTCAGGTTTTGTTTTTTTAATCATTCCTGTTTAAGCTAAATCCTGTCTAGTGCTATGGATTTGTGATGCACTATCCAGCACACTATGTCAGGCATCTTTAAAGTTTCCATTGCCATTCCATCTGTACTAAAGTATGATCAAGGCTTTAAGCTAAATGCTCTTTGAGCTATGCCTCTGCTGCTCTGTATGCTCAGAATTCATCTTGCTTTGTGATTCCCTGTTATAAGTTAAGACAAGTATTAAATAAAAACAATACAGAACTTTTGAATAGTGGCAGTCAAGAAGACAGGAACTAGAAATATTGCCATAAAGCAAATGAGGGACAAAAATGAATCATTCAGGTTTGTTTTTTTCCCCCACACACCGGTTTTTATCATTTTCACCAGATAAAAGATAGATAAAACCCCTTTTATAATATATCTTAAATTCAAATAGGATCATCTATCTGTGTGAGGAAAACAGAGAGAGAAAACAGAGAGGTGAGAATTCCTGGTATAACTCTCTGTTACACACAGACACTTGCACACGCACGCAGGCACGCACACACAAACATACACACAACACACACACACACACACACACACACACACACACACACACACACACACACACACACACACAGTTAATCTCATATGGCCTTGTGTTGTTGTGTTGAGGGAGGATTCACATGTAGCTTGAGTTTAGCCTTGAAGGGAAAGAGGGCTGTCGTTATGGTAGTATTATCAATAGTATGGTGCAGTATTTCAAAACTCTGAGTACAAGACTCCCAACTGATCATACTTGTAAATCATTAAATCTTGCATTCAAAAAAACTGATTCTCCTTTTATTTGGCTTGTAAACATCTTTCACTACAAGACCAATGTTTCAACCCACATATCTGGTGAAATACAATAAGTACATTTGTAACAGTAAGTCACCTAAACGTATTATAGTGCAGTTTTTTCAGTTAAGTTATTGTAACAATCACTTAGTCCATAGACCAAACAATGTAAGATACATGTTTCAAAATTACCCTTTGAAGTGCTAAAGATCTTTTTGCCTCCCTGTTTTCACATTACACTAGGTCAAAATGTAACTGTACATTACCCATCAAATTCAATAACAAACTATTTCCATAATCCCTATCCCATGATCAAAAGTATAATAAATGAAAACATCTTCCCCAATCGTCTTTGCAACAAACATCTACTATATTGCAACATTACTGTAAGGTTTTGTCTAATCAAATACTGTGAAGAAAAACACTAACAGAACTGAAAGAAAATTGTTTTCTGTAAATACTGTAAAAGTCTCCTGTAGTATACTCTACACTAGTCGTCATTGGTCTTCAGGATTTGGCCATAAATTCTTGTCCGTTTTTATAGTTCATGGACCTTGGCAAAAATCTTCTTGAATGTGTCCAAGCCTGACATTGGTCTGCAGTGATGTCATAACAAGCCTCACCCACACTATTATATTGTACACACTGTAATCATTGCAGTGGTCCTTTGCGACCGTAAATTACCAACACTAAGTTTGAGTGTCACACACAAATCTCACACCTTATTGTGGTGATTCTATATTTTTGCATTAGACTATTTCAGGCAAAATAAACAACCATACATACTGTATAGTATATGACGCACATGCCACAATGACAAATAGTTATGAACAATGAACATAGTATTAGAAAATCCTATCCAAAGTGATGCATGTATGACCGTTGTGTATTTAAATGTAAAACTGGTCTTCCTAGATGTTTTTTTGTACACAGTCAATGTCAGATGTACAGAGCTGTGAAAAGAGGTCATTTCTGATGATCTGTTGGTTTATTTGTACTTAAGGTAGTGAAATATGACCATACTATGATGATACTTGACATGACAATAGTATACGCACGCACACTTGCACACACACAGATGCAGTTCATTTTATATGGCCTTGTTGTATGACCTTGTTGTCACACATGGACTGCAAACCTGAACTCATTTAGACATTACCTAGCAGAGTGTGAGGCCGCACATGTCCAAATCAGTTGGACCGGACATTAAACTGAAATAACCCTGCCTGTTCCCAAGTAGTAATGTCAGCAGGTCATTGTCCGGAAGAAAACAACATCCGAAGGCGAAGAAGAAGGGGGATTTACTAGAAGACAACGAAGAAAAGGTCTAACTGGAGAGATGAGGAGATTTAGGAACTTCTTCAAGATAATGCCCAGCGCCGAAATCATCAGATAAATTCAAGGAAAAAATCTGCCTTTTTGCAATTGGGGACACAACACACGCAATGCTCACACACACACACACACACACACACACACACACACACACACACACACACACACACACACACACACACACACACACATGCTTATGTGTTCTTTGTGACATGCAGAAACTGCACAAACAAGACATAAATCTTTCATTTCTTTCTGCTTTTCTGCTTTTTTACAAGTGTATGAGTGTGTTTCTGCGTGTGTGTGTGTATTTTAATTATTGGTATGCAAATGTTTGATCATTCACGTAAAGGGTTTAAAAACATGCTCAAAGGAAGGATTGATTATGTGCTGTAAACTGACATCCAACACATTTGTGGCCTTGACATGCAGCCCGGGGACGAGCAAGAAATGAGATTGTGTTTTACTGGCATGTCACGCAAGTGCACACAAATACACACGCAAGCATGCACATATATAGGGGAGGAAAAACCCTAATTTGTAACTGAGAGCTGAAATTCTACATTTGCTCATTAAAGCACTGTCAGAAATGTAATCCGATATATAGTGCAAAATTTGTCATGTCATGCACCATGTAAAAAGGAGAAAATTATCTGGAGCTGACAAGTGTGTATGTGTGTTTCTGTGTGTGGGCTTGGATTGCAACTTCCATTACAGGAGATATTGTTATTTGTCTGCTCTCTGTCATATTGTATTCAAATTGTAGTAATTGCACAGTAAATCTTAATTTAATTTGAGCTCGCTATTGCTTCAAAGCTATTTCCCAGTAATTTTAACACATTTTGTCCCCTGCTGATTGAAACACCCATTTTGCTCATGCAAATGTAAAAGGAATTTTTTCACACCATTTTAGAAGAAATTGAAATGAAACCTATTAAAAAAGTACAGCTTTAGTGAGTATTTTTTCTTGTCTCTAGAGATTTTCCCACTTATTCAGAGCCAATAAAGATGATGTTTAGTGGGTAACTAAAGTGAGAGCAGAAGGAAGGAAACAGTTTGTATTTTTCACATTAACTCTTTTTCAAACTAAAGATGATTCATCTATTGTTTATCTTGCTTTACATTTAAGAATGTATCTTCCCTGTTCAATACCTGGCAGTGAGATCCAGTTAAGTGCAGTTTAAATATAAATGTCTGCCTGGTGACTCACACTAGTTGATAGCTTACATTTGCACATGGTTCTTTCTTTACGAGTACCTAAATAATATAATTATACGTTTTCTGATACAGATTAATGAATCAACAACTGCAAATTTTGGTCTGACTGCAGCTCACGGGTTATGTGAACATGACTGTGTCCAAAATCACTCCCTACTTACTATACAGTGGAATATATTTACTGCCCACATCTTCTAAATGTTAGAAAGAGCCCTCAAAGATCCCCACAATGAAATAGTGATATAAAAAAAGAAGTGTCGATGGCATGTACCTAAGAATCCCACAATCCCTCCAACCACCAATCAGCGTTGAGTTGTGATGTTATTCCTATTTATCTTCACCCAACTTCAGGCAGTCTTGTTAGGGGTTTGGCTGAGGCTGTTAGCTATTCATACATTATGACGGGAGCAAAGCAGATAATAAGGGAACAAAGTATAAGAGCGCCGAATTCCATGTGAGGAGGAAGGTTGGGGCAGTGGATGGGTCAAACAAACACAGGACTTTCACCCAGGAGACCAGGATTTGTGTCCTGTCCTGTACTGAGTAGTTTTGATGCCTAAACACAAGCCAAAAGTTAACAATGTGTTTAAAGCCGCTACATTCTCTGGTTTAGATATGAGGACAGAAAATGCTCCTGTTAGTAGTATTAGAGGGCAGGAATAAATTACCTACATCGTCATATTGCTTGGAGGCCTTGTTGGTTTAGCTATGAGTTTGACCACAGACTTGGTTAAAGAGAATATGGCTTAAAAAGGTCAGAAATATAGTGCATGGCTATAGCATGTAGTTAATTTTAGCTAGATGAAATTCAATGTTTAGGTATATTAGTTTGACAAAAAGGGCAACAACTCTTTCTTAAATCCTAATTTTGCAAACAATCGTATACATCACAAAAAAGTGAAATAATGAATTGTCTGCCAGCCATTTAAATCAGTACTTATTCTAGTCCACTGGGCACAGACATAACACAGCTTGAGCCAATAATAGACACACTGACCCAGGCTGGAGGCCTAGGCCTCTCCTAATTATTACACTACTCATGCTTGTGTAGAGCAGGCTGAACTATAGCCTGTGAGAAAACACACAAATGCACACTCAGAGAGCAGTTTTTAATTCCCCACACATATCGCAATCCTTATTTATAACAGTGGAAGGTGAGCTATGCTGAAGGTTTACAAATCCCAGAGTGAGCATTTTTTTTATTATCCAAGATGAGATGTTCAATCCTGGGCATCCATTCTTCCAACAGCCCCTCCTCCCATTACCCTCACAAATCTACACCATACATCCTCTCCTTATCATTTATAGCATTAACTGTCGTCGTACTGTTGTGTACTATCTGCACAAACAGGCTCTTCCTGTTTTTCTCTCCCACATATGCACATTCTCCTTATATGCATAATAAAGAGAGTTATAAATGATCTAATATCAGCAGTAGGTCAGAAGCACGATAATAAAATCCTGTCTGTGATGCTTATCTTTTTTTAGATTATTCCTTGCAAACATATTCATTACTTCCCCACATAGTATTATTGGTATTATCATGTTATCTTAGGACCTCCTAGTATGTAGCCTTGGCAGTTATCCATCTTATGAATGAGATCAGACTATTCACAGCAGTCTACACAAGTACAACTGTCTATAAATTGAAAAAAGGCTTTTAATATCAGTAATATTTCATTGCAATCAACTGGGATAATAAAGGCAATAATGAATATTTGACTATTTGTGGGTTTTACTCAGGTTTGGTAAATTACAATACCCGTTCCATCACAAATGCTATTTGGATTTTCTTTTACCCACAGACTAGCCACAGTTGCTTCTGCCCACCCTCAGAGCAGCAGTCGTAGCAGTTTGGGAACTAGAGCGTGTGCAGTACCACATGGGAGGCTGAATAGCAGGATATGAATCTTAAAACATTTGAATTTATGTAAATTGTCATGCACATAGAAGGATGAGAGGGCTTCCTGATGAGCAGAAATGCAAATTGGTACTTTTTAGTGTCAAATGTGTCACAGGAAGTCCCAGTCAGTTTACAAAAATTTAATAGGAATGAAATTGTTGGAGAGCTTTAAAGCCGGCGGGCTGCAGTAAATCACTGTGCAGCTGCTTAACACACCAGTCCATGTTCAGTGGAGCCAAAGAAAAGGGTGTTCTGATGATGACTACAGGTAATGACATGTATTCCTGGATTTTATTAAACCAATTTCATTGATAGCTGCTAATGTCAAATCCTTATGGCACAATGCAAATAGGAGAAACATTGCCACATAATGCACATGCAAAAAGCTTTAATTTAACCAAACCACAAAACTTTTTCTAATTAACCCTATGTGTCATGTAGTCCAGCCAAGTTGGCTATTCACACATCCAGGAGATGTGTGAATAGCATGATTACGCCCACCTGATGAATGTACAATCACTACAATATCCATTCTTCTTTTTTCTCTATTTTTGGTCTCCACCAACTCCTGAGGAAAATATATGCATCTTTAGCTGCTAAATGCTCCACTTTGTTCACCAGCTAGTCTTTAACTGTGTCTGTTTGATATGTGGTGCTTAGCCGGTAGTGTACAGCTGGTTTGAAGAGCTTTTTGTGACTGGAAACAGTTGCCTGCTGCGTCTGGAAACAACGCGGGTGAGAGCGATGACAGTGAAAAAAAACAATTCATCTGCAGCAATAAAACCAAAACAGTGAGCTAATGGTAAAATGCTCCCTAGATAGATGAAAAAAATAGGGTGACTGTAGAGTTATATTCTCTTTCGTTGAGAATATCAGAATATCAGTGTCCTGTCTGGCAAAAGGGTTGAGTCATGCAGATAGGTTTAGTTTTACTTGTTGAGCTTTGGAGTTATCTTTCGTCTACCGCCAACTTAATGGAGGTGAATGGATTTTGGTTTGTGCTCTTCAAAACACTGACAAAAATTCAATTTAAAAAAGTCACTTTCTCTGGTAGAAAGTAATTCCAATGAAAATTGTTCACAGTGAGGTCTGTGTTTTAAGACATTGTTTCTGGAAAATGTTTCTTTCAACACTTTGACTGCCATAAATAAAAATCCATGAATCTCAATTGCGCTGGGGTGTATGCAAACATCTCAGAGACTGACATTTTAAAGGCTGAGAAAATCAAACCTAAGATATTTGCATGTAGTGGTGTGATTTAGGTGAACCAAATAGTGAAGACATACTTTTTTTTTAACTAAACACTACTATATACTGCTGCTCTGGAAAGAGTCAGATTGATCATTTTGTAAATTGTACGCTTTTGGGATTCCTTCAGCATGGCACCGAGGCAAACATTACGGATTTCTCTGAAAGATTCTTGGATATTAAATCACAGGACATCTGCTGCTACTAATGCTTTCCCCGAGGAGTTACAATGACTGAATATTAAGGAATGAGTGGCCATGGTGTAAATTATAAAAACACTGAGTTTATATTAAATTATATTCATGTCTGCACTAATATTCTTTAGCATAGCCTTTGTCTTTGCTAAGGCATGTGTGTTTTTAGGAGAGAAAACACATTAATAAACAAAGTCATAACACACTGACCTTCAACCAAACACATGCTTGGGATCATACAGTTAATACAATTTTATGGTTGACCTTTTATCCATGGACCCTGCACTCTCGGAAATAGCTTCTCGGCAGCAATAATACCGACATAAATTCCTATATGTATAGGTTTGTTTCATTTCTGTTAAAATGGTAAAACAACAGCCTGTAGCTGAGTCTTTCATAACTGCTGCCAGTTCATTGTATCCACAACTCAATCCATCTTCATATTCATTGTGTGTTTGTGCACCAAGGTTTATTGCAATTAGACGAGAAAATTAGGTTATTCTGTGGGCTCCAAGCTAAAGTTCATGCAGCTAACAGTTTTATATTCT
The DNA here is from genome assembly GCA_026937815.1 of Etheostoma perlongum. Classification (NCBI taxonomy): domain Eukaryota; kingdom Metazoa; phylum Chordata; class Actinopteri; order Perciformes; family Percidae; genus Etheostoma; species Etheostoma perlongum. Next base: position 27,370,897 of record CM049372.1, on the reverse strand, counting down.
TACAACTCCTGTTACACAAAGATATCACAGTTTCTTTTTTGTGTGTGTTTGTGTGCGTGTGTATTTGCAAATGCAATTGAGTATGTGTGTATGCATTGTAAAGTACCAATGCATAAACAGACAATAATCAGTGAGTCTTTTGAATTCCAAGAGACACAAACAATGCTCAATGAAGACACATACTACAGAATAGATTTGTACATTAAAATGCACGAATACATTTAATGTTTGCACACACACACATAAGCACACTGAGTGTGGGCTGGCGCTTTACATCTCTGTGAGTGCATGTAATTTTAGTAAAAATACAAACAGCCCCATACAGTACAGACCTCTTACAATATAACTAACTAACAGACAGCACTCGAGAATAGAATAAGATGATACAGCACATTTCTCGAATGTTGCCCCAAATCTACAAAACAACCTTGTACCATTCGATAAATAAGCTTAATAAAATGAATAAACACAGAGCGCCAATAAACAGAAGCGGTGTGATTTTGCAACAGAATGTGAAACAATTTCTGTGATCATTGCTGAAATGTGCTGTAAAGAAAAAATGTGTAATCTGAAAAGGAGCTTTTCTTGTGCAGCTTCAGGCTATTATGTGTATACTCTGTGTTCACAGTGCAAGCACTAATACAACATGACTCCCAGACTGAAGGTGTTGTATACGACTTTCTGCCTAAAGTCACAAAGACTTTTCCTTATTATGTTTCTCCTCTTTTTATTGTATGCAGTGTATAGGCCTATTGTTGTGATCACTCTGCTCCTGCACTAAAATGTGTTTTTGTCAGTTTTTTTTTTTATTTCTTTAGTGTGGATAAAGTCAGCCTTTAATACGAAGCCTGAACTCTGTTCCAATCCAGCAAGAGGTTCCTGCCAAGGTCCCCTCTCAGGGCATTGGGAAAAAAATCCAATGCCACAATAAGTGTGGCTCCAATCAGGAGGGGTCATGTGTGTGTTACCTTCAATATTGCCATTCCTGCAGTGTTACCTGCCATGGTAATTTCAGGGGAAATGGAGAGATCTTTTTTTCCTGTTAGTGGAATGTAGCCCAGTCCTATCACAGCTGATAGGGAAGTCAAATTTATTCATAAAGCACAATGCATAGTTTGAGGGACTTTTCAAAGTGCTTTACAAACGAGAATTTATTTAATTCAAACTTTTAAAAACTTTTAAACTTCAATCACAAAGTAATTGATAGGTTCATACTCTCAGCCAAGGTTAGGGTAAAAATACATTTATATAATTGAATAACATTACACAGAGACACAGAGAGTACAAAGTTAGAGAATACAAAACTAGGGGATAAAAAAATGAATCATACCATACAATAGCATACTTAATACTAATTTAATCAACATGAAGCATATTATTTTAAGATAAAAGTAAAGCCTTTGATGACTTCTCATTTTCTAAGAGAGCCTTAGAAACCATGTTATCAGGATATTGTGAGTCATGAACCTTTCTGCATATCTGTCTAACAAATACAAAGTTCCTGCCACTGAAACTCATTGATAACAATAAATTGAATAATGTCTTTTTCTTTAAAAATTCTTTTAATGGACATTAAGAATCACAGTGGCTTTTTATTTAAGCAAGACATATGAACATTATCCATTTAGCAACTGCAAAATTACTGTGAGCTGCATCCTAGAATTACTGCACATATAAACTAACCTTAACTGTATTCTGGCAGTTGGTATAAAAACATTAATGTTATTATTTATTTATTTTTACCAACAGAAGATGATGCAAGATGTGCACAGTTGATGTCTCACTGGTGTCCACAATTTATTGCGATGTTTTCCAGCTGTGAGCTCAGCAGCTTTCTCATCAACTTCAACTTTAGTATTATCCCCAAGGAAATTTGGTCACAGGAATACACCGATGACAGCTACAATCAATAGTCAAGCACATAAAAGCAATAAAAAATACACAGTATATATTATAATGATTAATTTATATATATATTTATATATATATATATATATATAAATAAAAACTGAATAATAAAGTAAAAAAGAAAGTAAGGTTAAGTCCAACTATAGATATAATATCAAATAAAGTGCAGGTGTTAATGTCTCTATTACATTAAGAGATTCAGTCTTATAGCGGCGCCTTTCTTCTGAGCATGCTGTAGGCAGCCTGAAGGAAGGAGATCATTCTCCCTATGAAGTGGGTGATCAGGGCAGTTATGATATATGAATCAGTTGAACTTTACTGATTTTAGAATAAATCTCTTGCTGCACCCAGATAACCTCACTGGTCACCTTGAACAGCCTGTTTTTATTCAGCAGACTGAGGCAACCAAACCAAGCAGTATAATATGTCAACGCCAGGTTTAAAAATCAAACCAATTTAGTATGCATACTTACATATATACTGTATATGACAGTATTTTGATTTCTGTCACTGTTGCAGTGTGAAAACGCATCTGATTAGAAGTAATATGCAGTATGGAATAGGGACACCAGCTTTTCTTAAAAAAAAATCTTTTGTCCATGTTTAATTAAAACGTTTATTAAATTTGACAGACAGCTGGCAGGATATGTGGAGAGAGGGTTGCTGGTGTCCTAACACTGCAAGGCCTATAGGACACCCCAGACTGGGACATAGTATAGGTAAAACTGAACCTATAAGTGCATTATTAAGCTCCTTATTGAGACACCTGTGCAGGATATGGGATTGGACACCAAACTGTTGGATTCAAATGAACAGCCTTGCAAGGAAAACAAACAAAAAACTGTATTTCTGGAGAGAAGGATAGCGGTGCTGCATGCATTAGAAGATCTTAGGAACATAACACTTAGCTCTGCTGGTTCCCGACTTGCCTAAACATATTGAAACTCTTAGGTATAACTGCCCTCTAGAGAGCTGTGTGTATGTGTGGTTTTTAATTTTCAGTATTTAAATCCACAGAGAGAAAAGTAGGAGCCAAGTCTTTCCTAATATTCCTTTATGAGATTCTGTGTATTTCTCTCTGTTTGTGGGTGTATGAGGGTATAGCCGCAGGTAATCCTCAGGGGGGTTGTTATGCATAACTGAACAGCCACTGTAAGCTGAAAGAAAACTTTCCCTAAATGCTGGTAAAATGCTTAGCCAGGAGTTTGACTGGAGACAATTATTCACAAAGTAGCAAGTAAGTAAAACTACACATACTGGGACAGAACAATTGAACATGAATCAACATATACGTGTAATTTCCAACACAAAACAGCTGACAAAGCTTTACACATTCAGTATCATGGCATCATTTACACATTCTTCAGTCTAGCTAGCTGTCTGAATTTACCCTGCAGAGATCTACATGCGTAGTAGCTAGAAATGGACTTCTGTTGATTGAGACTATCCATTTAGTAGCTGTTCTGGAGCTCCTTAAATTAGAATTGCTAGTAGAGTATTGCTCACACACTGTTTTACCATGCAGAGAAATCCATGCCTGTGCAATCACTGCTCAGTTTTGTGAACAGTCAATTGAATAACTTTCAAATTGAGTATAAAGCAATATTATTCGCTTAAATTAATTGAAATACTACTGCTGACTCCTGCCACACCCAGTTTTGGTTCTACATTACATTACATTTAATTGAGCTTTTATCCAAAGTGACTTCCAATAATTGCATGCAACCCATGAAGGTACAAACTCAGAACCACGACTCACATAGAAGTACATTAACTTCAAACAAAGAGAGGCATGTAAGTTCAAGTTCTTTCTTCCTTTTATTATTTATTTATTTTATTTTAACCATCATCTTTGCAGCCAAGGTGCAGCCGAAAGAGATGTGACAAGGTTTTTTGTTATATCCATCCATCCATCCATCCATTTTCGTCTACTTATCCGGTATCAGGTCGCGGGGGCAGCAGCTCCAGCAGGGGAACCCAAACTTCCCTTTTCCGAGCCACATCAACCAGCTCCGACTGGGGGATCCCGAGGCGTTCCCAGGCCAGGTTGGAGATATAATCCCTGCACCTAGTCCTGGGTCTTCCCCGAGGCCTCCTCCCAGCTGGACGTGCCTGGAACACCTCCCTAAGGAGGCGCCCAGGACCACCTCAACTGGCTCATTTCGACATGAAGGAGCAGTGGCTCTACTCCGAGCTCCTCACGGATGACTGAGCTTCTCACCCTATCTCTAAGGGAGACGCCAGCCACCTTTCTGAGGAAACCAATTTCGGCCGCTTGTACCCTGGATCGCGTACTTTCATGACCATAGGTGAGGGTAGGAACGACAACTGACCGGTAGATCGAGAGCTTTGCCTTCAGGCTCAGCTCTTTTGTCATCATAAGGGTGCGATAAATTGAATGTAATACAGCACCCGCTGTGCCTATTCTCCGACCATTCTCCTGCTCCATTGTCCCCTCACTCGCAAACAAGACCCCAATGTATTTAATCTCCATCACTTGGGGTAAGGACACATTTCCTACCTGAGGAAGGCACTCCATTGGTTTCCTGCTGAAAGCCATGGCTTTAGATCTAGAGGTGCTGATCCTCATCCCACACTTGGCTGAGAACCGATCCAGTGAGTGCTGAAGGTCACAGACCGATGATGCCATCAGGACCACATCATGCGCAAAGAGCAGCTATGAGCTCCACAGCCCACCAAACCTCAAACTCTCCCCACCCCGACTACGCCGCGATATCCTCCATAAAGACTTCAAACAGTTGTTTTTTGTTTTAGTTGGTTGTATTAAAAAGTTATTATTTATTGTGATGATAATTGGTAATGCTTAGCATGGACATATAAAGACAGTGTGGTTTGAGAGATTCAGGGAGAAACTATATATTATTCAACACTACCATCAGACGTCCTGGACTACCAGCACTGAAATTAAACTGACACAAATTTTAAGCAACGGAGGTTTCAAATTGTGGTGATTGCCGCTGGGAAAGACTTTTCAATTGCGGAAAATGATGACTGTCTATCACTGTCCCCTGAAGAAAGGAGCGTTTGGACAGGCTGGATGGGGATTTGCCTGAGGCCCTACTAAGAAACAGAAGGAACAGCTGTCCTTGACACATACACTGCACACAAATACACGTGCAGGCACGTAGACAAAGGCAAATTCTGCTTTATGATAAATTCAATTTAAAGAGCGGATGGGGTGACATTTCACAGGATTTGTATCGATGTAATTGTATTGATTTCATGTGACAGAAAAAATGATGATTGATTGACTGATTGACATGGACACGTACATGCACATGCACATGCACACATCACTCAAACTGATCCTGTCTATTGTTGCCTGAGGGCACATTTTTCCACATGACGGGTATAGGAGAAGCCCACAAGGCCGACACACTCATATTACAACCTCATTTCTCCTGCACTGCATGACTGGTGATAAAGACCTCACATGTGAGTTTCAAATGAGGTATGCTTTTTATGCCCACAACCAATTCAATCCTGTAAAATTTTGAAAAGAAAACCGCCGTTTTGTTGTTATTCTACACACACACACACACACACACACACACACACACACACACACACATATATATATACATACAATTTTCTTAAAGTTTTATCTTTAAGCTTTTCTAAGGGTTATTTGTTAATTATCTGCTCTAGCTTTTCCAACATTTCAGACAGAGATGTTGTTCATAACTACCTCAAAAGGCACATAAACTGACTACAATATCCAAAACAACCCCAAAGAATACAGAAATGACCAAAAAGAGAGACAACACAACTACAAAGAGATACAAAATCCCACAACAGACAAAACTCCACAAAGACAAACAATATGCATGGGGAAAATATATATTTATATTTATATATATATCGTTCCTTCAGTAGATGAACTCTCTCTTTATAACCTCTTTCTCTATTTGTTTAATTTCTCTATTTCAATAATTACATATTTGAAGAATAAATCAATAAATGAATCAATGTGTTTCTCTCTCTTTCTCACACACATGCATATACACACAAACAGATGCAAGGTTGTAAGGGAAGTGATAAGGCCCTGTGAGTTATGGCAGCCATTAGGTTTTCATATGAAGCGTTTATGCATATTGCTTCCTGTTGTTTCCACTGAAACAGTTCGCTCTTCTCCTCGATCAGTGTTTACACTAACAGTAAAATGTCAAAGCAGATTCACTTTTGGTAGCGGGGTGGCTTGTAATATGTTAATGTTGTACTGGAAAGGTGATATAAAATTTATGTAATAGAGCAAATCGTCTATCTAACTAGAAGAGTACGACAGGATTTGGCATCCTGGAAGATAAAGTGTACTATAAAAAAGATAACCATCTCCATCGCAGATGTTACCTCCCATACAATCTGATTCAGCCAGCTATCATCAAAACCATTTACTGTAAGAGGGGGAGCTGAAATCAAAGTGTTTAAAAGGCTTAATGAAGTTGTGCAATAGCTTGGACAGATGTCAGAAATACCTTTATCAGGCGTTGCAATATTTGTCAGCATCTGAAAGCAGATAATTAGAAGCTAGCTGGAAAGATTCCAGTCTAAAAGCATATACATAAGGGAGCCCAGAAAGCAGTTTGTGTTGGTAACTGTGGGATATTTCAACTGATGGCTCCTAATACAAACACAGACAGTTGCTTATTTCTGGAAATTCTGGAAATCTGGAATATGCTCACTAATCCAGTGTGATATATATTTATACCAAGTCATTGGCAGCTGGATTGAACAGGTTTTCCATCGAGACACACCTGCACACATCCTGCTGCTTTTGACTCAGCACTTTTAGAAAATAATTTCCCAATCGGGGGGGTCATGACCCACACAAGGAATTGTGAGATGATGATCACAACAGTAGAAAATAAGAAAAGACTAACCAAGTACAACAGTCTGTGATAGGAAAAGTCGCTCTTTCAATGAGCTCCACAGGTCTGGTTACACCAGTCTGGCAATGCGAGACTAGCCACTGAAGCAACATCTGGTAATTAAAAACTGTCAGGAAGATTAATAATCTAGAAATATTTTCTTCCAGATGCACCTGCTAATGTTGTTTGTTATTAAAACAGCTCCAATCTGATGTGGAGGACTGATGAGACAACTTTTCTCAGACAATTGAGGAATAATAAGCTAAGGTCTTCTTCTTCTTTGTTCTATAAAAAAGTCCTTTCTTGAAAAAAAAAAAAAAAGAAAAAGAAGAAAAACAACAACAATTGAAGCTCTGTCAAGAGCGTACCTACAGTAACACTAAAGCTCTATTGCTTGAAGGCTACAGCACTATTTTGGCCACATCGACTTTTGCACAGAATGTCGCCTCATTTGTGATGCCTCACAAAGGAATTAACAGCGCACACTCTATGTTTTCAAGGCAAAAACTCAGTTTTCCCTGTCTTTACAGGAGTTTTACAAAAATATCCATATTCAGTGACAAAAGGCCAAAAAAGCTGTTAAAAAATACCTATGGACGTGTGGACTAGGCCTAAATCTAGAGTTAAATATTATTCATATCTAATCTTACCAAAAAGTGAAAACATGTACAGAACTGACCTTGCTGTTCAACAACTTTAATCTCTTAACTACCGAGCTTTCTTGAAGATATTAATCAGGATGTGAAAACTGTTCATGTCTGTGACCACAAACTATTTTAGCCCATAAAGTTGAGAAAGACTGAAAATCCTGCATGTCCTGAAGATAAAGAGGGAAGAGTGTAGCAGAAAAGAAGGAACAAGGGGAAAAGATAGCAGATTAGCCCTTTAAAGGAAGGCGATGAGATAAGTGAGTGACACCGGTGATTCTGGGCGGAGCATGAAACCAACCGGAATGTAAGAACAGATGGGAGAGAGGAGAAAATGGCTTGTAAAAGGAGTTAAATTAAAAGCAAGTCTCTGAAACCATTTTCTTTGCTCTGAAAGAAAAGAACATAAGAATGACTCAGAAAAAGTACATTTGGAAGAATGTGAGTTCCTGTTTGTATGCAGGACCAGCTGGATTTCCTACTTGGGCAACCATGTGCTGCTAGGCAGAGTGCTGATCCCTGGAGTTGCTATGATTGATTCTTTTTTTTATGTTCACCTTTTTCTGCCTGGATTTAACCCTCACATTTTTCTTCTCTTCACGATATATTATCATTTGCCCAAAGAAACCATCCACAATATGTCACCTGCTTTATTAGTCTCTCTCTTGGCTTATTGACACAGTGTGGTCTTTCAATTGTGTTTCAGAATTGAGAATAGCTCATTGTCTACTTGTAATTATTATTATTTTTTAATTCTTTTTCCCAAAAATATGATCATCTGCCTGTCCATAGTTGTGTATTAAGACTAAATAAGGAACTGTACAAAAATGAGTAGGGGGGAGTGGAGGGTCAGTTATGCATTAAAATAAATTTACATGATTTAATTTTCAAAAAACACCATATTTTTGTTGTACTACACATTGCTATAGCTCTCTATTCAGCTACAGAGGGAGACATCTCTCTTCTGTTCAATCTTTCTTATGAGTCGCATCTTTTTTTAAGCCCCATCGAGCATACGTCTCTTTCCAGGTTGACTCAAGGCACCTAACCCTAACCTCAACCTTAACCTCAACCCTAACCATAACCCTAACCAAAACCATTGCCTAATCCTAGTGCCTTCCAGGCAGCGCTGCTGATGTTGGGGGCTTAAAACACAGATAAATTGCACATGTGTAGTAGCTAGATATTGCTACCCAGTCATAAGCAGATAAAGGCTGGACTACAATAGAGCTGTTTGGAGCAGTTTATGAACAGTGTTTTCTGTTGGAGATGGTTAGTCCCTTTGGGATGGACTTTAGGCTTTTTCACTTTTTAAACTTATAATGTGCACAAAAAAGATTGTGAAGGTTGTGACTAGGAAAATAACAGTAGGGAAAGGAACTGTCACAGACAGCAGCCTATAGTTCAGCATGACATATTGCCAACATATGTTACATATATACAGAGTATATTAAGAATTAAATGAGTCAACACCATCTCAAATTCTTCATGCTCTGTCTATTTGAGTTCTTGCTAATTTAATGCTGTTATATTGTTTTAAGTTATTGGGGTAGGAGGGAGTTACAGTTTTTTGGTAAGCTGGTTTTAGGTATGCTGGGGATGATCTTGCTTTTTAAAAAATTGAAACATAAGGTTCAGCTTGCTTTCCCACCCGAAACATGTATAGACTTTAGCAATCTTGTTTATCTTTTGAATTTGGGACTGAAGTATGAATAATCTTCCCTGTAGTGACCAACTTTTACTTTGAATACATGAATAGATATTTTATGTCTGCGTACGTATGTCTACAAGATACAAACATCAAAATGTTGCCTGTCCCTGACTTGCCCAAAGGCAAGATTTAAATTGCACACATACATAATATTAATCAGACTTTATTGGTTAATGTGGTTGGATTCAATTTAAAGAAGAGGAAGTTGGATAACTGATTAGTGAATGAGGCGTTGTGACAAACACACACATCCACACACACGTGCACACGTACATCCTCTGGTGAATATGTATGAGAGTTGATGCTTCCTAGTGGGATGACAGACTGTTTTCAACCCCCTTTGATCTGTATGGCTGCTTCTGTATCCCCCCACTTCACATAAACACACACACACACACACACACACACACACACACACACACACACACACACACACACACACACACACACACACACACACACACACACACACACACACACAAGCAAACAAGCAAACAAACACACCGTCCCTTTGAACCCCGGCCAAGATGGTGGGTCAGGAGCACACAAGGGGGTAAGCCTCTGCTCTCTAAGCGAAGCTCCCTATGGCACCATTTTGATGCTACCAAGCCATCACCCGCCGTTAGCAATCCATTGACTGCCATTCATTTTGGCGTCACTTTGACAGCGAATAACTTTACAGCCAAAGCTTTTAAAGACTCGATTTTTCTTCTAAAGAAACACGACAATGTAAAAGATTACCTTGTAGCTCATGTTATGGCTCCGTAACTGTCGTTTTTGTAAAAATAGGCTAACGATTGTGTCATAACCACGCGACTTACTGTTGCACAGTAGAGGAATCACCGTTTAGTACACGGTAAGCTCGCAGAAAGTTTGGACTTACATTAGCTGTTTTAGTTTAATTACTAATGTTAACTAGCATTTTAGTTAGCAATAATTAGCCTGTGCCTATCTTATATCCTTACATATATATATATGCTCTCTATCTCTGGAAGATTGGGAATAATTGAGATTTGTCTTGGCAACTTTCAGACACATTGGTCACGTCACATCTACATCGTCAAGCTCAGTAACGCTCAGCCATCACTGTAAAAGTACTTCTAATATCCTTCACTGGTCTCAGTCCAGAATAACAGGATCTGTTTATCCATTTCTTTAACTGTCAATGGGAGCACACAGTGTTCAAAACAGGACAGGAAATGGAGCTGGTCCATGTAGAAAACAGCATCAGCAAAAACTTGTTTACATGTTCAAGAGAGGGAAGAGATGGACACTGAGAGACAGAGAAATTGAGCAGAGGACAATGTGGAAAAATAACAGCTGTGGAGAGTGTGATATCTGTCAAGCCTTTCTAGCACTGCTACAGAGATTCTTTGTTGAAGGTTGGCAGTATTTTTTTGTGCGTATGCACAGCTTGCGTGTTTGAGCTGCCCTTGTGTGCGTGCACCACTGCAAGTGTTTGCGTACTTTTTACTTGTGTGTCTGTATGTGTCTGTCAGTTGAATACGCTTCTTGTCATTGACCTAAAAACAGTGTGAGAGCCTGCCAGTGTTGCTTAAATCCTCTTTTCTTCTCCATTCCCCCCGGTCTTTGTCTTCAAGTCGGTGCACACACTCGTCTGTGTGCACATGTGTGTGTTTCTGAGAGTGTGTGTGCGCACTTGCGTCAGTTGCTGTCTCTATTTAAACATCATACAGACTCACAAATGGCGTTCCTGCCAACAGAGATGAGAGCATACTGTTCATAAAGACTTACTCTCCCACTCTTTCTCTCTCCCACTCTCCTTCTTTAGTCCCTCCTTCATACTTTGAGCTACCCATGGGATATCATTAGTGTTATTACCGTATTGAGATAAATATGAGCATGTACTGTACATCTACATGTGTGTGTGTGTGTGTGTGTGTGTGTGTGTGTGTTTGAACAGCATGATGGAGTTGGTGAGATGCCACATGCCCAAACCCGCCCTTGGTATAATTACAGAGAAAGAGTGATTACAGAAGCTGCTTTCAAGAGTTCAAGTGTTTTTTTCCTGCATCCTGCGACTCTTTCATTCTTTACTTCATCAGTGTGTGTGTGTGTGTGTGCGCACGCACACATGATTTCAGCATTACAAAAGGTAGGAGGTGCTGGTGTTTTGTCCGCCTCATGAAGGCAGATTGATGTTGCATCACCAAATCTCTGCTTTAAGGGTGAGGGTTAGGCATAATTATGACTATAGCTTTCATGTTTTCTCTCTCGCCTCGGTTAGTCTTCGCTGCCACTGCTGGCATTTCGCTCCGTATCAAAGGAGACTTTGGTCCTCTGGGGCTGACGACCCACGCACACATGACATAGAGTAAAACACACACACACACACACACACATACACATACACAGTCATTAGGATTGAAAGCATCAGGTTTATGTTGTGTGTGTGTGCACAAGATTAAAATTACATCACATACACGCAGGATACATTCTTGTATGTGACAAGAATGGTGTGCATCTTACAAACCATATATCCTCTTCATATTTCATATAGCTTATAATTAAATGGATAAAGTGATTGTTCGCTCAGGGCCCGCTATGATGTACCTTTTAAAAATTTTCATTCTCAATATGCAGGTTACAATAATAACGGTGGCAGATTTGCCATAAGAAATTCATAGTCATTTTTAAAACAATAGGTCCTTTATTTCAGGCGGCTTTTCATTTCTAGCCACCAACAGCCGGTTTACAAATCCAAAGCTCAACAGATCTGCCGTGCCTGGTTACGGTTGCTAAGCTATGATGGAACAGCTGCTGGTCAGGGGACGGGTTTAGCAAATGGTCAGTTATATATGTTTTGTTTTTCTGAAGTTTTATATTTTGGATTTGACCAAACAACAAAACTGTGCAGCCTTACAATAACAACAACACATTGTCCTCAAATGAGGTTGACATTCCTAACAGCTGCATAGTGACAGAGGTCATGAGTTACCCAACAATGCCTGAAAGGCTTTCTTCTCACCTTCATCTACTCTTCAGTGCTGTCAGTCATCTTAAACCATCCACCTGTCAGTTTCTTTTCGCTTGTCTGTCTGACTCGCTCTGCCTGTCAGTCTGTTTCTTGGTCTCTCTTTCTTGGGATGACTATACTTACTGCAGTCTTGTGATCGTGTGAATGTGTATGTCTGCATGTTGACCATATAAAGAGAAAATATACAGTGTGATCATGATGTGCCGTTAAAGTCACACTCCCTCTGTGGGTGGATCCCAAGTCTCTTATTTGATATTTCCTCTCTCCTCGCTTGATCTGCAAGTTGTTCTGATCCACCTTTGTGAAGGCTGTCTGAAAGCTCTCATTTTTTCCCTGAAAATTGAGTAGAAATCCCTTAGGAGCTATGAGCGAGGATCTACGAGCGCACCCTTCTGTGATGCCATGCAGCTGAAAGCTGTTGCTAACTCCATCCATACAGCTAACAAATCCACGTGAATCCTCGCGTCTCTCCCGTCTCTCTGGGACGCAAAAGATGTAAGGAAAGTAAGCAAGTGAAGGAAACATGGATGAAATTTAAGGACCTGGGACGTACCTTGTGTGTGTTGTAATCTCTGTCCTTTATTTTTGTTGTTTAGGAATTTCACGTTTCTGGGGAACAGGCTGTGAGAGCAGTGTGGAGGCAATACCATCACCAGGGGTGATTCTAGAATCAGACCTTTAGGGAGGCTCATCCCCTAATGAGAATGTTAAATCAGTAATTTTCATAATTTCATAATCTCTGAGCTAGCTACTGAACAACAACCTCAGTTTATGTTTTAAACACTTTTAGCACTATGATGGAACTAAACCTGAGACTTTATTAGTTACAGTAATAATGATCAATTTGACACAATGTTCTAACATTCAGAAATGTCAATTGCTTCTGTTTCAATTTGGGTTCTAATCCACGCCATGAAATGATTTTCTCTGGGGACTACCAACGTTAAACTTCACAACCATACTCCTGCTCTTCTTTTGACAGATTAGATAGAGACTCAGCCAAAGGCACAACCACCTCAGATTGGCCAACACTAGGTTTCTGTTCTGGGGCTCGAGCCCCCCTAAAATAAGTCAAAAATCAACAATGACAACACGCTGTTTTTTTCAAGAACAGACCCTTTTTAAAAGCCATATAGCCTATAAAATAATAATGTAAATTGTAAGTGCAAGTGAAAATTCTATGTTTTAACATGGCTTACATGTTCATATACAAAGGACTCTATAGGATTGAAAATGCATATATTGCCGTGCTGATCACACAGGCCACATGTGTCACATCCATATATTCTTTTTGTAAAACAAAACCAAAATATCCACAGGACAATACACGCTACAATGCAACACAAAGGCAATGGTAAATTTCATGTTCCACTGTAGTAGTACAAAAAAATTTACATTACAATCGTTTACATTGTGCATGAATAATACATATGAGCACATGTAGCTATTATTTGTGTGAGTCCACGCATATTGGTACATACAAGTTACACACAGTACATGTATAATACATTCAGTATGCACATTGTATGTTTAAATTACGCTTCATGTCTGTACTGTGTTAGATTGGCATAAACACATATTGTGTATTTATACATTCATGTGACGTCCATGTGTGGATGTTTTTGTTGGCTTCTTACATTTGACTGTTTTAGTCCTGTTTGTCAGTCTATGACACCTTTCACTCATAATTAATCAGATCGATTGTGTAGCCCCTCCAGTGTTACAAATTGTACATTAATTAAATAAAATAAATTGTCATTAAGATCATGTTTAATTCAGGATGACACACACCCACACAGACCCACACACACACAGACATACACACTCACATACATACACACATACCCACACACAAAATCAAATCGCCGGGCAGATTGGGCTGGGTTTACCTAGTCTAATACTTTTTACAACACTTATTTATTCAAAAGCCATAGTTAGTGGTTACTTTCTACAGATGCAGATTAACATAAATTATAACTGATATTCAGCAACAATCAAATAAATCATCTGGTACTGTACTGGTACACTCCACCTTTACCAGCAACATTAGTGTTGCATACTCATAATTACAATCCAATAATAATATATATATCAGTATGAAATGTCCAATTTTGCATAATGAATACTTTTTACTTTTGGTACTTTAAGTTTATTTTGATGCTGATAGTTATGTACTTTTACTTAAGTTTTACTTTAAATTTTGAATCCGTATCTTGTATTGGACTACTTCTACTACTACTTTTCCTTAAGTTAAAGACCTGAAATACTTCTTCCACCACTTGCAACCTTTGAGCCTAAAACTTTGGTTGAAAAGATGCTTACAAGAGAGCTCCACCCTAGAACATTTTAACAGCATTTGTCAAAGTATCTACAATATACAGTATTTGCTGGGTAGAGCTTTTGCCGTTTCTTGTTTCCACAGAAAACTGGTCAAAGGTGGTTTAATATCTTGATGTGATGTGACATCACTACCACTGTCTTACTTGCTTTTTGCAGACCTTTCAACCCCATATTACAGACTTACTCAGTGGACGGAGTTTGCTCAGTTGGTATATGATTGGATAAGGTGCTTGAATGTTTCTATTATTTAAAGAAAATGTCATAATGATACCAAAGCAGCTTTAAATTAATAAAACAATATCTTCCTACATGTTCCAAATGTAGGAAATTCCCTTACAGTGAAACTTGTAGTTGTCAGCAGTAGTAGCAGTGGTGTAGTGACACTGCAAGTTTCAGCTTTACAGTCCGCACAGGCGAGGAATGTTTAGCTTTAATTTGATTGTTGCCGGTCGTTTCACATGGATTATTGCTAAAGACAGGGGCCATATCACTTGATTGCCTTTTAGCAGTTGGTATAATGAATCATTACACCTCTATTTAACACACATTGATCACAAGTACTGAGATGCACTACACATCACATATTATTACAGTAGAAGAGTACCCCATAATGTGTTTCATTTATTTTGTATTTTTCACTACATGAGGACAGAACTTGGACTATAGTCCCTGACCCCCCTGATTTAACGTATGTTTAGTTAACTGATCAATTATACTGTCTGTATTCTGTATTACTCAACTTCAAAGTCTAAATGAGGTTTTAATGCCTTTTCAAATCTGCAAGGAAGCAAATTATAAAGGAGAAATGCTGAAGCCTTTAATTAAGTATTATTTTGTTTGTCCAGACCTGGTAAGCCCAAACGGGTAGTGCGGGTAAATTGGGAACGTCTGAAGGAGGCCCCTGTCCGACGGACTTTCAACTTACACCTCCAGCGGAGCTTTTCTGGCATCCCTGTGGAGGCTGGGGGCATTGAACCTGAGTGGACAATGTTCAAAGTTTCTACTGCTGAAGCTGCGGCAGCGAGCTGTGGTCTTAGGGTCTTAGGTGTCTCAAGGGGCGGTAACCCACGAACACCCTGGTGGTCACCGGTGGTCAGGGAAGCCGTCCAACTGAAGAAGGAGTCTTTCCGGGATATGTTATCCCGGAGGACTCCGGAGGCAGTTGTAAGGTACCGACGGGCCCGAAGGGCTGCGGCCTCTTCCGTGACAAAGGCAAAGCAGCGGGTGTGGGAGAAGTTCGGAGAAGACATGGAGAAGGACTTTCGGTCGGCACCAAGGTGCTTCTGGAAAATCGTTCGCCACCTCAGGAGGGGGAAGGGGAATAATCCAAGCTGTATACAGTAAGGATGGGACGTTGTTGACCTCAACTGGGGAGGTAATAGAGCGGTGGAAGGAGCACTTTGAGGAACTCCTAAATCCAGCTGACACGCCCTCTGTGGTAGAGGCAGAGCTGGAGGATGATGGGGGATTGTCGTCAATTTCCCTGGTGGAAGTCGCTGAGGTAGTCAAACAACTCCACAGCGGCAAAGCCCCAAGGATTGATGAGATCCGTCCAGAAATGCTGAAAGCTCTGGGTGTGGAGGGGATGTATTGGTTGACACGCCTCTTCAACATTGCGTGGAAGTCTGGGACGGTGCCTAAGGAGTGGCAGACCAGGGTGGTGGTTCCCCTCTTCAAAAAGGGGGACCAGAGGGTGTGTGCCAATTACAGGGGTATCACACTTCTCAGCCTCCCTGGGAAAGTCTACTCCAAGGTGCTGGAAAGGAGGGTTCGGCCGATAGTCGAACCTCGGATTGAAGAGGAACAATGCGGATTCCGTCCTGGCCGTGGAACAACGGATCAGATCTTCACTCTCGCAAGGATCTTGGAGGGGGCCTGGGAGTATGCCCAACCGGTCTATATGTGTTTTGTGGATCTGGTGAAGGCGTATGACCGGGTCCCCCGGGAGAAATTGTGGGAGGTGCTGTGGGAGTATGGGGTGAGGGGTCCCTTCTCAGGGCCATCCAATCTCTGTATGACCAAAGCGAGAGCTGTGTCTGGGTTCTCGGCAGTAAGTCGGACTTGTTCCAGGTGAGGGTTGGCCTCCGCCAGGGCTGCGCTTTGTCACCAATCCTGTTTGTAATATTTATGGACAGGATATCGAGGCGTAGTCGGGGCGGGGAGGAGTTGCAGTTCGGTGGGCTCGGGATCTCATCGCTGCTTTTTGCAGATGATGTGGTCCTGATGGCGTCATCGGTCTGTGACCTTCAGCACTTACTGGATCGGTTCGCAGCCGAGTGTGAAGCGGCTGGGATGAGGATCAGCACCTTTAAATCTGATGGTTCTCAGAAGGAAACCGATGGAGTGCTTTCTTCAGGTAGGGAGTGAGTCCTTACCCCAAGTGAAGGAGTTTAAGTACCTTGGGGTCTTGTTCGCGAGTGACGGGACCATGGAGCGTGAGATTGGTCGGAGAATCGGAGCAGCCGGTGCAGTATTACATTCTGTTTATTGGACCGTTGTGACGAAAAGAGAGCTGAGCCAGAAGACAAAGCTCTCGATCTACCGGCAATTTTCGTTCCTACCCTCACCTATGGTCATGAAGGCTGGGTCATGACCGAAAGAACGAGATCCATGGTACAGGCGGCCGAAATGAGTTTCCTCAGGAGGGTGGCTGGCGTCTCCCTTAGAGATAGGGTGAGAAGCTCAGTCATCCGAGAGGAGCTCGGAGTAGAGCCGCTGCTCCTTCGCGTCGAAAGGAGCCAGTTGAGGTGGTTCGGGCATCTGGTAAGGATGCCTCCTGGGCGCCTCCCTAGGGAGGTGTTCCAGGCACGTCCAGCTGGGAGGAGGCCTCGGGGAAGACCCAGGACTAGGTGGAGAGATTATATCTCCAACCTGGCCTGGGAACGCCTCGGGATACCCCAGTCGGAGCTGCTTGATGTGGCTCGGGAAAGGGAAGTTTGGGGTCCCCTACTGGAGCTGCTGCCCCCGCGACCCGATATCGGATAAGCGGATGAAGATGGATGGATGGATTTTGTTTGTCTAAAAGTTTTCAGATTTAAAAATATTGAGTCAGAAATAGTGGAATCTGCTTAGAAATTACTCACCAAGTGAATGTCTTTAATTATAGAAACCCCCTTCAGGTTAATTAAAGTAAACCAAAGATTTCAGTTTGTACTACAGGTCCCAGAGTTGTGGTGACAGCTACTTTGTCGGCTATACAACAGAACAGCAACTGTTACTGTTCCCGGTGCAGCCAAAAAAACTGTTTTAATAAAGAAAGTCAGACACTAATTGGCATTTTTCCATCTTGCCATGATTTGATTTCATGCTGCAAAGTTTCCCACACAGCAGGGCACAGTAACAGGAGTTGGTGAGGAACTGCAGGTTGCGGCTTGTCGCCTGAAGCTCATCATCTAACAGCTCACTGTGGCTGCTCTGTCTTTCTCCCTGGAATATTTAAAACTGATCCGCTGTCAAACAGTGCTGAAAATTAGTGTTGCTTTGTAGACGCATTGTGGGTGAACGATCGTGGTTAGTGCACTGATGAATTCATTGCATTTCAATTGACTGCTTTTTTATTGACACAATAAAAGTCACTCCCCTGCTAAGCAGCTGCAGTGGGAAATGTTGGGTTTAGCAGTAACTTCATACAGCTCTGATACAACATAAAGATTACAGTTATCTTACTCTTCCTGTAGCATAACCTTAAACAACTACAGGCCTGACTACAGTATAGTGAAATTACATACAACATACAAACCATTTTCTGCAGTACTTCTACTTTTGATATTTGAGTTTTGAAATGCAGGACTTTTATGTACAGTAAGTCCTGCATTTTATTTTCTGTATATGTCGCTGGAAAAATGCTGACAACAATGGGGTTTGGTTTAAAAAAAATGAAAAACTATCTTCACTGTCTTCTGACTGTTTTGACCCAGTGCTACCTGTAACAGCCCCATGCATAATAGAAAATGGTCTGTCTTCTCATTGACCTTTTTCATTCCATTAATAACTATTGGATGCTTCATTGTGTATTCAGCCCCTGTGGAGAAATTATCCAATAGGTCAGCAATCAGGTCAAAGGGCAGCAGATCTAAATTATATATGTCAATCATGGACATCATGTGCATGGACTTCAGCACAGTCCAGTTTTAAAGAAGGTTGAGCATTTTAGGTCTTAATTTATATATCAGAGCTGAAAACATGAAAGGGGAGAGAGAAAGGGAATGACATGTAGCAAAGCGCTGCAGGGTGGAGTCAAACCTGCAGCTGCTTTGTCAAGGTGTGAACCTCTATATATGGGCACCTGCTCTACCAGGTGAGCTGCCCAGGGCACCCAGCACAGTATATTCTATTCTATTAGCCCATGTTATATTCTCTCCATATGTGCACAGAGACAAGCAGGAGGAGGGATTTCTGTGAATGTAAGTCTCTGTTATGGTTCTTCCTTTTTCCTCTCCCTGACCTCCTCTGCCTCTCATCTGCCTAATTCCTAATTACTCAATCAGGCATTATGAGGGTCACAAAGATGCAGTTCACTCCAATGTCAGCCGTCACCTACAGACATAGTCTATATAGTCTCCATATCCACTAATGTGACGTATGAGGAAAGCCAGAGAACATGCATCCATAGATTTAGGTTATCTTTGAAAAAAGGCAGCTCATTTAAGACTTTGAACAAGAGCCATGTTATTTTAGATGACAGTACGCATATTCATGCATTCATTTCTCTTTCAAGTTGTCTATTTATCTGCCTCCAGGCTTGTGTGTGCGTGTGTGTGTGTGTGTGTGTGTGTGTGTGTGTTTGTGTGTTTGTGTGTGTGTTTGTCTGTCTGTACTAAAGAGGCAGTTAATCTGACCATGTCTGCTGGCAGGACATCAGGTTGCCCCATAGTGCTTTTAGGCAAACAGCCAACATCAAATAACATTGGACTGTTCGTTTGGGTAGGGCTCCAGGAGGACTTAATGCATCCACCAGCAGCTGAGTGCAGAGAAACACCCAGAAATGTGGGTCCCCATCCCTCCAAAAACAAAAGACTATTTCTCTAATGCTATGCTGTGTGACTGTTTCATCCTTCAACTGGCTGAATTTCATACATTTTCAAACTTTGATAGTACAGTACTTAACTTATCAGGCTATCTCACTCTCTAAATGGGAAACCATCCAATCTAAACTGTCTGCGCCGCTTCGAGTGCCATGCAACCCTCTCTCCTCCACCGGAACAGCTGGCGGTCGCTTCAGTTCAGAGGAAGAGGCGACGGATTGAGGGTGATTGAGGCACATATAGAAAGAGAGCGCGAGAGAGAAACTGAATTCCAGCGAAATAATCACCGTCTGTTCCACGGTGTGCGCGCGCGCGAGAGAGTCAAAGGCAGTCAAATAGAGAGGGAGAGAGGAGGGGTGAGTAGAGCCTGACGCAGTGTGAGAAGCACAAACTGAGAAGAGAGAGACGGAGAACGAGGGAGACAGCGGTGAGGAGGCAGCATATCACATCAGGCGCAGTTTTGCATCCTAAAAATCTTAACGCCACACTGGCTGCTGCTGAGCTCTTTCCCGGTCACCGCTGAGGCGACACGTGCAAGCTGGGACCAAATCAGTGACAGACCAAGACTAAAAAAAACACACACATCAACACCACCAGTCATACTGCCAGAGGCAACGAGCGGACCGTTTTGCTGAGGAAGACCAGCGAGGCGCTTTCTTCGCTTTCTTGGCATCTGGACCAGGTAAAGTGAGAACCAGATGTGAACATCTGTAGATTGCGCACGAAACGTTTGGCTTCATTTTCATGTGCCTGTCTTGTGATGGCTGGGCTTGCAGTGCGTAGGGAACTTTAAAATACGCCAACAGCTCTGGCATTCCTGCGTTTCTGAAATCAAAGACTCTAAATCCATCTCTGTGTGATTTTGTGTGTTTGTTCGTGTGCGTGTGTGTTTGTGTTTGTGTGTGTAGTCTTGGTGAATGATGGGAATTTGCTTGTTGGTTATTCCCAGCCAGCCTTGTTTGTCTTATCTCCATGCCGTTGTGTCCAGCGACAATGCAGGTGCAGATATATGGATCCAGATTAACATTATCAGCTCTTGCGTTGCCTGAACGTCCCGTTCTCCAGTCCTATGCAACCTATAGCTGTGCAACTTTGATCCGAGCATGTTCAACATTCACAGATATGAATGAAACGTGTCATATTTTGCGCACATTCAGGCTGGTCACTTGATATTTATTTAGTTTTTGTCCCGGGACGGGCTACAGTGCCAGAGTGAGTGACCGGCCCGGATAGCGCTCATACCCGCACCGCAGTCCAACGGGCTGAGTGTTCAGCACCCTGGACAGCGGCTCTACACTGTGGGCTGCAGGCAGTGTAACATCCAGCCCCGGCTCTCTGAGATATCTTTGAAATGTTAATGATTAATCTATGTTCTTGTCAGCATGTTTTTTTTATTTTAGATGTGAGAAATCTGTGGTAGGAAACACTTTAATACATCAGTCCCAAAACGACATTACTTCATATTCTAAACTGCTGCAGGACAAATATGTAGACAATCCCCTAGGAAGATTTCAGTGGGACTGTGCACAGGTTTTAGTTTTTCCACGTTAGTCTCAACATTCAGATCCAGATCCACACACTGCAGAGCATCCCAACACAAGTACTTGAGCATGCAAGAGACTGACCATAGTCAGACAGTGGACAAATTTAAAGGGGTAATCCAGTGATTTAGCGGGGCATTTTCAAAGAGCTGTGGGCTTTACAAGAGAGAGATTAAAAAAATGAAATGAAATGAGTCAGCAGATACTAGGGCTGGGCGATATGGACAAAATCCTCTATCCCCAAAATGGTCATTTCATATCTTGATAGTAATATCACAATGTAGCATGTTTTCTTTTAATTCAATAAAAAATAGTCAACATGAGTTAACCACATGGCAAAGCCTTTGGTATACTCCTGTGTGCATTAAAAACTTGACAAAAGTGAATTACAAAGATTATTGTCTTATTTTAGAACTTTAGTGCAAAATGAACATGACATTCAAGGCTCAGAACATAAAGCGTTGCCCAAATGACATAAATATTGCCAGAACGCGGCTCACCAGCTGTGTGCAAAAATAGAAATTTTAAAGTCAATTTGATGATATCAATCTTCATATTGCCCAGTACTAGCAAATATTGACGTCAGTGTTAGGGACTAAAGTCTCTAACACTGACGTCAATATTTTTCGTCAATATTTTTCATTAAACATCATCAGGATTATGTTTTTCAAATGTTGGAAATTTCACCCAGAGGCACTGAAGATATTATGAAACAGTTTTTTTTCACATCCTGTGTTATAATCCTCCCAACGAGTAAACTGATCTTGATGTGTAATATCGGCAGAATGATCCTTTAATAGAAAAACCTGAATAAAGGAGTGGAGACACTTAACAAACCCATATGCTTCCATACTGGGCATTAGGGGGCACTGTATGGTTTAATGAGCATGGAAATGATGTAAACCAGATGCTTCCAAACCCAATTGCGAGTGAAATGTTAGATAGCTCCCTCAACCCCATCATCACAACATCCAAATGAGGGAATGTCCGTTGTAAAAAATGGTGGTCGCCAATAGAGCAGAGACTTGTAGCATGTTATAGTCAAACACTTCCCTAAGAAACGTTATGGTAGTTTTTCACCCGTCTGTGCGTTTATCACCATTTGGCATAAAGTATAATCCAGTTAATATGAGGCTGTGCAGCAAAAGTCCACTCTTGATGTGCAGTAAAAACACATTAGCCCACTGAGTGCATGTGTGTGACTTGAAGTCGCTCAGCCAGTTAAATTTCGGCTGCTGTGCCCTGTGCCTACTGCCTACTGCCCTACTATCTGTTGTAACAGATGCTGTTGCCACTTTGTCCCATAGGGCATGGACTACTAACAGAGTTTTTCCACTGACTGACTCCAATTGTTAGTGCTACAGAGGGAGAGAGAGAAAGAAAAGAAAGAGTAAGATTGATAGAAAGGGAGAGATAGACAAACACAGAAAAAAAGAAGAAAAGCTTCAATGATTCATTTTCGGGATATTATGCGCTCGGGTGTGAGAAATGGTCGACTGGCTCTTTTCAAGGCCAGAGATCCTTAGTCACAGCAAAATCCTGTGAATTCATTGATAACTATGTTAGAGGTCGCTCATCTTGCTTTCATCCTGCATTAGCACTGCAGTGCTTGCTGCAGTACACTCTTCCTTGTCTTAAGAGTTTTAAGAGCAGAACAAAGTGGTCTCTAAACCCAAACTGCTGTGCTTGATTCTGCTTCTTCTTGAGACCCAACAACTTAAATAAAACTAAACAAAATCTCTCTACAAGCAGCTGCAGAGTGAAAGCTTTTTTATGCTGTCGCAGCAGAAATGTCTGAACGGGTGATACTCTAATGGTTACATCTGTGATAAGGCAGGTGGCAATATTAGCAGTAATGAAAAGTGACAACTTTAGTAGAGAGGAACTGCCAGAATGTCTGCAAGTACAAAATGAATAAAAAGGGATAGGTTTAATGTCTGTGCTGTATTGTCATTGCACCCGGTTGTTACTTTCACTTCACCTGAAGTTGAAAAGGTGCTTTTCTTTTCCCTGCATGTGGTTTACTGTAGACCCTAGAGTAAGATATCCATCCATGCTACAATCTTAGTACACAGAGGCATAACTGTGGGGCAAGTTGTCCAGGAATAATAAAGAAACACTGCTGGGTAATGGAAGATACCTCCCCAGTCTCCCGTCCATTAGTGCATTTTTCTCCTCTTTAGCTGCGTCTGCAATGGAGCAACATGAAGCATGTCGCTGTTGAAATCAACTCTCATCAGTTGTTATTTTTCAAAGCCATCCATATTTCAACAGGAACCAGCTTTCCATATTAAGCATGTTGGTGCACAGAGAGCGGGCAGTATCTCTTGTCATAATGTTGATCTTTGTTGAGAGGGAAGCAAATCTGCATTCAGAGTGAACATGGCACCTCCCTGCTGACTGGGTCTAAATGTGAAGACATTTTTTACTCTGCTACTGTTGAGAAAATGTCTACTGTTACATTTATTCATTTTCTGTTTTGTTATTGAAGTAGGATTGGAATACAAATACGTTGTAAACAATTCTTAGATTAGGCTACTTGAGAAAAATAGCTATACACACACACACACATACACACACATACATTTTATGTACAATTTTCAGACACACCCACACTCATGTCAGTCTGTATTACACACCAACACACACAACGGCCCACAACAGCACACCCCTATGTAAACAACACTTCTATACAGGACGGTAGGAGGGATGTGTAGAGCTGTGCAGGCACACATGTGCATACACAAACGCTAGAACATACTGTATGCATGCTGCATACACACACTTCTGAACACAGGCTACACACGCTCAAGCGAGCACATGGATTTATAATGTACCGTATTCCCTGTAGGAGGCTAGTTAGCATTTCAGGAAGATTGCACTAACACTGGGGAACTGTAATTAGGAAGTTATTGTTGCAAGTTGCAACTCTCTCTCTCTCTCTCTCTCTCTCTCTCTCTCTCGCACACACACACACACACACATGCACACACCCAATAAAAAAGAGGGATGCTGTTTACTATCCATTACTCCGAATCTGTGTTTTTTTATCAGTCTGTGTATTATTCTTGTACGTTATATAAAGTGGGTTCTAACTAAGTACAGTTACTTGAGTACTTTTTTGTAAGTACTTTTGATTCATTGTACTGTTTACTCCATAAACTGAATTTGACAGATACATTTACAAGTGGAGATTAATATTTTACAAACTTAATCAACGTTACATGTTAACATTTTAAATGCATCTAATGGGGCATTTGTTAAATTGTGGTATTGTTTCTTTTCTTGCTTTTAGAAAACTATATTTGAATTCCTATATATTGAAATAGAATAATCTAAAAAGCTTTATTTGAGTTACTGAGCCCAAAAAGCTCTGGAAAATATAGTATATTATTGGTATTATTGGTCAACAAAGATGCAAATAATGTATATCTTGTGCTCATAAGACTGATCAAACTTGTTGATCAAGATGAATAAGAGAAAGACATCATCTTTAAAAATAACATTAACATCTGAACAATAACAGCTCTCATTCCAGGGACAGCACCCCTCTCAGTAGAGATCATTTCCATTACAAACTGTCAAAATAAGTGAACTGTCCCCTAAACATAGTCCAAATATAGGCATGTTGTGGGCGTAGGTCCTTTCCCTCATCACACTGAATTAAATCTCATTCTCTGTGCTGAAATGGTGCCTAAATGTTTTTGGCCCAAGTCTCTTTAAATATTGATGGTTTTCATCTGGAAATCCTAAAAAGTAGAATCACTTTATGTCTCAAGTTGTAGTTTAAGAACTCCTTAGAGCTGGTTTCATTAACCCAGGCATTATGTTTTGAAACAATGAGACAACCCACCGGTGACCTCATACCTCATGTTCATCGTGTGAATGATGAATGAGCTGCCTAATGTATGCTGACGCACGTCTTGCTGATGCCAGCATGCAAGAACTAGAGCAAATCCCAACCTAAACTCTCCAGCAAGGGTCTCACACCTTCTCTTTTTCCTTGTTATCTCCACTCCCCAAACCCCTTTTCTCTTCTCCCTCCTTTTCCTCTAATCTCTCACCATCTCTGCCTCCATCTTTCCATACCGTCCACAATTCACACACCCTATTCATGCAGCCTGCGTGTGTATTGAGTCAGCTAGTTTGTATGCTGGCTGCTGCTAAACCAGGCGAAGAGGACTAGAGGTGATAGAGACAGAAAGATAGATGGAGAGAGAGGTAGGGATGCCACAGGGTGAAATGAATAGCCAGAGGAAAAAAATAACAAAAGGGTGGGAAAGATGGAGAAAGCGTTCAATGGATGGGTTTTCCATTAAGTCTCTTCGTCTCTATTCTGTTTCATTACCTCTCTGCTCACTGTTCGGCAGACAACACTCACTCTGTGGCAGAGGTGGTTTGGAGAGACTGTGGCCTGGCTTGAAAAACCCTCTGATGTTCTGTTCTGAGGTGCTCTTCAGGGCTAAGAGCAGAAATCTTTCTGGCTGTCCCATTAACTACTAGAGGCTTGACTATTGGAATTGCATTACCTCTCCTGACTGAGCAGCACATTGGCACATCCTCCATTTCCCGACAGAGCTCTGTCATTCAAACCCCAGAGATACAAGCAGCAGCAGAGCAACAGGGAGATTGTTTTTTGATTTGTTTCTTGTCCATTATCTTTAAGGCATCTGTCTATGCTTTCTCTTTTCTCCGGTGACAAATTTCTCTAGGGTTTGGGCATCATTTGTATCCCCCTCCTGTTGCTTGAATTATCCTGAGAGCAGCCATGACGGCGACAACGACAGAGAAGAAGAGCAAAAATAATTCTCTCTGTTAGGCAACAGATAACTTTCATATTTGACGGACTGTTTCAATTCTGAAATAGTTTTTGCTCCTCTTTGAAAAACCATTAGTCCATTTAAAGCCATAGTGCATAGTTTCTGTCTGCACCATGAGGACTTTTAAGTAATAACAACACTCTCGGCACGTCCACATGATACAAGCCTTCTGTGATCGTGCACTCGCCCCCACCCCTCCTCCACACAGTATGCAAGGAGGACACAGAGGATTAAAAAAACATGATGGACTCTTAAGAAGAGGTAATTACCTTCACTCAAGCTCCTGAAAGTCACCGGATGACACAATCTTCTGGAAATACTGAGAAATACAGGCAGAGTTGTGTGGAGCTGATAGTCTTAAGTAGCTTTGTAGCAACTCATTTGGCAATGGACGTTCATTAATATCATAAAGTTACGCACCAAAGCTTTAAGACCCAGAAATGTATTTTACAATCAGTTGACAATCTCTGTCATATTAAAAATATGTAAAGAAAACACTCAACCTCGTAAGTCTAGAAATATATCAACAAAGATTCAGAGACCTTACTTCCTGCATTGTGGTTTATAGCTTATGCGAGAACCAGTGGTGGAATGTACTGTAACTAAGTACAATTATTTTTACTTATTATTATTATTTTTATCTTTACTTGAGTCTTTTAGTATCATATAAATACGTCATACTCCACTACAATAATATGACAGCTTTAGTTACTTTAAAATTAAGATTTTTACACACAAAACACACATAGTTTATATTATATGATGTTTAATTATAAGTCCAACTACCCAACAATATACAGGCCTACAAGGACAGCTGAAATGATTAGCTGATTAAACACTTAGTTGGTCAACAGAATTGTTTTGATCATTTCCAGTTTCTAGGATTTTTCTGCATTGAGGGCTTTTACTTTTACTTTTAATACTTCCAAGTACATTTTCTTGATGATACTTACATACTTTTACTTAAGTAACATTTTTGTAGTAGGACTTATACCTGTCAAAGGGTATTGGTACAGTGTGGTATTAGTACATTTACTTATGTAAAGGATCTGAATGCCACCATTGGTGAGAACCACACATTTACTCTATCTTTTGCTATAAACTCTCTAAACTCAATTTAGAAACCATAATTGACCCTTAAACTGCAAATGCTGACTACAAAAACAGAAACCTTGATATACGTGAAAAAAGTAAATAACGGATGCAAACTGTTAATAATATCAACAGTTATATAGGAAACCACAATTATTAGGACAGCATTATAACCTGAAATCTCTGAGAAGGGTTGACAAGTAAGCACTTTCTTTCTTTTTGTGCTATGACGGAGGACCAAAAGGAATCACTGTGGGACTGAAGAATCTACTTTACGTTTATTTGTGAAACATGTGTGAACGGGGGCATGTGCAAAGAGAAAAATCATATTTTTTCTTATTTCACTCTGTCAAGTCATGTCAGGTCAAGTTTGTTTGTTTAGCCCAATATTCTTTTCCTATCCAGTGGCTTTCTGTCAGGATTTATAGAAATGGTGGACCCAAAAATGCTGAGTCGACAAAGCGGTGTTAAGTTCAAAGATTCAATAAAATAAAAAGGGTTACGACAAAAAGAGTCCTGAAGTAAGCATGCAAAAATAGTTCCAAAAAATGTTGAGGAATCCAAAAGACCAGGAATCAAAAATAAACTGGAACACCGAGACGTAGTGGGTAGACCTAGACATGCACATGCACAATGATCTGACAACAGACAGAGACAACACAGCGACTAAAAACACAAGGTAACAAGGGTGAAACCAGGGATAGGTGACACAAGGGCTCAGGAACAGGTGAAACACATCAGGTTGGGGCAGACAATCACATAGGTGGGAAAACACAAGGCAGGATGTAACACAAGACATGACATGGGAGAAAACAGACTACAAAATAAAACAGAAAACCCTACAACAGAAAATCGTAACCATGAACCTTTCCACGACTCTGAGCTCAAGCTTTCTGAGAATGGGAGAGAAATTTAAAATACAATGTTAGCACATAAAAAAATGGAACAAACTTTGAAAGGAAATTTAAGAAGAGATTCTGACTCTGCTACAGTATGTTTGTCAGCAGCAGAAAACGTCAGATGTGCGACTGATGGAGATACTGTCTGTAACTTGAAGGTTTCTACTGCAGGTTTGTATCAGAGTGTGAAATAGCTTGTGTAGCCCAGTTATAATGGGGCTCAGGCAAGAGATTCCCAAGTAAAAAAATGGAAGGGTCAACTATGCTGTGTTTCGAACCACGCCACCACAGTGGGGCAAATGAACAAGGAGGCTTTGTTTCATGACGAAGTGCTACTATTAGTCTGAACGCAGCCTAACCTTTGCAATGTTGTTCAAAAAAACAGTAACGACAGATTTTCTGTCTTACCAATTGAAGGTCTTGTTAGATACCACAATCAAGCCATTAAAACAATTGATTACAACCTCAGTTTTCTAGCTAATACATAACTACCATACACTTTTTTTTGTCTATTATTATTAAATCTTAAAAAGCCCCCATTTCTTACATAAATAAATCTGCCAGTGCAGTAAAATCGTTTCAGCCATTTTCCTGCTTTTTCACGAAATTTCTAGAAATGACTATCTTGAAAGACAACAAAAACAGACAGATTGCTGTACCAGTAATACAAAAAATGAAGACATAAAATGTATCAATTATGACACTGTACGCCAACATACAGTAGTCAATAACACCAGTAAGGGACGGCACAACAATATTATACTTTATTTACAATAATGAGTATTCATACATGGGAAGGCTGATACAGCCTCTGCAATACAACAAATCCTTTCTTAGTGTTAAAACAGTTCAATTAATGTAGTTTCCATTACATCAGCAGTATCCATTTGGCTGATAGGCAAGCCAGTTTGAAAATCAGGTGTAAAATGTAAGGTGTTTATAGTAAAGCAAGGCAAGGCAAGGCAGCTTTATTTGAATAACATATTTCAGCAACACAGCAATTCAAAGTGCTTTACATAAAATATTAAGTCGAAAAATGTGAACACTCTTGTAACTGATTTATTTTGGATACAGGGTGAAATGAAGAAAGAAATGCAGTTTGTGCATACTAATACATAAACATCACCTGCAATCTATAAATGTAATGGTCTAAACCAGGGGTCTTCAACGTTTTTCAAACCAAGAACCCCTTAACTAAAAGAGAGATGGAGCAGGGACCCCCGACTACTAATATTGTATAAAATAAAGTTACATATTAAACAGGGCCTATAATACCTATAAGGGCCTAAATCCTTTATACAAAATGCTAATAACATGTTGGATTCATGTTAAGACATTTTAAATTTTGAAAGACTTTCAAAAGTTAACAATAATTAAAAGGCCCCCCTGCAGTGACTGAGGACCCCCTAGGGGTCCCGAACCCCCTGTTGAAGATCTCTGGTCTAAACCGCTGCATAGTGATACTGCCATTTGGGGACATTGACTGATTTTTACAGCTGCTTCTTTTCTTTTAAGTCCTCTAACCAAACATGGAATGTGTTTCACTTTATTGATGTTTTGGTTGTGTTGTTTTTGTAACCTGTTTTATTTAGCACTTCAGTTATTCACAATCTTAGTGAAATCAGCCAAGTGGCAATCACATCAGGGGCGAAACCATACAAACCTTTTTCAATTAGCACTTAGAAACCCCAGGGGAAACTACCAGTGCTCAACAGCCAACTGTGTGTGTGTTTGGGTTGGGAGTGTGTGTTTATGTGTCTGTTTTGTGTAAATCATATGTGTTTGAGTGAGATCAGAGGTCATGAATGTGTTTATAAGTTTATGTGAATTCGCGTATTGTGTGTGTGTGTGTGTGTGTATGGGTGTGTGTGTGTTTGTGTGCATGCATGCTTGTGTTTGAAAAGGACACAAATGAGAAACAACGTACATATCTGACAGCTGTCGGAAGTTGCCTCTATATTTCTGTTAGAGTGTGTGTGTGTGTGTGTGTGTGTGTGTGGGTGTGTGTGTGTGTTGAGGCATGTGCAGGGCATTTAATGTGAGTGAAAGCAATATTAGGTGTATTCGATTTTATAATGGCCGCCTGTAGTCAGCCTATCATTTTCTCCCTCTGTCACTGTCCCTTTTCTGTCTCTCAGGCATTGTGTTGTGCTGTGACATGTTGTCTTCAGATTGATTTTGTTTGGAGCACTTTGCTCAAAACCATGAGAATTTACTCCTTAATTTTAGCTTATCTGAGGAGGTAAAAAAGGTGCTGTACAGAGTTGTAATTGTTAAAACAACGGCTATCCAGTCTAGGCCTTCAACTAATGTTTCATTTTCTGATCAATTAACCTGCCAATTGTTTTCTTAATTAATTAATTACTTATTTGGACCTTAAAACATCATACAATAGTGGGGAGTTTTTTTCTATTGTATAATATACAATAGAATCCTATATTATAGGATTCTTTCTATTCTTCCTGTTCATAATGTTAGCTGTTTCCCCTGTGCATGCAGTGAGAGTGGTATCAATCTTTTTATCTTACTTGACACTGAACCCTGAATTGTGTGTGTGTGTGTGTGTGAATGGTTCCTGTTAAAGTGCTTTGAGTAGTCGTTAAGACTAGAAAAGCGCCACATAAATACAATCCATTTACCAACTCTGGACAAGAAGGTAGCTCATTTCCCAAATATCAAACTATTCATCTAATTGAAGTCTATCAGTTTGAATTCATATAGAATGTGTATTAATGTAGTTAAACACTGGACATAAATTGAAAATGAAATGGAAATGTGTTACTTTTTTGTCAAAAGTGAAAATTGTGGTTCACAGTAGATATTTGGTGTAGCAAAACAGAGTTTGTTAAGATTGCAGAGCTTAAAACACAATGTCTTATAGGAGGGGGGGGACAAAATAAAAAGATGTAATCCCATCCTTAATTTTCTATCCCCCTGCGATCTCCAACAGACATGCATTACCATGACATACATGCAGCGAGCATGGCAGGGCTCGGATACACATGAACTTAACCAAAGTGCATGTTTTATCAAGTTAGTTCATTTCAAAAAAGAAACAAATTAAATTACAAACTGTAAGCAGCATAGAGCTACAATAAGCGTGTGATACCGGAAATTTATTTATAATAGTTGCATTGGATTACACTTTCCTGTAATGCATTATTTTTTCCATCCTCTAGAAATTCTGTTCCACTGCCACATTTCTTTTGAGAAGCAGAAGTTTAATTATCAGAGCTAAATTCCAATAAATTCCACCATTTGTGAATCAGGTGCCGGGATATGACTATTAGCATGACTCGGGTTGGGGAGGCGGAGTAGTGGGACTAGTCTTTCCTGCAAAATCAACATCAGGGATAGAATAGATCATCTAATGTAAGGTGACAAAAATAACAAATACTTAAATTTAGTTCTTGTCAGACATCAGTAGATAATTTTGTTTAGCACATAAGTTCAATTCCCTTTGGATTAAAATGCATACAGCAACAACAAGAAGCATTTAGAATATAAATACAAAAACAAGCATCCATCCACCCACCCGAATAGAGTAAAACAACACCCACATGTACCTAAAAGAGACAAACAAAAAACAAATGCAGCAACAAGTCACGTGTAACAAAAGAATTTTGAATAATTTATAGAGATGCTTGTTTTGTATGTGACCCAACTGAGAAGGCCGTATACATTATCCCAACAACTATGAGTGTCACATAAACAAATGCACACAATACCTTGTTGCTAGGTGACACTGCTCCAACACAACCGCTAGCTGAATGAAAAGTTAGTCACTTGTAAGTTAGTCACGGAATATAAAGAACTTAAAGAAGTCTACTATAGCTTTAATATAAACTATTTGCTGAAACATGTTTTGCTTATATTTTATATTCTGTTTGGGAAGTGTAACACCTGATTTAAATTTAAATAGTGGATATAAACCATTCATTTTCTTAGGCTTAAAACATCGCATTTTCCTTAAATTTGGGACCTATTGACTTGTTTTGAAGACATAAATGTGTAGTTAATATATCCCTGTTGTCAATCACTGCCTAACCTTTGGTCCTGGCGTCATACCTGCTGTGTTGATGCTGCCTTTCTTATAAATATTTCACACAGCAGAAAGAGAGCAGAGTTGTTTAAAGGTTTTAAAAGGTTTATTTCTAGAAGCCCTCAAACATATAAATTTAGGATAGCAAAAATAATACTTCCATTTTATCTCCACCTTGCATACCAAAATAGAGAAATGCATTTTTAGATGAGCTTCCAGATACAATCAGAGTAGCATATCATGGAGCACTTACACATGGCAGCAGCATGATGATGTCAAGCCCAAAGTCACATCATCTTGGAGAGAAAACAGGCCAGAATCTCATCACTGCATCCTGAAATGAGATTACCACCACAGTCTTGCTTTTTATATAGAACTCAATATATCATTCATCCTGCCTCTCCCTCCTTCTCCTGCAAATTGTATTAAATCCCAGATATGTCCCTTAGAATAACAACCAGCTTGCGGGGTGGGTTGGTCGGACAAGAGACAAAGGGAGAAAGAATGGAGAGAGAGAGAGATGTGAGTGTTGGGGACTTCACAGAGAGCAGAGCTTCTTTCTGCGTCACTCAGAGCAAGCTCAGTCAAGGACACATTGAGACGTGTGAACTGAAAATATCACACACGGGAGTTTGTATCTTTTGTGTGTCTGTCTCTGTATGCATGCCACACTAAGATGCAGCATTATCTCTCTGTAACGCACACACACACACACACACACATACACACACACTCTCTCTCTCTCTCTCTCTCTCTCTCAAATCCCTGTGCTTGTATTTAAATTAAACACAATGCATAAAAGACATTAAATACACGTGAAGCTGCTTTTTGCCCGTGAGATACACTCTTTGCCATCATAAATTGAGGAGAAAGTCCTCGTATAGAAGTGTATTTGGAGGAAAAAGAATCCTTGTACCTGTAATATTAGATAGGCTGAGTAACACTATACATACAAAAGTGAGTAGTTTCTAAAGAACAATTTAGGAATGACGTGCTACTGTAATTAAAGAATGAAAGAATTTATGAATTGTTAAAGTCTTACTAACAAGTTATCGAAGATAACCAACACTAAAAAAAATGACAAGACCATCAAAAGCAGTTGATTAATTTCTTGATATTCCATATGATATATATAATATATGATAATTTGGTGAGTGCCCTTTTCTATCTTAACATACATTGCACCCCGTGCACAAAGCCAGGTTTGAAAGAACTTAACTGGCCCTGCACAGAGCCCTGACCTCAGCCCCACCCAACAACTTGTGATGAAGTAGAACACTGCCTGCGAGCCCCGCATGTTCTTACAGACAACAGCAATGTGGGAAATATGCAGTCCTCTCATTCTTCCCTGCTGAGCCAACACAGAGGGCTCCTGCAAGTAAGCACAGGGTCGTCCTGCAGAAAAGTAAAAAAAAAGTAAGCCCAACTTTTGCCGCAGCGCGATTCGGGAAGCTGCTTCGTTGAGCGATCAAATACATTTGAACAATCATTCTGGGTAAATCACTTTGTAATGTGATTGCCGTATTTCTACTCTGTACTGTCTGCACTGCAGTTTACAGACGATTAAAACGTCACAATGCAAAATACAGTAGAAAGCAGCGAAGACAAACCACCATGTATGCAGATATACAGCTCAGTGCTTGCAGCCACAGAGAACATATCCCCACAGGAAGGTGCAGAAAAAGTCTACTGTCCTTACACTATACCTCATCACACAGCAGTGTGACTCACCCACCCTTGTCTCCCCTCTCTAGTCTACAGTTGCCAACTCAGCTATTTAGCTCACGTCTGCCCTCTCTGACCATGCATGGTCTCACCCTCCCCCGTCCCCCCGTCCCCCCCACACCCCTGCTCTCCTCTGTTCTCCTCTCTCTCTCCTTCTATTGGCTTTTGCTTCTCTATAACAACTCTTAACAAAACCACTCATGCACACCTACACATATATGCCTGCATTGCACACACATGCGTTTAAGGCACTTAATGTACTTTAAAGAGTGTCCTGATCAGCACAAGGTCCTGAAGCCAACCACTTTAATGAGGTCCTTTGGGATGTATGCATGTGTGGATTGCATATAATTGTGTTTTACTGTGTGTGTATGTGTGTGTGTGTGCGTGTGTGTGTGTGTATGTGTGTGTTTGTTTGTGTGTGTGTGTGAATGGAGCTCTTTCTATGATAGCTGAACAGTTGACTACTGTCTGTGGTATGGATGTATGTCCACATTTTCTACAATTAGAACTGTCGGAATATTTGTCTCTTCTTCTTTTACCCTTGCAGCCCTTTGATGTGTGCAGTCAACAGCTGTGTATCAAGGGGCCGCGAGCCAATCAGAAGCCGACTAGGGCTCCTTATACTTTGGTCCAAAACCACAAAACACTGGACTCTTTGATTTGAGTGGCACAATCATTTTGTGTTCTGTTGATGATAAAATGGGACAGAAAAGTCTGCTGAGGATTCAAAAGTTTCTGATGAGTCTGTAAATATTTTATCCACCATGTAGCCTACATCTAGCCTGTATTAATAAGGATTTGGCCACTTGAGCCTTTCTGTATATGCATTTAAAGTTGAGCCACATACTGTATGCATATTATTACACCAACTGACTATACTTTAATTAGTGTCTTGGGGGACTTTTCAAACGGCTAAAATAGGAAATCTAAATAAACCACAGGGGTGTTGACTGGCAAGGCTATGAGAGTCAATTCCGGACAAGAACTAAGACTTGTTTCCGAAGATGTCACGACTCACAGTCCCAAAACATTCTCAAAATAAATATCTAAAGGAGTTGATTTAAAAAACAAAATACAACATAATTGTTCAACACTATGGTCTATACCTTTCTTTAACTTTATGGTAAACATTTTGGAAAAATGTGACAATGTTTCCAATCTTTTTCTAGCTTAAAGACTAAAAGCAAAGATTAGGGACAAAACAGAAATTGAAATTGATTTGTTTTGCAGAATTTATAGAGTTTATTGCTAATGTCTGCATTAATGAGAAACCTGTCACATATTTGCTTTCATGTTCCCAAACCTTAATTTGCTGGTCTGTTGTAGTTTACTTGTAATGCCTTGGAAATGTACTGAAGTACAATGTGCGATGTGTTATGAAGTATCTGGTGGAAGTACTTAGGTAAGAACCTCAAAACTTGTAATTGAGTACACAATTTGTGTAGCTTCAACGTAGATCCCATCACTGTCTGGTTCTCTGAGGAAACATATTTTGTGTTAATGCTCATCTTTTCCACATCAGCTTGTATGTGGCACCACAAACAGACATATCATATGTAAGACATATCCTGTAAATTTACCTGTTTTCCTAACCTGTTAGGATCACAATAGATCGGTCTTCTAATGTCTCCCCTTGTGACTGGTTTTCAGGAGCACACATCTACTGAACAGGTCATCCCGGGCCATCTGCTGCTTGTCAGTGGCTGATTACTGTCGTTGTCTTCCTGCTTTGTCTGCCACCTGGTTGCTAGAGAAACAGCATGGCATGACCATGAACATCCAGTCTGGTGAATTGTCCTTGAGCCAGAAACTTACCAGCTCTAAATAAGGCTACTGCTCCGTAGCTGGAGGGCAACCAAAAAGAGATCTCTCTAGAGGGATAAACAGAGTATCACATTATTGCTAATTATTATCAGTGGCCCTGATTTAGATGATGAACACCTGCTTTAATTATCATTGATGCGTCTTTTTATTATCAGCCTTATCGCGACACTGAGGTGGTAAAAGGGCAGGAAAATCAGGAAGTCGATTTTAAAAGGGTTTATTCTATTGCTGAACACTCTGCTTGCTTACAATCTTTGAAACAGATCTTGTTACATATTGATGATGGCCCAATGAATACAAATCACTTAATGCGCAGATCTAATAGAAATGGCAATGTCCAGTCTCCGTATGTGTACATAATTAATGAAGTATTGGTACTCTGAAAAGAGGGGACATAGGTCGAGCTTAGAAAGACTGGCATTGCCATAGGAACCAGCTGCACCCACGCATTCATGGAGGGAAGGCAGGCAGAGTCGCAGAGAGACAGCGAGAACAAGAGAGAGTGAAAAGAGAGAGAGAGAAAGAGAGAGAGGGAGATGTGGAAGTAATGTCTTTGATGTGACTAGAAGCCTAAGGTCTCTAATCTCTTCCTTCTAAATATTTTTCTGCTTATGCGATGAGATTCACCCCCTTACTATTTTATTTTTATTTATTTTTCAAATCCCCCATTTACATGCTCTTTGCATCCATGACAGATGTCCTTGGGCAGAGTTAACATGGAGATGGGAGTTATGCAAAGAAATGAAACAGCGAGTGTGCTTTAAAACAGGCAATGAAAATGTCAGTCAGTCCACCTCAGTGTGTCACTATGTGGAGGAAGGGTGGGCGGGAGGTGATAATATCTGCAAGGTGCTTCGAGAACGGGAAAAGCCTTCAGGGAAGCAGAAACTGTGGGATTTCATAAGCATTAGACATGTGGGGGCCCATGTGTCACGTCTTATCAGGCTGACCAGAGTATCTTAACACCTGGCCCAAGTCTGCTGCATGATAGCCCTGTCTGTCACATACTGTAGCTGGACCGAAATACTGCGGCATCATTTTGTTTGGCTGAGCATTGATCTCTCTCTCATCTTGCTCACAGAGAGCCCATCAAATATTCCTTTCATCAAATCCAAGCTTTACATCAATTACTAACTAGGCCTGGGCACAGATCTTTGTTTTTCTGTGGGCTTTATCAACTTGTTTCCATACAGTACAGACAACAGTCATGTTTTAGCTGTAACAAGGTGTGTTAACCTAGTAGGCAATGTTTTATTCTGCTAGATGGGCAACGTGCTGTGAAATTAGACTATGGAATGATTTTGGAGATATTCAAAAAGCATTGCCATACCTACCAAACTTAAAGGTGGCATTGAATGTAAGACTTGTAATCTTGTTTTACTAGTTCTTCTCTGTCTTCCCATTTCTTGCATCTCACTTCTCTATCTCATATTTTTATGTTTAATCTTTCACCAAATCTCATCTTCTCATCATCCAGTATTTCTCTCTTTTCATGTCATTTTGACAAATTCTATCTTTCTGTATCGAATTTATAAAATCTAATTTCTTTAATCTCAACAATTTTCTAAATCTAATTATTCCATTCTGTTTTATTTCTTGGATCTCAATTTATCTACTTTCTTATTACTTAGTTCTTTATGTCTTATTACTTGTATCTCAGTTTCGTATTGCATTTCTCATTTCCATATCTCATTTGCATTCCATTTCCATATCGCATTTCATTTCGATAATTGCTCTTTTTCCAATTTTTTGTCTTTAATTTCTTAAAATAACTAATTAGTTTAATATAATTTCTCTATCGTCTCACTTTTTAATCTTAATCTTTCTCTTTGGTCACATTTCTGTTAACTCATGTCATTTTGTCACTCTGTTGTCTATCTTATCTCTTTTCTTTGATGCTTTTTCTGTCATTTACTCTATTTAATATCTTTAATCTCATTTTTTTTTAAATTGCATAGCTGGACCTAATTTCTATGACTTATTTCGCTATCTTATCTCATCACCCTCTCTCATCTTATTTTTATTTTCATGGCATTATCTTATTGATCACATTTTATCTAACCAACAGAGAAACACATGGTTGTTAAGCTAAAAGCAGAGCCGTTTCTCTATTCTTTGAGAAATGGGCACTTTGGAGATACAACCTGTTCATGTGGAGCTGTGAGTGCTGGAAAAATAGGATAAGGAGAGTTGAGAGTCCTAGTCCATGGGAATGGTAAAGAGGAAGTTGGATGTCATGCTGCATGGTGTCTGTGCTGACGGGACCATCTGTCAAACGCACTATGCTCCTATCGTCCAGCTCGCCTGCAGCCACCTCAGTCATTACATCACCACGGCCTGATGGATGGGCTTGAACGTGTCAAGTCTGAAGCAGCAACACAGTGACCGTGTGACATAGAGACAGAGAGTTTTGGCATTAGGTAATTGTGCGTATGTTGTTGGCACAACACAACACGTCTGCTTCAGGGCAGCATAGGCTGTCATTCCTCCACTCCTTTGTTCTCACTCTCCCTGTCCCTCATGATGAAAAAGCGCTTGGTCTTTTCTGTCTTTCCTTTAATTTAATGTCCTTTTCTTTCCTGTTCCCCTTACTTTGCTGCCTTTTCCCTTCTCTTTTCTTTCCTTGTATTTTTTTTCTTTTCCTTTCCCTTTCCATTCTCTCTCCTTTTCATTCTGTCTTTTCCTTTCTTTTTCTTTCCCTGTC
Organism: Etheostoma perlongum; assembly: GCA_026937815.1. NCBI lineage: Eukaryota > Metazoa > Chordata > Actinopteri > Perciformes > Percidae > Etheostoma > Etheostoma perlongum. Next base: position 27,332,730 of record CM049372.1, on the reverse strand, counting down.
TTGATATCACTCTTCTTCCCCGCCCGCTTCTGTCATTTTTGGTTAAATCATCTAAAACTTTACACTGAACCTTTTTAGTGATAAAGTGATAAAGTTCTATGCACAAGCTTCATTGCTTTGTGATTAAAGTTCTGTCTGACAGTAGTTTTTTGACATCCCTCCCCAAGGCTGAGAAAATGACGAAACAAATATTAGGAAAAGTAATTGGTAAGTTCTCTTGACACATAAGAACTTCCTTGTTGCGTTTTCTGGGATAAGATCTTGGTTTAAAATATGATGTGACTACCTGAGCCAGTTGGCCTGTCATGTGCTATGAATTTTGCAGTTTACAAAACCTGACTCTGATGCTTGTTATAATCCAAAATAAAACCAGACAATCAAATTGTTCTCAATCATTAATTCTCCTTATTCTTTTTGACCCATCCCATCCAACTATTTTATATTTATTAAAGTACGGTATTTCTACTGCTCTTTTTCCCAATAGCTTCTCTCTCCCTCTCGCTCGATCTCTCGTTCTGTTTCTAAGACTACCTCCTTTAAAAGTGATCTATACCACCAGAGGGGTAATTTGCTTTAGCTCAAATCCTAGATGAAAGCCATTTTTCACCCAACATAGTCAGGACGGCTACATATTCAGGTCCTAAGAGCAATATATTTCACAGAACGAAAGTGGCAATGGGATGAATAGTAAAGACCAATGGGGGGAAGGGTTCAGAAAAACCCACAGTACAGACTTTATTTAGTTAGTTTATGTAGTATCGCGGACATTCTGCACCACTTTCTTTTCTTTCTTAACATCAAACAAAATAGAGTGCATTGTTTTCCTGTGGTTTTTCCGTGATGAGAATGTTTTAATTAACCAAGAAATGCCTTTGCAATCATTTGTGCAAAGAGAATAATGAGGAGGAGAAACACGTACTCATGCATTATTCATTTGGGGAACCATTTCAATTTGTACTCATTTTTAAAAGTCCTGAAAGTAAAGCATTGGTCTGATGTTTTTGCTACCATAAGCTAGTCCTGAGAATAACTCTCTGTGACGCAAAAAAAAGGTACTGTAGGTTATCTGTCTACATATTGGCTTTCATTTCACACTCCACTCTGGTAATGTATGGGCGGTCACAGTAAGGTCCAAATCATCCTGCAGCCCTGGGAGCGGGTGCTTTACTGCTGCTGCTAGTAAGAGTTATTATAGCCTCCTCTCTTGCTGCTCCAGTATTGGCACTTTAGAGTGATGTTGGGCCAAATGACTTTACATATTTAATGTATTTCCACAGGCTGAAAGGCAACAGGCATCCACTCCTCACATTGTGCACTATACTAGTCCCTTATGTCTTCTAACAGCAGACCTAAATGATGCTGCTGGAGGGAGTCTCAGCTCTGCCCCGGGCTTGTTCACATGCCATTTAAAGGCTGCATTCTGGTTTCAGGTTTGATTTTAACATGAACATTAGCAGATGTGCATGTTTTCTGGCTAAGGAAAATCTGTGGTTTGCTCCTCGAGGAGCGTCACGACTGAGCTGTGAGGAATGTGCTGCTCAATTGGCTTTGTGCTCATTTTAAAATAACTGTAAACTGCCTGTGAGATTTTCATACTGCAACTTGATTAAATTAAATATTGTTTGGTTGTTCTGCTCAATGACGTGCAATGTCAGCATAAGAGAAGTATTGTAAACGAGATTGGAATGTTATTAGTTTGTACTTCTCTTATCTCTGTACAGAAGGTGAAAATTGCATTGTTATCTCTCTGAAGACTGTGTGTGTGTGTGTGTGTGTGTGTGTGTTACTCATCAGACCACTAGTCCTTGACAGTCTAACATCTGACACACTGGACCTTTTAAAGACACTCATGCTCATGATGAACTTCCTATCCTGTAACTCTAACCGAATTCTAGCATTAACCTTAAAACCAATGGGCATATTTATTTTTATATTTAATTTTCTAAATTTCATCTCCCACAATTTGCACTGGTAAACAGGAACCCATTAAAATGTACATATTGCATGAGCCCAAACATGCAATTTCCACTGGTGGGGCTTTGAATGCATTTTACAGATGCAAAAATTATATAACAAAGACCAATTGACTTTTCACAGCTGAAGAAGGGATGCATATCTTTAGTGAATACCACCCAAAGTGTTAACAGTCAAAAAAAGGACCAAAAATGTGCTTAGTTTTCAAAAGTGTTCTCATTCCCAAGGTCTAAAAATAAAATTGGTCCTCCTGAGAGAATCCTCGTTGACAACAAGCATTCCCATGCCCCTAACTATGAACTTAAATGTAATCATCACAGCTACCTCATCCATTTCATTTACAGGATTGTTCTGGTGCCGTCGGGGGTTCTGCATGAGGTTCTGCTGGATGTCCCTCATTTTTGGCCAGATGTCTCTCACCTCTGCCTTCTTTGTATTGACATTCTAAATTCTGGTTGATTCAGGAATCATCCTCCAAGCTTGAACTGACAGTCAAATTATATTTATCTTTTTTTTGAGTAAAATTCTCATCACACACTTGACAGCCTTTTTAATTCCAGAGCTCGCCTCCCTACATGCACATGTTCCAGCAAAACGAGTTCCTTACTGAGGCTATTTTGAAGAGGCACGGTACCTGCGCTCAGCGCTTAGTGCCATCCGAGACAGTTGTGGTTAGTTAAAAGAAATGCTAATAAACCAGAGCACATTCTTTTCCTATTCCGGAATGTTGTGTGGACTAGCCAGACCCTCCTCCACAGCGCTGTGGACCGCAGTGCTGAGGTCTGGGAATGAGCGACTAGCTTGCTGCAAATGCAACTTCTGCCACAGAAGAATAACAAATAACTCATGATGAAATGTTACATTACACATTATGTCAAATGAGCACATGCAATAACTCTTGTCTTCCGCATCATGTCCATTATGTGCATCGATCGTTTTCAGTGAATCCCTTGTGGGTTGTGGCACAATTTAAATCCTGCAGTGAACATAAACCAGTAACAACAAAACTACTGCACAGAGAAGTAATTACACAGTAGAAACCCATTAAATGGTTATTTATAAAAACAAAAACAAAATAAAAAGCTGGCTTTAAACAGTATCATAGGATTGGATGTAGTGTAATCTTAATTATTATAACTTTAACCCAATTCTCCACTTACCAACCCTAAAACCAGGTTGTACCCTGACCCAGTGTCCTCAGTTTAAACACGTCTTCAACCCTAAGACGCACACACAGTCTTAATGTATAAATGAATGCATGAATTGCAAATTAGACTTAATATGAGATTACTGAACCAAGAGCATGTGCGTGTCTGTGTGTGTTACAGCAATATGCATGTGCAGGTCTAAAAGAGTGGCGGAGTGCAGTCTGAAGGACAAAAGCTGTAACAAAATCATGCAGCTTCTATTCTTTGCACAATAGAAAAGGCAGGTGGCATGAAAGAAGAATTCACCCTCAGAGACGGTTGCATCATTTTCAGCCATTAAGCTCTGATGTTTAGTGCATTCCAGGAATTATTATGCGACAAAGTTCTGTAATTTACTCGCTACTGCATACCCTCTTGTACCTTTAGTTCAGTTAGTAATTGGCTCCTGAGACACCAGTATGAAATTGTTTGAATTATACAGTACTTTGTATCCCACGAGTGAGATTTTCAGATCAAGAAAACCTTATACACACTGTTCATAAAGAAAACATGCCTTGTGGCAGCATTAAGTTTGGGTCTGTTGAGACTGCTCTTGCAGGAGAAACATTGTTGATTTACTTTTTCATAATGGATTGTGTAAGATTGTTGAACCTCAGTGAGTCTAGAAGAAAGATAACTAAAGCCCATACTTTATATTTGTGAAACACTGTTAGATACTGTACCCAAGACATTTTTTGCAGCTGACTATACTTAAGGCATCTTTAAAATACTGTGCTTTTTGAAAAAACAGTACAGTGTATGTGTTCAGTAAACTGTATCCTATAAATCTCTGTTATCTTGTTTAAGCTCCTCCCACTAGTTAAATACATGATTGGTTGCTTGTGCCTGTACTTGGTATACTTTGTGTGGTAAAATGTACCTCGGTATATCTCTTCTGCCCAAATCTGTTATCATTTTCGGTTTTATTGTTGTGCCTGCAGTCTGATTAAATTTTTATCCTTCATCTGGAATTTGAGGAGCTGCTGAACTTCTCCTCAGCATCACTCGTCCGCCCTGAGCAGAGCATTATAGTAGCACTTTAAATCGAAAATAGAAGTTGAAAATAGAAGGAACACACAGGCACTGCTGTGTAATGCATTGGTGACCAAAAGCAAATGTAACAAGTTGGGTTATAGTTGTTTTAATGTAACCTAATTTACATACTAAATGTTTTACAGCATTTTCTTCGGGTCCTACCCTGAAATTGCTTTTTTTTTAAATAACATTTACAAAATAGCTTGCTTTGCTAAAATCAAAAATGGATGTCTTGGTCAAGGTGATTTATTGGATACTCTGATATTAATAAATAGAAACTTGGAAGTGAAAATGGTCAAATTGATTCCTAGATTTATTAAGAATTCACTGTATAATCTGAACAGGTGATAACATACTTAAAATTGCATGAAAAAAGAACATGCTGAGAAAATAACACAATAAAATATTCATTTTGGACCCAAACAGTACGGAGTGTGTTGTGCCATTTTTTAAAGAACAAAAACAGAAGAGGCAAAAACGTAGATCAGGTAACTGTGTGTGTTTTTCTTTCTAATTATCAAGTTATAAAAAAATGTATCCAACATATGATTACATTAAAAATGTACCTACTATAAATAAAGATTTCTGGCAAATTACATTTATATCAAAAGAAGATGCAGCCCACCACATTCTAAAAGTTATTACAATGTTAGCACACTAAGGTTAGCAAAGTAACGTCTCTAAAGCCAGTTTATCATTTCTGGTTCTACAGAAAATCATGGCGGTGTAACATGGTGGCTAACAAAAACACAACGATTCTTAGTTGCAGGTGATAATACACCAATAAAATCAGTTATGAATATTATATTCCATTTCAGCCAATAGATCCCCCTAAATTCTCCACACTGCTCCTTTAAAGCATTATCTGATATGTTTTCTGTTGGGGCACCACGAATAAACGTGTTGATTCAGAGTCAAATTGATACCCAAAATCAACTTAATCCATTTTTGAACATTTTGCCATGCAAAATGCAGGAACTCTGGGCAGTCCAAGAATAACCTATCAAGCCTTGACTGAAGTATTTTTATAGTAAAGTCCAAAGTAAACTTTTCTAATAACCTTTTTTAAAATTAGTTTTTGGACATTCTCCATTGTGAAGTACCACTATAATTGCTGCACTTGGCCCGCAGGACGCTGTCTTCACACAATCTCAGAGTCTTCTGTGACCGTTTAAAGTGATTTGAACAGTAGTGTCATCATTCTCCTAAATGTCCCTGTTAGCATGTTTCTCCCTGCACTTAGTGTAATGTTACATGCCAGTTAATTAGATTCTTTGAATTATGTGATGTGACACAAGTCTTTCTGCAGCTAATTCAGGATGCTAAAATATAAATGATTACAAATGGTAGAAGGATCACTGCTGAATTCACAACATTGTGCCATTACACCGTGTACTGGTTATGCAGGTAAGTATTGAGGTATTACTCCAATGCATCAGAAATACACATTTTAAAGGTAAAAGCTGACTCATGTACCCCAAAGTAAAAAATGACAGTGAAAATGCCTCCCAGACAGTAACGTCTCTCTAATGTTAGTCTCTGTAAAGGAGGAAACAGGAAATAAGGACTTTCACAGTGTGAGTTACATTTTCACGTTGAATGCCATTTAAATTGCATTAAAATCATTTGAATGTAGAAATTATTGAAGAGTCTCACAAATTAGTCCCCCGTTCTCAGGATGAACTCTAAGAATGATGTGACTAGATTAAAACATTTTTTAGCTCATAAAACTGTCTAGAAATGTTCCATTAATTTCACACATGAACAACATCTACTGTAAGACAACCACAGTTGATCAAATGGTCAAACAATGTAATAACTCAATGTCAGTTATGCTGATTTTGTCTGTTCCTGACTCACAATCTTGTCAGTCTAATCAAATTTGGCAGTTCAATGTGAATATTCAACTTTTATTTATTTTTTATACAGTATAGACTATCAAGCAACACTTATACTGTCAGATTTCTGAATGGGGTTTGGTGGGACATTCTGCATTATAGTGACATTCACATAATATAGTAAACAAGCCAAGTTAGCACTCTAAGCTAATGCATGCTAACTACGCTAGCGACAGATTGGAAATGTGCAACAACAATTTTTGCAGACACTTAGTAAAACAAAAGCCGAAGACTATATCATAATCAGATGGCAGAAGATAATGTTATCTATGAGCCTCACCGAGAGGACAAGATGACTTGAAAGCAGCGTGAAAACGAGAAGCGCTCACTCTGCTACTACTTCCTGGGACAAAATAAAAGATAAACTAGAATTTGACAATGATTACTCAATTAATTGATGAATTTGTCAATAGAAAATCAACATCAGTCATCAATAATCGTGATAATTCATTAAATGTTAAAGTCATTAATTGGGCAAAAAACATTGCTGGTTTCAGGTTCTGAAATTCAAGGAAGTGCTGATTTTCTCTGTTTAATGCAACATTGTAAAGTCAGAATCTTTTAATTTTAGACATATGATGACAAAAAATGTGCTTTGATGGGCTTTAAAAATATCTATATTTTTATGAATTTCTATGAAAACACATTTAAAGATATATACAGATGAATCATTATGAAAGTAATGACATGTTGCAGCTCAATTTTGAACATAGTAAATACAATTGTAAATGCTTGTATTTGTTCTGTGTTTGAAACTTGAGGGTAAATCGGAAATCTGCAGCATATCAGTCATCTCCCTTTCAATATCATGAGCTGTTCATTTGCCAGGGAAACGGCATTATGTAAATTTGAAATTTGAGTAGAAGGCACCTTTTTAACACAGCTACACCCCATATGGCCTGAGTACTGCTTGTGCTGAATATTCTATATCCCAGAATATTCAGCTCTCAAGTCCCCATGGAAACAAGGCAAGCCATGAGATCCATAAAGCTGTTTGAAGGAGTATGTGTGCTTCAATTTCAGTGTGTGTGCACAAATACTTAACTTTTATATACTGTGTGAGTTAATACTAATGTATAGAGTAAATGTGTTGCATACATTCCACATAAATTCACTGTATTAAAAGAGTGGATAAAATAGCATAATTAACTTGGTTTTTGAAAGAGTTGCGCAAAATCGGAGCAAACATGTAGCAAACATGACTATAATCATGGTATTCATTGGATGAGGGAAGAATCAGGAAAGTGGTCCCCTCCAGTGCATCGTAGACTTGTGGCACAAGGTGCGTGGAGTTGCGGTGGGCTATCTCCTGTGGGTCAGCCGCGTCGGGTAAATTGACAAATTGGTTCAACAGCCTCAATCGTAGGCCCTGCTGACGCCAAATGTCTCTACTACAACCCTGTATTCTGCACAGGTGGCCAACTTGTACAATGCTACCTCTCTCCATTTAGCCAAAGAACTTCTCACTTCTAAACTTTTTGATTTAGCAAGCCGGTTTGCAATCTAGAATCATGAGTAACATCAACTTTTATTAGTTTATTCATTGTAAACCAGTTGATGGAAGCGCTTCCTAATCACATTTTCTTTTTTATCCTTTTTTGCAACATTTCAAAAGTTTGCTTAAAATTTGCTGGACAATTAGATGGAAAAAATCAGCCTAATGTATGTGTTGATCAGTGTTGGGAAATTGACATATAAAATTTGATCAATTATACTCTTCTTTAACACATGCAGACATGAAAGAAACTCAACACAGCACGCCTACAGTTTGGAGTTAGCTTAGCTTCATGTATAGCAAACAGCCCTACACTAGACAGTATACTGACACTGATCGAGTCTACTGCCCTCTTATTATGTTCAGTGACAGCTCTCTTAATGTTCAATGTCTATGTTTTCTACAGTATATTTACATGGCAACTTTAGCATGGATAAACTTATGGAAAGATTGGGATTATGGCAAATGGCAACAGTCAGGTAACGGTTAAGGTTAGGTAACACTATAGGTAAAGGAAAACTATTTCAGGGCTGTGATGGGACAAAAACTGTGAGCTACATGCACATCAAACCACATAAAATGATTAATTTTGAGGTACTTTCCTTGAGTATTTACATTTTATATAACTTTATACTTGTACTACATTTATTTTGACAGCTTTGGCTACTTTGCATAGTCAGTTCATTAATACAAAAAATAAATCCACTGATTAATTTTGATGTCATGGATTAAACTACCCAGCAGTTTATCAAATTAACTCCACTTTTACCAGTTGCAACATTAAAGTAATGAGCACACTAATGCATCAATATTTATAATCCCAAAATATAATAGGCCACATTGTTCGGAATGGGCCAATCTGCATCATAAGTTCTTTTACTTTTGGTACTAATTACGCATACTTTGATTTGCTATTTTGTACTTTTATTCTCAAGACAAATTTGGAGTGCGGGACTTTTACTTCTAAAATACTATTTCTACACTGTGGTATTGCTTCTACTACTAATAAATTTCAAATTAGTATCCAGTACACCTCTTGTTACTGAGAAAAGTAAGCACATTACTGTAACATTTCTTAGTAATACCTAATAATGATTCTCCTTTTCTAACCAGTGTCTTATCATAGCTTACATCTTGCCTTCTTTCCCCCCGGCCTTTACCTTTTCTCCTCTGTAGCCTCTCGTCTCCGGTGGCTGTCATCTCTTAAGTGTCTGGTTCAACAGTAGTAGTAATATTATCTCTTTTATCTCACTTACCTCTATGATTGTTACAGAAAGACCCAGGGTAGATATTTAGATTTTACAATATCTAGGTCACACAAGGTCTCTTTCTCATTAGTTTAGTTTTCTCTCTCTCTCAAACACACTAATATGGATGCATGTAAATGGTCTGCAATTATAGCACTGTTCTAGTCTTAAGACTTTTCAAAGCACTTCACACTTTACAGGCACCACATACACTAACACTGAGGCTGCCATAGATATATGCCATTGGATAAACATTTATACACATTCACATACCAGCATTGGGAGCAATTCATGGTTCAGTGTCTGGCCCAAGGACACATGTAGACTGCAGCAGACTGCAACTGCCGACTTTCTGATTGGTAGACGACTGTCCATTTATAAACTTTCACAAGAGAAGCCAATTAAGTGAACCAGTTTCAAATCAGAAGGCAATAAACTGATGCCCTGATCGTTTCTGATCACCAGTTGTCTCCATCACTATAGTGCTGGCACACTTAAGCATGCTACAAACCCCACTGATACCAGACTGGAGTGTGACTGAGAGAGCAATAGTACAATGCACTTCAATCAACTCTGCACTCAAATGCTTTTTCTGTTTTGAACAGATTCTCTCTTTCCCAGCTCAACCTCTTTCCTCTTTTCCTCTCGCCTGTCCTCTCCTGTCCTTTCCTTTCTTTTTTTGTACTGCCCTCTCTTTTACTTTCCAATCCTGTCCTTTTCAACAGCTCAACCGCCCCCAACTCAAGACTGTTCACAGGGATTTGTATGTCTTGTCTACTGCAGAGATAAAGAGAGAGAATGAGAAAGGGACGGAGAGAAAAGTTGTTTAGATGGTTTGATTGATTCTTTTTACCTCTTGGTTTCTATAGTGATGAAGAGGAGATGGGAGATAGCCGAGGGAAGGTGAGAAAGGAGGAGGAGAGTGGGGAGGTGACAAAAGAAGCACTGATTGTGACCAAGAGTGGAAGTGAAGTGTGTCTTTCTAAGTCTGCATACTGATGAAGCAAGGAAGTGGTTGGAAAGCGACTTATAGTCATAGTATCTGTTGACATGGTGTGAGAGCTTGACTATATTGGGATGCCAGGCAGGTTTTTTGTGTCATAAAAGATTTCAGTGAAGTCAGTTTATACTCAAATAAACCTGACAAAGAAGGCGTGCTTTGGAAATACACTGAACACACCATATAAACCAGCCCAAACTATAAACCCAAGAAATACTCTTCAGAAAAATGACAGCATGGTTGAAAAACTTAAAGCAATGTCCACTATCTTGACAAGTAACCTCTGACCCACATTTTCCTCCACACTCTCCCATTTTCCAACCCGTCTCCTTACATTTATGAAGCAGTCCATCAATTTGTGCCGCCCAAGGCAAATTTGCGTCTATTTGCGTCTTTCTGTTGACTTTGTATACAACTCTTTCCCCTCAAGTCTTTATCCTCTAAAATGTACTTCACTTTCTGTACATACAGTTAGATAGGAGGCTGGGGTAAGTTAGGCCAAGAAAGTGTGTGTTGATGTAGACATATCTGCATCTTGCCACAGTCAACGTTCAACAGTCAACGTTTGTTTTGATTCTTTTCTTCAAACAGCTACCGTTCCGTTTAGATATGAGGATGGGAAACCCTCCTGTGGGTCGTAGTTCCTGCCACCGCTAGGAGCGCTAATTTGTATTGGTCGTATTAGAAGGTAGGAAAAAAATCTTCCTTATTCAACTTTTGAAATCCTTATCATTATGAAGATGACTGGATTTATCTTCCAGTCATCAGACTGCTTATTGCAAAAACAAAAATAGTCCAGTTTGTAACTTACTTACACACACACTCATATAAACACACACACACACACACACACACACACACAGTAGAAAGTGCAGAGTTTGCAGGCGAACTAATTTATGCTTGAGTGCGGTTCAATTAAGGCAGATGTAAAGAACTGTTCCCCGTTCTCAGCATGTGCTACTCTTTTCAATGCAGAACACACACATCCTCTCTCTCTTTCTCTCTCTCTGTATCTCACACACACGCACACGCCCAAATACACGTTACAAAGGATGGTAGAAAAACTATTACATAATCAAGTTGGGTTTGTTCACTGAGCCATAGGATGTGTACAAACATCATGGCAACACAGAGAAGACTGCATGCCAAAGTACTGGAATTCAACTAAAAGGCTTCATGACTGAACTGGATTTGGCTTTTGCCAAGCTTTTACCTAAAAACACACAAAAAAGAAAAGACATTTGTCTTTGTTTTTCATGTTTTAAAAGAACGAAAAACATCATTGTTGATTTAATAGATCAGAAGAGTTGGCAGCTAACCTGGCTCCGCCCTCAATATTAATTTCCCTTCAGTACTTCGTCTGGGTTTGCGGTATACTCCGGTCCAATCAGCGAACAGAGGGAGTGGCTGAGAACGATGACATTGAGGCTGTGCGCTAGAGTTGTAGTTCCGTATTAGCGGCAGAGAAAGATGCAAGCGAAGCTATTTGGTCTGTTGTGGCAACGCAGCCAAATATCCAGAAGTTAAAGCCAGAGCAAGAACAATCTTTGCTAAGTTTGTTGGTGGCTAAGATGTTTTGGCCCTCTGCCCCACGGGGTGAGGGTAAAGTTTGATTTTCCAGCTTGCTATGTTAGTGGTGGAGGAGTTGGCTAAGGATAACGCTATGAGGCTAATGCATATAAGCCTTGTGTCTTCCCTCTTGTAGCACATGTGCATGACATATGTCACAACCAAATGATAGCGATTTGTTATAGCAGATCCAGAGTGGCTCTCGGCAGATCCAATAGTTTTAAATTTTAACAGAGTATCCGTTAACACTTGTCAATGGAGAGTGGCCAGACTCTCTGTACAAATGAAATGTCCTAGAGTCTGGTTGGGCCAGGCTAGGTTAGGGTGACCAGACGTCCCCGGGTTTTCACTGTGACTGACAGACCCAAAATTGGAATGAAAGAAAGAAAACATTGACCAAACGTAGCCGATAGTCGCACACCCTCCACACCAAGCGTTGCTCGGAGCGTAGAGATGTATTTTACAATGCAAAAATTACTGATTATTTACATGGAGTCTGGTGGGTTTAGCGAACGCAATTTCACGGACTTTTATGTTTTAAAAAACTATCTTAATCTTTAACATTAAGGTCGGCCTCCTTAGAAATCCTTTCCATTATGTTGTCAGACACTTAGAATATTAATCTGAGTCTGTCAGTAGCAAAACGAGCACTTTTATAAACGTAAATACAAGCTGGACAATTATCCCATTAACTTCCATTGTAGCTTGTTTCTCTGCTGCCGACTGCTGTGATCTTGTTTAATACTGGATCAATGTCAAAGGAAAATATTTCCTCAATAGTTTATATTGTATCTGATACTCAATGAGCTTTTGCAGAAACAAGCCTGAAGCAATAAAGCAAAAGCTGTCAGATAAATGTAGTTCAGTAAACATTACAACATTCCCCTCTGAGGTGTAGTGGAGTACAAGTATGAAGTAGCAGCAGGGGTGATTCTAGGATCAGACCTTTAGGGGGGCTCAGCCCCTAATGAGAAGTATGGCAGTAATGAGAGCTCTAGGTCTAGTGTCCCCATTTTAAATTTTACAAAACTAAAAACATGACGTGTTGGAGGTATATACACTTCTGAGCTGAAAATGTCCTCGGATTTTGTCTGAGAAATCTAGTCACCTTAGGCTAGATGGCAGCAAGGATAATGATGGAGAAACCAGTAATCAGAAGCTTTCAAAGCATCATATTCTTGGTCTTTGGCTTTGAAACTGGTTCACTTAATGGGGTTGTACTTGAAATACTGGTAGCTGTGCCAAGAGAAATCTCAATCATTCCGAATCTCGCAGAGACGGGGAGAGTAGGTATATGTTAGGAGATAACATAGGCACAGGCTAATTATTGCTAACTAAAATGCTAGTTAACATTAGCAATTTAACCTAAACAACTGATGTGAGTTGAAACTGCCTGCAAGCTTATCCTGTACTGTTCGGTAATTCCTCTACTATGCGATAGTAAGTCAAGTGGTTATGACACAATCGTTAGCCTATTTTTACAAAAAACGCATGCGACAGACCCATAACATGAGATAGAAGGTAATGGAGCCTTTTATACATTGTTGTGTTTCTTTAGAAATAAACAATGTACAAATTGAGTCTTTAAATGCTTCAGATGTAAATTTATTCACTGTCAAAGTGACGTCAAAATGAATGGCAGTTGATGGAATGCTAACGGTGGGAGAATGCTAGGTAACATCATAATGCCACCATAGGAGGTACGCTCAGTGGAGGCTGGCTTACGCCCTTAGTGTGATGTCATTCTTTGCTCAGGATGCCATTACTTCACTATATCTTTACATGTCAAATATTGGCTTGCTGCTATATTGATTTTATAAATATTGAGTACAGCTCTTTTAACTTCTCCTTATCATTCTCTGCCTTGGTGCCTTTGTCACTTCTGCCAAATTCTGTTGCAAGTTCAATTAAGCTGAACTCTGGCTGTAAAAACTGGCAGAAAACCAGGGCAGTGTGTGCTGCTATGGTTTGCACAGCTGCCCAAGAGACCGCAGCTACTCTCTACATTAAAAAATAAAGCCTTTTACTGTGTAATGTTACACACAAGATAGATTTTCACAATTTGAAAAAAGGGTCCTGCTCTAGTCAACTAGTCAGATTTCAGTTAAATTGGAGCTGAGCAAACATGTAAAAATCACTAAATATGCTCTTTTCTTTGACACTAAACAATTTCTAACACAAACATTCAATACTGAAGATCAATAATGGAACAACAATACATGTCTTTACCTATAGCAGCTGATTGTATGAAAACAACATCCCATTGTCTTACAATGCATTACATGTAGTGCTATCAAACGATTAAAATATTTTATCATGATTAATCGCATTGTCATAGTTAACTCGCAATTAATCACACATTTTTATCTATTCTAAATGTCCATTGATTTGTTTTTGTCCCATTACTTTTTCTCATGTTAATTGGCTTGCTCTGTGCAAATGTTTTTATTGAAAATAACATACTGTAGTGTTCAATTTCACACGTAACATTCACACTTGGAGCAGTCATTCACACTTCGGAATAGATAATCACTCACACAATGTAACACTGTCCATCAATAAAAGGGTAAAAAATACTTTTATGAGAGGCCGGAGAATTTGCATCAGCTGTGTGCTTGGCCATCAAGTGGTATTTCAGACTGGATGTGCTGCGATGACAGCTCAGTTTACAACAACAAAACACAAAGATCACTTTGGTCTTGTCAATGGAACTATTTCGCAACTTTAAAAAAGTAAACTTTCCATTAAGAATCTTATTGGCATCCATTTTGGCATCTTACGCTTGCCATCCACTCCAAACGTAACGTTTCTACTCTTTGACCCGCTCGCAAGCCCAAACAAGTGTGTGAGGCTTGCCTGTTGTTTTGTTTCCGGTCTAGCTAGATCCTGTGTGGTGTTGTAGTTTTTGTAACGTTACTAGTTGTTGCAACAGAATGTGAAAAAAACGACAAAGTTTGCTAGGCCAAAAAAAACTTTAATCTCGCAATAAAAAAATTGACGCTTTTATCCACAGCGACTTCTAATTATGTAATTTCAACCCTGAAGGTGAACACTCCAGACAATTGGTAACCAGTGAAGGGAGTGGATGAGCGGTGTAGTGTGAGAGAACTTGGGGAGGTTGAAGACAAATCAAGCTGCTGCGTTCTGAATGAATGAGCTGCAGGCTGGCCAATCAGGAGGGAGTTGCACCAGTCTAAAGGTGAGATGACTAGAGCCTGAACAAGAACGTAGCCGCCTTCTGCGTTAGAAGGGGGCGTGTCCTTCAGATGTTATGCAGCAAGTACTACACAATAGGGTATTGTAGCAATGTTGGCAGTGAAGGAGAGTTGGTCGTAAAGTGTCACACCCAGGTTTCTAGCAGTTTGGGTGGGGCCTACCACAGCGTTGTCAATTGTTATAGTCAAGTCCTGGGTAGGAGAGCCCCTCCCTGGAAGGAAAAGGAGCTCAGGCTTGTAAAGGTTGAGTTTCAGTCGGTGTGTGGACATCCAAGCAGAAATGTCAGTCAGACAGGCCGAGATACGTCTTCTTTCTCTCTGTTTTTTTCCTTTCTTTAAAGTGACATACTCAAGATACGAATGCTTTCCTCCTTCAACCACTCTTTATTTTATTCAGTCAACGTCTGCGTAATCCTGTGTCCTTCTAGTTTTCCTCTAACTTAATTTCCTACCTCTCCCCTCCCTCCCACATCTTATTGCTCAGAGCAAACAATTACTTGCCTTGTTAGAGATACTCTGGACTAAAATAAATCTGAATAGATGGAGGGATCTCAGTCGCTACAGAAATGTAATTCGGGTGAAGGAGGAACAGCTGAAGAAAGGCAATAAGAGCACACATACATGAAAACATACAATTATATATGTCCACATATTTCTGAAGCACAGCTTTTGTTTTAAAGAAATGACATCCCTGAAGGCAGAGAGGAAAGTGTATGTTCTAGTGGATTACTAAAGAAAACCTACAACCCTGTCAGACCTGAGGCCTGTTTTAATATTTGTGGGGGAAAAAATGGCATTTCTTGCTTCTCTCTACTTATCATCTCTGCATGTTCATGTTTGTTTTACTATAAATTATTAGTGGATTCCCTCAAATCATCCACCTTGGCCCGTGATTTACTGTGACCTCCATTTGAGTCTGTTTTCACAACTGCAACTCTAGGATGTTGGAAAAGACTTAAAGGAGCCAGAAGGATGTGAGTTGCAAACAAGACTGCAGGACCTTTGAGGATGGATATGTATGATTATGTAAAACATTTATGGCATTTCTGAATTGTATTTTATAATTTAGAGTAGGATGAGAGAGAAACTGGGGGATAAGATAGAGTGGGAAGGATGTTCATGTAATGAATTGTGTTAACTCTTTAATTGTCTCAACAAGAAACTTTTGACAATGTTCATTTACAGTAAACGTACACTTTCACCCATTTTAACACATAACATAAACATTACTCTTCATTATAAAGTATAAACGCACTAAATAGTCTTTTAATAGTCATATAAAAACCACATCAAAAATCTGCAGTTCAGTTTATTTTCTACAAATCATTGCCGACTCTTTTTCTTATAGGTATTTCCTATACACTTCAAAGTCAAAGTCAAAAAGTTCAAAGTCTACAAAACATTACACACAAAATATATCATGCTAAAAACTCAACAAATATACAATAAAACATTAAAATTATAATACTGACCAACAGTCTGATCAGGACCTTGTATTTCATGGCAATATTAAGTTGGGTAAAAAACGTGGGTAATAATTATATAGTCATTATAACAGAGTCATCTGTTTTTTAGGGAATATTAATTTACATAATTCTGTTCAGTCATCCCTCTAAAACTAAACTAATCATAGTAATCTAATTCATAATGAAAACCTTAACACAAACAGGCCACAAGAGTGATTTTCTGTTGCTAACTTCCTCAAGGGAAGCCACCTAAAAGAATCTGGCTCTGTAAACCACAGTGCACCCTGGGAAATGGGGCCTAACATACTTATATATCTGAGTACAACTCATTTTTCAACATGATAATACAGCTTAAAATGTGCTCTACTAAAGGTCTAAAACCTTCTGTATGACACTGTTTGCATGTTATCACTCCAAGCCAACAGTATAAGTGTTACTATTAATGTTTTATCCTCTCAAACAACCCCCATTTATTAGGAGTTGAATAAACAAGGCCAGATTGCTCTATGGACTGTACCAACAATTAATAATTGAAGCTTAATGTCCAAATCTCCTTTCTATGTTGGCCATCTATAAGAAGATATGAAACATGATACTCCCATTTCAGCTAATGGTAATTTAGTATTAGATCTCTGGAAAGATACAAGATAATGCTGCGTTTCTGCAATTCCAGCGCAGTTGTGTATGTGTGTGATTTTGTGTTGATATAGAATCTTAATTGGTTGATTAGGGAGGATTAAGGTCATTGATTGGATAGAGCTCAGGGCTCACCTGCTGTTCGCTGCATCTAATTGGTTGGCTAAATAACATTTCAATGAAAGGCTGGGAGCTGCAGCAAGCAAGAGTTCACACACTATCTCTCTTTCACACACACACACACACACACACACACACACACACACACACACACATGCACACAGCTGAGAGGGAAGGATGAAGACAGATAAGAAGAGGAGAAGGGGATGAAGGATAGAGGAAGAAAGAGAGAGGGAGAGAAAATTATTTTACACCCGAGTGTCTCAACCTTTCTGCATGACAAAAATATGGTCTGTCAATCACAAAGCTGGGTGAAAAATGTGTGTGTGTGTGTGTGTGCATGTGTCTGCGTGAATGTGTGTGTGTGTCTGTGAGACAGACGGAGAAAGAAGCTCAGAGCTCACAAGGTGCAGGTGTTCAGAGTAGACTGCTAATAACGTGTGTCAGCACACACGCATGCGCGCCCGCACGCACGCACGCACGGACGCACACACACACACACACACTGTGTGAAGTGCTGTACTGTGTGAAGTGGGACAGCTGCGGTGACAGTGACAGGCTGTGGAAGTAACTAATAATTGATTGACATTGGTGTCCTTGCAGCTGTATCTGTGTTTGTATGTATGGATTTTTTTGTGTGTGGGTGCACTTGGCTATGTGTGTAATTTGAATGTTGAATTTGACACACTTAAATGGAAAAGAGTATAGATCCATGCAAATGTGCTTTTCTGTGCAGCTGCATCTGTACCTGCAGGCTCTTTACGGTATACATGTTCAGTAGCTTGTTATCAATGTGTCTTCAGGGTGCATGGACTCATATATATAATTTCACCTGGTTCATGAAACCACACAGATAATGTAGGCTGTTAGAGGATTACTGAGATGCCTGCTTGGCAGCTACTGCCTGTATCATTATTATGGGAGATCTTAATGACGGTGAATTATCATTACTGCAGAAAATGTTCCCCTGCACAGTAGGAAGGAGGCACATAAACAACATATTCACACACAGGAGGTTGTAAATCTCACTCTAGATATTTCTAACGTGCTGTGTAGTGAAGTATTGGAGTGAGGGGTAGTGCTCAAGTAAAGCTGACTACAGAAATGTTTCTGTATACCAGAGATATGGCAGTAAATTTGGTATTACAAAATCTAAAAATACAGTGAAAGTAATTATTGACCAATGACAACAGAGCTTTTACGCACACAAGTAAATTAGCAACAGATGAATGGTTTATAAGATGAGTAGGTGAAGAAATTATCAAATTTCTTACCTTTTCTGATAAACTAAAGCAAATTTTATCCTTTACTGCCTAACTATCAAGGAAACAAAAATGTTGATAATGACGCAACGTCAGAAACATGAGTGCACTAATTCAGAGGTGCAAACAAACACAGATGTCCAGTTATAGTGTTACTTTCCAGCCATTCAGAATCCAGAATTCTCCCTGATAACTAACACAAAAACACATCGGGCATAAATCTTATGTTTTGGAAGAATAGTTGTTTTATTTATTTGAGATGTGACATGATATTGTTATTATAGATTTTAGATCATGTCATCATCCTATTCTTAAATGGGTAGTGCAGAAATGTAGCATTGCATTCCCGAAAGGTTGATGGACATGTGGCTGAAAGATTAAGGCAAGAATGGTCAAAATCTAAACAGAGAGGTTAAGATATTCTGACTTTTGGTACTCAATATAAGTCCAACCAGAGACAGTTCACAGTGTCATTTCCTGTATCTGTGTCACATGTGTTTTGCCACTGCCACGCCTCTTTAGTAGACTAGCAGCAGGTCCTGAGTGTATTGATACTAAAGGGAGAATAGAACATGGAAATAGATTACCTACTATTTGGCTTAATAGTTACCTAAGTAAATTTTTGACCCATTTTTCACAAGCCACATACTGTAACTCCCGAACAGAATTCTGACACCAAAAGGGCATTTATCACAGAGAAACATTTTTTGAAACCTGTTTCTGTTTCAGGAACAAAATCTTGCACTATCTAGTCACAGATAAAGCTAATTTTACGGCCTACTTGTACAACGCAAATGCCCTAACAAAACGGTATATAACATGGCTTTTAGCTGTGTAAATATCTAATGTTAGCAAACAACTTTTCATTTCCACACAGCATTCACTACACTTCCAAATCCATTTAGGAGAAAGGAAATGTGTACAGTTTCATACCATTACCGCAGCTTGTAATGTGCCATCTTTAGTTATAGAGAATCACTGGTCAACCTCAAAGAAACCGGGCGTACACGTCCCACAATGCATGGGGGTATCATTGCATCTTTCCTACCTCGCTCGTACCTCGTACCACCCATGTCTTTAAGACTTCACGTCCCCAATTTGTAATACAGAGTTTCTGTTAAGTAGTCTCCAAACCAAAAAAGTGATGTCAGCGGGTTCCGCTTTATTAAATATACTTTATTAAAATCTACATAGATTTCCAGAGATTTGCAACATAGAATAATTTGCAGTTATTGCATAATGAGTTGCATTCGACACCATAAGCTCATTTGTGTTCTGGTCTTAATTAGACTCATTTAAAGTAAAAAAAATAAGGTGAGTATTATCGTTTTTAATATCTGATTTGATGGCTTCCCTCTCATGTACACACACACACACACACACACACACACACACACACACACACACACACACACACACACACACACAATGTAATACAGATAGGCCTTGACCTTTTTTCGTCAAACTAAGTAGGGTGAGAGCACAAACCTGACTCAGCTCTTTTACTCTTAAACACTCCCTGTGTGTGTGTGTGTGTGTGTGTGTGTGTGTGTGTGTGTGTGTGTGTGTGAGTGGGAGCCACTAAAATAGCAGACTGTACTTCCTCATTTGCCATATTGTTCATAAGAAGGTACTTAAAACCAGATGGATCTCTTTCTCACAAACATACACACACAGATACACACACACAGACACACACACACACACACACACACACACACACACTCACACAGATGCATTTATAAATTGAGTATGCATATTTATAAGATGAATCACTGAATTATTGAAGGTTTGAAATGGAGCCAATGAATGTGGAGCAGCATGTTTGTGTTTTAAAAAGAAAATGAGCCCAAAAATCATGAGCTCTGCATGTATTGATGGCTTGCCCAGGTACACACACAAACACGCACACACACACACACTAATCCTCAAACCAAGTCTTAACCCTCAAACGGCCCTTTAAACTTGTGGGGTCCAGCATTTTGGCCCCACAAAGCTGTCCGGACCCCACAAGTATACTGAACTCCTGTATTTTGGACCCCACACATATAGTTAAACAAGACCACATACATGCTTAGGGTTAGGGTTCATCGGTCAAAAGAACACCTCTCCAAAGTGCCAGACGCCATCAAATTTGCCTACTCAAGTCAGTTACGACGACAAACTACAGTCTGGCAGAGAAAGAGAGAAAGAAAGAGAGAGAGAGAGAGAGAGAGAAAGAGAAAGAGATAGAAGAACCCTAACTACTACTGGTATAATTGTGTATAGGGTATGTGTGCTTGCATGTATGTGAGAGTGACTTATCAGACTGAAAATGTGTTAAAAAACAACAAAGGGCTGGGTACTGTAGGTACTATTTTGACATGTTGCTTTAGGAAGCCATATAAAGCTAAAATACAATCACAGAAGCAGGATGTTTTTAATGATACATTGATGTACAGTACAGAACTTGTCAGTGGTTGATGTGTGTCTTCACCTTGAAGGAACAGAGGGAATGCTGAAGGCAAAAACTCAATGCAATCTGTTCTCTTTTAATAAAATATAATGGTTAATAGGAGACTAGTTCAGAACATAAGTGCTGAGTTTTCCTTTTAGCCATTAGGAAGTATAAATGGTCACAGGAACTGACCAGCCATCCTATTCTTAGAATTTTAATGAACACAACCCAGTTTCATCATCAAGATCATACAGCACTCATTCTTTTTACTATTAACACTCTGTGGTAGTCACTCATTGTTAACTTTAGAGCAAAAAAAAAAATATTACTCATTTACTGTAAATGCTCATGACAACAATCCACATCAATCCAATTTACGTTTTAAGATGACACACTTTTGCAAATTTCCGCCTCTGAAGAAAGAGCTGCACAGTTGTGTACACACATGAGACACCTCAGCTTGTATATTTTGATGAAAAATGAACTGAATTCAGAGTCATTAGTACAGTATGTGGGCTGCTTCAAAATCCACATACTGTATGATATTTTAGCCTGGGGCTTATATTAAAGCCCTCTTTACACTGGTAATCACACTCAAAAGGCCTGCACAGAAAACAGACATTTTTCATCCTGATTTCCTCAGTCGTCTTCCGTCGTCTGGACAACATATCATCTCTCCCCTGACAGGGCCCAGTTCTTCCAAAACAAGAACACATTTCAAGCATACAATTTAAATGGAGCATTGATGCAGAGTAATACGGGGTATTGCGCTGTGTTTAGTGGTTGGTGTGACATTTATGGTATCGGTAACACATTCTATTCAGCCTGTGTTTATGACACATAATAAACACATTTATAATGCATTATAATCTGCTTTATATGATTATTGGTTAAAACTTTACAATAATGGTACATTAATTAGAATTACTTAATGCATTAATATGCATCAACCGTTAATATGCATCAACCGTTAATAACAGTTAAATAAGGTGTCTAATGAACATTTTTTAACAATACTCGTGTTTTCTCATGTTAACTAAGGTAATAATTGATGCGTTATTTACCATTAGTTAATGCCTATGTCTATTTTAAGATTAGTTAATGCAGTAATAAGCCTTGAATGGCTTATGGCTGGAAAGTAACAGTATAACTGGACATCTGTGTTTGTTTGCACCTCTGAATTAGTGCACTCATGTTTCTGACCTTAATTAAAGGTCCCGTGGCATGCAAATTTCACTTCATGAGGTTTTTTAACATTCATATGAGTCCCCCTAGCCTGCTTATGGTCCCCCAGTAGCTAGAAATGGTGATAGGTGTAGACCGAGCCCTGGGTATCCTGCTCTGCCGTTGAGCAAATGAAAGCTCAGATGGGCTAATCTGGATTCTTCCCTATATGTTGTCATGAGGGGAAAGGTTACCTCCCCTTTCTCTGATTTTCCCACCCAGAGAATTTGACCCGCCCATGAGAAAGAGAGAGACATCACATTTATTAAAACCTTATTTAACATGAACATTGTTTATAAATGTTTATTAGACACCTTATTTAACTGTAATTAATGATTAATTAAATTATTAATGCATTAAGTAATGCTAATAAATGTACCCTAATTGTAAAGTGTCACCCAGTAATCATAACACATTTAACAATAGGGTCAAGTATATTGTTACTTTATAATTGCTGGCCAATCACTCAGCCCATAACTATAATGCAGTATGAACATACTTAAAATGCACAATAAGTTTGCATATTGCACTGCCTAATTAGTTATAAGCATTCATAACTCTTCAATATGCTTCAAAACAGTATTCATAACACATTATAAAGCATTTTATTATGACCTTTAAGGTCAAGTATCCTGATACTCCATAACAACTAGTCATGACTGAAAAGAGCACTAAAGAATTTCCTCTGTCATGTACTTTAATACACAACACTACTACAGCAGGGTCGGATGCTCCAGTTTCTCCTCTGACATCAGTTTTCAGAGATATAACTCTTTCAAAAGGCAGAGATCACTTGTTTTAAGCTAGAGGTAAAAAAAAAATAATAATAAAAATATAAAGAGACGGAAGTGTAATTTTCTTAGCTTTTTTTAATTGACTTTTGATGGTTTATAAACTTAATTTGACCTTTAATTGTGTTTTACCCATTTACTCAATTGTAACTGGGTTTATCTTAACTTATTCCCATGTTCTAGGCTTTTAACTACATTTACTCACTCATTTTATTGACTGTAGTCAATAAAAAGGTCTATTTTCTAAGGATTCAAGGGCAGTCATTAAGCTATGTTGACTTGAGTGAAAAAGTGTTCCTGCATGTAAATAATTACCACAACAGTTCCATTAGCACATTAGAGCTGACATTAAGCAACAGGATATGTGTGGGGCATGGACACTATTGAAAGTAGATATTAAGCCGCTGGATGAATTACTTCAAACCAGCAGGCAATTTGATTAGCGAATTGTGCTGCTAATTTGCAGGCTGATTCTCTCTAGCAATGTGTGTACCAGTCATTATGCGTCTATGTGACAGCTCAGAATGATTTCAAAACTTAGTTAGGAACCCCGGCCATGTTTCAGACTGTGCGACAATGTTTCAGAAAGTGAAGTGTAACACTGCTGAGCTTCAGCTTGATTTAAAAATACAAACATGGTGTCAAATTGTTACTTCCATGCAGTTTCCTTGTTTAAATAGACTTTATTAGCACTGTCAACCAGAACAGGTGGCTGTTTTATGTGTTTTATGATAGAAGCTCATTCACAAATGTTTCCAGCTGAGTTATATTAGTCATGTAGTCTATCACTTCTGCTCAGATGCCTTGTTTGCCTCCACCACTTGTCACTAGACGTTAAAAAGATCAGTATGTAATTTATGGCCGTTATCAACAATGACCAGCTGCTTGCCAAGTACAGCAGCATCCACAGGTCTTTGTGTAATAAAATATGTTGCTTGATTTTCATGGCTAAAGAATGAAATGTGATGTAACACATGTGACTCACATTTTACACCCACTATTCTCCATCTTTTAAAAAGTTTTCTGAGGATGTGTGTGTATTTGTGTATCTGAAACTTTGAGCAGTGTGTTTTAGAAGCCAGAAATTTCATCTCAGCATGCATAGTAATCGTTAAGTCGTTGGTATAGATTGAAAACCTTGCAGATATATTAGGGTGATTTTATGCGACAGTAAAATCTTGCTCAGTGCTCTTAACAACTACATACATTTTAGAATCATTTTGCAGCAAACAGAAATGAAAATCCATGGCCCTAATGCCAGAGATCACATATTGATTGTTAGCTTCTTGCACTTTCAGAGTAGTGCCTACTAAATTAATCCCTGCTGTTTTTATTTGAGGAAAGAAACTCTGAAATATTAGAAAGATAATTCGAGTCAACAGATCCGGGAGAGACGTGAGCAGAGATCAGCATGAGGAACCAAGAACAACACTTTGGGGAATGAAGCATTGGCTGTCTGTTTTGGAAAATTGAGAGCCTTGTTCCATATTTATAAGATCAGAATAAAGTGATCAAAGAGTAACAGGTGGAGTCTTAAATTAAAATCTGCCTCTTTACAAGCAGGTGAATAACAACAAGTAGCAAACAGCACATTTTGCATGCCTCCAAGCTGGAAAGACTTAATCTTTTTGACTCTTGGTTAATGTTGTGTCTAAAGTGTTCAGAATAGTGTTCATAGACTGTATAAAAGAAGTGGATGTTGCCACTGTGCTGCTTAAATGTCTATATGACTCAAAATGGGACCATCCTTTACAAAATGAACATCATGCTGTATTGAAGAAGAACTGGAAACTAGCGATTGACACCACAAACTCAATAGGAAAATATTTTCTGAGCTAATACATTTTCTCACAAACTTCTGTACAATCAAGACTTCTTTTTGCGATTAATGGAGTCGTCCCTGCTGGCAATTAGAAAGAATGCAGGTTCAGGGCACAAAACTAGAACTAGAAGCAGTTATGAGCGGGTCACGAGTCTCCCGGTGAGGGTTGCCCTTAACGCAAGTCACCCCTGATGACCCATGGATCCCGAAAGCGTGCCTGTGAAAGAGGAGCATGCAAAAACAGAACCCAAATCACGACAGCGGCAAGGCAGATGTCAGGAAATTTCACTGAGTGCAAGCTCCAAAGTCTGTGGTGAATTGCTACAGCAAATTTTCCATTCATTGAGTATAAGTCCAAAACGCTTCTACCTCAATTAGAGCACCCGCTAACAGCCAATCTTCACCAAATTTTGTACAGTGGCTCAGAGTGGCATGTAGAACAATGATCTCAATATGTTTTGCTGATAGCCTTTAACATGGCAGAGATATACTAAAGTTTGTGTGTTGTAGCTGGCTATGAAATTTTGTTTGATCACCAATTGCACATAGTTTAACGTAGTAAAATTGTTTTGATAACTTTTGGTCAAGTCCATCTGAAAATAATACGTACCAGGTTTCATGCAGATCAGTCGCACGGCCTAGGAGGAGTTTGAAAAAGTTGGTTTTGCACATTGCGCAATATTGCGGAAAAACTTGTTAGTGGAAATGGGCGTGGCCTATATCAACAGATTCAGGTCAAAACAAGGAACACGTGGCAATACAAAATTTGTTCATGTGTAATTTGCGCAATTTTCATCCGTAAAAAATTCTTTTGATAACATTTTGTCAGGTCTGTCAGCAAATGGTACTTACCAAGTTTTGTGTACATCTATCGCACGGTCTAGGAGGAGTTTGAAATAGTAGGTTTACAATAAATTATGATTTTTCACGCATAAAAGTATAAGCAGAAATGGGCATGGCCTATAACAGCAGATTTAGCATAATTCAAAGAACACGTGGATATGCCTATTTTTAATGCTTGGGAGTTATAAGGCAAAACACGTTTTTTCTGCTATATGTATTTTTTGACTGAGGTCATAGCAGGGATCTGGACCAGTCCTGACAATATCAACCCCCCCTCCACAAAGCTCTGTAGCGGCTTAAACAACTAGCAACTACTGCTCGGTGTCATGGAGCTCATTGCCAGCCGAATTTCATAGGAAAACATACTTTTTGGTGTGCATAAATTTTTTACAAAATCAAAAGGACCCATTCATGAACAGAACAAGCAGCTGCAAATAAACTGCAGGGGAATATGAAGATTGATAATCAGGCAGGCAGAGAACAGGTGGCATTTAAATGCCTTGTATTTAAAAAAGAGGTTTCCAGGAGTAATACAGAGAGAGTGCAAATGTGTTTTTGCTGAAAATGCAGGCCTGAAGGTAGGGAAGGGGTATCTAAATCCTTTAAAAGGGACTGTACAAAAGTTATTGGGGTTGAATCTAGTGTTATTATAATTTTCTTTTGGCCTTGCCCTTGACTTAGATAAAAATAACTGCAATACCCTTTATTACGAAAGTTTTCCAACGTAATACAATGTCCATTCAACTCGTTTCACCATTACTAAGTAAAAAAGGGAAAACATTGTGTTGTGTAATATAATGTAAACCTTAATATCAGGTCTCAGTTGAATGAAATGGTCATCAATGCACACATTAGAAGTGGAATTAGTAATTTTCCGATTTATGGCAGATATAAGAAATGATGAAGATTTCAGCTTCGCTCTAAATAACAGTTGGGTGATGACGACAAAGATCCCCTAACCTTAACAAAGTACTTAGTTTAACCCAAACCATGACGTACCAAAATCACCAAGGGATTGGGTGCCTCTACCTAACCAAAGCGTAACCATAGTATTGTAAGTTATTTTCAGATGGTTTTGTAACAGTTTTGTAGTTCTAAGGCACGAACAAATGACTTGTTTTGTTTAATTTGGAGTACTTGTTGACTTTCTACTGCTACTGGTAGAGATAACATTTCATCTCCAAAATCAGTACTTCATTAATATCCATATCCTGTGTTTTCATGTCTGACATATTAGTCCCATTAGCTAGTTGACTGTGATGGGAACAATTTAGCCCTGAAAGAGCGACAGGATTGTTGTGCTCTTGGTACGGTGAAGCAAGACTGTGCACACTAAGCCCACCTTTTCTGAATATTTTGATATTTTTTCTTTCTTTTCTAAATCATCTCAAAAGGGAAGACTAAGATATACTGTATGTTTAGGATGAGTACAAATTAAAGGAACCTTCCGTGCTTTCCCTCAAAAAGGTCAGACTACAAAATGCAAAAAATGTATAATACATTACTCTTCCTCTTTTCTGACTCCTCTTCCACCCTTAATAATGTTTGTAAAGTCCCCGGAGGAAAGTTTCTCTTTGACAACAAAAAGCAAAGTGAGACTAAGAAACTTGGAATATTGAATACACTTATTGGAGATCATTTTTTCAGGTTTACTTTTTTCTTTTGTTGCCTTTGAACTAGATTTTAACCATATACTGAAAAAACAAGGCAATTTGTTGTACCACTCCTGTCAAAATGGGATCGTACCCCATGAATCATAACTTACAGACCCAACAGCTGGTCAGTAAAGTAGCCCACAGAGGCACCCAAGACATGTTCAAGGACATCAGTAATGTGAAAAGTTTTCTGAGATGTTTCTGCAAACTGAGATGGTGGAAAAATTCTCCAAGGTACCTTTCTACCTTCTTCATCCTCTCCTCTCTCTGTCATATTTCTACTGTGTCTGTCTTTTTGTTTCTTTCACATCTAATCTTACACCGGCCTACTTCTCCATTAGAGGTATAGTATGTCAAAGGAAACCCTGTGTGTGTTGTTCAGAGTTTAGCCGTAAGTCCTGTCAAATCCGTGAGTGAACACACACAGAAGCTCATTTGCAGAAGATGCTTGACAACAAAAAGACAAGACAAACAATGCATGGAACAGAGAAAGATTTTATACAGTACAAATGTGTGTGTGTGTCTGTGTGTATGTGTGTGTGTGAATGTGTGTGAGTGAATCCTCTGTGTTCTGGCCTTATTTAGACTCATTTACAGTAAACAGATGAGTTAGAAATTCTGTTTATCTGGTGTCGGGGGGGGGGGGGGGTAGTTGGAGATGTGGGAAAGATGGAGAAAAGAGGCAGAGCATCTCCTTGCATACAATGATCTATTTATCAATTCCCCATCCTGTTTCTCCCCTCTTCAACCATTCTCTCTCTCCTCCTCCTACATTATTCTCCTCCTCTCTTGACTGGCCTACTTGCTTATCCTCTTCAGAGCACTTAAAATTCAACTTAACAACACTTTTTTTTGGGCTGTTGCATCGTTCCTTTCTTCTATTCCCTTCATTTAATTTCGGTTTGATTGCTTATCTTCCCTGGTACAAATAAGATACAGCAGAGACAATTGGCGGCCTATATCTCATCCCTGTTATTACGCCCTGTTTGTATGTGTGCCGTTTGTTTTAGAAAGAGAGAAAGAAACAAGCAATGAGAACAATACAGAGGGCCTTAATAACTGTAGAGTTGTTGTTCTCAACAGGACACTGCTGCAATGCTTTAATTAACGGCTAAATATAGAGTCTTAAATAAATGCTTAGAGGCTGATTTGAAGAAATGCATGCCAATTTCCTGTAGGCATATTGCTTAATTAAAAATGTTATTTTCTGAATTTCAAATGATGTCAGTCTATAAAATGGAACCAGAGAGAGAGAGGGAGAGAAAAAAAGAGAGAGAGAAAATAAGAGAATGGTGTCTCATCCAAAGTTTGAACTTTTGGAAATTTGTTTAAACAAGACTAAAGACATTTTCTCATATGAACTCCAGATAATCTCGAACGGATCAGGTCCGAACATAGTCTGAAATTGCCCTGTCTCACATGTGGCACACAACAGAAGATTGTCCATGTCAGACAGCGCTCTCACTTACTGCACATCCTCCCGTTTGGTTTAGGCGAGGGGTGCGCTGGGTAGAGAGTGCAGCAGACAGGACAAACCAAGCTGGTTTGTAATTGGGTCATAATCAACCGAGGCTCTTGCCGTTCCTTGAATTTGATGAATTCGGTATCGGACATTAGCGACAGAAGTTCCTTAATCTTGTCGTCTCTCCAGTTAGATAATTTCATTGCCATCTTACACACTCTTGTTGGGATTTTTGCGTCCATTTCTCTGTCACTATTTTTTGCGGGAATGATCTATCATTCTATGTAGGACAGTAACATCGACATTCTAAATCCTGTCTACAGAGCTCTGATTTGGTTGCCTTTTTTAAAAACTGAATTAAAAAACAGTCAATGGGCACAACACCAGACTTGCAGTGTATGAATCGCTGAGATGTGGGCACGCATTCAAAGGTCTGGAATCAGGCAAAGGTGTGTGTGGCATCAACACTCATTGATGTCTTTTTAATAGTTTTGGGGAAAGAATGGTGCTCTATGGAGCAGGGTAATAATATATATTAGGCTTTGGCTACACACACAATACTTACAACACAGACAATACTTGTTTGTGGTATCAAGTCATTATTGGTTTCGGTCTTTTCATGGGATTTGTTAACGATAAAGAAATATGGAATATCAGTAGATGTATCCTTTTAATGAGCGAGAGAGGAAGGAACAGAGTTAGTGTTGTGTCTGTCTGTTATGATGAGTCTAAGAGTTGTTCTGATCCACATTTGATCCCCGTGTGTGTGTGTGTGTGTGAGGGATGACATATCTATGTCTCCTCATTTTCTGCCAGAATTGTACATCCTGCCCACAGTGGGTTTTGTTTTTGTATGAACAAACCGTAATCAGAGCAAGAAAACCCAGTAGGGGGCAGTTAGTGAGAGAGAGCGGGTGGAATCATTACTGTGTGTTCTGCTGTATGTGTTTTTCAGAGAGAGGGAGAGGAAGAGGGAGAGGGGGAGATTACACTGAAGGGATAACTCAAAGCTGATTGAAGGCTGTGGCTGGGCCGGAGCATGTGACTGGCTCATGCTGATATTATGGTGTCATCAAGATCATAGTTTGTTTCTCTCACCCTCAGCAAAGCTGCTAAAACACATGTGTTCAAGTGTATATTTAGCAACGCTGCACTGCTGCCCGCAGCCTGCGTTTGCAACAAAAGGTCAGAGTTCTCCATGATACAGAACAGAAATGGTGGATTTAGGCACTTAAAGTCATTTGTAGAATCCTTCATCAAAAATTGTAAAAAAAAAAAGACGTTGTGTCTCCACTTCCTCCCACTGTACAAACGTGAAGCCAAAATATCTCGGCTATGGATGCAGCCATATGGTGGAGACGTGGTATTGATCCCATACACGTGTCTGACCAATTGCAAGTCAATCACAGCTGTCAATTATGACATGTCACCCTGTTTTTATAGCATCAAATAACTAATAACATCCAAACTTGTCAGAAAAATGAAGATGACGAAACTTATTCATATGACACAGTCTGCCTGACTAGTTGAAAGGTCCGGGTAATTAAACCCTACCTCTTACTGCTACAGTATCTCAAACAAACCTCTCAAAAGGTTCCAACCTCTTACTTGGCAAAGGTAGAACACGACAAGCCAACACAGCAGCGTTGCTTCCTCTGACTTAGGATGTGACATGTTTGTTTGCCAGTTCTGCCTACCTAATTTGTATATTGAGATCCAATTGCAATGCAGGCAGAATAGAGAAAAGGAGAAGGCTACCGAGTTTAAACGTATAGGCATATCATATATGTATGTTATTATTTAGATTGAGATAGAGTTCACATTTTTAACCAAGTACACTGTACAACAGGGGTGGGAATCACCAGAAGCCTCACAATACAATATAATCACAATACTTCGAATGGACATACGGTACATCTGTTTTATTTAAAATACATTTCTCTGTTGTTCATCTCACTTTAATTGTATTGCTGTAAAATGGGACTGTCAAACAGACCAACTGACCAACTTATTTATTGATACACTATTGCCACAGACAATATTGCGGATTCTGGCTCACTAGTACTGGCAACTTACAGCTGCTGTCAGTAAGGTGCACATACCGAATACCACTGTGTGTAGCCTAAAGGTACAGTCTCTCCAGCACCAGTCTCTGTGAAAATAAGCTCTTCAATTCAATGCGACTGAAGCCTCTACGGTAGATGAATACACAATTTCCTGTCTTGTGCAATTTCCCAGCAGACTGACAGGTTCACCTTTGTTCAACCCCACAGATTAGCAAGGACAGCCAATACAAACACCAATGCTCTGTGTTTGGAATTGTAAAAAACAAACTGCAACAAGGTTCTGAAGCACTACGTACAGTTTGGGATTGTTTTGCTTAGTATATATTGATTATCAAATCAACTTTATTGACATAACATCCATTTTTGGGCCAGAAGGCTAATGTAAGTCTTGATGCAGTAACAAAAAAAGAGTCGAAGTTGTCAGGCCACAGAAAATGTATTCTAAATAAGCCACTTGGTTTTAATGAAGTTTTCATTTAAGTTAAGTTGGAGATATAGGGATAGACTTAGATTTTGCTTGTTAAACATCCTTTAAATGCATGTTAAATTGGCAAAAATATTTTTGTAATATTATGCTCTGTTAATCTGTGTAAACAGTTTTAATCTGAGAGTATGGTAGGGTATCAAACATTAATACTTGTACTACCTTAACACATTTAGTTTGAAAAGTATAAAAAGTACTAGAAGGTGGCATCAAATCAAGAGTCTGGTAAGTTCAGAAAATGATATCACTTTACTGAAATGCAGCCTTTAAAACCAGGAAAAGATGACACTTATGCCATATTACGGGTGTGTGGGAGTGTGTGTGTGTGTGGGAGGGGGGGTTGAGACTAATGTTCTCTCAAAACAGGACGCCCATGATGAAATAACCTGGGAATAGGGTAAACATGACACACCGAAACACCGTTTATTTATGGTGCTGTGTGTGTGTGTGTGTGTGTGTGTGTGTGTGTGTGCGTGTGTGTTGTTGGTTCCAGCAATATGATGTACTGCAGCTATAGGGTTCTTTCTCTTTTGGGAAAGCAGGGGTTGTGATAGGGAGAAAAATGGAGAAAGCGGAATGGGGTGACAGAGGGATAGGTTGGTGTGTTTTCAGCTGATCCACTTCCTCCTCAATGTTGGCTCTCATTTATCTTGGCTGGAAACTAAGTACAAGGCTGGAATACTGATGACTGTTACTCCGCTCCACCCCTCCTTCATCCCCTTCTCTCTTTCTACCTCTCTCTCATCTTTACCCCCTCCATTTATCCTCTCTACACATACTCTACATTCTGTCTGCTCAACTGATTTCCTGCCTCCTGTCTCTCTTCCCACTTTTTACCCTCCTCATCTCAGCTATCTCTCCATGCAGCTGCACTTCGCCGACCCAAATTTCCCTTCCACCCCTCCTCTCCTTCTATCCATCTCTCCATCTGACCTCGCTCTACCTCTCCCGCTGCTCAGTCTATCACTTACCGGCTACATTATCCAGCACTATTCCTCCTCCCTCTTGCCTTTTTCCGGCCTGCGTTTCTACCAATTCCTCCTCTCATCTCGCCTTCAGCATCCCCCAGCATCTTGCTTGTCTCTTTTGCTTTGGCTTTCTGCTTCCTCTCATTTAGCGTCAGGCCCCTGTTCTCCTTGTTCGGTCTGCCCACTGTCACCTTTCTGTTATTCTTTTTTCTCTTTGTCTCTTTCTGGCTTGTGTGAATTAGTTCCTGGTCTATGTGTGTCACGGAGGTGATGAGACGTGAAATCAGAGGTGTATATGTGTGTGTTACTGTGACAGATAGCAAGGAAGAGTGGCTGAGGGAAACAAAGAGAGAAACAGAGAGAGAAACAAAAGAAGACTCTGTATAGGTGACGTCCAGCCTGGTCCTTGAAAAATGTAGTGAAATGTGTACGATATCTTTAAATGTAAGCATGCTCTGCGGAAAAAGTGTACACCCATTCTTCTACACCTTTACCTGTAGTGTGGTACTGAACAACAAGGACAGTCTCTAGTGAAAATGTGGATAGCAGGGCTTGGTATATCTTCCTTGAATTAACTGCCCTTGTTCTCCAGAAAAAACACAAGTATGCACAGTGCACAGTATGTAAAAAGAATCTTTCTGCAAAGTGAGCTGTTCCTCTCCAGCATTACTGTGAGGTTTATTCAGAGTTGAAAAGGATGTGAAGTGCATGGTGCATATATTGGAATTTCTTAACATCTGTCTCTGTGGCCGTTTCATATTGAGGACAATGGGAAGTGAAATGCATTTCATCCTCAATGTCACCTGAATTGCCTCCTTTTCAAAGTCTGTGCTCCCTTGGTGACCAGGTTTTTTTGGACGACGCTCCTCTCACTCTCTCACTGCTCGATAAAAAACGACATGATTTATGAAACATGTCATGAGAGTTAGCACAAAGGTACAGAGGAGCCGAGCATCTTGCCACACACTGACTGACTTCAATTTATCACTTGATGACTAGGGAACTGTGGTATTGGACCCTTAAAGTATCTTGGTTTGTTTGTTTTCCTTCATTTGAGCTTTTGTGGCCTAAACCGATTGGTTGATTGATTCTTTCACGGACTGACTGATGGACTGAGTATCTCTTGGTTGCCAGCTTCTCCTTTTAAAACTCTCCACCAGCAGGCTGTTTATGGAAAGCAAACTCAACAAAACAAAGCAAAGTTTGCTTTTAACATGATCAACTATCTGAGTGGAGTTTTTTGCTTTAACCGAGATGATCTGTTGTCGCTCTGATGAGGTTTTTCAGAAAGCTGATTTTCTTCCCTTCTCATTTCTCTAACCAGTGCGAGGCAAAGAGCAGCCATAAGGTTGTCTCTCTCAGAGTTCTCTCTGAATTTAATGAGCATCTGCAGCAGAGCAGTCGATGGTTAGCTGATGAGCAAGAACTCGTTTGTTTTGATCATATGCTATCTGGAGGACTTCAAAGTTGGAAGTCTCGATAGATTTTCTATGGAATGGATTGGCAGGAGATCTCCACAGCAAAGTTGAAGAAGAACATGTCCTGAGTTGTCAAATCAGAGTTAAAGTCACAGAAAGTATAACCCTTATTTCGCATGAATGAAGTAAAGGAGAAGGGGGAGCTCAAGAAGTCTAATAGGTCATGTCAAACTTTGGACGTTGACTAATAGAAGTCTGATAAAACAATTGTTGCTGGGAATTAAACTTTCATTTTAAGTCGGTTTTCTTTGTAGTGAGCCGTTGAAGGTTCTGCTGGTGGTTGCATAGTAAAAATCTTTTATTTTGTAAGATCTACAATAAGAAACATTCGGCAGCATCTAAGCTGAATGAAGGAACATTTTGACTGATGGTCTAATGCTGTTTTGTAAAAGCTAGAACAGAAATTAGATGGCAGGAAAATAAATGTAAATCCACTTGTTGTATCATAACTGTGTTACATTAATTGGCTAAAAGCAAAGCAAAGTCAGCTAACTTAACACCCAGAATCCCCACAAACAAACATAGAATTGATTAAACAAACCATGTTGCTGCTTTTGACTCTCCCCGTTCAACATTATTTATCTCTGTGAGTTTCCGTTCGACTAAGCGCCTTTCAAAATAAGGTACCTCTGCGTTTAAAGTGGATAACAAAATAAAATCCATAAAACAAAATATACTTAAGAACACAAAACATTTAGGGTCTTTTAATTTGTGAGGTAATACCAGTGTTATGGTTGTTTGATTATTTTCCTTATTGCCGATATCACTTTGAAAATGTTACAATCTTTGTACTGCATCAGTTTTTATTTTTCATGAATCCCTAATTTGTATATTTTGTTTAATAAACTGTTTTAATTTTATAGCACTTTTTCAGCTGTTCAGCCTGTTGGAATGTGTTTGTAGTGACTGGTCAGGTAAACTGGACAAATTCATTATGAGAGGAGTTTTAATTCTCCCTCAGAACAGAAATAATGAAAAGACTTTAATTTTCAAGTTTGTTTTTAGATGACTTTAATCAGCAGAGATAAACATTTTGATTTGGCTTTGAGTGTCTTTATACAAGCATTCTTTTTTTGGTTTAGTTAAATAATATTTATCTTTACTCCAAGGTGAGCCTTATTTGGTGTAAGTTACTTTTCTGTCAACAAACACACTAAAATATAGTTTTTGTCTTACCTTGACTGCTATACTGTATATGCATCTCAATAGTTTTCTTTGCAATTTACTGACATTTATAGATTCAAACTACGCTCAAAACAGCACAAAGTTACATCTGAAAAGCTCAACACTGATTAAATAAGACATAATGATCAAAATTCACTGTTTTGGAAACATTTTTTAGTTCTGCAAAGAGAATAAGGCATAGTTTGCATAAAAAAGGCACAGTGTGCGTATGTTGTTTTGGGTGAACTATGCCTTTACGTAATAATGTTGGCCTGTACATAATGTAGCTACAGAGCCTTGTATCTTTATAAATAGCAGTCCTCTTTAGTGTCATCTACATCTAATTGTCCATTCCCTTTGAGATCTGTGACTCCTTTTCTCCCTCCATCCCTCTCTCACACACACACACACACACACACACACACACACGCACACATATTCACACACACACACGCACACATACACACACACACATACATGTCCCTCTTCCTGGACTCCCATCTTTGTAATTCAGATTATTTTAATACATATTTCATCCGTTGCTGTTTTATTCCAACTTGATCTATTATTCACAGCCTACTTTAAAAATTGATCAGTGCGAAGGTCACTGATCCATGCTTGGTCCTTACTGGCTCATACAAGATACCATGTACGCACGCACACACACACACACACACACACACACACACACACACACACACACACACACACACACACTTATTACAATTATGCATATGTAATGAGACTAAGGTTATTCATCTGCATGACGAGCAAGAGGTGAAGAGAGAGTGAGAGAGATTATTACCAAAAAAAACATCTATAGCTGGAAAACCTTTATGAAATTTAGCCCTTAACAGACAATGCCAAGGCCCCGATTACCTTGGCACCATAGGCCAATAACGTGGCCCCTGAGACTGGTAGACAAAGACAAACCTGGCAAAATTCAGTATTTACTTCTTTGGGAACTATACAGTATGTCAAAATACGTCTGAGAATTTCACAAAGAAAACCAGTAGAACAAGACATGAAACTGTAATGCCCTTTCTTTTATGGTCCTCACTTATTATTTTTTTATACTTTTGTTTGAAATTGTTGTTTTTCCTTCCTCCATTATAGTATTCTGTCTGGCAGAGGCGTTGTGATCATCTTAAAAAATTGGGGCTTAGCCCAGGCCAGAAAAGTGTGTAGGGGGGTCTGGGGAAGAAAAGATTGGATTTCTGGTAGTAAAATGCATTCATCTGGTGCAAAACAATAGCTATAATACATACAAAAAAAATCAATTTAACAGGTGATTCCAAACTTTTGAACAGCACTGTTACTAGTGTTTATCAGAGTGTTGCCCTCACTTACCACTGTGCACTCTGCGTAACCTGCTTTAGTAAGACCGTAACTATGGTCATGTCAATAAAGCAAATTTGAATTTGGGATTGAGAGAAAACAGGAAAAGAGAGGAAATGGTCCAATGAAAGACAGAGTTGGTAAGAATAAGAAAGAAGGAAAGCTGGGGAAATGGTTATTGCGACATACTGAGCCAGCAGATGGTGGAGTTGGAGGGAAAGACGTAAACAGGGAGATAAAGGAACAGAGAAAGAGACAGAAAGAGAGAGTCATCAACATACAGTGAAAGAGGACGAGTAAAAAGTTGTTTAAAAGAGGAGAAAGGAAGATAGGTACAGGAGAAACAAACCATCCTCAAACTAACAAACACATTCACCCTTTAACACGCTTACTCATTTCCTGAATAGCAGATCATCGAGCAGTTAAACAGGATCACCAGAATGAATTATTTAAAGCACCGAGTGACATGGTTTTGGTCTCCCGATGTGCATTTCACTTTGAAGCACACACTCTCACACATGATGTGCAGAAAGCCTTACTGTAAAATCTCTGATGTGCATCTATGCACTGAATTCTAATTGCCTTCTTTACCAGCCAATTAAATGGCAGTATCTGTCACCATGACAGCTCATTAGTAAATCAGCATTCAGCTTTCAGGCAGTGTGTTTCTGGGCATGTGCATGTATGTGTGTGTGTGTGTTGTATTGTAGTCATGCAGTAATGCCTCATAACTTTGCCCAGTATGCAACAGCCGATCGTTGACCCTACCGCGCGTGTGTGTGTGTCTGGGAGTGTTGCTATTAGCAGGAAATGGAAACTATTTTTTTTCCCCGTGACTGTGCATGCAGATAGACGAGAGAAATGTGAGCTGTGATTCATAGCATTTTGTATCTGCAGATGCTTTATCCATTTTCATTTGTTTGGAGGAGAGATTACCTCCACGCCTGGCAAAACATCGTCAGGCTACTCAGAGATGTGGGTTTGACACCCTGCCAGACAGGGAAAGTCCCAGCAGAGCATTCTGGGAGTAATGACTAAGAACAATGGCGCTTTTACTCAGAACCGAGGGAGTTCAATTATGATCTCTATGGCTGCAACTCTGACTGTACTTTATATTAAAGTCCAACGGAAATTAAATTACGTTTTTTTTTTTTTTTTTTTTTACAGCATAGAGATCTCCTTTACCTTGCAAATAAATCCATACTCAAATGAAACAAAGTAATATTTTCTGCCCCTCCTGTCTGTGAAAACTTTACAAGCTAGCTGTTTCCCCTGTGGCAGTCCACTTGTTCCTCTCTTGGTTTGGCGTGGCTGCCTGCTAGATTCTTCTGATCACACTCAATGCCCCCTTCAGACTGTTTTTGCTACAGATTGTTCTCTGTCTTCTCTTGGTAGGTGTTATTCCCATCCTCCATTGCCCACTTTAGCTCACTCTGGACAGACTTAACGTCCTCCCTGTCGCAAAGCCCTGAGAGCTCTCTTCTTTCTATTTAGAGGGGATTTGACAGCTTTGTCATCCATAGTTTGTCCTTTGAAAAACAGTGGGTTTTTGCTTTTATTCTTAAGTGTCCACACAGACACTAAACTAATCCGTAATGCCGTGGGAGAGTACTTTGATGTCCCACAGAGCAGGCTCGACTATGTGCATTCATTAACAGTCTATTGGACATCGCACACTCCTGAGACCAAACACTCACAGTCCTGACAGCAACGGGTCTCTGCTCGACAGCAAAGAAGGATTGAGTCATGGTCTGATTTGTCAGTGGAAGAGAAGGTAATGGAGCTGCACAAGTAGATTGAAGTTCTGCTTTTGCATGTGCATATATTAGATCAAGTGCCCTGGTTGACAGCTGATCAAGTAAAGAAGTGGCCATTTGGGGGCAGTTAAACAAGCTGTAAACACAACATGTTGTCATCTTATGAAGTTGTTAAGGTGAACTATTTAGAAAACAGTGCTTTTTACACATCCAGTGTCACTGAGAAACACTAGCATTTATTTAGAGTCATGATTTTGACTACATGTCCACGACCAATATTTCCTATTTCCTACCATTGGTTTGGTCTTCATTAACTGCTGATGAAAATATGACTTTTCAGCTGCTAAGTGCTGCACTATGTTTACCAGCTAATCCCTAATTGTGTCTGCTTGCTATTTGGTGCTGGGCAGGTAGTTTACTGAAGTCATTTCATTGATTAATAATATATGGGAAAAAAATGTAAGGCAGCTGTAAAAACTGAATGAAATGGACACTTGAATGTCCTGGAAAGCTGCATCTCTAAAGTCACCTCATCCTAGGCATGGACATAAAATTCCACCAAAGACATAAAAAATGTTTGCCCCTTCTATGAAACTTTATCCTTTATTGATATTCCAATGGTTTATATTTTGTAACATGTGCTCCTACACCTGACTGATGCCAGTTTGGGCAGCGTGGACATAATTATCACATAACATGAATTTGGCACATCTTCTGCTTATACTGATCTTCATCAACAAAATACCACCTACAAACGGCGTCTTGAACATCACAGATAATAAACACATTTCATTTGGCTTGTCTTGGCAGAATCTTAATGGAAAAGTACTTTTGTGTCTCTGCCAGCTTTTAAAACCTGTGAAAATAAAGAAATGAAAGTTTACTACAGTATCTCCACCACCTGCTTTCAACTAACGGAGGGTCAATGTCAGGGCTGTAGTACTCGAGTCAAGATTGGTCACCTGATATACGCTTGGCTGCATCATATACCTC
Source organism: Etheostoma perlongum (assembly GCA_026937815.1). Lineage (NCBI taxonomy): Eukaryota > Metazoa > Chordata > Actinopteri > Perciformes > Percidae > Etheostoma > Etheostoma perlongum. Next base: position 27,294,144 of record CM049372.1, on the reverse strand, counting down.
AATCATCAGGTATTAATCATTTTCAATGTCATAAGTCATAAGTTCAAGAATGGGAACATTTCCATTGTATATTTTAAGTAAATAATATGGTCTAATTTGATCCTATAGTGTGTTACTCTTCACTTGCTTTTTGATCACTACAAATAATAAAGCAAAATTATCATCTTAAAATAGATTGCATACATTACAACAAAGCCAAGGACTTTCACTTAATGTGAAGTTGTAGTTCTTGTTAAAAAGAGGAAAACGTGTGGAGGGCACAGTGTAGGCATTACTAATGCCAAAAAGCATGTGACATCATGTTGCAGATGCAGTTAATGCCACCGCCACAGAGGTCGGACCGTGCCCCGAATTAAAAAGAAATGGTCCGATATTAAAGGTGCTCTAGGCGATGTTGGGTGACGTTACTTCTTGTGGACGTTGGACCCTGGGCTGTCTACAGAGACCATGTTTTTACAGTGTGTTCTGGGGACAGGCAGCTCGCGGATAGTGACGAGATGTTTGCTGTATGTGACAACATGTGTTGTGGCCTAAAACACGCGTGATATCGCTTAGAGCACCTTTAGAGTTGATGTAGAACACCTCCGAGTGTTTCTCTTTTTGCTGTTGGTTTCCATTTGTCACATCTTCCAACATTGCAAAACCAGCCATTGTGCATCATTACGCACGGCATGTCTTTTTATACCCATCAATTTGTTTGTATCTAAAAAGCTATGTATGCAGGAATTTATTTAATGGTAAATTATAAATAGTTCTGCGCAAGGAGCATGTAATAAGTAAAACTTTATTTCTATTGCACCTTTAACAATGGTTAAAACATGCTTTAGACCTACAATAAAAACAACCATTTAGAACAAAAATAAAATCCATTAAAATAAACACTGTATAAAACACTATGATAGTGTATATGATGACCATATACAGTATCATTTGAGTTTTGTAGCGAAAATATCTTCATTAGAATTTATGATAGTATCTTGGTTTATTTTGTCTATTTTTCACCGCATATTAATCAAATAGGTGTTTGTTTAAGATATTAATTGTAAGAATGGCTTTTTGAATTCTTCATATCATCGATGAGAGGCAATATTTTAATTTATTTTACACAATGGTCTGCCGTCGGTGTTGCCATTTCTCAATTCACCCGTTTTTGTGCGTACACCTGGGTCAGAGTGTAGCTGTGGGGGACCACCCATTTTTTCCGTTAAGTTTGCTTTTTAGCGGTGTACAGAGCGGTGTACATATTCTTTTGTGTGTACACCACGTTTATAAATGAGGCCCCTGGTCTTGGACTCAACACATGTGAACTTGACTACAGTCCTGGTCAACGTCATACCTGCTACCTGATATGCCGCCTTTGTGCAATTTAAATGAGGTTTCCTTGCCCTTTCACACTAGCACAACAAAATGGATCACAGCCAAAAACATATTTTGCTATGGTATGTCCCGCCCCAGCAAGTACATCATATTAAGGAAGTCATTTCTTCTGCCTTTGAATTGTGCACACATTATTTACCAATGAACGTTCAATTCACTTGAATTTACAGTCTCAGTATCTTGCATTTCACATTAGGTAAAGTGTGTGCAAAATGAAAGGGATGACTGAGTCACCAGAGGTAAAAAAAAAAAAAAAGTTAGGGAAAACCTTAATTTTGTTTAGTCCAAGCAAAAATACAGAGCAGTATGAGTAAATTGACACACAGTCAAAGTGGCTAAAGAGCCCAGTTTATCCACCAGTTTAACCCACTTGGTTTTTATAAAATGATACTGTTGGCCTTGTTATCATCACTGCATATTTTATATTTTATCCATCTTCTACTCAAACTTCTCATTTTTAAATCATTATTCATTCATTATTAAAACAACACATACAGTATGTTGTTTTGTACATGGTAAATTACACAGTCCAACCCAGGCTCCCATGACCAACTCAATCTGCCCTGAGCTTGCCTGTGGCCACATGTATTTTTTTTTTTTTTTACAACAAATCAGATATCCCACGCGGCAGACTTACCACTGATGGAGACCAGCTGAGTCTGACTCACTCACACTGCTCCTGGGCTCGCCGGTCACTGTGTTATTAGCCTTTACAGACACTATGTGAGGATAACAACAAACACCAGCTCCTCTCTGCTGTCCTCTCCATTCGCAGCCAAGGGGACAACTGAGGTGAAAACACACTGCTGATGCACAAGGAATAGATAGTTAGTGTTGTGTGTGTTTGTGTCTGTGTATGCGTGACAGTTCAGTAGTAGTTTCCATGTTTAGCTTATTTGCCAGTAGCAATGCATCAGGGCCTCCGATTTTGGTTACTGTTTTTCTTTAGGCTCCTCATTTATCTCTCCCCTCATGTTTCCACCTTTTGTTTCTCTTTGTTTTTCTACCACAGCCACCAGACCTCCTCTGTTTCTTTTTCCACTGCATGCTGCTTCACCTGAATGATTTTCATTTGTCTTGTTTTCAGTGAGTTTTTTTTTTCTTTCATTTTTTTAATGTCAAATGACGTTGGTATGGCCAAGTAGACTGAAGCCAAAAAATCCTTCTGAGACAAAATTGTCTTCATGGTTCATGGCACAGTATGTGTGTGTGTGTGTGTGTGTTTGTGTGTGTGTGTGTGTGTGTGTGTGTGTGTGTGTGTGTGTGTGCGTGTGTGTGTAGTTGGGTTTTTAAGGACATCATCACCTGCAGTGATTAAAGAGTGTTTGTGGTGTTTGAGATGAAAAAATGATCTTTGCAGTGGAGCTCAGAGTAGGGGAGCTCGGGGATGTTGACCAAACGTCAGACCGTTTATTTTGTCCAACACGATCATAGGACTGCATGGACAAATGCGCAAACACGCGTCAATATTGCTACACGTGTCAGCAGTATTTTTCAGCTGCCTGTAACACTCACTATTAGTCTAACAGTTTGCAATTTTGCCTTTTCACTCAGTCCTCCTCGTTTCCCAGCATCCCTCTCTTCCTCATTCAGTCTCTCTTTCTCTCTGTTGGTTCTGTCCATCTCTACATCCTCAGGCTGAAGCAGCTTCAGATAAAAAAGCATAGCTGCAGTGTGTGGTTTATGTGTTTTGTTGTGTGGTACTGTATTCAGTTGTGTAACAGGGCTGTTTATTGTTGTAATTTTTCTTCTTTTCTTTTCTTTTGATTGTGCATGTCACAGTAGCTTGAATAGATTGTTCAAATTATAGAGACTAGAGTTGTAGACTTTAGCTCTAACCATTTGACAACGCTGGGACTTGACTCCCTAAACACTTAACTTAACTTGAGACTTAAGTCTTAAGTCCGTTTTGACCTTGTAAAATCCTGGAACATGCCCATGCACACCAAATATTAATGTATTAGGCCTGTGCATGGAGAGATACCATCTCAGCTAAGTGAAAACACTATTGCTGTATCACAGTTTTGAACACTGAAAATCCAAAAAAACACTTGCACTTTGTGTAGACTTCTGACTTTACTTGAATTTTAGATGACTGCTGTGACTTGCTTGAAAGACTTGATAATAGAGACTGAGACTGAGTGAAGGTCAAGACTGAACCTTCATGCTCAAGTTTTACGCAAACAATAATTTGAGACCTATAAAGTACTCGGAGAAGGGGACAAAATGGTTGGGAAAATAGCATGGTGGAAAAAACTATTAAGTATCAGGTGTATATGCAATGGAAGTTCATCGGCAAATGTCACACCTGAGGGTCAAAGATGCTCTGGCAAGAGACTGGCAGAGATATATTTAGACCTGTTTCAAATCATGTTACTTATATGTGTCATTTTGTGGAGCTAGAGACCATCTTAAGATGATTTGGTGATTGATGTAATATATGAGTATAATTATTGTGCAGAGACAAGACTCACTTTTAAATCTAAGACTGATTTGGTTTTACAGTGTTGCTCAGATGACAACCTATGCTTGCCAAATTATACCATAAAGAGGTTATGATGTAGAAAAGCACCTTGACGGAAGACTATACTTGTCAGAATAGTGCATTCATTATGTAACCATTCATTTTGCATTAAAATTAATCATCAATACACAGATAATCACATTATTTAGCTTACATTATTAGTTCCTGATTTTTAAATCTAAATTATACTTCTGCAAATACACTTGATATTTAGAAATGTGCTGCAATTAAATACTGTAACACATATCATGAGGACTAGGTTTAATAGACTTACAGGGGTGGATAAAATATCATGAACACCTGATAGTGTAATATAATTCAGTTAAACAGCCCTGCAACAAATTGATCATTAGCTAAAAAAGTGTAAGAAATGGATTAAAACCATTCATTTGTCTGCCCTAAATTAAATGTATTCCATTCAACTAGCTTATAACATAGCATTATTTATAAATAAAATGGGGCATGTCATCAGCTAACTACATTATTTAGTGGAGTTACAGGTTAAGTACTTGTTCAGGACTGGAACTTCCACTGTGTAATGATTTTGTAATGAAATGATAGCGGCTCTGCCCTGCTAATTATCTGGTTTGGAGAAGTTTACCCTCTATCAACTCCAGCCAAAGTTGAAAGAAATAGTGGTTAATTTGCTAAATTCTTTAACTCTTTCCTCATCCTGAATTCCTTTTCTTCTGGTAGAAGTAAAGCATTCTGTGTGAAAATACATTAAACATTAAAGCATAACATCTTGTCCAATATTTTTTAATTAAAGCATCTAAGTGTTAGGTTAGAATGGTATTATATATAGAATATCATTTTCATTTGTACTACAAACCCCAATTCCAATGAAGTTGGGACATTGCGTAAAACGTATATAATCAGCCCCTCCGTCAGGGGGTGGGGGGGGTCAAAGGGTACATATGACCAAGGTCTATGGTTGACCTAGACTGGGCAAACCCCGCCCACTCTGTCGGCGATTAGATTTTGCCCTGAAGCTCGGTCTGGAAACCTGCACGTTCCTCCTGCTGCAAGCTCACAATTCACAGGAACCAATCACAAACTGAATGATCTACCGCGCTATTGGCGGGTTTAACACGATGACGATAGAGAAGCGACCAAGCAGCTTCTTGTTTACATTCAACATAGCGGCCACCGAACGGCACCAAAGCGCAGCAACGGCAGCAACCCGCTTCTACTTCACCCGGATCGTTGATCTGATTGGTTGAAGGACTTTCCAACTGCGTACAGAGTCATTTGAACTATGCCCGTTGGTCATGCCTCTTGTGCAGAGAAACTACAGAGCAGACTCCGCAGACCAAAGCTCAGTCTCAAATCTATTAAGCTTGGTTTGGTGATAGCCAGACTATGGTTGACCCTGAAATGGGATCAAGGAAACAAATCAACAATTTACAGAGGCCTACTTGACACTTGTGGATGCGACGGAGACTGTTATAAACTGAAATATTGTGTTTTTCCTGTGAGGCAGAGACTCACATTAGCCTTGGAAATAGGAGCTCTTTCTCTCCCTCTCTCTTTCTCTGTCCATCACCACTGGCAACTGTCAGATGTTGCTGTCATCCTCAGCCGTCCTTTCATCCGTCTCTCTAATGGGAATCCCCCTCTGTTTTCTCTTCACACACACACACACACACACACACACACACACACACACACACACACACACACACCGTATTTCTACAATCCCTTGTCTTCTGTGTCCCATATGTCAGTCTATCTCTCCTCCCCTTTCTGACACACATACTGTAGAGCTTTAAAGGTGTCCTATTAATTGTGTTATATAAATCACATTTTTTACAATTATTTAACTAGATTTACTTCATCCCAGTAACCAGGGGAAATAAGCAGAGTCCAAACTTAATTTCCACCCCTAGGCTTGTCTTTCCTGATGCTGCTTAGCTGTCCAAGACTTTCAGTCTGTGCTGCTGCCAAATGATTTTCATAAATCTCTCACCTATGTCATTCTAACCACTCTCTGTCTCCTCCCACCCCTTCCTGTTCCTTTCTCCCCCTTTTTCTCTCTTAGTGATGTGAAAAGTGCGCTGAGACTGAGGGCTCTGTTGGCTCTGTTGGTTTGGAGAGATCCTCCATCTGCAAAGGTAAACAAGTTTTACTGTTTTACTGTTCTTTACTGTTCTGTTTACCATTCTGCTCTCTGCCTCTGCTTCTGAGTGCCAACCTTTTGCTGCTCGATGAGAAGACGTCAGCAGAATAGAAAACATAGCTGTACAGACAGAAAATGGCATGCAGCAAATATTATGAATAAATGTTACACCTACAGCATGCTTACAAGGATTGCATGAAGTGCACACACACACACACACACACACACACATACACACACACACACACACATGCTCGACAGTGAACAGGCTATTCATCTTGTGATTTACCTGTTATTACCTTGGGGAAAACGTTCCTGTCACAAATTCAAGAGTGCATTTTGTATTGCATTTTATGTATGTATGTATGTGTGTATGGGAGAGAGATCAGATGCAGAAAATCCTATTTTCTTTTCACTTCATGAAAAATTGTGAGCTGTCAAAGGTTTAAGGGTTACAGCCATCCAAGGACGACAAGGTGTATAACAGAAAAACAGAGATGCTCGATGTACACCCAGCTTAGAGCTGTGTGTATCGAGTTACAATACTATAGTTCATCATGTTATCCTTATTGAACATTATAGTATGTATACATTATACATACATTATATTTTTCAGCATCTCACGTATCAAGGTCTGTTTTTTACCCAAACTTGTCCCAAATAAGCATCATCTCAGTGTGGCAGTATTAAACTCCGTTCAGCACATGATGTTGTAGCTGTCTGTAAGGGAGGAGCACCCAGAGTGTTAGCAGCTGTGTTTCGGTGTTGAGGTTTCCCTTAAATTACATAATTAATAATCTCAAATGAATATTGTTACGGTTACACACATTCACATCTGGAAACTGCACAGTCTGATCTATTGGTCCGTGAGCAGTGTGGAATTGCAGTTAAGGCAGTTTCAGGGTCTTGCTCAAGGGCATCTCAGCAGTGGTGATGCTGCTTTTCACTTTCTGCACCCAGATTTATCCTGTCAGTCACGGGACAGAGCTGGAGGACACCGAGGCTATTTTCTCTGTTTTCTCTGGGAATTTGTGGTTTTGGCAACCTGGGGTAGAGATGTTCTACAATTGGAAAAAAATTAAAGAAATTGTGGATATTTTATGCTAAATCCAGTATGTTTAGACTCAGTTTATTTCAATTTGACTCCTTTTTTTGGTAAACATTCAAAAGGAGGAGGCTTTGAAACAGCTTTTATGTTTCAAAGCCTTCCTGTTGGGAAGTGAAATTACAAAATAATATACATAATTTAGTAGTTAACTAGATATTTAAGATAGAAAATAAAGTACTTGAAAGATTTTTTTTTGTTGGTGTGTGGTGTGTTGGGGGGACTTGAACTCTGACCTCAGTATTTCTAACATTTTAGTCACAGCCCTAAATGGGGATTAAACCGGTGGTCACTTGCTTTGTTAAGCTTTAGGCGACTGTTGCTACAGTGAATGCTGGTTTAGTTCCATTTTGGGCTGCACGTCACTGCTGTGTGAAGTAGAGGGAAATAAACATGACAACATTTGGGCAAAGTGGACTTAATTCTAAATGAGTTTCACTGATAGGTGGTTTGTTTTTTCATTTTGGACTGTGATTTAGGGGTTAACTTGTGCTATCTTATAAAGTGGCTATGATCAATCAATATTGTCAATTCCCCTCAGCTCATTTTTATTTGGCTCTATAGCCAAAATGTTACTGTATTAAGACGTATATAGCATATATAGCATTATTTCCAGCTCCAAGAGTTGGTGGGGACCAAAAACAGCTAAAACAACCAGATTAAAGTGAAGATATTGGATTTACATTCACCAGGTGGCCAAAAACACAACTCTGAATAAATGTTAGTTGTTAGTTGTAATAGTTAGTTAATGATTAGTTAATTGTTTGCCAATAGGCCATATCAGCCAGTTCACATACTTAATGACACTGCTCTACCTGTAAAACTGTTACATTGCATTTCAGCATTTTTCAATACCCGGTAATTGGCACTCGTGGCCACTTTAAAAGGTTATAATGTCTATCATTCATTGTTTTCATTACTTATTTCTGCATCTCCCCTGTGGCCAAAAACTAAAGTATTGCAGGTTTAACATCCCTTGATAACACACTTCATTTGGCAATTCATTGGGCTAAGTATCAACCATTGCACCAAATTATTCACGTTATTTCAATAATTAAAGTTTTACCCCTAAAACCTGCCAGGATCCATTTTCTACCAGAACTGTACACAAATAAAAGAGTCTTAAAACAAAATTAACAGCAGGAGAGTTTGCAGATAATATCTATCCTGTCTGCCATGATCAATAATCTCTTTAGCTGTACCTTGGTTTCTAAATTGCAGTCACGGTCGCACTGCGGGAAGTCGTCAATCAGACCTGGAGTTATCACAGAGACCATCGACAACAGTGCAGCTGAAAAATCACGATTTTCATCACTGAGGGAAGGGACATAATAACGATTGAGAGAACATCATCATTATCATCACTTTCATCGCTTATATTGTCACTGTGACCTTCATCATTCATCAGTTTAATTACAATCATCATGCTGCCTCCACAACTGTGCACATGATTGTTGCCCCGTCCGCCCCTCCGTTATTCCGCCTTCTCTCCACCAAACAGCATCTCTGCTCTCATGTGGCCTCCTGTCCCCGTGAATGTTTGTGTCTGTCTGTCTGTGTGTGTGTGTGTGTGTGTGTGTGTTTGTGTGTGTGTGGTGTGTGTAAGAGTGTGCGTAATGAGGTGATTTTTATTCTGTCCTCTTGCCCTGTCAAGACCACAGATTCAATTTGTGAGTTGAGATTGTGTGTGTGTGTGTGTGTGTGTGTGTGTGTGTGTGTGTGTGTGTGTGTGTGTGTGTGTGTGGGTGTGTGTGTGTGTGTGTGTGTGTGTGTGTGTGTGTGTGTGGATGTGTGTGTGTGTGTGTTTGTGTGTGTCGTTGAGCCTAGAATCAGAGATGGAAGCAGAGATGAATTCTATTTTTGGCGGGCTGTGTTTACCTCTGTGTGTGTGTTTGTGGGGGAAAGATGATGGAGAGCTCAAATTTAACAACTTGGCATAAGCTTGTGTGTATAAGATAGAAACGAGATAGAGGGAGGGAATAGGTGGCCAGTCGAGAGGAAAAAGGGGTGGTTGGGTGTGAACAGAGGAGTGTGTGGAGAAATGAGGGATTTTTAGGAGGTGAAATTTCAGATTACAAGAGGGCAGATATATCTGACACGAGAAACAAGTGCTGCTCTGCCCAGAGGGCGGATTAATAAATGATACATACGCACAAAAGCAATGCACACATCCCTCAGAAATTGATATTTATAGTAAAAAAAACAACGATAGACACATACACACATGTGATATGGAATTTGGGCAACATGTTATTTGCACTGAAGAGTTAAGTCAGTTTTATTTATGGAGATTTAAATCACTTTGGTAACACTTTAACCTTTCTAATGATTTTTAAGCAGTATACACCCAGTTCCCAGTTTAGGTACTCCTGGACAAAACAGTCAATACATCTTTGCATTATTCAGAGAGGTGCTTCCATTATTTAGCCTACCATCATTAATATAAATGCGTTGAACAAAGTCAATTCATTCAATTGAAATATCTTTATTACCACAATCCAGGCAGAAGTTGTGTCTATTGCACAATGTAATGGGAAAACAAATTTCGGAATATAGTATAAAATCAGTTTCTAAGAACCAATGAAATGCCTCCTTGCCTTGCTGCGAGGATTCGACCCCTCCTGTGTACGAGCCTGCGCTGTATACTGGAGAATGGAGGAGAAAACTCAGCTAAAGTTGCCACTGCCATAGATACTATGTAGTTTTTATGTGTTTGAGTTTGCAGCCCTTTCTCTACACTGCTTGTCCACGATTGTGTGTAGGTCAGAGCCCCGAGGGCAGTGCGAGGAGTTAGATGGAGCCCCAAGGATGCTACTTCCAAATCTTGCTAGCTTTTTAACGTTACCAACCCTGCCTTTAATAACTTGCAATACGCTTTTGCTGAACTTATTCTGCAGAAAAAAAAAAAACGCAACTGTAATTTTTAAATGTTGACATTAAAAAACCCTGGAACAATGACAGTAAACAGAATGACGGCTTGTATGATCACAGCTTGCATATTTTGCATTGAAAATATTTGTTCTCAGGTATGTGAAAACACCATTAACACAACTGTAAAAGCAAAATATGCTAATGCATTAAAAGATTTGACTTGAGTCATGTTTGTGCTGGTAGAACACGAGATGAAAACAATTCTGCAACTCACACTAATCCGAGTATTGCCCTGCAGTGCCACAAGTGGTTAAAAACTCCAAACTGTCCCTTGAATCTGTTCACAGGGTTAAATCATGGGGTCTAAACAGGATCTCACACAGTGTCATTCCTACAAGCATAACTGTTATTCTGCCAAGGAGTAAACAGCTGTATATATCAGTCCAAATGTGTGATAAAACACACGTCAAATAAATACCATGATATATGTTATGACTCACAGTATGCAATGGTGCGTAATGGTACAATGGCTACCGCAGGGCTATTAGTATATGCTGACAATGCAAGACTGAGAACAGAGCAAGTTTTATTTCCCTGCCTATGAAGATGATTTAAGTTTATGCTCAGAGCATCTTTAACGGAGGTGTGTCAGTGTTCATTTGTGGTGGAGGAACTCTCTGCATAGGCTGAGGTCATTATATTTTAGCTCATTGATGAATAAACAAAAAACATCCAGGAAGCCAAATATTGTTCTGTAAACAAATCAGAAAATCAGATTTAGAAAGAAAATCTATATTTAAAAAAAAAGATTATAGAAATAGTATTTTCAAAACACAAAACAAACACTTTAAATTAACCATATATATACAATATATATATATATATATATATATATATATATATATATATATATATATATATATATATATATATATATATATATATCTGTAAGGTACAGTAAAGGTACAGTATCTATATTTTATTTAATTATACACCAGAGCCCTTTAAATAAATACAATAGATTTAAGGGGCTATGGTGTATAATCACCAAAGTCCCTTAACTACACTCCATAGCAGCAGAAAACAATTTTTTGGTGGAGGTAAAAATCAGCTCAAAGCAGTCTTTTCTGTTTAAGACAAGGTTTTTGGAACCTGGGAAAAATACTCCATATGCATGTTTCTCATTTTGTGCCTACAAGACTTTTCCTTCCCCAAATCCTCCCTCAAATCCTCTTTTTTTGTGAACCCTTCTGCTTTACCAAAGTTCTTTCCTTAGAGATGACAGATGACATAGACGCCAAGATAAAGAATGAGAATTTTCCTCAGCTCGCGTTGATTTGATGAAGTAGGAAGAAGAAGTGTGCGCAGCCTGATATGATATCATTAAAGTCATCCGATATCTCTCAGGTGGGGTGTAGGCTCCAATAAAAATCCAAATTAGATGAGTCGGCGCAGCACCCAGCAGATCCATCTTGGTTTATTGATAAAGCTCAGTGCCAGCAGTAGACACATTTCAGCACTCAGCCATCATCAGCACCACACTCTAATTATCCACATATCTACCTGATTGAACAGGGGCTACGTGTGCCATTTGTAAACATTGATATATTTTTGTCAAATGAATGATTACAAAGCAGACCATAATAAAGATAAATTCAGAGCAGACCACATTTCTCATAAAATATGTTATAAAGATGTTGATTTCTGTCTTTATGTCTCTCTCTGGCATACTATGTCTGCCTATATTTGTTGTCTCTTTGGGTTTTGAGATAAAGATGTAATTCATTTTTCTACAACCTTCTCATTCCCCCTACGTTCTACGACAGCAATGCTGCACAAATCTCCATATTGTCAAGTCAATATTTATTGTAAAAACGTTGTATTATTTTAAAAACAAGTAAACAAATCTGCCAATGCATTTCAACATGTTTCCAGTACAAATTAAAAGAAATTGTGCAGAATCACGTGTTACAATATTTAGGGATTTTTAGAAAATCCTTGATAAACGTTGATTCATGTGGCCAGGTTAGCTCAGTTGGTAGAGCAGGCGCACATAAAAAAATATTATCAAAAAAAGAAATCTTGAAAAAAAAGAAAGAAAAAAAGTTGATTCATACAGGAAGCTAATCGATAAATCTCACTGCACTAGCAGATTGTTTGTCACCTGTATTAGGAAAACAAGACATTTGTGTTGAGTTATTCTTGGAATGAACTTAACAAATAAACACTGATGCTCCTTGAAGAAAAAGGGTTGAAATCGCCCCACTTGTGTGTATGAATGCATAAAAAGGTCAGGCAGGTATTATTTCCTGATTTGATCCTTTATGAGGATCTGCTGAGGTCTTCTTCTTAATGCTCGGATGTTTGTATTCTTCATCAATGACTGGCTATGAATTCTCTGGACAGTGTCCTGGTCTTTTTACACATGGGCTGAATCAAACATTGCACAGACTTTGTACAATGGAGCTAACAGAGTATATTCTGTTTAATATCCAGTCCAACTGATTCTCACAAACCCCTCCTCCAGGTAATGTCTAGATAATTTACGGGTCTTAGTGCAAGTTTGAAAGTTTAAAGGGGTGCTATTATATGGCATTTTCAGGTTCATACTTGTATTTTGTGTTTCTACTCAAACATCTTTACATGCTTTAATGCTCAAAAAACACTTTATTTTAGTCCTACTGCCCATGGCTGCTCTACATGTATTCACCCTCTGTGTTAGACGTTCTGTTGGAGCGCCTGTTTCTTTAAGCCCCCTCTTTACTGTAATAATGTGTACCTATATGTTCAAATGCTAAGCTTAACAAAAGCAATGGCACACGCATGTGGTAAACAAATGTCTTTTGTTGGAAGATCCTGTCAGCATCCTTGTGGTCCATTTGTCTCAGCAGAGTGACGACAGCTGTAGACATAGAGACAGACAGACCAAAAGAATGACGGAGAGAAGTTGATGCAGAGCCGACTGACAGTTGAAAGACAATCAAAATCATCCACTTCTCCACGCTTTAACACGGGCACACATATCCAAGCTGCACATGCACAAATGCCTTTGAAATGTGACAGACGATCGACGCGTGAAGGAAACAAAACTGAAAACAAACTAAACAAATCACAAAAGTATGAGGAGGTATATTTTATATGCAATATAACTACCAGGAAAAAGAGACAGAGCATAACAGACTGAGATGCTGTGTGTGTGTTTGTGTGTGTGTGTGTGTGTGTGTGTGTGTGTGTGTGTGTGTGTGTGTATGGGTGTGTGGGTGTGTGTGGGTGCGTGTGTATGTGTGGGTGTGTGTGGGTGTGGGACGGGCCTCAAAAAACTTGAGACAAATGTGCTTCTTATCCACTAAGTTCTGCAAATAAGGAAAATCCAATGAACAAATAGTATAAACAGAGCTACAGCTGGAAGGTTTCTGGTTCAAAACACACACACACACACACACACCTACTCACCTACACGTACGCACGCACGCACGCACGCACACACACACACACACACACACACACACACACAAAAAGGTATGGTTTACTTCATATTAGAATCTGATTTCAAAGTGTGTACATGCTTTGGGCCAACAATAGCCTCAAATAGCTGATTATCTGCTGAAAATTTGCATCTTTGCCTGTGTGTGAGTGCGTGTGCATGCAAGCACATGCATGAGCATGTGAGTGTGTGTCTTGTCCTGAAGCACCTAATTTAAATTCTTCAAATGTGAAATTTGCAAGGTGGGACACTCACAGACAAATGTCTCTTGGGATTATGCAAAATGGTTGAAACCTCTCTGTAAATCTGCAGCCTAGTCAGATCTTTTCCACCCAGCACCTAAAACCATATTACATCTTCCCCAGTACATTATTTTGGTGAAGGAAAATGACTAATAGAATAATCCATCATTTTTGCTGAACCAGAATCAAAGCTTGTCACAAATCCAAAACAATGCCGATCTGAGTCAGAGGAAAAGCAAAAAAATAAGCTGTGAAGAAGTTGGTTTTATGGTGGGAAAGAAAGAGCTCAATTCCAGCATCACATAGTATTTAAGAGATAAGCCCTGTAATGTGGTGAGGTGCTCCATTTGAAAAGTTGAATTTATACCATATATCATATTCTACTGAATAATCTGATCATAATACTTTCTGCAAAGTAACTACAGCTGGCAAATAAAAGTAGTGGACTTTCAAATGTTTCCATTTAAAATGTAATGAAGTACAGTTATAAAGTAGCGGAACATAAATATTGTGTACATGTGTAACCATCACATCTTAATGTGAGCATGATGTGTTAAAAAAAAGCTACAGTGCATGTTCAGACATACAGATGCAAAGGTCATTTGCTGCTTTAGAAACATGCTCGTCCACTGCACATGACGTGTGTGTGTGTGTGTGTGTGTGTGCGCGCGTGTGTGAATGCGCGCGTGATCTGGGAGAATCGATAAAGACAGATTTATAATGCTCAGCAGGAGCATCTTTGTAAAGGCCTGTATTACAGCATATTGCACGTTCAGGAAGATGTGAGACCTCGAAGATAAGAGCATGAAATCTTTGAGTGAAGTAGATATCCGGTGATTCTAGAAGTATCAGAAGTCACAATTTTCAAGCATGTCAGAGCTGAATTATGAAGAAATATCAACAAAATAAAAACAGAGACGGACTAAAGTCTGTATTCTATCAGGACCAATATGTCACAGAACTGGTTTATCTGTGCAGGAAGTAAATATGTTTTTGTTTGAAATACAGGGGAAAGAAAAATTGATACAAAACATCATAAATCATTTAGAAGAAATCTAACTTGATGTATTTATTTGTAGAGGTTATGGATTTACTACATCTTCAGTGGAGGTATGATAAGAGTAGCAGGCATTAAGTTACATCTGAGGGGTGTTGAATGCCCTTTTGATTCCTTGGCAAAGATGTACATGTTAAAATATTATAGAGAAATGAGAAGGTTGGCATAACAAAGAAAGAAACGCTGGTGAAATATGACGGTGCTCAAAACTGATTATTAGCTCGATGTGTCTGAGTGGAACTGTAACCGTGGAAAGGAAGCTTTAATGCAGCACCTTCAGCTCGCTCAGAGATGTCCATCAAACTGTGTTAAGCTGGTAGAGTAAGCCATTCTTGCACAAACAGTGGAGGTGAGAAATGAGTTCTTAGATGTTTTGAATGTATTATTTTAGTCAATTTTACGTCACGCTCAATTCTATGGCTTTTTTAATATCTAGCCTCTCCAGTTTACTGTCACTGACTAATTTGAGTACTGTATATGGACAAAGGTATGTGAACACCAGAGCATTGAACACCACATGTGGACAATACCAAATCCATTCAGCTGCTGCTATAACAGCCTCTATCCACTATTCTGGGAAGACTTTCCTTAAGAAATTTGGAACCTGGATGTAGGGATTTGCTCCAATTCAGCCATAAAAGCGTAAGCGAAGTCGACCTTTGATGTTAGCCCAACTCGCAGTCAACAGTGGTGTCGTATGAGGTTGAGATCAGCGCTCTGTACACACCAGTCAAGTACACATTCTGTCAGATAACTATCTAACAGTTTATTGTACCTCACAATTTTCAAGACCAAAGAGAAAATGTTTGCTTTTGTGATTACAGTACTTTACTTCCTTATAGTATTACATTAGCTGTTTTAACCCCTTGAGTTTTTGTAAACAGATTTTTTTTTACCGGTTTGAATGCAGCCGAAGACATTATGCTACATCCTCAGTTGCAAATGATAGAGGTCAATCATTGTTCACATGGCTGCAAAAGGTTACATGCCAGGAAAACATAAACATGGGTTGTTTTAAGCACCCAGTACTGGAAGTTTTCACGCAATGACAGCATAATTTAATGGAGGTGTTTAAGACATGCAGCTATGCATTTTAAATGCATAGGAATGTCTTGCATCTGTTATGATAGAGGTCACACAAATCTTTGGTTTACCTAAATTCATTCACAATCTCTTTCCACTGCCACTCTCTTTCACTCTCCTTCCTCTACTGTATGGCATGTGTTTTTGTGAAAGAGCTTTTGTGTGTATTTGGGATGTAACATCACATTTATCACATTGTGCTAGCTGTTGCTGGCTGCCTCCTCACTACCATCCCACTAATGTGTGAATGTGTGCTCATGTTCTGGGGCTGTGTGTGAGCTTGCTTCTGCAAAGGCATTTTGTTTGTAATGTTTTATGGATGTAGCACATGGAAGCTTTGTGGCTGTAATGCACTTCTTAGCAAATCAACCAGCTATGCATTTAAACTGTGCGTGTGTATGACAGCTTTTTATTGGCCAATTCAATGAAGCGGTGTCCTTGGTCAACAGATTTTATGAGGTTTAGATTAATCAGATTAGATCACACGCACACTCGCTCGCACGCACACACGCACGCATGCACACAGCCTGTCCATGTCAAGCGGGGGTGGGCAATTCATTTTCCTGAGGGGCCACATGAGAAACCGAACCAATAGGCTAAACTCAATTCTGCTCAATATTAATTGTATCTCTTTATAAAAAGCATTACATTTTACAGTAAGGTCTCTGATAATCTGCGACTGGTAAGGTCACAAATGTTATGATTAGGACATGAAAATGGAAGCAGACATAATACAAAATGCAATCACAACTCTCAAGGTTTCTGCTGGTTTGTATGGAGTTGGATGAAGCTCTGGTGTAATGAAGTGATGACCTTGGCACCTGGTTGGTCCATGTAGCTGCTTTTTGTTTCATGTCACATAGCAGCTTTCCCACACACACAATGACAATACAAGTTAGGAGGTAGATAAAATATTGTTTTCTCATCCCCATACACTGAAAATAATGAGGCAGCTGGTTCCCATGATGCCTGACTGGCCGGGTCCCCCTCCCCTCACCGGCAATCAAGTGGCGCACACACGCTTATTAAACCTTAAGCAGGCATTCACATATTGTTACACACACACACACACACACACACACACACGTACACACACACACACACACACACACGTACACACACACACACACACACGTACACACACACATACACTTCACCTAATGCTAATTTTTCAGCACATACCATCTGTCAAGAATGATTAACCTTTCCATCAATCACTGGTTTTTCCAGACACACATTTACAAAGCAGGCACATGCCGGCTCTCAGCTGTATTGAGTGAGAGCACCAACACATTCCTATAAACACAAAATAAAAAATTTAGTTTTTATCCTCAATGTTTCTTTATTTTAAATTAGTTCCTGCCACTGATACACGTTTATGGCTCTAAAACTGTTTCCCTAATTAGCTTCTTACAAGCAATGAGCTCCTACATGAACACAGTATTATTCGACATGATATTGGTATGATTAATTTACAACAAGAGAGATTTCTATACTTGTGATTTATCTCCGTTGGGGCTCTGTTGGAAACACACCAATCAGGTTTAAACAGCAGAAGACAACAGGTGCTGTCAGACGGTGAGCTTTATTGCTGCATCTGCTGCCCAGCAACATTTGTGTTCTGTATTTTGAATGGGCAGCAGCAAGGTGCAGCTCTGCAGCTCTGACAGCTGGATACCTCTGATGACTAGCTACACGTTGCTGGTGTTCACTTAGTTTTTGAGTCTGATGCTAAAAGAGGGAGCAGTTAGCATATGACATGATTAGTATAGCAAGATTTGCTAGGTTGTATGTTAAACATCATTAATCATCCCACTCTGGATTATAAAACGTTAAAGCTGATGTTGCTTCAAGACTATTTATGTTTTTTATTTTTATAATATGATTGTTACATGTGAATGTTTATGTGAATGTTGCTAACAAACAAGTCACAAATTATAGATGCAAAAATTGACAATTGTCCAACAGTGTATGATATAGAGCGACTAGTAAATAAGGGGGTGTTATTGGACATACAGTCTTCATCAATAGATGAAGTTCGCTCAGTTGTCATGGAGACGTATCCATTGACATTTATACTGTCATTGACTACAGTTCAGTGTTTAACACCATTGATCCCTCCAGGCTCGTCACAAAGGACCTGGGATTAAAGACCTCACTGTGCATGTGCATCATTGACTTCCTGACATATAGACCCCAGGCGGTGAGGCTGGGCAGTCACACCTTTTTCACACTCATCCTTAACACCGGAGCACCCCAGGGCTGTGTTTTCAGTCTCTTGGTATACTCCCTGTACACACATGCATGTGTAGCCATTTTTGACTCCAGCACCATCATCCCGTTTACTGATGACATTGCTGTGATCAGCTGGATCACAGACAACAATGAAAAGGCCTACCTGAAGGAAGCAGAAGACCTGACCTGCTAGTGTCAGTATAACAACTTACTCATGCATGTCAGTAAGACTTAAGAGCTGATAGTGGACTTTTGAAAGAAGCAAGGAAAGATCTACACCCTAATATCAACAGGTCCTCAGTGGAGAGGCTGGACAGCTTCAAGTACCATGGTGTCCAAATCAATGAGGGTCTGACCTGGGCACTGCATACTGACTCAGTAGTGAGAAAGGCAAGGCAGAGACTTTTGGGAGAAACTTCCTTTTATCCTCTTTAACAATAAGGGATTAATTCTCCTGCATCATCAAGAGCATTCTGACATGGAACATCTGTGCGAAGAGTGATTTGTCCCTCTGATCAATAGGCAATACCCTATCCTGCCCAAAGGATATTTACACCAGACGCTACACGAAAAAGACTAGGAGAATCATTAAAGATCCAAACCACCTGGATAACAGCCTTTTCTCCCTGTTGAGGTCAGGAAGAAGGTACCAGAAACGCCAGGCCAGCACTGAGATGGTAAGGAAGAGCTTCTATCCTCAGACCACTAGGATCCTAAATGAGGTCACTGCCTCATCAAGTTTCTTCACTCATCCAGTCAACTTGCTGTTGTTTATTCTCAGATGGGATACATTATGCTCTTAAAGATCCTTTGGGTTTTTCTTAAAAGCATGAGTGTATTTGTTAACATACTGTATGTTTACTGTATGTGTATTTACTGCTGACACACAACTGTATTTGCACCGTAGACTGGAAAAATAAGATTTGCAGTGCAAGAGCAACCAGAAAGGCATCCTAATATTTTAAGCCTAACCTGTGAGTGTGTGTGTGTGTGTGTGTGTGTGGTCTTGTTTAACTATATCCGTGGGGTCCAAAAACCGGGAGTCCAGTATAAAAGTCCAGTCCAAAATGCTGAACCCCACAACTTTAAAGGGCTGAATGAGGGTTAAAACTTGGTTTTAGGATTAAGGTTATAATTAGGTTATGGTTTGGCATTTAGTTGTGATTGTTAAAGTTAAGATAAGGGGCATGGGAATGCATTATGTCAATGGCAGGTCCTCATAAAGATAGTGCAACAAACATATGTCTGTGTGTATGAGCACATGATTTAATGTCCTGTTGTGTCCTTGACTATAGCTGCCTTGCAGCTACTGTTTGGGAATTTGTAGTTAAGTGCAGACCGGGGAACTATGTACGATTAGATTGTTTGAGAAAGATAACACCCTTCATTTATGGGACAATACTGAGTTTAAACAAGCCAAACCAGAGGACGGAGGATGCTGCTGGAATTCTCTTGGTTTTAGAGTTCAGATATGTTTGATTACATTGTTAAAGGAGCCCTGGGCAGGACTTTTATATAAAGCTACAAATGTTCATCCTAAATCGCAAAGTAGAGCAGCTTTAAAAAGAACTCCAAACTAAATGAGACACAGAGGATTTGGTCTGCATTTTACATTGTTGTTATCAGTAGGAAAAGAACTTGGTGTCCTCCAACCCACATATACTAAATGGACAGCCTCAGCGTTAATATATAAAGTAAACAACAGAGTATTGTGTAATTGACACAGCTGAGATTTTTGCATTTAAAGAAAAGGTAATAATTGGTGAACATAAATCATTTTCTTTTTAAGTTAAACATTTCATAATTTTCAAAAGTTTAAGCAAAGCACAACTTTTTCTTAAAGAGATAAGTCACAGCTCCATCAGGTGAAAGCTGGACTTTACTAACAGCTGTGGCAAGTATTGTCCAGCCATGTGCCATTTACTGATATTATGTTCCATAATTATTTGGTATTAAACCCCTATAAATTGCCAAGGCACACAATTGCTTAATTCAACTGTAGACCACGCACTATAAACTACAGATGAGTTTTAATGGGAGTGCAGCTGAGACAGCTACTGTACTGTCATTTCATTCAGTTGTCGGGTTGCAGCTCTGAGGCCAAAACTGTAGGAGGTGCATGATGCAGTGTCACTGACCCAAAGGAAGCCCAATTCCAAGCTTCTTTTACATTCCACTACATTTGCAAATTTGCAGGCATCCAGTTTGCTCAGTTGGTAGAGTGGCACCCATATATAGAGGTTTACTCCTCAACGCAGCGGGTCCGAGTTTGACTCCTACCTGCAGCACATTCCTGCATGTCTTTCGTCTCTGCTCTCCACTTTTATGTCTTCAGCTGTCCGGTCAAAATAAAGGCCGAAAATGTCCCGAAAAATCAAAGAAGAATGTTAATTTCCATTTCTGCTATAAAATATTGTCAGATGCACCAAGAAAACTAAAGACACTGCATGTTGTCTCTTTCCAGCAGAAGCAGAGAGGTTTTCCATGTGCAACCTGTGTGTATGCCCCCCTGGAGTTGTGCCTTTCGAGTCCAAAACAACTTAAAACAATTAAGTTGTGCAAATCACACAGCTCATTAAATTGTATTCATTTCGTTTAACATGTTTTTTTGTATGATAATATTACACAAGATTGTTTTGGGCATGTTTAACCAGTGACTGACAGGTCCCCTCTAAAGTGGCCTACTGTCAGGTTCAAGGCTCCACCATTTGTCTCGGTCTGGCTGATTCAGCTCCAAAAGTGAAACCATGACCAAGACCATGAACACAATCTGCCCTCTTCAAATCCTCCATTTAGAAAGGTCTTACAAATTTTATACATACACACATTTTATACTGACTATGATTAAAGCGGATTGTTTTTGGAAGTCAGAAGTCAGTATGTGTCGCAGTGCTGGCGTTGGTTGGTAGTAGTGTTCAATTATTTCAATAATGTATCCCAATTGCCATTCCTACCATCACATCGGAGGTTGTCTCCATCTCTGGCAACACAGCAGCATCCTGAGTAGCAGGTGAGCAGCATTTCCATTACGTTTGACATCCAAAATTCAGTGTCTGTCTCACACAAGCACACACCGCAAATTAACAACACAAGCTGACAGGCGCACAGAGACACAAACGTGCTCGCGGCAGAGTTGCGTGTCATATGAATACTTTTAACCATAATGTGTTTATCAGGAAGTGGCAGTCGGAAAAAAAGTGATTTTGGTTGAGTGTGTGTGCATGTGCTCAGTGGACACACTGATGTTGCTTTTTATAACATTTTACAGTTGGCTGCATGTATCAAGACAGGAGGGAAATTAACAGCTTGAGGTGTGTGAGTGATGCTTCTTCAGCTGCTGCTCTGTGTGTGTGTGTGAGTTGTGTGTGTGTGCGTGCGTGTGTGTGTGTGCATGTGTATGTGTGTGTGAGAGAGAGAGAGATAGATACTGTGGTAATACATTTGAAAGAGAGCGAGAGATGCTTTCCTCTTAGAGGTATGGTATGTAGCCCTGATCAATTGTCTGGTGAAGTTCTGAAGTCAAAACTTTGCAAAAGTTTTCAGACAGGCCATAACACGGTCCACCTACCAGAGCACATAAGCCGCGCTGTCTATTACTCAGCAATCTCTCTCCCATGCTCTCACTCTCTCATAGTGTATAGGTCCCATATTTTCCTGCATGCTCTGAAGACAACAGATAACTATAGTAGAGCTGCTTGTTTGGTAAAAATTCAGTCCACTTCTCAGAGCACTATTTTCTGGAGGAGCTTTAGATAACACTTGTTTTTTAATATTATCTGTCTAAAAAGATGTGCTCTTAGAGGAATAACTCACAAAATCTATCTTCTGAGTATCAAATCCTCTCCGCTTGCAGGCTTGACAGGTGGCTCTGAAAAGTTTGTAGCTTGCTTTTTCGTAGAGATGGCAGCTTTAGTCAGCTTGGAATCACAGCGGGTAGTGCCCAATAAGACCAGAATGTAGCACAGTGAAATTGGTGGCGCTGGAACCATGCTGATGCAATAAATACTGTACATTTTCTCTCAGTTGCTAGACAGTTAACACACTTCAAGAACATTTATTTGTAGTCCACGGCTGTCACACGACTGACTGAAAACCATGCCATTTTGTGGACGAGTGGACTAACAGGATTGTGAATATTGGTTAATACGATACATCTAACACCTTGTTGCATTTTTCCTTTATTGGATAACAGTTGAGAGAGAGACGGGCACACTAGGCAACAATAGCCAGGTTTGAGCACAAAAACTAAAAAAAGTGTTTGCATGTGGGACTTTAAGCATTAGCTAATCACATGAAATAATCAAATAATGACTATGGGACCAATTTAATAAGGAATGATATATGATGGCAAGTTACCATTAAATATTTTATAAATAAATAGAATCCTGTCACACCTTACTGTTAGAGATCATATGGAGAACAGATAGATAAGACGACATACAGATCAACAGTGGACCAATGGATTGTGGATGGTGCAGGAGTAGTTTGAAACATGTATGAACATTTTGACAAATGTTTTTTCAGCCATGATTCACCATTGGGATCTATAGTTACTGTGAATTCCTATCTCACTACAGCTGTCTTTCAAGCCTTCAGGGGGCATTTTATACTCAAAAGACAGATTTGCAGTGGCGTCCTCCTTTAACACCACCTGAAGAGTAACAGGTCACAATGACCACTGTAGCACTAATGCAACACTGATGCTGGACAGACATAATGGCGGAGTTGCACAGAGCATCCAGCTACCTGTGTGTCTGTGTTTCCATTCTGGCAGGTGTGTGAAGCCTCGTCTTTTGGAAATGATTGAGTAACAGTAATGTTACTGTGTGGATATTGGAGTCCATTAGTTTTGCATGTGTACAATGTGGGAGCCTGACAAATCCTTTTATATCGGAGAGTGTGCATGTGTGGGTGTGTGTTTATTTGTCTGGGATCACATATAGCTTTCAGACATGTTTATCTTCAACATTAGTGTGTGTCCGAGAGTGTGTACGTGCGTGTACTGCGGAGTGTGAAATCCCATTAAGCGTGTTAAAACCCTCTTTGGCCTAGTGCCTGCTCAGAGAGGGAGAGACTACACACATACACACTCACACACACACACACACACACACACAGTTATCGCACCTGAGTGAGTGTTTGTTTTTCTGTGCCGGCCTGTGTGTATGTGTGCACACTTCACACCATCAACACTGTTGTCTGTCTCAGACCTCACACAGGTTTTAGCTCTTTACCTCATCTTATCGGCAGTCTTTTTCAGTGTTAAGTGTTACATAATAATTATAATCAATGACTAGATTGATAAATATAAAAAAAGCAATCAGACATTAGTGAATTAAATTGAACTTAAAACAAGGTTTCTGGCTAGCTCACCTGGTTGAGCGTACCCCACGCACAGAGGTTCAGTCCTTGTTGCATCGGCCGTCGGTTCAGTCATGTCATCCCCCTCTCTCTCTCTCTCTGCTTTCCTTACTTAATCTGTCCTATCGATAAAGGCAATAAAAAATCCCTAAAGAAAACCTTTAAAATAATAAATAATACATTTAAAGTAAATGAATGAATGAAAAATGTAATTTAAAACATTTTCATCAATATTATTATTTTTTTTTTTTAATCCATCATTCACATAACTAAGAAAATACACTAAGTGGCTAAAAGTATGTGGACAACCAAAAGTTACACCAGTGTGATTTATGTTGACATTTAGATTTAGATCACTCTTTTTGCTGCTATGCCCCTCTGAAAAGGCTGCCACAAGTACACAAAAGTACACATATCTTTGTCCGTATAGAGTCAAATTATTATTTCAGTGCATCAATTAAATGCAATTATATGTAGTCTAGTTGAGGTTCAGAGTTCCTTTCATTCATCTTGATCTTGGATCATGGTCAAATTCGTTGTCCTTAACATTTTCTCCAGAACAGCTGGATCAGCTGGATCGAATGGACCCTGACGTGAGAGTGTTTTGTAAGCTATGTGAAGTATAGTGTGTTGTATATGTAATTATCCCAGCACAATTGAGACTCCATACCAACTGGCCACATTTTAGTTTGAATTTGACCAAAACAAGCACAACAGCAAGCATAAAAAAATAATACTTATATGCTATACTGTATTTCCACTCTAGCCCTTGTTTTCATTTTCTCCGCTCTCTTTCATGTAGCTCTGACTATTTCCACCACTGCTTCCATGTCCCGGTTCTCTTCTTTTTCCTTTCTCCTCTCTGAATACTAAATGCATTATGTAACCATACATTGCTTCACATCCATGGCATCTCCCATGTTCACGTCTCTCTGCAGGGGAGTGACAAGTAGAGCACCGCAGGGCCGATGGAGGAGATTTATATCAGCAGTGCCTATTATTCTGGCATAACCCCCACACTGCAAAGACAGAGATGGACAGACAGACAGACTCTGTCAGAGACAGATGATACAAAGATGTTGTACCGTGATGAGAAAAATAAGTGAGCTTTCTCTCTCTCTATCAACAACACAGGCTGGGTAGCATGCAGTGTAATATTTCTATAATAGAAATGTCCGTCACACTCCGTGTTTCCATATCTCTTATAGAAATGTCCATCACTCCGAGTATGGATGTCAGCTCAACCCCCAAAACTCCACCACCCTTCAACCCCCCTACCCCCTCCTTTAAAACCCCAGAGGAGAGGGAGAAAAGACGTTTGCTTTCGCTCACCATCAGGGATGTGTGATGTTGTGTGATGTTGAAGCCTTATTTCCGTAAAAATCAATCACTCTGATAGAGCGAGGGGGGGGTTGTAAAACGGAAGGAGTGAGGTTGTGTGAGAGTGGGAGTCAAAACAAATTAAATTCTCATAGATGTCTTTGAATCGTGTGGACGGCAGACAGACGCACACTCGCTCTCTCACGTCGTGAGAGGTGTAGTTGTACTTCCCTTGAAGCAAGCTTCTTTTATGTCTGACTCTCTTTCACTCGCGTAGACTACCTCCTTTCTCCTTTTTCTTTCCTCTTCACTTCTTTTTGCTCTGTAATCTAATCTAATCCACATGACTCACTTTCATCGATTGCACAAATCTAATGTGTCATTTATGTCCTGTAAAGTGTGTCTGTGTTTGCGTTTGTTAGTGCATATACACCAGGGGCAGTTTTGTACTGCCCAGAACAGTCTCTGTAATTTGGTTTGATGTGAAGTCCCAAGACACTGAGTAAAGATTTGTTCTTCACAAGCTCGTCAACAGTTTGACATCTTTGCGTCCTGGGGAATCAATAAGCTTCATAGTAAAAAGACCGGAGAAGGGAACTCTCTTTTTTTGGTTGATCTATATTTAAATAGGTTATACCTTCTGAGATCCAAAAATCTGCAAGGGAAACCATACCAACGAGGCGGAAGCCTACCGTAGATGAAGTTTGAAATAAATAATACACAGAGGAGAAGGTTCTGGGGACAGACCGACTGAGAGACAAAGGCCTAGCATCCGAAAAAAAACACACAAAAAAAACAACTTAATCACAGCAATGAGAACTCACATGGATTCATCTCACACAGCTCCAACGAAGGCTTTGAACTCCGACAGAGAAATGAGTTTCTGAATTTTCAAGCTTTTAAGTAGACACATTTACACGATGATGATGAAATCATAAAGACTGTCTCGCACATCACTGTCAGGGCTAGAGGCAACAAAGGAAAACATTGTACACTAACGTCCATATTTCTGTGTTACATAAATACCTAAATTATAAGGGGAGCAATCCAAAAATAGCAGTATAAATCAACATACAGCATTGAGAGAAGCTTTGTATGACAGCATTTGCAGAGCAAAAGGACAGTGTTTCAAAGTAAAATCAAGAACTTTGCAGTTGGAAGCATGGAAAACATCAAAGTTCAACTGAAATTTGAATTCTCTGTACTTTTTGGGTAAGGAAATGAAACTATAAACAGCTACTGTGCATAATCTTCCGTTTTGCAACGGAGGATGAGGCCGTTTTTGGACATACAGTATTTGTGGGAGCAGCTTCTAAGGGTTGGCCTCTCGAGGGGCCTTTCCTATGGATTTGATAACATATAAGGGCCAGAGACGTGCTATCAACTTCTGTGGTGCATGTCTTCACCCTGCATAAACTACAAACGTTAATACAAAACGATTGTTCTGCTTTTTCAACAAGCCCACTGTTATTTATTTATGACACCTGGGGTCTGTTTCAGAAAGCAGATTTAGTGAAATCTCTGAGTCTCTGAGTTTGTAAACCCTGAAATGAGGGAAACTCTGGGATTTCTGTTTCAGAAAGAGCGGTAACTTAACCTGAGAGTCAGTTACTATGGTAACTGAGCCTGTGAACCTAAGCTGGCCGGGAGCAGGTTTTCTTCAATAAACCTCAAGTTTCTCTCAGTCTCCTCCCTTTGACACAGCGCTCTTTCATTTCCTTATTCATTCATTCTGTCTGTATCAGGCACATTTTAGCACAGTTTGTAATCTGAATGAATTAATAAACGTTTTGGTTTATTAACCATGTCAGGCAGACTATAAAATGTTTTTGTTCCGAACATGGCATTTCTTGTGTCGATGATCCTGTTGATGAAGAAGCTGTAAACATACCTCAGGAGATGATATTGAGGCCCCGACTATAGATGCATTTTAATTTTCAGATAACTTCTTCTAATAACATCTATTTGAGCGGTGTCATTTTTCTTCCCAGTCTATCAGTTCTGTAACCTACTTAACCTTATTCAATTCAATTCAATTTTATTTATAGTATCAATTCATGACAAGCATTATCTCGAGACACTTTACAGATAGAGCAGGTCTAGACCACACTGCAGAATTTACAAGGACCCAACAGTTCTAGTATTTTCCTACAGAGCAAGCAACAGTGCGACAGTGTTGAGGAAAAACTTCCTTTTAGGCAGAAACCTCGGTCGGACCCAGGCTCTTGGTAGGCGGTGTCTGACGACCGGTTGGGGTTACAATGAAGAGTGGCAATAACAGTCACAAAAAATAGTAGTATGTAGTAGTTCTTTGTAGTAGTTCATGGCATAGCAGGGCACTGTGCGGCGTTACAAGGCACAGCAGGACGTAGCAGGGCACAGCAGGGCATAGCAGGATGTAGCAAGGCATTGCAGGACGTGTAGCGGGACCATGGCGACAGCTGCAACCATGATTTTGGGGCCTCCCTGATCCAAGGAAACACGCTGGGGGAAAAAGAACATAAGGACTCCGGGGAATGACTCCCCGGAGCTAGGTTAGTAACAAGCATTTCTGGGACATGGATGCACATAAATGGAAAGATAGAGGAGAGAAGAACTCGGTGTGTCAAAGGAAGTCCCCCAGCAGTCTAAAACTATAGCAGCATAACTAAGAGAGACAGGTTAAAGAGAGGAGCCTGGCCAGGCCAAAACTCTCCCCAACCAGATCCCATCCCTCTGTCTAGAGGAGATGGGAAGGGAGAGAGAGAGAGATATCCATCCCTCTGTCTGGAGGAGGTGGATGAGAGAGAGAAAGAGATCTAGCCCTCTGTCTATAGGAGGTGGATGGGAGAGAGAGAGAGAGAGAGACATCATCCCCCTGTCTACAGCCATCCCTCTGTCTAGGAGGTGGATGAGTGAGAGAGAGAGAGATCCATCCCTCTGTCTAGAGGAGGTGGAGAGAGAGAGAGAGAGAGAAAGAGATCCATCCCTCTATCTAGAGGAGGTGGATGGGAGAGAGAGAGAGAGAGAGAAAGAGATCCATCCCTCTATCTAGAGGGGGTGGATGGGAGAGAGAGATCCATCCCTCTGAGACGAGGTGGAGAGAGAGAGAGACATCATCCTGTCTAGAGGAGGTGGATACATCCACCCTTCTGTCTAGAGGAGATGGATGAGTGAGAGAGAGAGATCCATCCTTCTGTCTAGAGGAGGTGGATATATAGAGAGAGAGAGATCCATCCCTCTGTCTACAGGAGGTGGATGAGAGAGAGAGAGAGAAAGAGATCCATCCCTCTGTCTAGGATATCCCTCTGTGGATGAGAGAGAGAGAGAGAGAGAGAGAGACATCATCCATCCATCCCTCTGTCTAGAGGAGGTGGATGAGGAGGATCCATCCCCCTGTCCAGAGGAGGTGGAGAGAGAGAGAGAGAGAGAGAGATCCATCCCTCTGTCTAGAAGAGGTGGATGAGAGAGAGAAAGAGAGAAATAATTACATTTTATTTATATAGTGCTTAATCACAACAACTTATCTGTCCTCATTTCACTAACATCACCTATTGTGGAAAATTTTTATCTCAGTTAGCGCTCGCCATGACAATGACAAATACTTCTTTTTCTGTAAATACTTCACAATAAAAAACACTACTTGTTTTGCCAGTTAAATGCTTTTTAAGTGAAACACCAGCAGAAGGAAATGTTGGGTTTGCAGTAGTCTAACATTGCCAGACCTTCTTCCAAAGTGCTTTGGAGGATGGTCTGGCAGGTCCACACAGCATTCTGGGATGGGAGAAAAATGTGCTCTGGTTTGTTGGCATTTCTTTAAACCAATCGTCATTGCACTAAGCGTTGGACAAAACCACGGTGCCGCTGCAAAATAGCCTTGGTAAGGAACTTGTTTCTAAGTTTAAAATTCCAACACAAAGAAAGCAGAAGGTAACGGACATCCAGCCAAAAACAAGGGAATTTGCGATGGCCCCAGAGCAATCCAGGAAGTAGATGTCTTGGATATAAACTAGGATTGCATTGACAATAACTCACAACAGCTCTGACACTGTGTAAAGAGACTGAACAGCAAAAGCTGAGGCTGATATTAATGAGATCAAATTGCACTGGATAAGATGCATTCATCGTTTCATCTAAATTCAGCATTGGAATGGCAGACTGCCACTACCAATAAAAACCTAAATAACATGTATACTTTGAATGGTTATGCATAAAAACACAAACTTTAAAGAGTATCAAAAATGGGGTTTGATTTCATCAAATTTTAAGGGTTATAAGTTTAAACTGCAGACTGCATTCTCATGCCACATTTTAACAAATCATATTTTCCTGATTAAGTTCCTGGCCAGTAAACAGAAGCTGGCATTATTCTCAGAGGACTTTAGCTTAGATGCAAATACAGTATGGATATAACACACGCAAGCATGCACGCACGCAAACACACACTGGAGTATATACTGTATAATAGTGTTATGGTTCATTTGTCTTTCTGCTTTTCCTTCACCTTCATATTTCTGTTGATGGCTTGCAGCTTTGTTGGGGGCTGCTGTTTTCCACACTAGTTTCCAATAGTTTGACGCCTAACTACACACTAAGACACACTAAGTGAACTTTGCTGTGTGTTACTGTTTCATTGTCCATGTATTTGCAAATATACTGTTAATGTGTGCCTGTTATTAATGTGCTCATATTTCTGCCTCGCTTACAACCTGCCCAGGAGTGTAACCCATTTCCTAAGTGCTGTTCATCAGTCACATAGGATGGGGTGTGTGTGTGCCTGTGTGTGTATGTGAGTGTGCATGCATGCTTCCGTGCATGTGTGTGTCTGCATGTGTGTGTGTGTGTGTGTGTGTGTTTCTGTTATGTGCTGATAAAAATCTATTACAGAATAATACATTAACAATAATTCTGACTCGACACAAATTTGGTTTTATTTAGTTTCATTCCACTAATAATAACATCTTACACAAGGTATTGTTGTCTGGTAACACAGTGGCAAGAAACCCGTCTGATCATACAGATTTTATGATCATACAGATTTTAAACAAACCTCCAGATTAGCAGTTTAGTTCATTAACAGGAACACAATTTACAACTAACATCCTGGTACAACTTTGACCTGCTGTAGTTGAGCATGCACATGGTTTTGTTGTCCAATGAGGAATAATTAGTGACATTTTTGGTGTGCTCACATAAGGATTTACTTCCAAATAAAGTGAATTCAATGATCCGACTAAACAGTTTACTGTCTAACTGTTGTAGCAATGTTACAGAGAGAGCGAGCTCTGAGAATATGACACCTCTCTCATGACTGTACTGTACGTTAAATACAAAGCTACAGAAAAAAAGAATGTTGAATAGTATAAAGAAACACGGGGGAACAGCTATAGTCTACTAATATGTTGTATCTCATTGTTTTAATCTGTACAAATACTGAAGTGTAAAAACAATGAGCTGAAGTTTTACGGGGAGGTATGTGCCGGGCTAATTCTTGCTTGGGAACCCCCAGAGAAATGAACAACAGCTTAGAAAGAGCATACCTTAACTAAAGCTGCAAAATCCTCTAATTTGGGTGTTTTGATAAAAGCATTGTGAAGGTTTTAAGACATCTAGATTCATTTAATCAAAGGACACTGGTATTTGTTTTTGGATGTCTTTAGCTGCTTTTAAATTTGTGTGTGTATGAGCTAAATAAAACAGGAGTGTTAGATAGAAAAACACACTCCTGTTGGGAGGCTCAGTGCCCTCAAAAGTGTTTGGAAAAAGTGACGCACTGCTATTGTTTGTGTGTATCAGTCACCAAGCCCAGATCTTAACACTAGGTTTTTTCCATACATTTTTTTTCTTCAGAAATCACAATATATCTTGAAACCCGTCTGGCCACAGTGCTTTACGTCACCCTTTCAGTATAGCAAGGTTAGAGTCCACCTCAGTCTCCAACCATATGACAGTTTGTACACTATAAATCTTTGAGTGTGACAAGACTGGAAAGCGACCTGGTCACGATGCTGAGTGCTGGAATATTGTATGCACAGAGAGCGTGGTGGGGGGAAAGCAATGAATGATGCAAAATGGAAAAGAGGCCGAGAGACTCTTAACAGTTCCTGCTGCGTATATCACGTTAGCAACTACAAGGGTATTTACTACAAAAAGAGGTCAAGTGAAAGTACTGCTACTGTATCCCTTTCTGCTCTCTGATGCCCTGCATTCCCGTTCCATCTTCCGGCCCTTCAGCTGACATCACTTTACCTCGGTACTAAAAGAGGTCAGGCGGAAATCAGTCACTCTGCATGTTAACAACATTGTGTGGTCTCCCCGCCTGCTTTGCATCCTCGCTACACCCCCATGTTCTCAGTTCTCAACGGTTTGTTTACCCGAGCTTAACCCTTGGTCAGCAAATTGGACATTTCCTGTGCATATGTGTGTTTGTTTGTTTTCGTTGTGTAGCTGGCAGCACTTCCTACCCTTTCTCCGGTGGCCTAACTGGGTAGTTTGTCTCATGCTATGTGGAAGGAAGTCTCACCATCAATTATAGATTCCGCTGACTGGGTGGAAAAGCTTTTGCATTTGCATTTGTGCACACACCTACAAGCACCAGTGTACATTTGTGACGTATAGAGCTTAGATGAAGTCAGAACTTCTTCTCGGTTCTAGAGAGAAGGAAAGAGAAAAACATTAGCAATAAGACAAATTACTCTGTGTGTGTGTCTGTGTGCAACAAAAGAGAAAGTTTAAAAAAAAAGCCCTGTGCTATTGTTACTGCAGCCTCCTAATTTGAAAAAATACGTTCACTTAATTTCACCTATTTATTGCAATCTTGTTTTTTTGGAGATGTGGAGAAGGAAGGGCACATGCTCATACAGCGACAGGCAGCACATCTGTGTCAGTGTTTGTCTATGTGTTTATACTAATCTCGACTTGAATGGATCTGGACTGATCAACAAGGTGGAATTGATAAGATCTATGTTTGTCTATGTCTATGTTTGCAAAACCATGGAGCTTACAGTGTGCTTTATACTTTGGTTGGCATTTCAGCTCTCGCACCCAGCTCGGATTCAAAATAGCAGAGAGTTTATTCTGTGATGGAGTAAACCGCCATTAGTTTGTTCCCCTGAACTAACCTTCCTTTGTCTTGTCTTATTCACTGATCATATGAATGATCAGAAAAACTATAGCAATGCTCTGCCACATAAAACAAGGAAGCAGGGTAGAGACGGTGGCATAGTTCAGAGACTACGGAGCTCTCTCATATTCCTCTACCATCCATCATCTTGACTAATGCATCTATTTGAAACAAACTGGATCAACTTCAAACCCATGTTTGGTTTCAACACAAATTTAGAAGCGCATGTTTGTGAGCGTTTTATTAAAACTTGGCTTTCGGAAAGAGATTCAAATGCGGAAATGTCCGTTGATGGATTCGGCGAGCAGATCCGCCTTGACCGTGATGACACTGGTAAATCACAAGGGGGGGGTGTTTGTTTGTTAATGATAGATGGTGCAAAACAGCCGATGTCAGAGAGAGACTGTGCACTAAACACGTTGAGCTACTGTGTCTCTACGCCCACACTACCTCCACTGGGAATTCCCACAGATATTTGTTACCATTGTGTACATTCACCCAAGAGCTAATGAGGAGGAAACGTCGGAGTCTGTACGTAAAGTAACCCAGAGGCTGCAATCCATATCTCCAGATGCGGCCATACTTCTGCTAGGTGACCTTATTAACTATTCATTAAAAGAAAACTCAGAAGAATTTCTGCCAATACGTTACCTGCTCAACCAGGCATAGCAAGACTCTTGACATGTGTTATGGTTCTGTCAAAGGAGCATTCAAGTCCCTCCCCCTACCCCCGCTGGACAGGGCTTATCACAATTGTGTGCAGCTCCTACCAGTACTGTCAGTACTGTATATCGTTTTGCCCTCAGGAGGTGTAATATCATTACAAGACAGATCAGCACTTGGACCGAGGATTCTACCCTGAGTTTACAGGGATGTTTTGACTGCACAGACTGGGACATGTTTAAGGACTCTTGCAGTGACATTGATGAGCTGACCAACGTCATCAGCAGCTATGTGACCTTCTGTTAAGACAACAAAGGTAATTAAGCTGAAAGCAGCGTTGGACAGGCCCTTGCTCCTCTGCACGTGTCGGGGTTCTGGCAGATGCTGCTCCTTGCGACCGTGCATTTGCGCGGCAGTCAAACACTGTAAATTCACCAATGAGAAGGGAACTCTCTGCTGAGTTCAATGATACCTCACACAAGACTCTACGTCATACAGTTCATTAGCTGTGAAAGGGGGCGTGGCCAACACATAGGGGTCGGGGCAAACCTTTACCAATAACAAAGGAAGTCTCTGCTGAGTTCATTGATACCTCACATAAGACTCCACCTTAAACGGTTCAAATGTTATGAACGGATGATTGTTGGTTGCCGGCGGGGGGCGCTTTGACCAAAAGTCAATTTTGGCCTACAAATGTCCTCAGGCCTGGACTCTTGTCAATCAAGAGAAATTTCGGCCAAATTGGACAATGTACACTAAAGTTACAACAACTTCTTCGTTCATCAATAAATGCTCAAAATGGCCACCACGCTAAGCCCACACTGTTGGACTAAAAGTTTTTCTTTTAATAAATGTTCTTCTTGGTGTTGAGATGGTATAGACCAAATTTGTAGTGCATCGGATGAAATCTCTAAGAGGAGTTTGTTGAAGTATAGCACCTTGACTTTTAGGCCTACTTCCTGTTGCCATGACTTTGAGTAAATATCTGCCTGTATATGTCCTCAGGGTTGAAGCAAATTGGACAATGTACACTCAAGTTACACCCACTTCCCGCCATGGCCATGCCCTATGACAAAAAGTTTTTCTTTTAATTTCTTTTAATCTAAGACCAAATTTTGGACT
Source organism: Etheostoma perlongum (assembly GCA_026937815.1). Taxonomy (NCBI): domain Eukaryota; kingdom Metazoa; phylum Chordata; class Actinopteri; order Perciformes; family Percidae; genus Etheostoma; species Etheostoma perlongum. The sequence continues at coordinate 27,260,479 of CM049372.1, read as the reverse complement.
TTCAATTCAAAATGGCGGACAACCTGTGGGGTTTAGGGTATGGCTCCAATGAGCTTTTTTGTGCATCTTGACATGCTACATATGTGAACCAATTTTTGTTTGTCTCTTTTAAATGTACTGCAGGGGCTCAATTTTTTTACAACTTTTGTAGAGGGCGCTAGCGAGCCATATTATGTGCGCCTATTCCTGAAACCTTTAAAATACGTACATTTTCACCAGAATTGATGCGACCACCAATTTTTGGTCAGTTTTTGAGTGCCCCTCTAAAAGGTGATTCATTTGCCGGAAGAAAGGAAAGGAAGAATTCCTTCACTTTCAATAGGGCCTTCGCCGCTGTCGGCGCTCGGGCTAATTAAAGGAATTTCCTAACAGCAAGCAATGGGTTTCAAAATCTCTGAAAACCCTGTTAAATTTAAAAAGAAGGGCATTTTGATAGAGCAACCTTACATAGTTGAACAGTCCTAAAAAAAGAGATCAGGAGTGGAATAGGTTGTGCTACACAGAACCATCAAGGAGAAGCTGGAAAGAGAATTTGCTAACAATAGGCTGGGGTTTGCCTGGAATGGTTTAAAAACTAGTGTAGGTCAGAAAGCAACGGCAAAAATAAAGTGACTCTTGATGGTTTTAATTCTGACTATCAATCAAATTGGCACAGTAGTTTAATAAGTTTTATCTCAGGTTTGATTGCCTTAATTTTAATAGAGAAATTGTAAATTTGAAAAAGAAGCTATCCAGTTCGGGACCTATTTCCTTTGATGTTCTCTCTGTGGCAAAATCTTTTAAACACTCTAAAGCTGGGAAAGGCCCAGGTGCTGATTGTATAAGTAGTTGACTGCTTTCCTCCTGTGCTGACAATTAGCCCCTGTTTTTCACCATATCTTCCAGCTGTTAACGTACAGATGGTGCCAAACAGTTGGAAGCAGTCGATAGTCATCCGTGTGGCCAAAACAACTATCTCAAAGTTATTAATGATTTCAGGCCTGTGGCCCGGATTTGTCTTGTAATGAAGTCTTTTGAAAAACCGATAAGAGATATCCTTACCAGCTTATCAGTTTGCATACTAGAGCTGGCCGGGGAGTAGAAGATGCCACTGCGACCTTATTAAACCTTGTTTTAAAACATCTTGAAGGAAACAAAAACCATGCCAAGATGCTATTTGTTGACTTTTCGTCAACTTTTAACACAACCCGGCCCCACATTCTAATTGATAAACTTGTCAATAATTTTTGCTTAGATTTTAACATTGTAGGCTGGATTCTCGACTTTTTAACCCACTAACCAAAATACCATTTTCAAGGGACAGACTGTAGACTGCTGAAACCTAAAAATATCTTGGGACAAGATGATGAGCAACAAGATATTGAGTGTCCAACAGTGCAAATTATCAGACCTGTTCCATGGACAGATAGTCAGGAAAGCTAATGTTATTCCCACCCCTTATGTCCTGAGTTTTCAGTACTCCTTTATACCTGCAGCCATTTCCTTCTTGAAAACGGGTCAAGGGAGTAGTTTTCTTTAAACTAATGGCTACTTCATTTCTTCTTCTTTTTTTTCTTTTCTTTTTTAATTCCTAGGTTAGTTATACTGTATATTCTAGTCTGTTTACTATGTGTTGAGGATGTCATGGATGCTGATGTTGTTGACGATGGTCGTTGATTATATTGTGTCAACTTTGTAGGCTGATATGCACTTTTCCTATAGGTTACTTTGACGCTGCTATCCCTGCACCTTGTACTGGTATTCATTTGTCCTTGTACCATAAAGGCTGTGTTGCAGTTGGACTAGAACTTGTATGTATTTATGTTTATGTGTACTTGCTGCACACCTAACCGCCCTTTGGGGACACAAATAAAGTTTAAGTTTTTCTACACCATTCAACATATTTATACTGCATTTTATACCATTTGCAAACTATGTGCACAGGTTCAGTTGTTTAGAAGAAGCAAAAACACAACAAAACCGGAAGAAGAGATTGGTGCTAATAAAAGGGAAGCAAAGCGAGGGGAGTGAACGAGGTGTGTAACAATTTCCTGTAAGTGTAAGGCACATTGGGTTTACTTCTAATGAAAGGTACTATACAAATACAATTGACAGTGACAGTTCATATTTCTGTCTTTATTCTTTTAAAACACAAAGGCAAACACTGTTGAGGATCACCAGGTTGACAGACTAAAGCCAGTTGAGCAACGAGCTATCGAATGAACAAGAAGGGCCGAACAGCAGCGGTCTCAACCTATAATGCAAAGTAATACAGAAGCCAGAGTCATCAATACCAATAGTTTCATTAGTGTCAAATGTATTATTGTGTAGAGAAGAGCCATGTGTCATGATTTATGAGGTGAATTTATCATCAAAATGCTTCGAAATACATCTTCATTACCACCAAATGAATTGCCAAACGCTAAACATTTCTCTTCACTAACATGCACATTAACAACAGGGCCGCAAACGATAGAAATGTTATATTTGTGATGTGTATAACAGCAACAGAGATGCAAAGATACAGTATGATGCACTAAGACGGATGCTCATGTGTCCAGAATATTGAACATACACGTTCCACTAAAACAAGTCCCTTCCTGAGGCTATTTTGCAGCGACACCTGGGGTCTGTTCCAGAAAGCAGGTTTAGTGAAAGCTCTGAGTTTGTTAACCCTGAAATGAGGAAAACTTGAAGGTTAATTGACACCTGAGAGAGAGGGGTAACTCCAGCCCGTTTCAGAAAGAGAGGTAACTTAACCTGAGAGTCAGTTACTATGGTAACTGAGCCTGTGAACCTAACCTGGTCGGTAGCATTTTCTTCAATAAACCTCAAGTTTCTCTTAGTCTCCTCCCTCTGACACAGCGCTCTTTCATTTCCTCATTCCTTCCTTCTGTTTGTATCTTCTGTTAGCTGCATGAACAAAAAAACAGTGTTGGTTTAACTGTGTTAGACAGACTATAAAACGTTTTTGTTCCGAACATGGCGTTTTCTTGTGTCGACGATCCTGTTGATGAAGAAGCTGTATTACTTCGCAGAGAGTTTAACATACGTGGTTATTCATACGGAGATGATATTGACGCCCCGAGTATAGATGCATTTCCATTTCCAAATAACTACCTATTTGAGCGGTATCGTTTTTCTTCCCAGTCTATCAGTTATGTAGCCTACATAACCTGATCTGTCCTCATATCACTAACATCACCCATCGTGCACATGCTCTACATCCCAGGAGATTATTTCTGTCGTTATGTTTTTTTTTGCAAACGGCAGTTTTCTTTACAACATTGTTGATACGTAGCATATTAGTAAAGCCACTGTTTAGCTAGGCGCTGTCAGAAGAGTGTGACTCGGTCTGAAACGTTTTTTAAAAGTTAGCATAGAGTTCCCTGGACACAAACCAGTAAGAGACATTTAACAGGAGTTCCACAGTATTGCAGGTGAATGATGTAAACCCTTTGAAATAAAAGATTATGAATAATTATTCTGTTAATGATGGTGCTGTAGCCTCAGGATGGGATTAGTAGGCCTAGGACTTTTTCGCCAGCAGGATTGCACATAAACAAAATAGATTATAGGTTCAATACCATTTCACCAGCAATATTATACTTTATGATTAAATATGATATTTATACACTATATTGGAACTTACGCATTTACTTTTGTTAATTTTAATTTTCTCCCACGTAAATTCTCTCTTTTGCTACAGCCACTGTGTTGCTTTTCAACAAAAATACATGTTCAAACTCATTGTTTGTGCGCATACGTATTTCCACCGACCAGTTTGTTTGTGGTTGTTACCATGGTGAATCGTAGCATCATGGCTCCATTAGATTTTGGTAAAGGTACATTCATGGTACCTACTGTATCTAATATCCTGAAAAAACATTAATTTACAGAGCAAGTTCTTTGTGGAATAAAATCCCAAATAACATTAGTTCTATCATGGGAAGGGTACATTTTAAAAACAAATCCATAACAAATCATACCTTCACTTAAATTATTTATTATTCATGAGGTTTTTGATTGTGTGGTGAAAAGTGGTTGATGTGAGCTACCTTAATGGTTGCCATGTATTATACTGTAATATATAACTTTGTTTTTGTTTTGTTTTTGTTTTTTTTTAGTTCCAAGATATTTCTCTACTTTCTTGGTTTGCAATTGTTTTTATTTATTTAATTATTTTCTTTTGTTATTTAGCTTTGTAAGCAGATATTGTGTTTTTTCCCTTTCCTTCCTGTATATGTCATGTAATGTTTTAATATTGTCTGATTAAATGTTGTTTTGGACCCCAGGAAGACTAGTAAAAACTAGTAAAAATTAGACTATTTTAGGACTAAACACCCACAATACTAATGAAATTCCTCAGCCTCAGCTGTTAACGTACAGATGGTGCCAAACAGTTGGAAGCAGTCGATAGTCATCCGTGTGGCCAAAACAACTATCTCAAAGTTATTGATGATTTCAGGCCTGTGGCCCTGATTTGTCTTGTAATGAAGTCTTTTGAAAAACCGATAAAAAGAGATATCCTTACCAGCTTATCAGTTTGTCTAATGTACTAAATGTGTTTAGTGCAAAATAGCAATCGTGAGCATGCCAACATGCTAAATGAGACAGTGAACATGGTGAACATTATACAAGCATTACATCAGCACAAGGCCGCCAGCGTGGCTTTAGAATCTTTGTCTTGTTCAGACAGCAGGGATTACAGCTAAAAAGCTGGAAAGATGATAGAAGAGAGCGTTGGTCAACATCATGGTTAATGGAGCAAGTTGTTACGAAGTATAGTACATCTTCCTTATCTTAGAATTGACGTAATAAAACCCTTTTTTCTTCTGGAAAGAAAGATCAAAGAGACCCTCACTGAGAGATAAGAATGAGTCACAGAAGCCGGTGGAACAGCAGTTAGCCAGGATGTGACGTCAAGACTTTTGCTCTTTACAAGGACACAAAAAAAGTTCAGAGAAGCTTTGTCCTATTCTAAAAAAGCATTGCTCTCCTTCATAGATTAGAGGTGATACACCAGCACCTCTCTGCTTTGCAATTCATCTGTAATCAATAGGGAGGGAACATAAGCCAAAAGATGGCTGAGAGGAAGACCGGACCTTTTTCTCCTTCCCACTCTTTCACCCCCTCCATAATGTCACATCCTCTCTGCTACTCTTACAGCTGAGAAAAAGGCTCTGAAAGAGAAGAGGGAGCCACTATTCTAGCAAAAACCAGACAGTACACCCCTCTCTCTTCCCAGCCTCCTCTTTTTCTCACAGAATTACTGCCTCTTTCTCTCCTTAATGCCTAATACCTCCCCTTTACCTCACTCTTTGCTCCATCTCTCTCCCCTCCCCCAAACATCTTTCCTCACCACTCTCTTGCACCCACTTTTTCATTCTCCTTCATCCTCCTCCTCATCACTCCACAGCTCGCTGTGAGCCTCTTTCTTTCCCCCGCCTCTCCCTCTCTCTCTCCTGTTCCATCAGACATTAGCTTTTTTCCCCAGGAAGTGTTTTATTTAGAGCAGATTAATTAATTAGATACAGTATCTTAGTAAGGGCCATTCTTAGCCCAGGCCTATCAAGGCCCCAAGGCTTATGGTGTGGCAGAAAATGTGTGTGTACATAAATTCCAACAGCAACACGCTGAGTGCATTTTTAACATTTGCAGGTGCTTGTTGTGTATCTGAATCAATGTGCGCTAATTGGACTTGTCAAGAAAGGTCTTTTGAGTATAAAAGATGTGTGTGTGCATAGAATGTTGGGCGTATGTGTGCCAGACTGTTATATAAGAAGAAATAACTTCTATCTCATCGTGCTGGTAACAGGGTTGTGTTTGTTGGTACAAACCACTGTTTAATTAGCAAATCTTTTCTAACACTGTCCTCCCATCCCTCTCTCTCCCTTTCCCTCCAGGGACGAGTTCTCACACCAAGTACAGAGCATCAAGCAATGAGGAAGAAAGAAAAGAGGTGCTTGTCCAATCAGAGATGCAGATGGCCACAGAAGACATGATTACCAGCCAATCTGGCACCAGGACCACTTCCTCTTGCCAATTTATACACAACAAATCAAATGCGACCCCCTAATTAAACAATTGATACGGTTTACCTAGACACGCATACTGCCAATCAAGTGATACATCCTATGCCTGGCTCATTTCTACTATAATTAATCCTTAATTCTTCACACAATTGAAACTGCAATTTGTTATACGATTACAAGACGAGCTAAGGAGAACAACATTTTACCTTGCTGTGACTACACTTTGAGCACTACATACACAAATCTGATGAAAAAGGCAATATTACTGTACAAACAAGTCCTCACTCCCTTTCAAATGGCGCTAGCCTGCATGAATAAATGTTAGATGGCAAGCATCTCTGCTCGGCTTTCTCCAATGGATATTGAGACAACATCCCAAATGGCCCCGAGGACAGGACAGAGACGGCAGAGACAAAATGTGACTGGAGGTTCTTCATCAGTGGTCCTGTCCACAGCCAGCTCCTTCCTCTGTTGGCTCGCTCTGCTGTCAATAATGCGGTTGCCAATGGTAACAGCTGACTGCTGGCTTATCGAAGGCGAGAAAGGCTTTGTGTGGCTGGCTATCTGCAGTATGAACCAGCCGCCGTATGAGACCATCCCCTCCCACATTAACAGGTAAGGAAACTTACTTATACAAATATTTGTCAATATTATTTTGCCTCTTAGTCAAACATCTACAGCATTCCCATTTCTCTTAACAGCACTATTGTGGATCTGAGGCTGAATGAGAACAAGATTCGGTCGGTCCATTTTTCTTCACTCAGTCGCTTTGGCAACCTCACCTATCTGAACCTCACCAAAAACGATATCAGCTATGTGGAAGATGGAGCGTTCTCAGCACAATTCAACCTGCAGGTGAGCAATGACATAACGTACTTTTATACACATATTTATAGACGCACTTAATGCATATACACACAATGGAGAAAAGTGTATTCATCGAGTATTGTGTTTTGGTCAATTTTAAGGGATTTGGGTATGTTACTTTACTCCACTACATTTCAGGGGGAAATATTTCCCCCCATTTAGATTAATTTCAGAGTTACAGTGTTGGATAATGTTACAGTATAGGTAATGTTTTACACACAAAAAATTTGATTTGCATAAAAAAAATATGTAAAATTATCTCCAGTTTAACAAGCTAAAATGCAGCTTACCCATCAGCAGGCTAATAATCCAATTATGTATATATATATATATATATATATATATATATATATAGCAATTTATACGGTGGCCGATATGGGCAAACGCCCTGCAACTTCAGAAAACACATGCAAATAGACAAAACACAAGCAAATTAAGAAAACAACTTCATTAATTTCACAACACATGTGCAGCATTCAGAAAGCGTGCTGCATATATACACAACACAACCAAATACATGAACGCGATGCAAATAAAAAACAATGTAAAAAAAAGCACACAAACCCTGAAAAAAGAAGTGATGCAAAAAAAAAACCACTTCCTTAATTTGACAACACATGCACAGCATTCAGCAAACGCGCTGCATATACACACAATACAACCAAATACATAAAAGAAATGGAAATACACACAACACAACCAAATACATAAACGTGAATAACGCAAATAAAAAAACGATGCAAAAAGAAAAGCACACAAACCACGAAAACAAATGCAACAAAAATACACTGCATCCAGATTACACAACGAAAGTTCTCCAGGCCTCTAGAGGGAGCAGGGAACTTCCGTTGTGTCATCTGGATGCAGCGTTTTTTTTTGTTGCATTTGTTTTTGTGGTTTGTGTGCTTTTCTTTTTGCATAATTTTTTATTTGCATTGCGTTTATGTATTTGGTTGTGTTGTGTGTCTATGCAGCGCGTTTGCTGAATGCTGCGCATGTGTTGTCAAATTAATGAAGTTCTTTTTCTTTTTCTTAATTTGCTTGTGTTTTGTCTATTTGCATGTGTTTTCTGAAGTTGCAGGGTGTTTGCACCTGACGGCCACCGTAATTTGATACCCAGCATTAAATATATATACAATTTCAACACATTTGAATGCTTTTAATATTGAATATTTGAGAACTTTTTGGAGGGAAAATGAAAAAAAGGGTTTTCTCAAAGTACGGTATGCATTTTGGTAATGCTACTGAAACATTCTTAAATTCTTCATAATAAATACCTTCACTTTGATTATTCAAGTACATTTTGCTGATAATCATAATTATGAATGAAGGACACACAAGAGAGATAAAACCCGCTCATTATAGCTTTCAGAAACACTCAGGAAAAAGTGTTTTCACCAAACTGAGCTGAACGCAGCCATAATGAGCTGGCATGCTTACACATCAAGCAGCTGCTGGAGCTGGGCCAGGAGGTAAAATGTGAACAAGAAAGATCTTAGTGAATTGAGCACAGCATAGAGGCTTAGATCACCATGTGAAACAGGAATTGTACTGAACCGTCGTCTGTTTGTTCTGCATGTTTTCAGCTTGTCGTGTGTGATGCCTGGCGCTCACCAGCTCTTCGGAGATTAGAATAATCCCACTTGTCTTTGTCTCCCCAGGTTCTCCAGATGGGTTTTAACAAGTTGCGGAACCTGACAGAGGGGATGCTGCGAGGTCTGGGCAAGCTGCAGTATCTCTACCTGCAAGCAAACCTCATTGAGACTGTTACACCCAACACCTTCTGGGAATGCCCCAACATAGAGAATATAGACCTCTCCATGAACAGGTATTGACCTGGACCTGTGTATGTGTCTAATGAGAGAGAGAGAAAACATGCTGTGGTAGCACTGAAACAATTAGTCGATTAATCAATTAGATAATTGTTAGAAAGGAACTCACAGCAATTTTAATTGTAATTGGTTAATCATTGAAGTCCCTTATCAAGATGTGGTCAGAGGATCTGCTGATTTTCAGCTGTAGAAAATGAAAATGTTATTATATTTGGGGGGGTTTCAACTATTAGTTGGGTAAAACAAGGAACTTGAAAATATATGAGCATTTTACAGACTACACAATTTAACAATGAAACGGTTCTATGAACTGTAGCAGTTTAATACTGACAAGAGTCCGACCGATAAAGGATTTTTAAGGCAGATACCGATATAAATATTTGGTTATTTAAAAATCATCTGATATGCCGATATATCAGCCGGTATATAATTTTTTAAAAATCCAGAAACATGTAACAGAACATAAATAGATATCCCTAACATTAGTTATTTGTAGTTATTTATGAGTTCTCATTAAAATAATATGATAATAATTTGTTTTATTGTCACAATGGAGGAACAGAACAGAGGAACATTATGGTATGATAAATAAAATGCAAAATAATACAAACTTAAGATATGAAACTTAAAGTCCTTTGAACAAAAACCCATTAACAAAAGAAAAAAACTCAGTGTTGCCAACAGGGACATTGTAGAGCGCCCTCTGGTGGACAAACTATGTAATGCCAACACTCATTACATGGTTGACAGTTTGGTTTTTAAATATTCATTTATTAGAATCATTTATTTGTCATAATAAATGATTCTGATGAATGAATATTTACAAAAATAATAAATTATTTATAAAATTATTATAAATGCCGATACTCAAAGATCGGCCGATGATATCGGCCCGGCGATATATCAGTCGGCCTCTAATACTGACATGATATGAAAGAGGAATTCAACGCAAATAACTTAAAAAAGGCTACTGGCAATCTGACTTGTCTTTCTGGGTTTGTAATTTGCTGTTCATTGGGGTATAATGCTTACTATTTCTAGGTAAAATATAGTTAATATAGTAAGTTCCTCAAACATCAATTGCTTGGAGACATATATCCATAAAAAGGGCTAAAAAAAAAGCAATGTTTTACTGACAAACTGGGGAAAAAACAGATATGATTTCTCTCCCTCACTGACTGTATCCTCAGTAAACGATAATGCAATGCGGCAATCATTTTCTCAGTGGGAACAACTGTCTAGGTTGGAACTGTAACTGGTATTGATCTCTTAACTTAAATATAAAAAGCAACAGCAAAATGGAAGATGTTTAACTGCACTTTGGGGCTTGTGGAAAGGTGTTTTGGGAAATGTTTAAGACCGAAAACTGAATAAGACTGAATAACAAGTGAAGGGTTGGCCTGCAGTTGTTACACATCAAAGTCTGTTTACAGGTCTTAAGGAGTATTACTGCACATGTGGAAAGAGAAAATATAAAGCCTTTTGTGGCTCCGGAGAGAGCTGTGCAAAGTCTGATCAAACTCGTAATCTAGGTTTGGAGTGGGAAGATCTGGGGTTGTGTAGTTAGAAAGACGTGAGCGCACCAAACCTCTGTACCACACTCCTCATTTTGCCTTAAGGCCACATTAGCAGATACTAGTAAATCTCCCAAATCTCAGACTTAACTGCAGGCAATTGAGTTGGATTGTGGGTAATGTAGAAGCCAGGTGTTGACAAGAGAGAAGAACACAACCATCATCAGTCATACAGTATTACAGAAGTGCAATGCTAAACAGATTGTTGATACTGTATTTAGCAGGCAGTCCTCACGCAAACGGCGGTATGGGTTGATTAGGCAAGCAGCTCATAACAAAGCACAATTATGTTTCTTTGATAGTCAGCAATCTCACCAGCTGTAGTAATTATCACAAGAGCAAACGAGGAAGTGAAGTAACCATAGTATAAGAGCACCAAATTCCACGTAAGGAGTTTGTGTCCCGTGTTAAACTAAAAGTCATTTTGAAATGAACAGTTTTATGTAGCTAACTCTGTGATGCAATGACGTTCATGATGCAAGTTACGTCCTCATTTTAGTAGTTTTACTTGACTCAATTTAGGCTAATTTCTGAATTTTACTAACCCTAACTACTGTAAGTTTTTTTATTGCCTAAACTTAACTAGTACCATTTCACAATGTTCACTACATGTTTAAAACCTGTTCCGTTAAATAGAACGGTCATATTATTAACCAACACCATGCAGCAGTAAATAGAACAGTTGTATAAACGACATTATAGGTCGATTAGGTATTCAGCTATGTGACTCTATATGAGGATACATTACCTTACGAATCTCTCTATTTTCACTTTGTGCCTTTTCAGGATCCAGGTGCTGGATGGAAGTTTGTTCTCTGGACTCTCTAAGCTGACCACTTGTGAACTTTACACCAACCCCTTCAACTGCTCTTGTGAGCTACTGGGTTTTCTGCGCTGGCTCTCAGCCTTTCCCAACAGGACCAGTGAGAGGATGGTGTGCGACTCTCCTCAAGGATTCTTCGGCTACAACCTCCTGAGCCAGAACCCCCGCATGCCTGCTCAGCGCACTGCACTGCACGCGCTCAGTCACGTATGCACAGACGACGGTAGTAGTGTGACATCCTTCTATGTTATTAGCCCGCATGATTCCACCACCCCCCCCTCAGATTTTGCCTCTCCCTGCGGATTGGACGATTGTGCTTCAGGGACCCCTCCTGATGACGTAATTAGTTTGAGCCCCATTTTCTCAGACCCCAATCCCATCATGACGCTAAAGCAGATGCGACATTCAAGTGCTGTGATTACGGTTCAAATTCCCCATCCATACAGGAAAATGTACATCCTTGTGCTTTATAACAACAGCTTCTTCACAGATATCCAGAATCTGAAAAATCAAAGAGAAGATATTGAGCTCAAGAACTTAAAACCTAACGTCGACTACAGGTACTGTGTGGCTTCTATACGAAACTCCCTGCGGTTTAACCACACCTGTCTGACCATCTCCACTGGCCGCCGGGCCGGGACTGAGAGGATAGCCAATCAGTCGTCAGCCACCCACTACATTATGACGATTTTGGGCTGTTTGTTTGGCATGTTACTCTTCCTTGGCCTAGTTGTCCACTGTCTGAGGAAGAAGAGGATCATGCAAGGAGAAAGAGAGGAAGATGAGCAGGATTCAAAGGACTCTGATAGAGCTCAAGTATGGTGGAGAAGGGGATATAGAAGGAGGTAGTGGAGGATCTGTTTCCCAGAAGCTTGGTGCTGGGGACAGTCTGTCCAGAATGCCATACCTTCCTCAGGGTGGTGAGGTTGACCCATACAAGCTGCAGGAGGTGATAGAAACACCGGTGCACAAGCCTGCTAAACTTAACTACATGGAAGTGAGAGGTTCTGGCATTGAAAGGGAGAGAGAGCGAGAGCGGGAACGAGAACGAGAACGAGAAAGAGAGCGAGAGCGAGAAATGTCACCACAAGCAAATCCCCAGGGCTCAGTAGCAGAGATCTCCACCATCGCAAAAGAAGTTGATAAAGTGAATCAGATCATCAACAACTGTATAGATGCTCTTAAATCTGAGTCTACCTCTTTTCAACAGGGGATCAAATCCCCCTCTTCTGCAGGTGGAGGAGCTGTTTCTACTGCAGAGCCACAGCTGGTGCTTCTCTCTGAGCAAGGAGAGAGAGAAAGAGGAAGTGATTTCCTCTCCCCGGTATACAAAGGAGGAAGAGGAGGGCGAGAAGAGAGGGGGAGAAGCTATCATCATTCTCTGCAGCGACACCACAGCATGGAGGCACCTCCGGCCTCCAAAAGGCCCAGCACCTCCTCTTCTCCTGGCTCTGCCCGGAGCCCTCGCTCATTCCGCTCAGAGGGAGGCTACCACTCGTCAGAAACCCGCTATATCGAGAGGACCTCGCCCGGAGAGAGAGGAGAAAGGGGAGGCGGAGGAGGAGAGGCCATTCGTACAGTCAACCCGGCAGCTGCTATTTTACGAGCTGAAGCCCAGAGAATCCGCCAGTACAATGAACACCGTCACTCCTATCCCGGCTCCCAGCAGCACCTTCAGGAGATGCAGCACCACCCCCAGATCCTCCAGGAGCTCCACCACCACCCAGGGGGCCGTAAGCCCTCCATGTTAGACCCCCTCACCCTCAACAGGCAGGCCAAACAGCGAGAACTGGCCTACTCCCAGCTCTCGCCACACTACCCGCTCTCACCCCAGTACCACAACCTCAGCTACTGCTCCAGCCCAGACGAAGACGAGGAGGACGAAGGACTGCTCTGCACCCCGACCCTGGGGCTGTGGGAGAAGTTCAAACTGCACCGGAAGAGGCACCGGCAGGCGTCCATGGAGGACGAAGGATACGTGGCAGCCGGACACGCACTGAGACGAAAGGTTCAATTTGCCAAGGATGAGGATCTTCACGACATACTGGACTACTGGAAAGGTGTGTCCGCCCAGCAGAAGACCTGATCCCACATCTGGAGACCCCAAACACTTTGAAGATGGAAAATAACAAGTCTGCACCCATAACATATTGATACAAATGACTTGTAAATACATACAAACACACACAAACACACACACACTTACAGGATCTACAGGATCCAACTTCACACATACATCTATAAACACACACTTTACACAAACCAAGCCTTTGCTTCTGAGAACATGAAGGACCAAACTAATATATTATCTTGAACAAGAAAAATCATAACTTATAGAGAGACTGAGTTACTTTTTGTAATGTAACAAACATTATAGCTCAGACTTATGTAGCTATTTGTACTAAGTTTTGAACAAAGAAAAAATAATCAACATTAAGAGCAGAAACCTTATATGTTGCCGGGCAACCCATCCTGAACAGCCTGGCCACACTTTTAATCTGCCTTGAGACTGACATTCATCAAACCTGACCACGGCAGATTAGCCTCATCAATTCTTATTACCGCGGTTTGAATGCGATTTTGCTTTGCTGGGGAGGTTGTTTTTGCATCGCGCCCTGCGATGCTGCTTCGAAAAAAAAGACCTGTTGAAAGATTTGCCGTGATTTAGATATTTAAAACATCAAAACGACAACAAATTCCGGATGGGTCACCAGGCAACAGTAATATTCAACTGTGCTGAGAATGAGTAGGCAGCTCTCACCAGAGAATGAGTATAATGTGCCAAATCAACCAAGCGGGGATAATAGAGCCCTACTGCGTACCAACTTCTCCTTGCCACTGTTTTTATATACAGAATTAAAAAAAACAACAACCTAGAATGATATGTTATTACTATTAATTATTCTTATTACATTACTGGTCTTATTATTATTCCTATGCTCCTCATCATTAATATTCTATTCTTTTAATATGGCATGGCTCTGTCGCGTGACTGTGTTTTGACTGTTTTGAACATCTCCGATGAGAAGGGCACACTAACAGAGACAAACCGTAGGATGGACAAGACATTTGAGTTCTTCTTTTCTACCAAGAGGAATGTGCTCTCTGCCGAGCAAAAAACAAGCCCGTCTTTTCTCTTGGTGAACACCCCCGCCCCCCATCCCCCCCTCCCGACTGCTCCACAACCTCCTAAAGATGGAACGCTGTACAGACAAGAGAGAGAAAGTTCTATATTTGCAACAGAGGTGACTGTTTTGTTTGTACAACATAGTTTTGAAATCTTTCAGACTTTTCAGAAGCCAGAATCCCACGTTAGTTACCTACCTGCTCAGTTACAAGGGTACGTTTTTGATTTTGAAATCGAACTAAAAATTCTAATCTTCAAATGAATGTCTTCAATTCCCACAGGGGAAACATGTCTGCACTGTTCAAAATCAAAAAACGACTCATAGGAAAAGACCTAAAACTCTCAGCTTCCTACCCGATACACTGTAGCTCCACTGTGTTTTATCAACAATTCATCTTTTCCCGCTCCTCCCATTTCCCAGGTTTATACTTGTAATCTTTTGGATTCATCTGGTTCCACTGTGGTGCCATTGTGCCAACTTGATAAATCACAGACGTATTTGAAATGATTTTAAATACTATATACAGACCTCTTCTCCTTCACATCTATACACATCAGTTTGCCAAACAGAACAACAATTTGCACAAAACAATCCACCCCATTGGCTCACTGCTCCCCTTCTATCCTCCAATCATTTCTAAGACCAAAGTACTGTGGTAGTAAATTGACCCTTAATGCCCCTGACCCTGTCCTAGCTATTTACCCACCATCACCCTTACAGTTACAACTCCAGCACATGCTTACACAACCACACACAGATGAATGTATTCGTTGAGAAGTAATACTTTTTAGCAGCTGGAATTTTCTGTTTGTGACGTACAAGCTGTATTCAAACAGTGTCCTCATCTGTCTGATAGAAAACATTTCTCAGATGGCCACTTGTGTTTCAGAATTGGATATAAATAAGTATTTTTTTCAGATCAAATCTGACCACTCAGGGCAGATTCTCATGGACAACTTTCATTAAATTAATTGTGTCACCAAATGAACCAAATTGTTCAACCAACTGTCCATAAAAAGCCCAAAATTGCCACTGCAGACATCTATTGAAATATCAATGGGGTTTTGCCTTGATATTAGAAGTGCTGTTGTAGAATGTGTGAAGTATTACTAGCGTGTTGAAAAGAGACTATGTGTATATCTGCAGGCTCTAAATACTGGAGGCTGAAAAGAGGAGGAAATGTGATGACAAAAATACTGCTGTGTATCTTTTACAAAACTGTGCTACAACAACACATGTAAGAGGACTGTAAACCAGAAATGGAGTCAAGGACATTTCAGATTCAGTGGATTTAGAATTTAATAAGCTTGTAGTATTCACAGTATTGACAAACAATTTGTTATTTGAATCTTTGCCAAAACGCTTTCTGAATTGAAACAGAATCGACTCCAACCTTGAAACAACACTGAAAACTACACAATGGAAACAACAGAGCTGGCAAACAATGAAAGGTTTATTGATGAATGGAAACACTGTATAAAATCTTTTTTTCTCTGCTATAATCAGTTCAGAATGCTCAAGTCATTAAACCCAGTTAAAGCCACAGTCGTGGGTTAGTGAAATCAACACAGCTGTTTGTAGCACTGCAAAAGCACATTCATTGGTGTTTTTTTTCCTTTCTTCTCTCTCCTTATACTGCAGCAAACAATCCAACTCTGATCCAAAAGGAAACCAGTGAGCAGTGGTTGTTTCTGTATTACACATCCCAGATTGTGGCTTTAACTTAACAGCCTTAAAACATTAGATTTTCTTTAATCTTTTTAACAACAAAAAAAATTGCTTTGAAAATCAAATGTCCTGGTTTCTTAACTTATACTTTCCTGACTGCAATTTTATAATTGCTTGGTTCTTAAGCCTCACTTGAGCATTCTTTGAGTAACAGTAATATCAATGTAGCGATGTATTAAAGTACTGTTTTTTGTTGTTGTTTTTTCCTGTTCCATTTATGAACAATAATGGCCTGAATTTATCATGTGTCAGAGAGCAGCAGGGCTTGTCTGGAATCAGTCAACAACAAGCTGACGGTCGAGGTGACCGGTCAACAGTGGCCCTAATCAGCGCTGCTATTCTTTGAAGCGTGATGAAGAGAAACTGTGTTTTTGAAACAACAATGCCTAGAAAGTGCAAATAAATAGAGGTCCTACTGACTACAGACCGAAATGACAATGGAGCATGATGCAAGGAAATCCTCAGTGGAAGCTTGTGTTACATTCTTCTAGTGAATGACTCAGGAGCGAGAGCGTGAGAGAGAGAAAGAACACTATAGGATAGGACCATAGGATCTCTCAGAGCATTTCTTTCTTTATTTTCTTGTCAAACATTAAAATGAGCACAATAAAAATAGCCTTTCTTTCACTGTCTCCCTTCCTGGAGAAACCATACATACGCCGGAGGTTTGAAACACACCAAGGACTTTGGCATTTCAACAGTTCAACTATTTGTTTGGTTACTTATGCTTGAGTAAAAGGGTCAGTTTTTCAAAAAAAAAACACATTTTCTTACTCAGTTTAAGCTACAGACAGTAGCACATAACTCTATGTCTATTGTCCTTCCCACTGCAGTTGATGGAGCTAAATTCATTATCAGTGTTGCATAGGAAGCTTGAGATCCCTGTCTCAATGATCGTGCATGCCACATCACTTGAGGCGTTATTGGATACACTTGACTAATTGTACCACAAAAAAGACATGTACACAACACATTGTAAAAGCACAATGCAAATCACAAATATTCAGTATCAGCATAGAAACACATGAATTGATGATAAAAATATTAATTACACTGCCCCAATGTATGCTGGGAAGCCATCAGACACCCCTTCTCCAAGTGCTCTACATAATGTTGAAGTTATCTCACACACCTGCGTTGGGTGGCTAAAACAGCTGCTTTAGCTGCAGTTTAGCTGAACCTGGCTTCATTTTAAAAGCAATCCAGTTGAGTTAAACACGCAGCTGCGTTTTAACCCCCCTGAAAGGTGCGGTTTAGCTTGATTTAGTTACACTTCCGGGATTACTCCGGTGCTGCAGGAAATTCCGCCGAATGCATGTATTTTCCATTTCATTACGCTTTCTTTGTGTTGGAATTTGAAATTCAGTGGATCTATGAGGACTACTGCTGACTGCTCCTCAGATCTCTGCAGGGTAAATTGAGACGGCTAGCTCTGTCCAATCTGAGTTCTCTCTAACTATTTTGCGGCTCTGTGCAGAGCTTAGCGCCCCTCATGACAATTCTTATTGGTTTAAAGAAATGCCAATAAACCAGAGCACGATTTCCTACCATCCCTGAATGCTGAGTGGAGTAGACCCTCTTTCAGCACCCTGAGGGTCTGGCAAAGCAAGACTGGGTGCTGAGTGACAGAGCAACAGCCCTGCAGGTTAACTCTGTGGTTTCACACAGTCATACAAAGATCAATAAATATTGCTTATACATACAGTATGTCAAGTAGCCAATTGGTAGTTTTATAACATCACACAACATGAAGACATCACAATAATTACTAATTCAAATTGTTTAATCCTTGACTGACTGATATCTTTGAACAGATTTTCGCTTGTAAAATATAATCCTGTTAAATTAATTTAAAACCCATTTAAAAAAAAAAAACTAAATCTGTGTAAACGTAAAGATGGGCCAAATATACTGAAGGAAAACTTGGAAGAACATGGAAACTGACAAACCAAATACCCTGCAGTCAAAAATACTGCTTCAAGAAAGACTTCAAAAAAGGAAAAAAAGTAATATTATGTATTGGCACTGTGGATAAAAGGCCCTATCTGGAGCATGTCCTAGATGAGATAAATTCTGATTCTTACATTGCTGAATTTTAATTTGACAGCAGCATGTGAATGAACCAAGTGAACCTTCTAATGAGGAGTACATACTCGGAAAATGTGGTGTTGAATACGCCAAGAATCTTTGAAAATTAGAGACAATCACAGTGGACCACACAGAGTTTGACGTAACCTAGTTTTTGGGGCAATTTCAGGGTGTTTTGTACCAAAGAAATGTTTGACGTGGTTAGAGTTTTAACTGTCAGCAACTTATACAACAGCAACTGAAATCTGAAATCTAGTCTTCACAATGCAAAAACAAAGCCTGGGTTACACACTGGGTGTGTGAGTGTTTACAAGAAAGGTAAGGGAGAAAAGTAAGATTGCAGGGTTTTTGGAGCTTGACCCACACTAGAGACTAGTAAGTTGAAGTTTTTAAATTTGCGACAAAATGTTGTTGGTGTCAGCTTAGAGAGTTTTTTTTTCGATTGCTAAACAGTGGACACAACTGAAGCCACAAGTGCAAAACTCTAACTACAGTCTGCACTACCTACAGTCAGCTGAACTAAACAGTTCACATCTCCTTCAAAACTCATTCAAAGCAACACACGTCTCAAAACAGGCTCACTATGAACAATCCTCACTTAGAACGCACTAAGTCAAAACACTAGCATCAAACACCAATACGGACAAAACTAACTTTTCATCTTTACAGTTTGTACAATTTGAGTGACTTTACACCACTCAACAGTTTCTATAAAGAAAAGATATAGAATTTATGAAGTATACCAATTTTCATGTAAGGTAAACAAGAGAGAACAAAAATCAGCAGTTTGCTTCAATATAATATTTTGTCTATAGTAATTTACGGAATTACTGGAGAAAAAAAACTAATTATTATACATTACAGTAACAAAGAATAGTGTGTCTAATCCTGCCTCTCTCCAGCATCATGCAGCACGTTTTCTTCATCATCTCTAAAAACAAATAAATGTGGTGTTTCCATTGCTTTCACCTCCATTACTTTCTGAAAAACAGTAGGAACACAGTTTTACTACAGTAAAGCTAGTGTTTTCACATTTTGTTTTTTATGGCTGTGTATTAACATCAGACATCTGACCTGGGCATGTTGGAATATTTGCTCTTTTACCTGTTTTTCTAACAAACGGTACAGTGTATAATGGTTTGTAATTATTATTTGGTGTTTGTATTAAAAGAAAACGTATATTTTCACTAACTAGTCTAAAAAAGACACCTACCTAGTCTAAAAAATCAAGCAGTGTTTATTGGCTTTCAGCTTTTGAAAGTGTGGTTAACAGTTTTGACAGTGTGGTTAACAGTTTTGTTAGCATCTGAACAAAGTGCTGTAAATCCACAGTGTTGTGCAGGTTGTGGTTAAAGTCATGGGATGAGTGTGTACAGATTTGAAAACTGTGTTCAAGCAATGAAAAAAGAACTAGAGTTTGGTCCACATGAACTGCTGCTGTGCAGACTGTAGTTAGAGATTTGCCTACTGTCGTTTTAACCAATCAAAACAATGTAAATACTCATTATCTAACAGTATAGTTTGATATTTTGGGAAATAACCTTATTCACTTTCTTGGCGGCGGTTACATTAGAAGATCAGTACCACACTTATGACTTTAGTAAGGAGTGAGAGCCAAGAGGCCATTATCTTAGCTTAGTATAACTATTGGAAGCAAGCAACCGGTGGACACGCTAGGAAGTCACTGCACAGAGCTGCTCCTAAGAAATAGTTGCACCTCCATAGTTTTTACTCTCCATAAAACCTCATATTGCAATTTTTAAATTTCCGTTTTAAACAATCAACAGAAAATGTTAATCAGTGAGCTTTGGGGTGCTGGTAGGTGTTTGTTTTAACTCTGGACAGAGCGGGCCAGCGCTGGAGCAGAGGGAACTCATACCACTTCACAGACTTGAGGAATAAGAAATACGTGGAAAGGTATTATGTAATTAGGATACCAAAAAAATAAAAGGTAGCTGTATTCCGCAACAAAATAACACAATACCACTCTGGTCTTGAGTGAAACCGTTGCTAAGAGTTGTCAATTTATTATCATAGCCTCTAACATTAGTGAAGAAAATGCTTTCACTGGGTGAAAATGTTGCCATTACTTTGTATTTAAAGATAAAAAAAAAGTAATCAAGTTACGTTACATTAACATTATTATACGTGGATTAGGTCAATGCCTACTTTTTTTTAACCAGGTAATTAGTGATTGTATCGGAATCTATTTTTAATTTTTTTTTATTATTTTGAAATGACCTCACTAACGCAGCCATTTCATTTTTCCTACACCCACTCTCTCTCCCACTGCACATGTGGGCAAGAACACAGACCTGCAGTACAATAAGCCTGGACCTGGCGCTTATCTTTCCAGGTGAAATAACCCATAGATTCATGACGGGGATGTAATTCATGTGCAGGAGCACAATCCTATTCCATGCTGAACTGACTGTGAAAATTGCAACTTCAGTACACCAGTATTATTCCTTATCTTTAAACTGCTGCAGTACAAGTGGCTTAGGGCTCCGACAGCGGGCGACTTCTGTCAAGACGAGAACATGTCCTAACAGGGTTTTTTTTATTTTTTTATTCTTACATCTATCCATTGCAATTTAAACCCTTGTATGGTGTTTGGGTCTGTGAGAACTGTTTTCAATGTTTGCTAAAAAAAATTATTTACTATTATATTACTATTTATTATTTCTTCTAAATCAAACTCATTGGCCTTGGCTCATTTTCTGTGAAGAACATAAAAAATACTTATTTTCAATGACCCCCCCCCCCCACACACACACACACACACACACACACACACACAACTATTACATATGAGGTGTTCAGGTGGTTTAACTGGAGGTGCTAAGAAACTACGTTGTCTTTCTGCACTTGATATTACCACACAAAGTTACAAAATTGTTACATTTCAAGCATTTTCACCTGTTCTGATTAAGTTCTAAATATAAGCACTAATAATGATCAAAAATGTTGTTTCCATTTTTTTAAATCTTTTTTTATAAATTTCCTATGAATTTTCTTGTTTTCTCACAAAAAACTAAATGATCCTGTAATCATAAATGTGATCTCAAAGGGGTAAATGGCAAATATGAACCATAAATTATGTCATTGGTAATTGAGCTAAAGTAAACATCTATTAAGTATTTTTACATAAAGTTATGGCTGTATTGATTTAAAAGCCTAATAATAATGTTGTGTCCACCAGAACCTAGAACACACAGGGGTTAACCCAGGGCAGGTGAGTTTGGTATGTTTCCACGGTTACATCATCTTTTTCTCATTTTTCTCCCATTATGACGCTTCAGATCTCTCGCTCACTTTCAAGCTTACGTTGACAGGACAGGAAAACATTGTTTATACAGAGCTAACAGTTTAATTTAAAACTTTTCAAAAATCTCATTCTGTTGTTGAACTTTTAGAATTAGACGTGGTATTCACAGAAATGCACATAACACAGTCATGACGTTGGGCGGCTTATTAAAGAGACCTCCCGGGCCAGCAAAATTTTCAGTGCTGTACCCGGTGGGGCGAGTGAAAAGGGCAGCTAAACAAATCCTGGTACTACTGCTGCTCACAGTGGTAGAGAACCTACATTAAGTCTAGTTTTGAAGTGCTGTTGTTAAAAGCTGCCCTTTTTAGATGCAGTCTCATCAAAGCAGTCTGACGCAGAGCGGAGAAGGAGCCTCCAGCTTGCCCCAGTGTCAGAGTCTGGAACACAAGCAGTTGTCAGCCTCATCACAGCCTGAGCTGCAGTGACCAAAATATCAGTCTTTATGTGTGTGTGTGTGTGTGTGTGTGTGTGTGTGTGTGTGTGTGTGTATATGCTGCCTGTCTCTCCCTCATCACTCTATAGCCATCCACGCTGATGCCTGCCCGAGTACAAAAAAAACCTCCCCAGGCACAATAAGTCCCCCTGCTTCATTCCACACATGGCATTTATAGTGACACCTCAGGCAGGGATGGAGGTAAAAGAGATGAGGACAGAAAGAGAAGGGGCGGAAAAAAGAGAAAGAAGCAGGAAATGGAATTAAGAATTGGGGGCAAAGGAAGATAAAAGAGGACAGAAAAGACAGGGTACTTTGCTCATTTTCAGTGTTTTGATTTCTTTCAGAGCCTTGTGGGGTTGTCTTTGTGAAATAACCTTTTAAAAATGGGAACTGGGCTTGCCTTCTCTCTCAAAGATCGGGGCCTAATGTGGGTTAGACTGTAGAAGGAGGCGGCTTGATAAAGAATGATGTTAAGAGTCATTAGGGAAACATTTTCAGCACTGTATTACTACATATTAAAATCAACTTGCTAGAGGGAGGGCCCTACGTCTCACTATACACACACACACACGCACGCACGCACAAAATGCCAAGCAGCTTTAATAAGGTACACTATAAGTGAGAGAACACAGTGGAAAGGTCAAGGCTGGCTGAGAGGCGAGGAACGTGATTTATGAGTTATTAGGTCAGCAGCTACGCCGGTTTTCTTTTCTTTGACCTGGTGAACATGTCTACCCATCTCCTGTTTTTATAAGGCTGTCTTATAAGGCGCCAATCATCCAGGAGATATAATCTCAAAGTGGCGCAGTAGCATTTCCAGTCTCAATTCTTTTTAAAAACAAGACTAATTGCATTTAGTTTTAAAAAAAAAACAAGGACACCAACTGAACAAGTAACATTGGAGTCCTGGAGATGGTTGACCCTGAAACGCTGCTTTCAAGAGTGTGAGGAGGTGCATGTGTGGTGAATGTGATGGAGAAAAACAAGGGCCAGGATGAGTGCCATGAACAAAATTGCACTTATGAAGACAAATGAATGAGCAGAGAATGAGACGTAGATGATGGACAAAGTGTGAGGAAGGCTAAATGACAGATATTTGGTCGTTCAGCCATTCTCAAACTATCTCACCTTCCAAAATCACCACACAAGGTGACACTGAAACTTGCTCAAAATATACAAACACACGCCAGCATGCATTCCTGCACACACAGTCCCAGATTGACGGAGGCTAAGACGGAAGATCAAGGCAGTGCAAATTAAAAGTGTTCTAATTAGCCAAACTGTCACTCTCCAGCTCTGGCAGCCATGTTGGAGCCTGCCTGGAGACCTGCCTGCCTGCACATTTCCACTGGCCCTCTGAACAGCCATATATACTGTATGGGAGTGAGGATAAGAGGCAGCGGCTGTTGAGAATTCCACTTGCCAGACGTTAAGCACTGAAACAGCTCTAAAATGTTAGAATGAATGAACAGAGATGTGTTAATGAAGATGCTCGGCAAAGGCCCATCATTAGAGGAATAAACTTTGCCCTGTTACGGCTCTGTCCAAATTAGTTCTTTTGGTCCAGCACCAATTCTGTGAATCATCACACCATTAGCCTTGGCTGTTTGTTATGCCAGAGGATGATCATGACGTAGCCACTGCTAATGGCCGAATACACCCAAAAATTTCAAATGAGACCACATTTTACTTTTAGGTTTATGAGTGCATTTTGAAAGGACTTACCAGGGCGTTTGCTTGTTTTGGCCCATAATCAATATTAATCTGACCATGAGCTGCTTAAAGTCACTATGTGTCGATTTTCTTTTGTCATTAAAGCATCCTAAATATTATATTTTATTTGTTGAAAACTTGAGACAATTCCAATAAAAACTAGACCAATCTGTGTTGTTTCTGTACTTTTACTGCACATTGCTCCGTAACGATTTTATCATACAGGTTCGTCAGATGTTGATCTTCTGGGAGTAAGTGGAAAAAATCTACATTACATTGGTGCTGAACATTTTTTGAAATACTGATTTCCAAACTTTCAGGGAGCCTCTGATAAAAATGCCTTTAAAAATCAACCCGCAGAAACTTGAAATGTGGTTAAATTTGGTAATACATCACTACAAACAGGTCCTTTGCTTTTGGTTTTGTCAGTTATGTTATTTTCATAAGGAACAGAGCAGAGTGTGTCAAAAGCACTCCCTGTTGGTGCTTTCAAGTACACACTGACAATTGACATTTTAGAGTTGGCAACAGATTAGCAATGTAGTTAATGTAAGAAATGGGGGGGGGGAAATCCCACTGTGCATTACACATTGTGTTTGCTGTTATTTTCTGACAATATACAGTAGGACGAGCAATGTTTTTTGATAGTCGACTATTAAAAGTTAGATGTCAGAACTTGGTTGAAATCACTTCCGCAAAGAGTTTTTAAAGAAGTATTTGCCCAGAGCTGCAATACAAAATGACAACAGCATAAACAGACAAAAAAAGTGTTCAATGTAATGGATTGCCAATTTCAAGCTTTACGTCTCTGCAAACTCACTGTATTCTATGAAGGTAGAACACAATGGATGCTTGGAGGGTAGAAAATCAATCTTAAAAAAGTTTGCTCTGGAAAATGGTCAGCAAAGATTTAAAGCAAACACAATGGGCCCTATCTTGCACACGGCGTGGCGCAAAGCCCGAAGTGTCTTTGCTAGTTTAAGACCAACACCAACCAATGTCGATTTCCCGTCCTGCGTTTAAATAGCAAATGCACCTGCGCCCATCTTTGCGACCATGGGCGTGCTGGTCTTACAGGGTGGTGTGTTCAGGTGAATTATTGGCGTACTGTATCTTGAGTCAGCGAGAAGTGATCGCGCCATTGACCAACAAAAACCTGGTCTGAAGTCAGTAATGCAGCGTTTTATTTTAACATCAAATTAGTAAAGTGTGCCTAGGCTTATGCACAGCGCGCACACTATGCTTGATGCCTGATATACACACACAGGGAAGCTCAACAGCACACAAACATGCAAAAGATTACAAATAAAAATATTGGGGGTGGCAGTAGCTCTGTCAGTATGGAGTTGGGCTGGAAACCGGAGGGTCACTGGTTCAAGTCCACATACAGATTGAAACCATGGTGGACTGGTAGCTGGAGAGGTGCCAGTTCACCTCCTGGGCACTGAAACCGCCAACTTTCCATGGGCAGCCCCCTCACTCTGACATCTCTCCATTTAATGCATGTATAGGTACTGAGCATCTGTGTGTAATAACAACAGGGTAAAAACATTGTAATTTCCCCTTGCGGGATTAATAAAGTATACATTATTATTATATTAAGGTGCAAATCCGCCATCATAACCAAGGTACAAACGTGCTGTCTTTTAAAGGGAATGGGAGATGACACTGATGAATTAATGAAGACACTAAGTACAACCTTTTTGGACCATACGCCCGGCGCACAGGCCTTTTTTTAGGATTAGCAAAAGTGGATTTGAACACACCCTAAACGCACCTGCGCCATGGGCTTCATGCCGTGCCCTTAGCTCGTTAAAATGGGGCCCAATGTGTATTCAGTGAATGAGCTAAGACAGAGCTTCCCATGAAATTAAGGGGAAAAGAAAGAAAATTATATATGGCTGTTAGACAAACTTATGTTCATAGTTTTCTTTATTTCTATGAAAGAATGGACATTCTCTCCTTTTACTTAAAATAAGACAGTTTAGGACAAATCACTTTTTGGTTGAACTATTCACAACTCATTTCTACACTAAGGCCATAACCTGTAACAAAGTCATTTTGAGGGTGCAGCCCAATCCAAGAAGGTTGGGACTCAATGAGTTAAGCCATACACAAGGATAAGGTATAGGACTTTAACACCTGAATTTAAATTATTATTTCAGTTAAAGAGGAACTTAACAAATTTTACATATCAAAGTCTGTATACAGGTCTTGATAAATATTACTGTATATGTCAAAAAGTTGTATAAAGCTTTTGTGGGTTCATAAGAGAGCTGTGTGAAAACTGATCAATTGCCCCAAGTGATGTTGGTTATAATCATTATACAGGAAAACTGCGCACATTATCTACGGCAAGCACACTGCCATAGATTCCCTCAAAGATGAACAAGAGAGTTGGTTAGTGATTTGTAGTGAACTGTTTAAAACCTTCAAACTCAGCTGACTGCTAGATTGTCCTGCCCTTCTTTTTAACAATGTGGGTGCATTTCTAGATCATAGCAATTAACTTATTATTACAGCTAAAATATTCTGGCTAGAACTATGAAAATAAGACTCTGTTTGCATGAGGCATGACCCTTTAAAAGATGAGCATCAGCTACAGTCGCTAATGCAAATTGAGCTACAGTAAATGTTGGACTGAATTAAGGTTTGAAAAAAGCTCATATAGCTAAGAGTTCAAAGATTCCCTGCTTTTGCACCAAACATTACAACATACTTTCTCACACACATCTTTCCCAGTATCATGCTGATTCCGGTCTAAGGGGAACCCAAAGAAAAGAAACTGAAATCTGAACTAAAGCATGACAGCTGCTCTTCCTCTCTCTTTTGGGACATTAAAGAGGTACAGAATGAGAAAGTGGAGGAAAAGGTTAGAGAAAGACTCACCTCAGAGAAAAAGAAGCCAAGCTTCCTGTGCGAGTGGAACACAAAGATGGAGAATTTAGTGAGGAAGGAATAAACTGGAAGAAAAGAGGGATGAGAGATGAAAGAAAGACCTGACAGCTCCTGTCTCTTTCTGTCCCATAGGCCTCCTTGGTTTCCAGCTGAGACTCATCTCTGGAGTAATGTCTCTTCACAACAGATCTCACTTATCAATATTTCTCAGTGTCTTCACAAATAAAGATAAGGTTAAAGACAAGGTTGACATGCCACTCCTAGAACTTTTAATAAATTCCTCACGCATGAGATTTGCTTTCCAAGATTTAATGCTGCCTCAAAATGGTTTTGCTGCACATTTCTAAAACCCGCCTTGTGTTTTATAATGATTGTTTACTGCTGGGTGAGGATTGGTGTGTTTGTGTATGTGTGTGTGAGAAATCTGGTGTATGCTGCAGTTAATAAAGCTCAGCTTTGGCATTTTCAACATCAGCCTACCACTTCATTTATAGTTAATGAGATATCAGGGGACGTACTAATTGTTTTCGACAGAGATGATGGGCTGATGAAATAAAGATAAAGGAATGAATATAAGAGTAGAAAGAAGTGGGAAAAGCAACCCAAAAAGTACTGCTAACTCATAACTCATGTCAACGTTCTCAATGCTACAGCCCCTGGTGATACTTGAGCAAAGTTTCATGTTGTGTCGAGCCTTCTTTGTGTTAATGTTAATAGTGATTTTGATGCTATCATAGTAGTGCCCCTAGCACTCCCATTCAAAAGGCCATTTGACCAAAAACGGAAATACGGTCAATCTTAAAAGTGGTGCTTCCTTCCTAATCATGCTTTTAAACGAAAGTTATATAGTGGAATAGGCTAAATACATTTAAATATTACGTCAAGGGCACTTGTTTTGAAAACAAACACGTGATTACTGGAGTTAGTGATGTGTGTTCTTAAGGCCGTGACACACTAAACCGATAACCAGCCGTTGGACAGTCTGGTGAGGTCGGTGACTCGAGTCTTTCGGTGTGTTCCGTGCAGTCGTCCCTCTGAGGGGACGTCGTCCTTCATTTTGGCCGACCTGAAACGCTCAGTCGGAAGGCGCTGCTGGCAGTCAGACTCAAATGACCAATCTGATTGGTGAAGTGCTAGCCTGGAAACGAAGAGAGTGGTAAGTGTGACTAGAGTCTCTCAAAATCTGACAAAAATCTTTTAACCTGACCTTTGTCAATTTGAAATGACAGATTCAGCAACTGGCTGGCTTATTTCTCGCTTAAAATGTTTTCAGGAACACGTTTCGGTGAACTATTTTACTAAAATATGAGATCGTATTCTGAACAAGCCGCCATGATAGTCTGGCTTTAAATTTCCGGAGAAGGTAGACCCATGTGACGCATGCGTCCAATCGGCTGCTGGTTTTCATTTTTGGGTGACAATACAGATTACCTGCTGTTATGTTTTTAGCATTTGAAAAAAAGAAGAAAAAAAGGTGAAACACAAAAATGTCAAAAAAGCTTCAAAAAACATCAGGAAAACACCCCCATAAAAAAATGTTGGAAATGAGTGTTGAAAAAAGTGTGGAAAGAGATGATGTAAATCTAAAAAGATGTGCATTTTGACCCAGAAAAACTAAAAGTTAAAAGGTTGACGGAAAGAAGACTAAAGGGTTAAACTAGTCCCTCCTAGGAGTCACTGTTGGTGTTCTATAGGAGGTCTTTAAATTACATTTAGACTAGCCACTCACCTTGAACCGACTGCCTAGTTACACAGCAAACAGGGACACGCAACAAGGTGAGAATCGTTATAAAATCTACAGTGGATGAGTGCTACAGTCACCATATGTTGCAACAAAATTAATATTCTTCCAAGTCAAGTCAAATTGACAAATAAGTCAAATATGTTTTATTGATTACATTTGCATTTCAACAGTAAAGAGGTACAGTCATTTTAATTGGATGTGGACAATAGCGATAAAGCCCCAGAACTTTACACACTGCCTTAAAGAAAACATTGTATACAACAGTGCTGTATGTACACAGCTTATATGAAAACACTCTAAATATTACTTTTAGGTGAGAGCTGCGGGGTGTGGAGGAGATGTGTTGTGTTGTGAAAATGAATGCAAAAAAATAAAAAAACCAAGGACAGTTTGTGGCATGTACTGTACAGGAGAATATGTTTTCTCATGAGACATATGGCTGCACCAGCTGGAGTCCTCATTTTGTTGCAGTGATAAGTGGCTTTATTCTTAGCTCGCTTCCTTTTGTTTCTCAGTTTTATTGGATTGTTTCCTTGCTTCCTCTTCACCCATGTTAATTTCTGCCATTTCTCTTTATTGCTGCCTAGAAATTGGCCTTGTGTTATCTTGTGCTCGTCCTCGCACCAACACACACAGGCATGATCGTTAACCAAATTCGTAACAGGAGGAACTCATAGGTCATTCAAATTAAATTTATATCCAAAGATTTCTTTTTGCATTATAAAAGGTTACAACAAGGTTCTGCTATTATTGTTTATATGTATGAAGAATTTCAGGAGAGGAAACAAAAATATGCTTACGGTTTAAAACCCTGTGATAAAAAAAATTTAAAAAAAAGGTTTTCAGTGATCAGGCTGATACTTTAAAAAAAATAAAAAATGAAAAAGATTAAAAAACTGAGCACTCACATGTTCCATTCCAATCAATTCAAACGCAACCCACATGATCCAGTTGTAAACTAACATTTCATTGTGAAAATGATGTGTTTCTGTGCCTTCACTAACAAGCTAATGTGTGTTCTTGCAGTAATGTTACTGTAAAGCAGTTGCATTTTTAAAAAAAGGTAAGGATGTTTGCTATCTATAATATTTAAAATGACTTCTACAAATACTTCTCCTCCCCTTAACCCAATTCAAGCACATAATTATGAATTATAATTATAATTCAATAATAATTAAACAATTCATACATATGACATGACTAAATTACATTTTTATTAACACTAAATCCAAAATCAAATTTGAATACATCCCAGGAATTGAATTAAAAAAAAGAAAAAATAGAATCTACGCATCTTGTATTTAAATTGGTTCGGCGTGGACTAGCGGTTACCACAAAACATTGGTGTAAAATGTATTACATAAATCCCCAAGAGATAGGAGACAAAAAGCAGAATAAAAAGAGTCAAAGATTCAGTCTAGGTAAAGACCACGCAACATGCATCTACTACAGATCCAGAGAACCACATCATCCTGTCTCCACACTGTGTATTTAACTTGGTGGGAAGCGTGCTTTAAACGCCCACTCCAAAATCCAAATTGTAGTGGTTTTTGTGTGGCATTTTAATAACAACTTCATCTGGTTAAGAAAAAGGTATTTCTCAAAGTTTTATTGATAAAATATTCAGAGTACAAACCAAGTGGTTTTCTTAGCTTTTTTGAATACAAGATACAAGAAATACAAGAAATATTTCATCAAACAGAGTTAATCTTCCACAGCACAGCACTGACTACACTACTTACTGTATATATCAAGCTGTTGAGAGAACTCTGAATATCATATAAGACAGAAAAAAGCAAGAAAGAGAGCAAAAAAACAGGAAATTGAAAAGAAAACTAATCCCATCCGTATGTGTCACCTGTATGATAGAGTTGGTGTCAAGTTACTTCAGATCATGGTTTGTCGGCTAAAGAGCTCGAGGGTCACAGCAGAAAGGAATGCTGGGATGCTCATCTGGTGATGCAGATGAAGGGCCACCATCTCTCCCAAAGTTTTTGAAAACTCTGTCTCCATGAGCTGCATGCTTCCATTGGAGCCCTGCGCACACACACACACACACACACACACACACACACACACACACACACACACACACAAATACACACACACACAAATACAAAACACAATATCAAATAATAAGTTTAATATGGGGTTTCCACTTCTTCCATCTCCAGGGAAAAACTTTCAAAGTGAAGCAAGATCACTTAAAGTTGTTATTGTCTACAGGGAATTGTCGTGTGTGTGTGTGTGTGTGTGTGCATTCACAGCAGAGTGAAGGTGTCTAAATCTGTGTGGATTAATTAAAAGGAATGAGGAGCACCTCGGGGCAATGAAGTGAAGGAGAAAGGGATGAGAAAAAGGAGGGATAAAGTAATTAAAGCAACGCAGGGATGGAGGAGGGTAGCGAGGAGCTAGATCCCATAACATGCAGGGAAGATATTGAGACATTTGAGAAATGTCCTGTGTCAATGTGTGTACGAATCATGAGTATCATGAGAAGGCTTATAAAACAGATGGCGAAGGGAAACACTCAGCAACTTTAGGTTCTTACTTAATGTATAGTAAGAACCTAAAGTCCACAGGTCAAAAAGAAGAAAAGAATGGGAGGTTCACAGAGGAAGATGTGGCATTACATTTTTTCCCCACATGGACACTTTCTTTACTGAAGGTCCAGCTCAATAAATGTTCACCCACTGAATATGATTCAGAGCTAAACTTTCAAAATAATATGATTTATAAAATGAATAATCCTACTTGAGCTCAACATTTGTATTTGCAAATTGAACAGACTTTAGCAATGGGACATTGGAAAGTAGTGTAGCTGATGCAAAGAAATACATTTTAAAAAAAGTAAATCCTACTTGATAAACCAATTAGTGTGCTTCCTCACACACAACAGGCTGAGGTGAAGTCAGCGGTTCACTTTTGTGTAAATAGCGACAAATCTCTTAGGGGTGAGAGGAGAGGATAACTGAACTAATGACATTTGCTAGCTGAATGCACATTGCTAAACCGAGGCTATGGAAAGTGCTTGAGAGATACAGACAGAATGACTTGCTGTTTCAATGTTGTCATTTAACCAAATACACAAAAATGCACCACTTCTTATCTTATAGTCAACTGACTAAAAGTAGCAAGCTGCTAAAGAAGTTTTTAGGGTTTTTTTTGTTTAGCAGTAAAAGTTTTGTTTTCATCTTAACTGAATGTGAACGACTGAATGTGGTTCATCTGGTTAAACCCCCAATACATGGCACTCACTGAGTAATTTAAAATGACATCCACTTTTTTTTTAGTTCAAAAAATTATTTATCATAATCATTCTATCAATTGATGATGGGTTCAGTCTATTGTTTTTATTGGACCAGCTGTTTCTTTCTTTGACTTTTTCTACCGAAATCAAGTATTTCTGCCTTTTCCCATCCAAAAGTACAAGCCAATTCAGCATTCACTCTGAGGAGAGAAATGCCAGCACTATCAAAAAATATACAAATAAAATCAACGACATCCACTTCTAGAGGTGTAGAGGATTTGTACGGGGAGGTTTGCATGTTTCCGTTTAAGTGAAGGGGCCGTGTTCAAGCTATTATCTTACGATAAAAGAGCAACTTATACTAAGTCTTATGACCCTAGAGCATGGACTCTTCTTCTTCAGTATTTCTTGGCAATTGCCCCTTTATTATAGTATACAGTCAAGGAGCTGGAGAAAGGAAATTAGGGAGAGAGGGAGGATGACATGCAACAAAAGTCTCCAAGCAGGATTCGTTGCGGTTGTGTGGTAAGTACCTTAGACTACTAGGCCATCATGACACACAACCGTAGTGGTATTGGTAATTTGGTCATTATAAACATTTTCATTGCAAAGAAGTTGCTTCCTCTGAGTTACAGTGGATAGATAGTGAAGTGGTAAGTAGGGCTGGGCGATATGGAGAAAATCAAATATATTTTTGACGTTATTGTAGTGTTGACTATTTGTGCTTTCACAAAATATTCATATAATATGTACACGATTTTTGATAATTATCAATAATGTGGATATAATGACTAAGTGGGTAAAGGCATCCACCAGCGAGCGTAGGAACGGAATACAATGGACTCTGTGGAGCCAGCTCGACGACTTAGACTTTGCCGATGATCTGGCACTACTTTCCCACAGCCAGCAGCAGATGCAAGAGAAGACAAATGTAGTGGCAACCTCGTCGCAGAAAATTGGCCTAATCATCCACAGGGACAAGACCAAGATCCTAAAGACCAACTCCGCAAGCACAGAACCCATCACCCTGAATGGGAGCCCCCTGGAAGAAGCGCAGTCCTTCACATACTTGGGAAGCATCATTGACCAGCAGGGCGGTACAGACTAGAGTGCGGATCGGGCCGGATTTTTCTGTCCGAGCCCGGCCCGCGTCCGACAGAGCAGTAACCGAACTCGACCCGAGCCCGACAGGCATTAAGATATTTCTGTCCGAGCCCGACCCGTGCCCGACAGTTAAAATCGCATTTGTTTCTCATACTAATGACACATGTACGTTTGTTTGTGTGGAAAGCCGTTTTTATTAAGCAATTGTAGGAAGGCATTGGGAAATGTCAACAGATGAGCGGATCAATGCACAGCTGACTTTCCTTCGTTTTCAATAGTTTTTAAATCTCCTGCGGCCAACTTCTTTTTAACATCTTCCATCGTTGCGCTGCCACATGTAGCTTAATACGCACGTCTTTCGTTGTCACAGCACACAGGAAGACGGATGTTAGGGTAATATTTGACATTTATTTTAAGCTGTTTTAAATTCAAAATGTTCAATGCCTTATCGCGCGCTGATGTGACCGAGCCCGACCCGAACCCGAGCATCCTTTCTAAAAATCTGTCCGAACCCGGCCCGACCCGTCGGGTCCCGTCGGGCTCGGGTCGGGTATCCATCCTCTAGTACAGACGCAGACGTCAAGGCAAGGATTGGTAAAGCAAGAGCCGCCTTCGCCCAGCTCAAGAACATCTGGACCTCCAGAGAGCTGTCAGTGACCACCAAGATTAGAATATTCAACTCCAACGTAAAGTCAGTCTTACTGTATGGGGCAGAGACTTGGAGGATGAACAAGACCACCATCAGAAAAGCCCAGACCTTCATCAACACCTGCCTCAGAAGAATTCTCCAGATCCGATGGCCTGACACCATCAGTAATACCAACCTCAGGGAAAGGACGTGCCAACTCCCTGCCGAAGAAGAAATCAGGAAGAGGAGATGGGGCTGGATAGGGCATACCCTACGAAAACCACCAACCAGCATCACTAGGCAGGCGTTGCGGTGGAACCCACAAGGCAAGCGGGAGAGAGGTCGGCCAAGAAACACCTGGCGACGCGACCTTGAGGCTGACACCACCAAGATGGGCTACACCTGGAACCAGTTAGAGAAAATGGCCCAGGACAGAGGACTCTGGAGAGCTGTTGTTGTTGTTGACGGCCCATACCCTGGTAGGGGTGACGGGCAAGTGTGTGTGGGTAAAGGCAAATAATAGAACAGTTACAACAGTCTGGTACGATCAGAAAATGACATCACTTTACTGTAATGCAGCCTTTAAAACCAGGAAAAGACAATACCTATGGCATATTACGATATCCGAAATCTAATAAAATCTCTATTCTCATATCACAGTATTGATATAATATTAATATATTGCCCTGCTCTACTGATGTTTTATTTTTATTTATTTTTTAAAGAGGTATAGACATAGATTCAAAATCCCATAATAATTTAAAGCATCTCCAATAATCTGCTTTCTAAATGTAACTACTGAGAGTTTAATAGGACCTTTTCCAAAGCATCCCTTGATGTATCTCAAGAACATATGCACATCACTTACATAGACCAACTTTAATGGTGGCAAACAAAACATATTCAACACTAACAACCATCTCACACAGACACATGAAGCTGATTTATACCATGGCTGCAAGAAATATGCGTTTCCAAGGACACCTCACAACAACAAGGTTCTGGTCACCTCTTCAAGCATTAATCCTTAAATCTTGCTTTATTTCTAAATCAATCTTTACTACAGAGGCCTGGACACTGCAGGGAAGCAAACCAAAGGCTTTTCTAATCACACCAGCTTTCACATGACTACTTTCCATCGCTCTGTCTAACTGCCTCACTCTGAGGCTTTATTTCCCAAGTGTTTTCTTTCCCTGCGCGGCTGTCTGAAAGCTATGCCATATCCTCAGGCTGCTGCTCTCATAACAGGCGCACACACAAACACGTGTGTGCACACGGCTCTAGGAACTGCTGGAGCTCTGGGAACATGGAACACATACATCAAAGAAAAACACTGCAGCCAGTTACCATGGAGATCTCAATGTCTGAAACACCTTCTGCCAAAGTTTGTCCTCACAACAGACTGTTTGTGAGTGGGTGGGCCGGTGGGTGGGTAGATGGGAGAGACACATGTGTGAGTGGACAAATTGATGAAGGCCTATGGGAGCCAATGATGGTGAGGACTCACATTTAGTCAGGAAAGAAAAAACAGGAACCTTTCCCCCCTACCTCGTTTGGTCTGGACTTTTTAGAATTTTCAGATTGATTTTAACAAACATTACAACCATTAAACCTCCCGTGGATAACAGTCTGGAGCAAACAGCCGAACATCTGTCAGACAAAAAGAGGTGGTCTCGGTCCAACCAAACTTAACAATGGTCTAGTTAGTTTTTTAGTGTGAAAGCATTTTTTGGAGGCTTCAGACTTTCTGACCAATTACACAAAGTTGTCATGTTGCATGTTGTAAAAGTAGCATAGCTCCTTTAGAGCTATAGTGCATAGTTTCTGTCACCCTCATGAGAAATTCTAAGCAATGACAACACGACTGTTGTTGCATCCACAGGACACAAGCGCACCACCCCCACGGAGTTACTTGTAGCCAAGGAGGACACGGAGGACTCTCTTCAGAAGAGCTAATCATCTTCACTCAAGTTTCTGCGTGCGAAAGTCGCAGGAGAACACCATTTTCTAAACATAGCCATACTGAGAAATACAAAGAGTTGTGTGGAGCTGATAGTCTTTATACACGTATCAACTCTGCTTAAATGTAACGGAGGTTCATTAATACAAAAAAGTTAAAGCGTTATGGAATAGCTCACTTCGTAGCGAGAGAGAGCGAGAGAGTGACAGTGGATGTACCCAAGTACCGGCACATTGGTAATCAGAGGTCACTTAAAGACATTCCCACTAATGCTAGTCTTCATCACATGATAAGTAAGAGCAGTACAGTGTACCAGAACAAAAAAGAAAGAACAGCATAATAACTGTTCATCATCACCACAATCATTTTGTGACACTCGATGTACAAAGAATGCCTTCACACAAACATCCCACAGGTTTTGACAAAGGTCGTCATTGTTTTCACCAGCAGCCTTCTTTGTCCAAACCTAGCACTGAGTGCATATCAGGCTCATTATAACATTTTTTTCTGTCTTTCACGTAATTTTCTTCAGTCTAGAAGCACTGCCATTAGCAGAAAAAAATTGTACTTAATTACACGTCTATTTGAAAATAATAACATAGATGTGAATGTTACGGTAATTGCTTTGGACAACAATATTTCTCTGGAAATGTGTTTTTTTTTTTCATTCCAATGTTGCGGTAGATCACAATTATACGATCAAAGTAAGCTTCAGTACAGCTTTCAAGTACTCAGAAATGTAGCAGACAAAGAGTAAGGCTGAATCCCATTTCTCCAACTTACCCGTACCCCTTAGCCCTAAGCCCTCGAAACCGAGTGGTAAGGGCTAGGGGTAAAAAACATACCCTTATGTAATGGGACACCACTTGTACTACTTGTCACCATACAGTAGTGATCACAAACTTCCAAGATGCCGTCTGCAAGTGTGTGTATTGCGTGGGTTTGACAACAGTTTCATATGCATTTATATATTTTATAGTTATTTGATGTTCAATTTGGTGGTGCTGGTGCAGATGTTCTATCTATGTAGTACTTAGGTCTGTTTGCAATACACATGTGTATACACACTGCATGGTGTGTATATCTGTTTCAGTTATCACTGTTTTGAATGTCACTGATGTATAAAAACTCTTTGTTAACAAAAATATGTTTTATTGCCCAATACATAACAGGCAATAAACATTACATTAAATATATTATATTACAAAACCATTATGAACTATTAGAACCATAACTTACATCTCATACACATAAAAAGGCACTCAAATGTGTAAAAAAAGGGCACAAGGGCACAAATATATAAACTACAGCTATTCTAATATTCCAGACTAGTCTGATGCTTGTTGGCCAGTAACCATTCCCTCACATTTCTTTAACGAGTCTCCCATATCATAACCAGCAACAATGTACAAGTGCATGAACAGGAATTAATTACAAATGATTACAATAATACAGTACCAATACAATAATGAATGGCTACAACATGAACACATGATTAAGAAAGAAACATCCGCTCGTTATCAGCCCGAAAGAGGATCAGCTGCTGTGTGTCCTCCTGCGTCCCTGTGTGATACACGACCGTATATCTAAATCAGAAAGATTTCTGGCTCCCAGGTGTCTTTTATACAGGTAACGAGCTGAGATTAGGAGCACTCCCTTTAGGAGTGTGCTCCTAATCTAAGCTTGTTACCTGTATAAAAGACACCGGTCCACAAAAGCAATCAATCAATCATATTCCAAACTCTCCACCATGGCCAAGACCAAAGAGCTCTCCAAGGATGTCAGGGACAAGATTTTAGACCTACACAAGTCTGGAAT
Source organism: Etheostoma perlongum (assembly GCA_026937815.1). Taxonomy (NCBI): domain Eukaryota; kingdom Metazoa; phylum Chordata; class Actinopteri; order Perciformes; family Percidae; genus Etheostoma; species Etheostoma perlongum. Next base: position 27,223,546 of record CM049372.1, on the reverse strand, counting down.
GGGCTAAAAGACCATTGCCAAGCAGCTTGGTGAAAAAGTGACAACAGTTGGTGTGATTATTAGCAAATGGAAGAAACACAAAAGAACTGTATGTATCCCTCGGCCTGGGGCCCCATGCAAGATCTCACCTCGTAGAGTTGCAATGATCATGAGCACAGTGAGGATTCAGCCCAGAACTACACGGGAGGGTCTTGTCAATGATCTCAAGGCAGCTGGGACCATAGTCACCAAGAAAACAATTGGTAACACACTACGGCATGAAGGACTGAAATCCTGCAGCGCCCGCAAGGTCCCTCGCTCAAGAAAGCTCATATATATGCCCGTCTGAAGTTTGCCAATAAACATCTGAATGATTCAGAGGACAACTGGGTAAAAGTGTTGTGGTCAGATGAGAACAACATGGAGCTCTTTGGCAACAACTCAACTCGCCACTCAACACTGTTTGGAGGAGGAGGAATGCTGCCTATGACCCGAAGAACACCATCCCCACCGTCAAACATGGAGGTGGAAACATTCTGCATTGGGGGTGTTTTTCTTCTAAGGGGACAGGACAACTTCACCGCATCAAAGGGACAACGGACGCGGCCACATACCATCAAATCTTGGGTGAAAACCTCAGCCAGGGCATCGGAAATTTGGGTCGTGGATGGGTATTCCAGCATGACAATGACCCAAAACACACAGCCAAGGCAACAAAGGAATGTCTCAAGAAGAAGCACATTAAAGGTCCTGGAGTGGCCTAGCCAGTCTCCAGCCTTAATCCCATAGAAAATCTGTGGCGGGAGCTGAAGGTTTGAGTTGCCAAACGTCAGCCTCGAAACCTTAATGACTTGGACAAGATTTGCAAAGGAGCGGGACAAAATCCCTCCTGGAGATGTGTGCAAACCTGGTGGCCAACTACAAGAAACGTCTGACCTCTGTGATTGCCAACAAGGGTTTTGCCACCAAGTACTAAGTCATGTTTTGCAGAGGGGTCAAATACATATTTCCCTCATTAAAATGCAAATCAATTTATAACATTTTTAAAATGCGTTTCTCTGGATTTTTTGTTGTTGTTATTCTGTCTCTCACAGTTCAAATAAATCTACCATTAAAAGTATAGACTGATCATTTCTTTGTCAGTGGTAAAATGTACAAAATCAGCAGGGTATCAAATACTTTTTTTCCCCTCACTGTATGTACAGGACTGTATGGAGCACAAAACAAGACTGTTGTCTTTTTTTTTTTTTTTTATCATTTATTTAAGTCGAAAATACTGGTGGTCTCTCTGCTCGATGCGGCAGTCATTGTTGCGCAATGTTTATGGCTACCCCTTGTTTACAAGTCAGCTCGCATCCTCACTCGGATAAGGGCCATACACCCCTTCATCTTAACCCTATCCCTCGATCAAAATGAGTATTGGGACAGCCCTTAGTCTCGCGTGAACGTGCAAAACCTACGGTAGAATAGAGAAATGAGATTCAGCCTAAGTAACCTTGTTACTTCTCTAGTAAGAAGAAAAATATCTAATGTAAAACTGTTGGAATGCTTCTATTCATCAGGTTTGGATCAGAATTATTGGCTATCTGGAAAATTCTACCTTAACACTCTAATATATAATATGTAAACATGCATCTGTTTTTAAAGCATTCCACTTTGTAATGCGTATAATACAGTTTTAGTTGACCTTATCATTGTATTCTCTTGCCCTCTTGATTCCACCATAATAGCCCAATCTATTTAGCCAGTAATTCATGGAAAGAAAATGCACTTATACCAAAACAAAAAGTTAGACCCAGAAATTCCTCACCAATAGATTTACATCACTAATACATTTAAATGTGCTGTGTTTGTGTCTAAGCAGTGTAAAAAAAGAGAAACTGGTGTTTTGCATTCATTATGTTAACATTATATATGAAATTCTATGATTATAACATAATCTACTCTTTACCCCTGCCCTCCCATCTGTCTATACAATCTACAATGTGGCTAGAGTAGTGATTTCACTTTTCAATTTCTAGAGCAAGACGTTCTGTTACCTTAACCTTTACACCCCATATTCATCCTAATGGTAATTCTGAAGAAAAGAGTCTCAAAATATGATTAAAGCCAATGGTGTATATTTAGATCATGCAGATATATCCATCTCATTACTACCCTTTCGTGCCGTTATTTCACAGAATGTTTTTGTTTTTGATTGATGGCTCGAAAATCATTCAATGAAATAATGTTTGGAAGGCAGGGTATAATAACATCCATAATATCCGATAAGGCTCTTGCTTTTTCTATCCAGAAGGTATCAACTCCTGGACATTCCCATATCTGTATGTATGGTGATATATAGGATATACAGTGGGTACGGAAAGTATTCAGACCCCTTTAAATTTTTCACTCTTTGTTTCATTGCAGCCTTTTTCCAAAAATCAAAAAAGTTCATTTTATTTCTCAGTAATGTACACTCAGCAACCCATCTTGACAGAAAAAAACAGAAATTTAGAAATTTTTGCATATTTATTAAAAAACAAAAACTGAAATATCACATGGTCATAAGTATTCAGACCCTTTGTTCAGTATTTAGTAGAAGCACCCTTTTGATCTAATACAGCCATGAGTCGTTTTGGGAAAGATGCAACAAGTTTCTCACATCTGGATTTGGGTATCCTCTGCCATTCCTCCTTGCAGATCCTCTCCAGTTCTGTCAGGTTGGATGGTAAACGTTGGTGGACAGTCATTTTCAGGTCTCTCCAGAGATGCTCAATTGGGTTTAAGTCAGGGCTCTGGCTGGGCCATTCAAGAACAGCCACAGAGTTGTTGTGAAGCCACTCCTTCGTTATTTTAGCGGTGTGCTTAGGGTCATTGTCTTGTTGGAAGGTAAACCTTCGGCCCAGTCTGAGGTCCAGAGCACTCTGGAAAAGGTTTTTGTCCAGGATATCCCTGTACTTGGCCGCATTCATCTTTCCCTCGATTGCAACCAGTCGTCCCTGTCCCTGCAGCTGAAAAACACCCCCACAGCATGATGCTGCCACCACCATGCTTCACTGTTGAGACTGTATTGGACAGGTGATGAGCAGTGCCTGGTTTTCTCCACACATACCGCTTAGAATTAAGGCCAAAAAGTTCTATCTTGGTCTCATCAGACCAGAGGATTTTATTTATCACCATCTTGGAGTCCTTCAGGTGTTTTTTAGCAAACTCCATGCGGGCTTTCATGTGTCTTGCACTGAGGAGAGGCTTCCTTCGGGCCACTCTGCCATAAAGCCCCGACTGGTGGATTGCTGCAGTGATGGTTGACTTACTACAACTTTCTCCCATCTCCCGACTGCATCTCTGGAGCTTAGCCACAGTGACCATTGGGTTCTTCTTTGCCTCTCTCACCAAGGCTCTTCTCCCCGATAGCTCAGTTTGGCCGGACGGCCAGCTCTAGGAAGGGTTCTGGTCGTCCCAAACGTCTTCCATTTGAGGATTATGGAGGCCACTGTTCTCTTAGGAACCTTAAGGGCAGCAGAAATTTTTTTGTAACCTTGACCAGATCTGTGCCTTGCCACAATTCTGTCTCTGAGCTCTTCAGGCAGTTCCTTTGACCTCATGATTGTCATTTGCTCTGACATGCACTGTGAGCTGTAAGGTCTTATATAGACAGGTGTGTGGCTTTCCTAATCAAGTCCAATCAGTATAATCAAACACAGCTGGACTCCAATGAAGGTGTAGAACCATCTCAAGGATGATCAGAAGAAATAGACAGCACCTGAGTTACATATGAGGGTCACGGCAAAGGGTCTGAATACATATGACCATGTGATATTTCAGTTTTTTGTTTTTTAATAAATATGCAAAAATTTCTAAATTTCTGTTTTTTTCTGTCAAGATGGGTTGCTGAGTGTACATTACTGAGAAATAAAATGAACTTTTTTGATTTTTGGAAAAAGGCTGCAATGAAACAAAGAGTGAAAAATTTAAAGGGGTCTGAATACTTTCCGTACCCACTGTATGTTTTTCTATATATCTTTAACTACTTCAAACCATTTTGACAGTGGACGGGCATAAAGTATACATAATACAATTCAAAAATCTAAACCTAAACCTCCTAATCTATTATGTTGGAGTATTGTAGTTCTAGGTTTTTGTCCTTTCCATATACAATAAAATAAAAAAATAGAAAAAAAAGATTTTAAACAAAAAGCTTGTGTTTTATAATGTAACAGTTTGTTTTTGGGGTAATCTTTCTTAAATCAAACGTGATTGTGCTGTTACGCTCTGGATAAACTGGAGGTACTAACCGCTGAAGTGAACATACTGAACCTAATGGTTTGGCATGAGGGCAAAAAACAGGTTGAAAAATGAAAGTATTCTTGAAATGATTAAAATGTACTACAAAAATATAAGTGCATAATTGATTAGATGAATAAATTAGGGGAATTAGCATATTTTTTCGGGTAATGTTTAACAGAGGACCCATACCCAGGTGCCTAAATGACTGTAAATTTAGCCGTACTCATTTTGGCTAATCTACCTAATGAAGTACCAGGCACTAACGCTATGTGATTCTGTTCACGTACAGTAAACCATCTTGCACTGGAGAACAGATGGAGTGGCCGGGTCATTTCTGCTTATTACAACCATTAAGGCCAGATTTACCAACCTTTTAATTTAAGTTTTTGATTAAAATTAAAATTGTATGTTCTTCTACAAAAGTCAAAATGCCTTTTTTGATGGCTTAAAGAGAAGCAGAATTTAAACCAAGCGACCCAGTAGGCCACACATTCAGCAACAGTTGTTAGCTTTGTTGTCACGTATTGTTTTTCTTATGCACAGAAAAATTCAAACAAGTTGATAAGGTCAGGAGAGGTTTTTTTGAAATCAGCTTTATTCAAATACTGACCTCATCTATGCTTGTTTGCATATTCACGCTTTAAACAATAGCTGACCTTTATGAAGACGACCAGGTTGTTTATATTTGAAAACTGGATTTCCGTCATTCAGCAGAGAACAAGAAGCAGGAAAAATATATGGTTAGGTTGAAGTAATAACCAGTAACAGAGGTCCCTCCTACAGGGTGACACCAACGTCAACATCATCCAGCATAAAAACAGACAGGAAGAAAACTTGCATTTGTTTCCCCAGGATCAGGGGTAAGAATCTAACAAGACAAACTTACTGACAAAATGTAATAAGGATAGACCTCAACAATGGAGAGGAGTGCTACCCCATCCATCCCCTTTTCATTTGTCTATCCAATTAAAAGGAAATCAATACTTCCTGGCTTGAGATGCAAGGCGGGGCTTTACCGTGACCTCATCCAACCAAGGAGCTGTACTGAATCACAATGATGCGCCTGTCCCAAAACAGACACGGTCAGAGTAAAGGGGCACGGCCACGCCCTTAGACAGTTAGACAGAAACATGTGAAAGACAAGATCTGAACTTTACCTCTATATTTTCTAGTATTTAATTTATTCTTAATTTTACAAAAATATGCACTGCGCAGCATGTGATGCACAATCAGCAAGTCTACCAATAATTTCCTCAATAATTGTATTAAAACTTTAATCTGTGAAATGTCCATCGCAAGTGTCTTTTTTTGTGTGAGACCAAAAGTCAAAACATATTTTAATTACTGGCATGTAGGACAGAGGACAGCAGCAAATCATCACATACAGTAGAAAAGATTGTACCGGCAAATATTATTTTTGCACTACAAAAAGAGGCTGACATGATGACAAAGATTTATGTCTTCAGTAACGTTATTTTTACTATGATAGTAACTGATGGGCTTGGGGCTGACAGCCACAGACACTATCAGCCATGCTCTACTGTTTTACACTAGTACACTAATGTCTGTCGAGTGGGTCCATTTTTAAAAGTGCTACACCAAAGCATAGTGCCATTAAGTACAGTTATATACTGCGCTTACAACACCAGATTGATGCCAATTAACCACACAGACTTCTGCACACATCACACTGGCCATATATTTAATCAAAAGTCAAACTATCATTTTCTTTTCTACCAATCATTTGTCAATCTTCCCTCACTCTGTCCCTCTCTGTCTCTGCCCCACCAGCACTCCTCTGCTCAGCCAAGAATCGCAGGGCAGCCATCTGTGTCATGGTCCTCCTTTCACTTTGTCTATCTACAGCAGAGTTTAATTTGTAATTCTTAAAATAATTTTTTATTGTGATGTGATACGGCTGAATGCTGGTTGTAATTGATTAATTTAATCAATAGCAGTCAACAAATGTTTTTTGTGCCATCATATTAAAGACTTTAATAAACTATCGCTTAACCGTGTTAGTTGCTAATTACTATTATACTCATTACTTTTTTTCCTTTCTTAAAGCTCTCTACATTCTCATTTCCATTTGGTGAGCCGTTTCTATTGTGTGCAACTCTGACTGGCAAGACAGGTAATGTGACTGGCTGACAAGATAATTAATCACAACTCTCCCTGCCCTTTAAGCCTTTATGAAATGCTTTAAGACAGCTTCACTGTCCCTACAGACGAGACATACTACTTTGCACTGGTCTTTTCAACTGTACTGTTAAATAGAAGCGTGGATGTGACCGATGGGTCTATATTGAGGTGGTGACATGGAGTTCACAGATCAGTTGACCTCGGTCTCCGCTCTCCACAGCTAATGAGGGGACTTTTCTTCTATGTCTTACCCTCTCTGTCCCGTTCTCTCCTCGCTCTGCTGCATATATCTATCTCCAATACATCTCAGTGCTGAGACAGAGATGCATTGAAATTCCAGTATATTTAATTCCATTCCATTCTCATTTACACCTTTGCCTCTTTTCAGATTCCACCTCCACCCACCTCTGCTCCACCAATCTACACACAAACACCGTCCCACCACCACCAGCAGCATCATCATCATAATCTACAGCTGACAATTCCCATGCATGGCAAAGCTGCTGATTGGTGGGCTTGAAATAAACACAAGGCTAATAAATTGAATATTCAGAAATATGCAGATGAATTTCCTTCAATTTAAATGCAGATTTTGGCATTTTTCTGCAGTCAGGAGGAGGATGTCAGAGAGAAAAAGGAAGCTAGTGAGTGGAGCTCCCACCCAAAATAATTTAATCAGCAGCTATTCTATCCATATTTATAAACTAATCAGCTATTTGTTTACTGTTTTTTTAAAGCATTGTTCATGTGTCTGAGCAATAAATAATGATTACATATATCTAACATAACTATTTTAACAACTAATCAACCTGATTCACACTAGCATAGATACATAAAACATGTTAGTTATAGTCAATACTAGAAATCTTGACAATTAAGATGTGCCTAAAAATGCTTATTACTTTAATTGTCTGAGCATCTCCATAAATCTGGAGGAATCTCAAGATTTGTGCATTCATAACTTAATACTTGTTAATAATGGTGGTGGCATAATCTTCCAGAAATGCTACCTATAACTTTTAACTGCTTCCCTGTTGGTTTTAAATTGTAATGTTATGATAATTTTTACTTCTCAAATGTTTGGTTTTGAACAGTTGTGAATCATTTTTTCACAGAGACGGAAAAACCTAATATGCAATACTACTCTGCCTTTGGTGTCACATTTAACGTGTGATTGACAGGTCTTTAATCAGCTGGTTAGACTTGAGAGAATGACAGTGTGCTGACCTCTGTGTACAGCTAAACAAAGCCTGGACTATTACTGAAGAAACACGTCAATCGGGCTGGATTAAAAGTGAGAAAGAGAAAAAGGGCGTTTCTATGCAAAAACACGTAGTATGCATTTCAGATAGGACTCCAAATTAAAAACTAACTGGACTGGTAAACAACATTTAGTGGTTGAAATTTTAAAGGTCACATTTTATGCTTTTCTGTCATATCTACAATTTTATAATGTTGGATTTTCAAATAATGAGGTAAACATATTTTAGACAAACGTGCTAAAACGTTTAGATTTCAAACTATTCTGAACACTCCGGTTCCAACAGTTTTTTCTACTCTCGGCTAAGTCTTACGCAACTATAAGCCGGCCTTCTATGATTGGTCATCTGCTACAAGTAGGCAGGACTGGAGTGTTTTTTTAAGCCAATGCATTATTAACATTGTCCCATGTATCTACATGCTAATGGCAGTAAAAAATGTCATCTTGACTGCCAGTGTCATCATATTCTCTCCAATTCCGGAAACATTTTCTGTTAGTAGTATTTGGTTTAAAAGCCTTTATTTGCAATTTTTGACAGAAGAAAGTGCTGCTTTGTTCCACTACAATCTAACGTTAGCATACTGCTAAGTGGCTACATGCTAATGCAACATAACTGTAATCTCGGCCAGTGTTGGTCATTTCTTTCCAAATTCTGCTGACTTTACTGCTGGGACATGTCCAGTTGTCTAATATTTGGTTTAGAAGCCTTTATTGGTAATTTTTCAGCGGTACAAAGTCCTGCTATATACTCCATTGCAGTAGCTCCAACTTTACCTAGTGAGTTATGCATAGGCAGTAAAATTAATGGACAAAGCGACCCGGTAGACTTGTCAGTGAAGTCTATTAGAAGCACTTTTCCGGTGATAGCCAGAGTGTTACTGCGCAGCTGAGCTGAGGCGACGTAGATGTGACGTGAGCAACCTGTCTGAAAGTAAAAAGTGTAAAGTTTAAGTTTTCTGGTAGAAGTGCCAGGAGAAAATCTCATCACTCCGAATCTTGCGGAGACAGACAACGTAGGTATACGTACGGAGATAACATAGGCACAGGCTAATTATTGCTAACTAAGATGGTAGTTAACAGCTGGCTCAGAGATTAGGGTATGTTATGCTAGTAACGGCTAATGTAGCCTTTAGCCATTACTCTCAAGCAGAGATGAGGAGTGAGCTATACAGTTCTGTTAAACTCCCTTCTTTCTAATGGTGTGCCCACTGTCAGTGTCATTTCCTGCTTCCCATTCATTTCTATGGGAGAAGCTGTGCAATGCATTCCCGGTAGCGTCGCGGGGACTTTGGAAAAGCGAGCGTTGAGTCGCCAGCTCCTCATTTGCATAAAAGGTAGCTGGATTCAACATTATGTAAATGAGGAGCTGGCGACTCAACGCCCGCTTCTCCTACGAACAACTCGACTTGCAGCCTCTCAAAAGCTGACAAAAATCTTTTAAACTGACCTTTGACAATCTGAAATGAAGATTCATTAACTACATAGCCTATTTCTTGCTGAAAGGGTTTCCAGAACCACATTTCGGTCAACTATTTTCATACAAGCCGCCGTTTTGAAATTTGGAAGGAGCCAGCCCCTCGTGACGCATTCGTCCAATCAGCTGCAGCCATCATGGTTGTAGGGGGGGTGTAGACTGTTTTTCTTTGCTTGTCAGTGGTCAGTAAAGAGAAACTGGTGGCAAGCTCACTGCCGTGCAATGCTGGGAAGCGGGGCAATCCCATCTGTGAAAACAAAGCTTATATGGACACCCACTTTAACTCGACACCGCCAGATTTTCAAACTTGTAGTCTGCAGTTATCAGACTTTAAACAGCCCTCTCTGGAGCCACAAAAAGCTTTATGCACATATGCAGTAGTGCAGTATTCATCAACAATAACATCCAATCAGTCTTCAGTAAATAAATAAATAGAATCATGTGACTGGCTGGGTTAACTCATGATTGCTGAGTTATCAAGACAACATTAATGTGTGAACTGATGTGAGTCTGTGACAGAACTAGGGAGGCCTTCTCCACCTCAGGAAAAGTCACAACCTCAGGTGGACTCATGTGGGGTTCTGGTGTATCACGTTACCATGGAGACAGCAGACATATGTTCCGAACATCGACCAGAGGAGCCAGTGACACTGCCAAGCGCGTGCACAGGCCTACACAAATATACTCACACACCCTGAGGGCAAGCAGGACAGGAAACTGTCAGGAGAAATCAGAGTCAACATTCTCTTCTTTCTCTGGGATTTTAACACCAATATTTCTCTCTGAAGGTTTAAGAATATAAAGCCACATCCACGGAAATGTAGTTAATTTATTCACTCTTGTATTCCCATCAGCCTTTGTGTTTACCGTTTATTAGTGCTTTGCTGATGTTTATCTTCACAACTATCAGCGATACATCAGTGAGTGTTTTGTTTCAGTCAGTGAGCAAAGTGAATGTCAGTCCCAGGGAGCCTTCTTTCTCTTCCCAAAATATTTAAAACACCCACTCATCTATCATTTTCAGTTTCTTATTCATGTTTTGTTCTCAACTTTGTCTTGCACACATGAAGAGATCGCACGTGCGCACGCACACTCAAATAAATCTTAGATGACCACCCAACAAACAACGTACGATAGGCCAATTTTGCACAGGGACATATTTAAGATAAGCATACGATACACACAAACATTCATCCACAAACTCAAAAACAATGTTTTTTTTTTTTTTTGTTTTTTTTAAAACAACATACCAGAGTGACATCACCACAAATTAGTTTTGTTATCGTCCCGAATTTCAAAACCGACCATAATGGCGGCTCGTTTGGAATACAATCTCGTTTTTTACAAAAATAATTTGCCAAAATGTGTTTCTGAAAACATTTTACGCGAGAAATAGGCTAAGCATTTGCCGAATCTGTTTTACTTTCAGATTGACAAAGGTCAGTTTAAAAGATTTTCGTCAGCTTTTGAGAGGCGGCAAACCGAGCCGGCAGTACCTCATTTGCATAATGGTGGCTCGATTCAACTTTATGCAAATGAGGAGCAGGCGCCTCAACACCCCGCTTCTCCAAAGTGCGGCGACGCTACCAGAACGCATTCACGCTCCCACAGAAATGAATGGGAAGCGGGGAAATGACGCTGACAGTGGAAACACACCATGATAGATAATTTTTTTCTAGGCTTGAGTATTTGTGATATCTGCGTACAGGTAATGTTTAATTGAACTTATAATGTGCAAAATAATCTGTTTAAAATGCACCTTAGTATCTGTTCTGACTGCACCTTATTCTCTACTGCACTATTTTACTTTAAATATGGATTTTTCCCAACTGTATGTATTTAGTTTCTAGATATTTATACTATTTTAAGACGTTATATATTTATATTTATCACTCTACATGCTCTGCACACCCATATAAGCATTTCAGCATTTATTTATTTTAATTCATATAACTTATAACTCAACTTTTCCTTTGTTGTGTCTGTGCTGCATTCTTTTAAGCTGTGAACTTTGCATGTAATTTCGTACTACCGTGTACTGTGGTATGACAATAAATAAATCTTGAATCTTAATACACAGTAGGGCTGGGAAGGATTCAGCCAGACTCTCTGTTCTCAGTTGAGATGGTCGGCATAGCGCTGCAGTGTTTTACCATTGCCCTTTACACTGCATAAATTAGCCTAGCAGCTAGCGGAGTTTCCCTCTGCTCATAGCTTGATCCTGACAAAACAGCCTTTTAGATGATTTTTTTGTAGCCTAACATTGTTAAAACAGAGCAGTATATATTGGTAGAGAGAGTATCAAGATAGCGGACTGCCGAGTCACCCACACTTTGCTCAGCCTGCTGTGCCCTGCCCTCTGCAAACCTATTTTATATAGTCTATGGACAAACACTTTTTTTTAAATCTTTGACCACAGACCTTTATAAAGACTCTTGTAAAGACTCTCACATTGAGCTGAAATGGAAACACTGTGCTGCAACGTATTCTGTTACTCTATAGTATTTAAGGAAAAAGCATTTAGATTTAGAGTTAGATATTTTTGCGGAGGTGGGGTGGAGTGGGGTGTCACCTCTATTTTCCACTGGGCGCATCTGCGCTCTGTTCCGGAGTCACTGATGAAGTCAATGTTTGCTCCGCTAACGATAGTTATATTTTCATGCGAGCCGCGGGCCGTTTAAACAGCCGGGCAGGAAGTGAAAGAGCGAGAGCATCAAGTCAAATTACCAAACGACACCCCCCCAATATTGTATACGTCTCTTCTACAACACCACAGACTACGAGAGATTCATCTTGGAGATGGAAAAACATAATAGACATCACAGATCTTTTTTTTTACAATGACAATGCCAGAAAAGAGAAGGCATGGAGTGGGAGTGCTTGGAGTGGAAGGTAAACACTAGCTTAATAAACACACGATTGTTCTGTAAAGTACAAAGTACTTTACGCTCCGCTTCTGAGGCTCCCGTACGTCCCAAAACATGGGTAACACCCTTCACTTTACCAGCAGTATTGGCAAGAGATGAAGACACCATGTCTGGAGAAGTTTTTGTTTTAGTGTTTAATGTTAACTCGTTTTACATTGTCTTTGCTATGTCTTTTTCCTCTCAGTCTTTCCTCACAGCCGCACTCATCCGCCACTCTCACTCCGTTACCGCTCTCCTTGCTTGACCACACACGCACTGATATCACCCTTGCCTTTAACCGCCGTCTGCTGCTTACTGTTGTCCTATAAAAATATTCTTCATTTCTTGCTGCTGTTGTTTTGCCCGTTTGTCTTACTGCTTGTGTATGCCCGATACTTGTGTTCTAGGCTGCATGTAATTAACATAATTCTTGTTGTCACATGTAATGCTTGTTGTGATTGTATTCAAGTAGTTGTAGGTGTGTTGGAAATGTTATGATGTGTGCTGCTGTCTTTTTAACTTTAGACATCCCCCCCCCCTTTCGTTATAAAATTAACCTGCTCATTCCCCTTTACTTTCTAATCAATAAATAGTGGTTAAAAAAACAAAGCAACACTTTATCGGCCCTTATCATTTTAAGTAGCTGCCACACTGCCTGCCACTTTAAACACTCTAACACAGTAGTGGCATTAAATCTGATTGGTCAGAAAATGAGAGATACAGGAGATAACAGGCTTATCACTGAGTGAGTATGAGTGACAGCATATACCTTTTTGGCTCAGCTGGGCCACAGCGCTTCCAGCTCCTGACCCCTCTCATGGCACGAGTCTTATTGGCCCTGTGGCCAGCAGCAACCCTGATATCAGGCTTTGCTCAGTTATTATTATAGCTATAACAGACGAGTGACTCAACCATTCAAGCAGTGATGGCTTACAATATGTCTTACACACACGTATGTATTCATAGGCAAACACACATTTTTGTGGCGTTAATCATTCCCAAGTTGCTGATAAAACAGAGACAGTGTCATTAAGACTTGACAGTGTTCATAAACTGTACTTTATTAACTTTCCGATTCCTTCACTCCCTCTCACACAGAAACTAATTATTTTTGTTGTTTCAAAAGACACATTTTTATTGCTTCTTTAAACCAGTGCCACTATTGAAATTTTTGCTGTCGACGAATCACCTATCACCATCCCTCCATACATACATTCTTTTCTTTCCCTCCACCTCTCTCTGGTGAGAAGGTTGACAGTTAATTGGGACTATGTTTTAATGAGCTGGCCCTGAGATTTTATCTTCTCCTTTCATTAGGAGAGGGGGGAAAAAACCAAGGAGAAAAGTGTCAAGGAAGCATCAAGGAGGGAAGGAAAGAAAGAAAGAAAGAAAAAGACAGGAAAGTTAGTCTGTCAATAGAGAACATCTAGAAGTTTTTAGTCACTGCTGTGGTGAGCAGAGCTCTGTGTATATGTGTGTGTGTTTGTTTGTTTGTTAATGAGCTAATCAATAGCAGTAGTGTGTAAGCCCAGCAGTGGGTCTGTTTTGGGAGATTAGTTACAGAGACACACACACATTTAAGGACTTGTTTGTCTACAATATGCCTGTTTTTTTATCTTTATCTGACAGATGCACTGCTTCATTCACTACCTGTCTATAGCCAGCATTAAACAAATAAATTATTAACTATTTTTAATTTTAATTTCTTGGGCCTGCAGCAATCTAATCACTGTGTGTGCAATAAAAAAAAACTTTCAATAAAGCTTCTATTGTATCCTGTAACAAAAGACTTTTTGGACTTTGTGTTTATCTGAACCTTTAATCGGGGGAAATGGTAATGTTGATAAATGCAAGCAGTGCCTCCATCTCCTTGAAACTTCTGGAAGAAAAAGGTTCAAATAACTCACTGGCTCACACAGCTAAGGTGTTTATCTCACTGATTAGCAGAGCCTTGTAATACCTAATCACTGATGCTAATCAGCCCTCTCACCTAGGGGTGAGCTAAAAATGTAAATTACACAAATGCTCATTTCGGGCTAATACACAAACATGTTCTGCACACTTTCCCTAAATAATTCAGTCATCAAAGCCATTTAAACATAACCTTGCATGTATCCATTATTAATTGACAAACAGCATTTATGCACATGAACTAGTTATGACTAAGTAGCTGTTGCATCATACGGGTTCTTGTTTGTAACACTATTATTCAAGAGCCACACAGTTACAGTCAACTTTGACGCGCACAACTGTTGATCTCACACCACTGAAAGACACGTTCTAACTTCTGACTGCAAAAACAACTGCTTGGAGGTACCAACATAATTAGACTATTGTTGCTTTGAAGTCAACAAATTTATGTAAAATTCAAAACATTTTAAGTAAATGCTGTGGGGATGTACATCTGGATATACCTGAAAAAAAAAAGTTGATGCAATAATGAAATAAGCATTTAACATCAACAAAAATGCTATACACATACATACGTATACATACGTATATATATATATATATATATATATATATATATACACATTTTTGTTGATGTTAAAAATGCTGTACATGCTGTCCTTGTTTTTACTATTCCAGACCGTATCTTAATGTTGCAACGTCTTACGATACACTTTGTCAATTTTATAATGTCTGGCCACAGCTTATTCAAAGCAAGAACTTGCTGCTTTTTTATATTGTTGTAAACTGAATAATTACTTTGGACTGAGCTTTGAACTTGTGAGCAGCATTTTCTGAATTGTATCTACATTTTATAGATTAAATGATTATTCAAGGAAATAAAATACACATTTTCTCTCAATTTTAGTTTACATACGTTGCCATCACTAAAGTATTGTTTCAGTATTCTCATGATGCCCCAAAACACTTAATTAGTAGTTGATGCTTTTTACAGATGAAATGGGGGAAAAGTAGTTTAAATTATAACCTCTGAGCCAGGTTAGTGATAAAGACCGAATAAACAAAACCTTTCTTGAAGCCATGCTTACTATCATTGTGTCTCTCTACAATCCCTGCTGAGACTCACACATGACTGACTGGATGAGTGAGAGAGACAGGAAGGCCTCTCATTTGACAATTAAACTTGAAATGTTTTGATTACCAAATTGTAGCGATTTTAAAAAGGCCTGAAAAGTCAATCTGAATAAAGGTTGAAGAAATAATTTGAATGATAATTTGATATAATGAATGCATGAGGGAGAATGTGACAGTTGCAGGTTAAACAGCTTACACCATAGGAGGGGGATTTGGGTGCCTCTGCTAGAGGGGGATATTAGTAGGATTATCTGGCAACCCTGTTGTGGAGGTGAATAACATTAGAATCCTATTAGTAAAGACTTCCTGTCCAAAATCCCCCATTTGCTCTCCACTTACTCCTGCCTCATCCTACAATTAGTCCACTTTATATTCACACAACCCAGATTACAGTCACACACACACGCGCATCAAGAGTGTGTTATGTATATTGTTATTCATGTGCATTTGTGTGTGGCTGTTCCTTTGTACGTGTGACTAGTGTCATATTCCATTAGTAGTACAGGCCTTGTTGCTCCCATAGGCCACCAGGGGTGTGTCATACACACTCCGACAGTGGAGAACACCCCGGAATACTAATACAGGACGTTTTAGCATTGGTGTTGTGTGCTTGTCTTTGTACATATGTATGCTTGTGCTCTCACCAAAAAGGAGGGGGGGGGGTGTAGTGTGAGATTGGAGTGAGTATGTGTGCATCTGAGCATGACAGTGCGCACTATGAGGGCATCACGACTGTGTGCGTGTGTTTGTGTGTGTGGATGTGTGTGTGTGAGAATGTTTGTTCTATGAATGCAGTCTGAGGTTAATAAATATTGACAGTGAATTATCTCTTCTGGCAGGGTCACAGGTGGGTTCAATGGAGCAGATTGGACACACCAGCAAAAAAAAAAAAAAAAAAATGCCTACATGCACACTCAAATCTCCCTAATATTCTTATACTCATGTTTTCTTCTGACTCCACTAGCATTCAAGTGAGTCCGTGAGCAAGGCAGTAACGAGCAGTCGCAACAGTCTAGCACCTGACCACCATAATCACCCTGCCAAGATAATAAAGCCGCCTTCTACCTCGCTGGTATAGATTCTCCACGGTTCTTGATGTAGCTAGAGGCCCCCTATCATAACACAACAACATAGCGATTAGCTCCTGCTAGACACTCAGATCAGAAAGCAACGGAGAGAAGGGGAGAGATAAACAAAAAGAGAGATAAAGAGAAAAGGTGTAGCATGACAGGATGGAGAGACGGGAGAAGGGGAAGGAAAGAGACAAAGAGGTAAGTGCAAAGGGAGCACAACAGGATGTTTTCACTGTAAAGCTACTTAAGAAAAGGATTTAGCTCAACAGCTAAGGGACAGACACACATATGGTCTTTATTTAGCCCACTCAATGTGTGTATGGGGAGCAGTGATCGATTAATGCAGCCCAGCAACATTGCACACAAACACAGAGAGAGAGAGAGAGAGAGAGAGAGAGAAGAGAAAGAGAAGTTCATCTCCCTGCATGGCTGAGTAGTGCACAAAGCCATAATGTGGCGTAATGGTGCATAAACGAGATGAGGGATTCAGTAAAAAAGGGGTGAAAAGAAACACCTTGCAAGGTCAAAGTTGCACTTCCTGAAGCATTAGTCTAAGATCCCACCAAGACAGATATCAGCACTCTCACAGATGCTGTAGCCTGTAGGAATTTTGATGTTGACAGTTTCCTCCCTTGTAACCTCACACTTCTATGTTAATGATCTTGATGATGATGAGCTTACAGAAATACACAATGCCAGTGGCTCATAGCCACATGCAACCATATCTGATCTCAGCAGGTGTGTAGGTATAGTACAGCTAGAATTGTGATGAAGTGTCAATTTGTGTCTTTCTGGTCCTAAAGGTCATGTTACAGTTAACCACACATTCATGCGTCACCGTTATCTCTTTGTCTGTAAATAGTGACTCTTTAAAGGCACCAAAAATATAATGTCAAATTATATCAACATTAAAGTACTCAAAAACAGTGTGATATGTGTCAACATTGCCCCGCCATAAATGTAAAATACCTTTTTGAAGAGCAAGGAGTCGTCCATGTGCTCTGCATAGACTGAGGTGAGCCTGTACTGGTTTTCTGTGGTGATATCCATCTGATAACCGGTCAGGACATAACAGACTGTGCGGAACTCCTGAATTTTCTTCTGAAACACCTCCTTCAGCCTCTGGTTCCGGAGCTCGGAGCTCTCCATCTGCTTACGTAAATCTGCAACACACACAAAAGGTAGAGATAATACAGATAGATTGGTCAGATATTCTGACACAATATTTGTATAACATCACTCTGTATACTTGAGCAACTCAGACATTTTACTCTAAGATTCTGCAACACGTGCAAGACTTCTTTTCCGCAGGGCTCCACAAGTAGATGCTCAACTCACTTAGCTAATACAGCATAGATGGACAGCTTCATATCAAATATAGACTCCCTGAGGCACTTCATCTGCTCTCTTAGGGCCTACCAATCCACTATAATGCACAACATGTAGTGGTGGGGACAAACAGCCAGCTGCGTCTCCGAGCTGGGAGCAGATTTGTGTAGAGGAGAAGCAGGATGGTGGATTGATTTTAATTTGTTGAAAATCAATTTGCAGTAATTACTTTAATTGGAAGACTTGATTTGAGAAGGCAGAGAAATTAGTTTGCCAGAGCAAAAATGAGTCGTTATGGGAAGAAATGTATAATGTTACTACTGCAGAAAAAGACACATGCGTTTGAGTATGTGGGATTGTGCATGAATATATTGTAACATTAGAAATGGAGAAAGAAGTGAGGAGAACAGACAAGCCACAAAGAGGCAAACATTTCCACGATGTTACCAAAAATGTGTGTGTGTGTGCGCTCTATCCTTTCAAAACGGGCCGCATGCAAAAAAAAGTGGACAAATTGCTCTAATTAGATAGCAGTGAGTTTTGTTGTCAATAGCTATTCACAAAAAAGTTGTGTCAAAACATGTAACAAAAAACAGCCAGAACAGAAAGAGAATTAACAGAAAGATAATTCAAAAGGGGAGCTCATAGTAGTTTTGATTAATTGTTTCAAGGTCAAAAGCATTTCACTCACTCAAATGTGAATCTACTTCAATAAGAATTATCAAAAAAACAGTTAGGGCAACACAATTAAACACATTTTAATAACAATCACGATTTTGGTTTCCCCCGATCAAATTTGCGTGATCGAGCGATATTTTAAATGAGTCAGTCAGTTCATAGAACGCTCCAGTTTTTTTTTTTTTTTTTTAGCATTTTAGCCTTTTTAATCCAGTTACTACTGTAGCTAAACTTAACGTTACTTGCTGTGTAACATGTCATTAGTGTTTAATAGCGTGACATGCAGCGATCTAACGTCTGTTCTGGAGCATCAGAGAGCATTGCAGACATTTAAGTGGCACAGTAATGAGGTACCGAAATCCCAGTTGATATTTTGTCCGGTAGATAACGGGCATACAACATACAACTTAAACATAAGAGGAATGTAGCACAATATGGATGTGAACGCAGTTATAAATAGCCTATGTGACAATAAAATTTGTTATGGTCAAAATCAACAAATAATCGTGATATTAATCGTGATCTCAATATTGATCTAAATAATTGTGATTATCATTTTGGCCATAATGGTGCAGCCCTATAACCAGTACTATTGTACTACCTATAGTACAACCTGGCTCCTGGAACAAATTGCAGCACTATCTTAAAATCCATTCACTTGTGCCAGTTTAGAAATCTGGTTTTAAACCGGCAAACTTGTACTTGTCCTGCACCCAGTGCTAAATAAAATCCTAATGGAAACACTGTTTTCTGTGTTGTTTTGTTTTGTCTTTGTAATTTGACTTAATGTCATTGAAAATGAGGGCTGCCCCTCAATGATCTCTCGAGTATGAATAAAGGTTGACTGAATTTACCTTCTTACAGCAAACAGCTATTCACAAATTCTGAATTTTTTGGTGCTATTAAAAACACATGAATATACATCTTATATCCGTACAGCAGTTTATAGTAAAAGTGGTTCATTTAGATGTAGAAGTATTTTTACTCATCATATTTCTCTTATGAGCCTATTACATTTGTAGCATTCATTATCAAACAAGTAAATGCTCAAAAGTATAAACTTAAAGAGAATGTGAGTGTGTCTGTGTAACCGTCTGTCTCCTGGGTGACTGGGCTCCTCTTGAGTGTCAGTCAGTGCTGATAAATACTGTTTCAAGACTTCAGAATTGTGACAAAACTGTCACTATATGACAGCTATCAAACTGCAATGAAAATGGCGGCAAACTCTCAAGTGACAAGTATGGAATAGACACTGCTTAAATTGACTGCAACATCCAGACAAATAAGCACGTACACTGGGAAATAAACATGTCATTGCCAATGTAAAGACGGACGTGTACAAGTGCACACATAAATATGCCAATGTGTAATAGTGAGTACATCAATGTATTTGGGGTAAGACATTTTCTACATCAACGGTCAAGTTTTGACAAAGTACGTGACTTCTGCCCTTAATTGGTCTCTACAGGTCTCTTCCACTGCGGGAGCCTATTATTTATATGTTTGACTGCTCATTTTCCAAATTGAACTTTGCCCAATGTATGCATATGTATCTGTTGAATGTAACATGGATAAATTAAGATAAATGGTACTGACAAAATTATTTGTTGCTTTACCAACAAAGAACAGCAGGAGTTTACAAATGGTGACCGATCTGGGCAGGAAACACAACTCAATTGTAATATTGTCCTGACTGTGCTTCTTGTGACTTCTGACTTCTAGTCATAGAGTCAAATGGAGAAACGGCCATGTTTTACAGTGAAATGTATGAAAAATTCACCATTTCACTGTAAAAATAAATCATGCAGCCAAAGCATTATCACATATACACAAATCCCTCTGCATGGAGATGGTAATGCAGAGATGGGTGACACTGTAGCAGTAAAAACTAGGGGAATCATAGCCTGGACAGATTAATCTGTAAGTGGTATAGTCTAATTCCTGGCTACACCACAGAGCACTGACAAGATGTGTTAATATGTAGAAGCCGTACAGCAGGAAGACAACTAAAGTTCAGTATATATTTAATAATATTTTCACATTCACTGCAGTAATCCTCAAGGAGCTTCCAAGAAGAAGTAAAAAAATAAAATCCTTTATTCACAAAATGTAGTCGTGTGTAAAGCCAGGAATAATACTTAGAACAGCTTTATTCACTGGTTTAATTTATTTTTAATGCTTGATGAGTATAATAGAAGGCTATTCAAGGTGAAATAAGAGTAAAGAATAAGTCATGTCCCTGTAATCCTAGACTTCATTTGACATGTTTTTGAAATCACAACTGTTGTTGTACTATCATACTTAGCTCTAAGGTAACTGGCAGCACTGCTCACCTATACACAAACATGGCTGTCTATTTATTATAAAAAAATGGAAGCCATTAAAAAGATTCTCATGACCCACAGTTTAGAATGTAAATGGACATTTCATGACTGCAATAATTGTGTTTGTGTAGCAGATTTAATGATTCCATTTGCTATCACTGGGTATTCATCTTAATTCGCATTTTATATGATTTATTATTAGCCATCAGTTTATTTCTACACTGTTAACGGTCTTGTTTCATTCTTTTTTTTTTATCTTGTTTTGAATTAGTTTATTTTCCGGAGACCTGGTCGTGTGTATTGTGGGCAGCCTCTGCTGCGCCCATGCAGACTTTTTTTTTTTTTATTTTAATCGTCTTCTTATGGGTAAAAGTGTTTTTTTGTATTTATGTGATCTTCAGTTCTCAGTTGCTTGAATAAATGCATTATGTCGAATTTTGTTTCTTTCATTGTTTTTCTGTTAATTTGTTGTTAACATGTACCCTGGAAATACAGAGTTCTCGCAAGAGCACAATGTGAATTTGCTCAGTGATTTACTCTGGCATCGAGTAATGCTGCTCATTAACTATACCCTTGTATCTGGGCTGCACCAATCACATCGGTGTATCAGATATAGGCGGGCCAGAGGCCAGCTAAACAGATAAGTCCAGTTTAATCTACTAGTTAGCTCTGCTATTAGCTAAGCGTATGGGGCTCTGAGTACGTCACCCTGTGTGCTGTTGTGATTGGTTGTAGTGTTATCCTATTCCATGCAGTGAGATTTACAAATACACATTTGGTGCCGCCCCTCGAGATGGTCGACATTCATTACTCAATGCCAGACCCTTAATCTTTCGGATTTGGGTCTGGATTTGGAAAAATTTGGAAAACAATAAGACTTCAATGACTAATTGTTATTTACACAAAACGTTCCAACTGACTAATAGTATGACACTATTCTCATTATAACAAAGTCTCAAAAGCCACAATGTCTTAAAACAACAAGTAGGGTTTTTGTTAAGCACTTTGTTTTGCAAGATACAACTTTCAAAGATTATTTTAGAGCTGTAATTTCTTAATTGCACATGAAAATTTTGTGGCGAGGTTGTAAGGGTCAATATCAAACAATAGTTATTAAAGAACACTTTTTTTATATAAGTCTGTGCTGATCGCAAAGACATGAAATGTATTCAGTTTATCTTTGATACTTGTCCAGACATCTCATTGCTTTGACACTGGTCTGAAGATAAGAGCAGGTATCATAAATTAGGTCTGTATTCTCTGCTAGAGGGTAAATTAAACATAACGGTAGGAAACTCAATTATTACTTCAGGAGAAAAATGGGCCAGAAGCAGACAGCCTAAATTAAAGACAGGGGAAAATGACAGAAGAAAAGACAAGAGTGAAATGAAGCCTAACAAAGGAAAAAGTAGTAGGAAGTTGTAAAGGGAGAAGTGACAAGAGGAGTGTTAGGTGAGCGAGAGACAGAGGAAGAGTGAATATTAGAGAGGGAGAGCAGAGCACTGTGGTCCTCAGTTGACAAATTAGCCAACAGACTTCCAGCGCTGAACTGCCCTGAACTCCAATTAAATATTTAACCCTGTCATAACTACACTTTTCCCATCAAACTGCCTGTCATAAGACTCACACTAGAAGGACAAAGGCCAGCAAAGCAATTCCATTCTTACTTTGGTTTAAGATGCAGCCAATAGAGGGCATACGTGAACAGTTTCTCTCATTTATTAGTTTTCATTAGTCCAAAAAGGGATCAGGACCTGAACAAATGTCTAAAGTCTGCAGTGTAGAAAGTAGTACAATACTAATTTGCTTCTTTAATGTTAACTATGGTAGTCTATTTACCCACATTTACCTTAATGACCTTGGTAAGTAATCAAATAAGTAAATAACTACGCAATTAAAGCTCAAGCCTTTTATGTACATGTACTTACTGTGTCCTACATCAATGTTATTTGTGTTGGTCAAGATGTATTTCTCCTATAACGTTTGCTGCGGTCCTTATCGCCTCTATGGTATCTCTCATCACTTTATGGTAACAGAAATGTAATAAGTAATAGACAAAGTAAATACCAAACCCTGTTTCATTGAAGAGTCAATTTAGTACAAGTGTGTAAATGTGTGTCTGCGTTGTTGATCTTACCCAGCACCTCCTTTGACGGCGGGAAACCAAGGCCAAGGCTGGGGGTGTGCATACTTGATTCTTGTGAATGGCCCATGGCACCTCCATCCTGCAATGAGCGCACAAGTTCCCTGAGACGTGTCACTTCCTCCTGAAGAGCCTCAACATCCTGCTGGCGCTGTTGCTTGGCAACAGAGGTAGGGTTCATTTTGAAGTGGAGAACTCGGGTTTTGACGGGATCATAGTCTCCCTGAGACAGAAAGAAAAAGATCAGTTCTTGCCAACACTCTGGATGTCTGACGATTTTTTAAAGAAGTACAGAACTGACATACTATTAAAAGCAATTTTATTTCTTTAAAAGGATAATTTTGTCAATTTGTGTCCAAATTTTAATTTTGGTTTGGAACACCAAGAGTACACACCCCTGCTGAAACGATGGGCTCTTGAGTCACCTTGATATATACAGTTCATGCCCAACTATCAACTTCCTTTCTGTTAAAACATTGTTGTATCCCAAAGAAAATCATTGACTGACTGTAGGTGACATCTTCAGATGTCTTTTGTCCAACAAACAGTCCAAAACGATATTATATAGCAAAATATAAAGACTCAAATGCCCACATTGGAGAAGCTGGAACCAGAGAGCAGTTGACAGTTTTGTTTGGAAATATAATTTAAGTAATTGATTATTAAAGCAGTTGCAGCTTATGAATTATGTTAATACATTCATCACTAGTAGTTTGTATCGGCTGTAAGTGACCAAACAAGGTCAGTCTTTGTTCAGCTGTCATTCTGCTTGGAATGACTTTATTTGGAAGTATGCAGGTCATGTAGTCAATTGAGGTCTGCCTAATCTTGGTTTGAATTAAAAAGAACAAAGAGCTAAAAAGTATTGATATCTAGAGTCTCTCCCCATTCTTCCCACATGCACGTTTTTCCCTTATCGATCAAGTAAACAGCTTTTTAAGTTCTCACAAATAATAACTCAGAGGCTTTTAGAATACACACGCTGCTAAACAAAACACCAGATACGTCCGCACGAGAACTGAAACTATGCACTTGCGCATTTCTGTGAAGTGTGTGTGTTGAAAATAGACATGGCAAAAAAGCCATAACAAACCTTCAGAATCAAAAGGCCAGGAATTTCATAAAAACCATCAGCAGTGTGTGCTGACTTTGATTCAGAGGAATAAATATGGAGGCGATGAGAGGTACATGTATGCAGAAAAGTGCTTCATATTACACACTTGGTCGCCATTTAATCTCAAATTACTTTTCATATTGTCTACTCAAGTGTGACTAAAACAGGTTTTGGATAAATGGCCTTGTCTCCATTCTCTTTGCTTACCACTGCTTTTAAACAGTAAAAGAGATTGCTTTTTTAACGTTTTTAAAACATTATTTAAAGTACTTCAAGTTGCTTTATAAGCAAGTCTGAACTTTCTTGGTTATGTGACAAAACAGCATCTAAATTCCCAGAAAAATCGGCAAAAGACAATGTATTGAATGTATGGTATGAATTAGTGCGCACTTCCATGCACTACTGTTATGTGAACATAACCAAGCATCAACGTAAACAGCCGGTGGCACTAATTCTCCAGTCAGAGGGCCAGTCACACCTCAACTGGTGGAAAACCATTTAATAAATAAAGGTACTTTATTGTCACGCACACATATATGTAGCAAAATTCATTCTCTGCATTTAACCCAGCCCTCAAGGGAGCAGTGGGAAACCATTTACTGGGGACCAACTCCAGATCTGGAGAACCTAGTGCACCCAGAGGAAACCCACACAAACGTGGGGAGAACATACAAACTCCACACAGAAAGGCTGAGAACGACCTGGATTCAAACCCAGAACCTTCTTGCGGTGAGGCCACAGTGCTAACCAGTTGGCCACCATGCTGCCACTTTGCAAAACAATATGGAAAATAAAATGTTTCTTTGTTTGTATTAATAATACGAGGAACGTTACAGTCTCACCAATCGCTCACGGACTGCTGCCAAACTAATTGTTGTTGTGTTTAACATGCAATGACAGTAAAGCTTCCATCTATTGTTCAATACAGATCTTCTGTTTTCATTTGCTGCTATTTGTTGTCTCCTTAGTGGAGTGGAAGCGGGAGTGACAATAAGTCACTTTTTTTACTTTTTTGGGTACAAATTAAAAATGGGCATGAATTAAATAAGAAATGTGCATAAAAAGATGGTTAGATGAAGAAAAAAAAAAAACAGATTTAGACTTTCGCATGATATAGCATCAAGTTAATGAATCACTTTGCATATTTATCCGATGCAATTAATGGTGGCGCCAACATGGCATGGACGACGCAGGTCTGCTTGTGTAGGAGACAGTCAAACAAGTAACATCATTTCCAACTTTTATCTAAAGATATTCCTTTTCTGTGTAACCTTTGACTGCTCTGCTTTACCTAGCCTGCCAAAATCCTCTCTACAGAGGCTACAGGAGCCTAGAGTGAAGATATTAGCATCAGACTACCTACCTGCTTTATTTCCCAGTGTGCTAATCTTTGCCCTCAGCACAGAGCAGTGTGGCCCACAGCAGCAGAATACCCTGTACTGGTTGGCAGCAAATGCAAGTATTTATTAAATGTGGTGTTGTGTAATGTCTAATCGTAGAAGCACATCATGTTAAGGTGCATATATACTTGCATAAATAACATAAATATGTAGGCTATTTAAATAGTATAGTGAATGTTTTATAAAACACTTAATTTGCTGAAACTAAAACATTGGCACCAGAAAAGTTGACATTTTGCATATATCTATATCGTGAAAAGACCCATTTTTTTATGTTTTGGTATTGCCCAGTCCTAGATGTATGTTAGAGAAAACACTAAATAAGAAGCTAAAACAAAAATGGGTATATCGTCACCTGAAACTTGATTTCCTTCTGTGTTTTTGCTTTGTTTTCTTTTGACTCTTTAATGCCTGGGCAAATGAGGAGTCTATCTAAGCTTAATGCCAATATAAGGATACAAACAAAACAAGAGGACCCAGAACATTCGCACAGACCAATCTAAGCTCCTGATTACTGGCTAAATTAGATTCCATATGCCCCCAAGCGATGGTTGTCAAATAAACTACAGGCGTGTGGAAGAGCAAGAGGCAGACAAGAAGAAAAGGGCTATGAAGAAGATGGGAAACAGTGAAGGACATAGAAAAAAAACACGATAGAAACAAAGAGGGTTGGGTTATCATTGCCTGCAGTGTAAGGGGAAAATTACTTTTACGGTTATAAATAACGCTTTGTATAATTTAAAAGGAACAGAGGGATTGAGCTTTCCAAAAAAAGTAACAGAGAATGTGTGTATTTATATCTAAACATTTTCAACTGGACTGCACTACACACGTCACACCCTGATATATTCAAAGCTTATTTTCTTCCTGCACAAATCTTTTGAAGTTCTGTATATGGAGGGTTTATTTAAGGATGCCTCTATATGCGTGTTGTAATGAACAGCAAGAAAAATGGATGAGACAGATACGTAGATTAGAGCCATAAACCTAGCACAAAAAGAGGAGAAAGGCCCACAAAACGCAGCCAACAGCAACGTGCTGTCAAAAAGCGAAAAAATATTTCAATCACACTTCCTTAAAATTAGGCCAAGCTAAAGAAAATTAAAATGATTTGGCCATGGCATTCATATTTTACTTTTTGAATGCCTGGTCCGAGCCGAGGGGCAAAGTTTTAATTGACTGCTCGACAGAAAAAACAAAGGAAATGTATTTCTCTTTCAAAGTAAGCCAAGAATCAGCGTAATCCTTTTTTAATTGGTTGAACTCATCTTATATCTAACTAAAGTGAGAAACTGGAGAGAAAAAAAAGGTCATTGTCATTCATTTTACCTTCTGTGCAGAAAAAGAGACTACAACAGACAAGAAAGTAATCAAGTGATTAAGTATCATCCACTAAAATGAGAAACACAAAATCTTAAAAATCAGTTAGGGATGGTCATACATCGATTAGATAAAAAGTATCATTACCTTTCACTGCACATGCAAGTCTGCATTTCAGAAAAAAGGGAAAGTGGTTTATGAATCATAATTTAGTTCACTGCAGCAATGTAAAAAGATTTCTTGTTGCCTGGATGTAAACAAACTGCTTAATATTACAGTTGGCCTATTTTGTGTATGTGTGTGTGTGTGTGTTTACATGCATAGATAGAGCCTACTCTTCCACACAGTATTTACAGTGCAGCAAGGTGGAGTGCCATCCTAAGTGCCCAAGGCTACATATCTCTTATTCATAGAACAACAATAACAACACATCTAATAACAGGGAGCAGAGCCCGTTATAAAAAAAAAAATGAAAGAGCAAGAGGCAGGGAGAGAGAGCAAAAGACCAGAAGATCAGGAGCATGAGAAAGAAAGGGAGTGGAGTAAGAGGGGCAGACAGTAAAGGAGGAAGGGGAGGACCCAAGTCCAGAGAACAATGTCTGTTTTTGACACAGCTAAACAAATCACTCTGAAGCATCCACTTATATACTAAATACAGCAATGACCACAGGGGACCACAGGGGATGAGTCACTGATGGAACAGGTGACACACTAAAGGTAAGTGATTGTGCATGAGTATGAGAGCAGACGGGTACTATCAAAAAATAAGGAAGAAGAAAGGCACCTACAGTACACAAACCCTTGAACCACATGAACTGATAAAGTGAGGTTGAATGGAGAGACAGAAGAGACAAACCTCTTCCACTCACGTCACATCAAAAACACATGGGACTTCAGACAGAATCAAAGAAAAGGAGTCTGGTTACTGTGGATGCATAGAGTTCACCAACAACAATTTAAGAACCAATAGAAACTATTGGACCCAAGGTCTGTTGATGACCAAGGGTAATCGTCCGGTATCCAGGGACAACGTTTCAGAAATACATGCAACTGTTGAGGGATTTTTTTAATTTGTTGCTGATTTTCATTTATTTACGTTATAAGCCTATTGCAATAGTCAAATCAATTAAATGCATGATAAATAAAATGAGCTTGATAAATTTTCCGTCCATAATTTTCTATTTGCATGCATGTTTGTTCTCTCTCCTGCTTTCTCTCTCTCTCTCTCTCACTCTGCATGTTCTTTGTGTGGGGAGGCGTGACTCCTGGCGAAGAGAAAACGCTAGTTAAGACATGGAACAGGGTTTTGAGTAACACTTTGCAGTTAAGGCGCCGTCAGAAAAATAAAAAATAAAAAAAGAACAACATCCACAGAGTTACTCGACGCCCTATTGACAACCTGCAGGTGGAGGCGGTGGAGAAGGACTCGGATATTTATTTTTATTATTATCAATTTATTTATCAGGGACAATGCAGCACACATTATTACAAGTATTACAGTCAAAGCCATAACAATGTGTAGATGTTGCATACAAGGTTTCACCAGCCAATAGGTTAATTTGCAACCCCAGTCCCTGGTCAGGCCTTTCTACAAAAAAATAATCCTAGTATAGTTCTTTTAAATAATTTTTAAAAGAACTACATAGTGTGAGTTACACAGTCATGCAGCAAATACATTGTATACTAATATATTACATCAACATTTCACAAAGTTGAAACCATATTACACAAACCAACATAGGCCTAAACGGCACTCTGCCGGCTGTGGACTTGGGAATTAACCGGTACAAGCCTACGGCCCACAGACACGGAGTGTGGAAAGTGTTTTAGAGGCTCCCGGATGGTGAGCTGAAACTCCGTTACCTGCTTGTCAGCGTAACACCATCACCCGTGTGCGCACACACACAAGATAAACTAAACGAGAACAAACAGCTCAATAGCACAATTAGGCCTAAACTCCAAAAGGGATTCTTCTTTTCTGAAGAGTTGCAGGACTGCAGGTAAAGAGCCCCAAGATCCACAGGTCAGCATGAGTTGGTCATCTTTGGGATAAAAGCAGAATAAGACTGCAAGGACACCTTCAGATTCCCTGGGATAAACTGCATGCTGGCAAGTTGCACTGGCAGGGTATACACATCATGGGCCTAATTGGTTTCTCTTTGGTTGGAGCTAACCGCAGCAAATATATCTTCAAAGGCAGCACCCTCATGTCTATGTCTTCAGTTTGTTTTGTAAGGGTCCATAGAGTGATCGCTAAATCACAAGAAGCAGAAAAAGTTCTGAGACAGATTAAGCCTCTTTGTATTTTACAAAAGAAAACAAGCTGATGCTGGACTGCTGTTATTCAAGACAAAATGAAGGCAAGACGTAATGAAAGCCTCCTTGCAGGCCAACTGGGGTATAGTACCAGCTGAAAGATCTTGATAAAAGGTGAAGCTGAAGAGCTTTTTGGACCATAAAGTTTTAGCATCAGAATCTGTGGTAGGCTCTGCGACCTGGGCCTTTGGTAGTTTATCAGTCCCTCCAGGATTTTGCGATGTCACGATCGCGCCAATTCACACAAATTCAATCAATCATCGCAACTTTGGTGCGCCCCGCAATTGTGACCAATAACCACAGTTTCCGACGACTTCAACCAATTCCAGTAGTCCCACGTGCCAAACTTTGTATAGGTATGTGACTCAGAGCCAATGACCAAGCGGGAGTGAGAGTGGGTGGATGTCACACGTAAGTCGGCCAATTCATTTCCTTGTTTCTGATATGAAGATGAGACATGTGTCACTCAAATATCTTACATTTAACAAAATGTACAGTGAAAGACCGTGCAAAACAATTCAGACCGTCCTGCCAACCTGTATACATTTTAACATCAATGTACGTTGTACATTTTTTCACATCAAAAACGTTTATTTTTATTTTTAAAGAGCTATAAAAAAAAAATAAAAAAAATCACAACTTTAGTTGCAACTTTCTCTGTCTCCTGCAACTTCATTGCAACAAAAAACATTGCAACTTTTATTGCAATTTTGTACAAAAGCTCTCGCATCAGATATTTTGGGCCGCAAAAACTTCAAAAAAAAGGCCGCATAATCCTGGAGGGACTGGTTTATAGGTAGTGCAAGTTCGCATGAAGGTACAGAGCGGCAGAATCTTCCAATAAGTACAGCAGAGCTGCAAGGTCTCTCCCCTTCCTTCTTAGTTTAACACATTTGCAAGATTTAGACAAAGAGTGCCAAAACTGCCCTCTGGAATAACTACAATGTGCAATATAAAATCTTCTTACTCATCGACAGGTTAGTCACGTTGAACCATCTCACCTGTATGAACTAAGTGTGAGTGACCTTTCTTGTGTCTTTTTGCTGGTAATTGGATTCCCAGCTGCTGTGCCAGCACTGGACAGATGGGCATTCTCGGTTTTATCAGTGAAATATTTAATTGTATATAATAAGATCTAGCTGCAATTCACAGGTTGTATTGAGCACCTTTTCCTATTTGATTTTCTTTTGGAAGTCTTAAAATAGAAGCAAAAAATACTTGTGTGTTAAATCAAATGTGTCATTACTGACATTTCTCTCTCAAATTGCATCCTACACTAAAGGGGGAATAGCTACTCCTTTCAGACATCTCAAATCACTTCACTGATTTATTGGATACGAACAGAGCTGTGCCGCCATCAACTCTTTGGCTCAAAAGTCAGAAGGCGGTTATCAATTGTATAGAGAGAAATGATTTCTTTCTTCATTCTGCACCAATGCACACAACTCCCTACATGCCGGACCTGTGATGGTGATGGGAAGATACAATATCTGGTGGGAAAGAATCTCAGTAAGCAGCGTACATTTATAACACTGGAACACAAGGTTCATGGCCATAAAAAGAAGGTTCTCAAAGATTTATACAAGTTCAAAACTAAAACCTGATTAAAGAGACAGCTCCCTCTGGCCCGCCAATTATTGCTGCCATCCTTATCATCATCAATCTGAGCTTAACTGTTGACAGTATGCAACAGCCTCATTAATTTCATGATCTGGCTGTCTTAAAGGACATTGGTAAATAGCACTGTATTTGATATTGCCATTAAAATGTCTGTGTCTTTAAAACTACTGTACTTAATTGTCTCAGTGAAATATAGTTGGAAGGGACAAGGTTGCCCAAAGGAAATTTGGTGTATAAAAGTGGTAATTGTTCATGTCCCAAAGGCTGTTTGAGGAGGCTCTGATTTTATTTTCCCTGCTAGCAGGAGTGTCATCTGCAATTACCTGGTGTGTCCATCTGTTAAACATTAAGAAGAACAAAATATCTTGAGTACTACTTGCCCAGTGCTATAAACCCCATGTTCAGGATATATTTGTAGCCCCACTACTAGGGAGGAAAAAGCAAAAACAACACAGGCTCAAGGGATTGCTTGCAGGTCCTAAACATTTAGTCATATTTATGCTTGATTTCAACTTTGATTTAACCTTTAAATAGCAGCAGGGGCACGGCTTAATACCTACTACAAAAAAAAAAACTTTACCTAGACTACAAGCATGCCATAGTCAAAACAAAATAGCAATAGTTTTTTCACCTAGTACTATGTCTCTTTCAATCTGCCAAGTAATGTCAAAACATAATGTTGCCGTGGCTAAGTATTATACAATTTGGCATGCCCATGTAAGCACATGTACAACAGAGAGACTACGTTGATGCAACCTCTTGCAACGCCACAATTATCTATGTCTAGACACTGGCATGACAGCAAGAGCAAAAAACTAAGTAGAGCAGTTTTAAGTCTACTGTTATTGCATCCACATTCTGCAGTTCAAGACCATTTCTTTTATGAGCTTGATTAAAGAAAAGCTGGAATTCTGCTGTACTTGTTGAAGCCATGATGATGTTGATGTCATTCACATCCCATGTGCTCACTAAAACCATGATTTCTCACCAGAAAGAAAACAGGGTGTAAACCACAGAGGTGCTTTGTAAATTAAGACACAACACACCTGGAGGAGAGCACAACAGGCTGTAAATTATTGTTCTTCATAATAAGACTAAATGTTGACTGCAGGTTCTTTGACATGGCAAATTTGGAGCAAATATTCTTAAACCCACCCTTCAAAATTCAATACAACAATCATCAGCACATTTTCTTCAAATCTACCCTTTTAGCCTACAAAGCAAAGAATGTCAAGTTTATATGTTGCTCCTCTCTGTCGCCAAACTGGTAGCACCTATAACCAATTCATATAGCCTCTATATTTGCTATTCTGGACAACCGTGTAGGTGGTGGAAAAAATATCTGAAGAGCAGTACGTTGTGTGTTTACGTTTCTGTCATCATCAATAATGAATGTTTGGAATAAATAGAGAATCAAGTAGTTCTGAAAATAAAAAGATGAAAGCTTTGCAGTTTTGCGCCTTCCCATACAGTGTATACATACCATATGCTTAAAGCTGACACTTCCCTCCCTTCTAAAGGAGAGAATGCATTAGTTGGCATGACCAACAGCAGCAACCATGCATTAGAAGACAAAGAAAACATCTGCTCAATGAAACATAGAATTAAAAACAAAAATAGGTCAAAAACCTGACAACTTAGATTTTGCATTGAACTAAAATAAAACCCAAAATACACAGGTTTTATTGTGCCACTTTAGAAGGTTTACAAAACACATTCAAATTTCCAATGTATTCATCCAGATGGGTTAGTGTTTCCAATGTATAGTATGCTTAATAAGACAAGTAGAGTATTAGAGATGCACTAGCAGCAGTTTTGCACAGCAAGGAGGCCTACTTTTTTGTCCTTCACCAGCAACTACATGCATATGCCCAACATTCTCTCTTTTTAAACCCGTTAAGGAGAGAGACCACTCTAAACATTATTTTAAGCTTCTATGATGACAGGCATCTCCTAACCAGTACATATAAACAAGAGAATAATCCCATTTATTATTTGTTTTGATTATTTAAAAACATGTCAAAATGAACAGGAGAGGAAATTATCTCATGGTGCAAGTCACAGCTTGCAAGTCTGGCCCAAAGCTCATGTCTGGCTTTAGCTACCATGACCATGCCAACATCAGCGAGTCGACCTACTGAAGTGCAAACCGTTTGTGGTGCTGATAACCAAGACAGAGCGAGAGCATGCATTTCACCCAACTGGCAAAGAAAAAAACTTGCTGCCTTAAAATTAAATTAGCTCTGCCTGTGATGAAGGTTTCATTTCAGACTCACACTACCAGTATTTTAGCAACATTTAATGCAATATTGTGATAATACCATTTTCCATTGAACATTGTACAATACATCTGAGTATCTCAGGAGTGCCTCTTGACAGATTACTGGTGGGGATGACTGAGCACATGTCCATGAAAAGCCCTCTCATAGCACCGGTAATCTTAGTGGTTGACACTAGAGTGCGGATCGGGCCGGATTTTTCTGTCTGAGCCCGGCCCGCGTCCGACAGAGCAGTAACCGAACCCGACCCGAGCCCGACAGGCATTAAGATATTTCTGTCCGAGCCCGACCCGAGCCCGACACAGTTAAAATCGCATTTGTTTCTCATACTAATGACACATGTACGTTTGTTTGTGTGGAAAGCCCGCTTTTATTAAGCAATTGTAGGAAGGCATTCGGGAATGTCAACAGATGAGCGCATCAATGCACAGCTGACTTTCCTTCGTTTTCAATAGTTTAAAATCTCCTGCGGCCAACTTCTTTTTAACATCTTCCATCGTTGCGCTGCCACATGTAGCTTAATACGCGCGTCTTTCGTTGTCACAGCACACAGGAAGACGGATGTTAGGGTAATATTTGACATTTATTTTAATCCAAAAACGAACATTTGCATCAGGTGAAACAGGCCCATTGGTTACCTACATAATAAGCTGTTTTAAATTCAAAATGTTCAATGCCTTATCGCTGATGTGACCGAGCCCGACCCGAACCCGAGCATCCTTTCTAAAAATCTGGCCGAACCCGGCCCGACCCGTCGGGTACCGTCGGGTCCCGTCGGGCTCGGGTCGGGTATCCATCCTCTAGTTGACACTACTCCGTATGATCTCAAAATAAAGGAAATGATGGATTAGGCTACAAGAATCTGATGTGCAAGTTGCAGCCTAGTCTCATGGCAGTTTGTGAAATGGTCATGTTATTTAATCTATTGATTTGTGTACAGGTCACGTTAATGTCACTATTTTCGTGTGTTGTTTACAAATTTTGAAGTTATGTATTTCAATAGGAAGCCTATTTTGTGATCACAGAACAATTATTATACCAAGTAGTAGGGCTGTAACGATATGGAAAATAAAACCAAAATCGCGACACCCCCTCTAACTCCAGAGTTATCCTTCTCGTCCAGATTAAAAGCTACCACATCTTTAACTTACTAGTTGTCCTTTTGGTGCCTTATTCCCATTTTGTCTGGTAAATTTAGCTAACTGTACAGACGGCTAAAAGCGAAAGAGGGGGCACCAGTAACGCTTACAGAGGTGTAGCTAACATTACGAGTGGCTGCTGTTCTGACTCGGGTGCCTGGGTCTGTTTCCCGACGGTTCAGCCGTTAGCGTCCCTAGCACCGGAGATAAGTGCTGACCAGGATGGTTGCTAGCTGGCTGGGGGCTGACTGTGGATGTGTCCCCTGGCTGGGGATGTAATGATAGTGAATTTTTTTCTATTTTTAGGTACAATAGAATCTTTGGTGATGGATTGATCAACATTGAAATCAATCAATATCAATAAATAAGGTATCTGTTGTATTACTGGGTTGCAAACTGAGATGTAATCAATGACAATTTGTCGCCGCCGTCTCACGCGCACACAGACACACACACAGACACACACACAGACACACACGCACACACACACACACACACAAAGTGGTCATGCTTGAGAACACGTGGATTTCATTCACCCAACGGCTAAATGGAACCAATACGCTTGCCTTCACACATTTCATTAAATTGTCCTGGTAGGCTTAGTTTGGCACAGTATGAGTCAGGGGGGTTAGAGGACCTGACTGAAATGAAACACACACACAGCCAATTTAAAAGGAGAAGGGATTGGGTATAAGTGAGGGAGATAGTTAAGTAACTTTGTAAGACGAAAGTAGATGGATTAGATGCACACAGTCATGCATGTGTGTATGAGTGATGTTAAGGTGGCTAACAACCAGGTTTCATTTAATTTCAGCCAGTTTCATTCCCAGCTAACAATAGGGAAGGTCTTTATTTATTTTGCGGATATATAAATATATATACAGTATCTCTTCTAATCCCTTTTCCCAATAAAGGAGGGTTTGTAATCAACCACAGGTTCAACAACTTTTCCATTGGACGCTTGTGGAATCAAACCAATGTACTTAAAAAACTGTCAGATATGGGAAGCGTTTGTGGGACTCAATCTGCAATGTCATATGGGTTAGGCTGCTGCCTTTGGGGTTATTAAATTGGTTCCTTTGTGCCAGACAAGTAAATCCATCACAGAAAACTGTTGCAGGGAAGTCTTGGTGCCTACCTGTAGTTTGTGTCTCTCCAGTCTCATCTCCAGAATGTTGTTCTGCTCCTCCAGACGCTGCCGCTCCGCCTCTAAATCTTCAATTTTCTGTCTGAAAAATGCATGCACACACATTCACTGACTTGTTTATTAATATGACAAATGTGCACACTGTTGACTCAATAGGATAATCCTGGAGGTATAGCTCTGCTCACAGACATGTTAATCCAGCCTTGTTATATGCATGACTCTTAATGTCTCAGGTTTTGAATTGGTTTTTGGTTGTGTGTGTGTGTGTGTGTGTGTGTGTGTGTGTGTGTGTGTGTGTGTGTGTGTGTGTGTGTGTGTGTACTACCTGAGTATGCTGACCTCTTCTTTGTTCACTGAAGAGTTGCTGTCAGCAGCAGAGGCCTGGTGCTTCTTTAGAGACTCCAGCTCCAACTCCACCTGGGACAGACAGAGGACAAAATGGGCCTGGAGCACTAACATCCGACCACCTTTGGCGGTGTGCCTGGCAGAAACCTTTTGCATGGATCCTGAGGACCCTATTCTAGTGTGCTGTTATCTTTATACACCATTAGTCCACTGACTGAATTGATTTCCATTTCACAATTTATCAAACTTTCCACCCCCCCCCAGTACTGTACTCAGTCTGTGTCTTAGTTTCTCTGCGATCTTGCTGTCCTCTCTGCAAATATCCCTCATGTCCATTTGCACACCCATTTTCCTCCTTTTCTGAGCATCTGTCTGTCTCTCAACTCATCCTCACTCCAAGTCTTCCCAAGACGGAGAAGTAATTACTGCTATACCAGACAGGTGGATTTCACGCGCCAATACTCATTGCCATGGCTATGTTGATGTCTCCTTGGCAACAAGGACCCATGAAAAGGGATAAGAAGACACAAAGACAGTGTCACAGAGTGTGTAAGAGAGTTTAGGTCACACCTGCCAACTATCTGCTTTATCTCAGTTTTATTTTATATTTTTAAGCAGTATAATTTTTTACTTTTCCGTTATTTCCGAATCCCTCAATGAAGAAAATGACATACAGTAGAAAACTTAACAGATGGAGTGTCCCTTTTAATCCAAATGTGAGATCGAGAAATTAGTTATTGTGTGCAATATGGCACCTACTTATTTCAAGTTACAATTTAAAAAAGAACAATGTTCCAATATTAGTAGTATGCTTCTTGCCAGGATGGAAGAGAAAGGAGACGGTACTCATCGCAAGAAAACCAATGTACTTGTACCATGAATAGAAATTCAAATGATAAATAGGATTGTTCCTTTGAATAGGTTTACAGGAACAACTTCATTATTCAGCACACTGGAAAAATGCATGTTAGTAGTCAGCACAGTCAGTAGTCACAGAGGCATTAGAGCATCTTTGACTCACAGAAAGGCCAAGTACACCTGCCAGGATTACAGCCATGACTAAAAAGATAGCTGAGACAGTTTGAGTGCTAGTGGCTGAGGTTAAAATTACCAATCATGGAGTACTAATTAAGATTTATAATAGCTAATATATAATAATTTAAGGAAATGTGTGTGTGCACTTACTTTTTGCAGCTGCAGTTTCAGAGTCCCTGTCTCTTCCTGTGCTTTGGTCAGCTGTCCCTGAAACAAAAGGAGAGAACAAATAGAAAAAAGTTGTCAACAGAATAGAAAAAAGGGCTTTCTGTCCTTATCCTACTGATATATACAGAATTGACAGAAACAGAGAATGTGAGCTGAGCAGAGGCGGGGGCGACCATATATTATCCAAAGTGTACATTTCATTCCATTTTGAAACACTCAACACACTCTCTAGGCTTCTCATATTTTGTTCCAGTGATGCTCACAATGCCCCCGTGTACGGCAACAGCAGTTTAATCAGTTTTCAGTGCAGATTTCTGTCAATGTTTCAACTAAGCAAAAGTACTAAGCCTGTAGACAAGGAGCAGCCGAGCATCACACATTTACAGTGCCTTTAGCTGTGAGCAAAGTGTCACAGAACGACATGCATACTAAATCGGCCGGCAGCTTAGAGCATAATTTAGTGCTTCATATCCAAATTTGTTTTGAAAACAGACTATGAAAGCTAACTATAAATTCAAGTGTTGTATTTGTGTATGTGTGTGCACAAGCCTGCACACCCACCTCCATCTCTGCATTGTGGTTCTGTGTCCTCTGCAAAATGTCCTCTGCCTCTTTGAGCCGTTTGCTGAGTTGAGGCGTGTACTCAGAAGGTGCCAGCTCGCTGTCATAGGACTCTAGTATGGCACGCATTCCGTCACGCTCCTGTAACACACAAACATTAACATAGCACTCCAAAATGGAAATCCTGCTGTAGACTTAGCCCCTTTCCATGCAGCCGAGGAAGAAGAAAGTCATGACATTACAGCGCTTCGTTGTCAGATATGTGAGGTTTGTGTGCATCCAAGTGAATTAACTGAAAATAACAAAGCTCTTTGATGTTTTTAGGATTTGTCTGTGTTACTTTTGCATGACTGTTTGGTGTTTTAATATGACAGGCAAATGCTTTTGTGAATGATGAACAAAGTAAGA
This sequence comes from Etheostoma perlongum, assembly GCA_026937815.1. Lineage (NCBI taxonomy): Eukaryota > Metazoa > Chordata > Actinopteri > Perciformes > Percidae > Etheostoma > Etheostoma perlongum. The sequence goes on along the minus strand of CM049372.1, from coordinate 27,186,071 downwards.
GGCAGCTGCGCCTTTCTCATCCAAGTTGTGACAAGAGAAGCTTAGGGTTATGGTCATACTCCATCTTTCTTCTCATGTAATGATCAAATCAAATCAAAGACAAGAAAAATGTCTTTGTAGATAACGAATATATATATATAAAAAAAACATAATCAGAGTCATGACAGAGAAATGTCTTTTCAAATGAAGCATATAATAGTATGCTGCCTCATCTCCCTTATCTGAGATGTCATAATTTTAAAATGTACTGGTATAAAAGACGTGTTCTCAACATTGTACGCTGTCCAGTAAATCAACCCGCCAAGCCGTTGCTTCTTATAGAAGAAATAGGATAAAAACATGCTCAAGTCAACGTCTTCACAAGTGTCACTCAGGCTGACACGCCATCTACAAATAGCTCACGAGTTTCTGTCAGTGTGTAGGCTTGACGTTTGAGTGTGTAAGTTCATTCTCACACACAAAATCATGCATGTCTTGGTATGGTTCCCAAAAAACACAATCTAAAATGTATAGAAAGAGAAGTCAGCCCTTTACAGCAAGCATTAGAAAAGAAAGACTAACGGAAAAGGAGTATGAGTGTGGGTGATGGGTCAAGAGGAAAGTAAATGGACGTTGACAGACATGGAAGACAAACAAACAGCAAGGGGCCTAGTCTGCTTTCAAGTCCATGATTGAAAAGATAAACTGACAATTTCATGTCAGAACAGAAGTTATGCTTTACTTTCAACATATCTTCAATTGACTGGGATGTTTGAAGAGATAGAAGTAAATACTGTGTTCAGCTAAACCGCTACAAGTGGACAAAAAAATATTTTTTTGTTTACCAATTCTGTCAACTATCGTAGTCAATGTTTAATATCGTATGAAGCAACAATGGTCAGTTATCTGTGGCACTAGAAAATACTATTTTAAAAATTTCAAAAACTGCACAATCCATTACATGTCTGACACAACATTTTAGTTTGTAAATTAATGAATGATTAATTAATATGTTACATAGTAAATATGTACTGTTGCCAGGCAACATGATGAGTGAGAACAATCAAATCTGTTTAAAAACTGGCAAACAGCCTGTTTCTTAACGCAAATGAAATGTCAGTCAAGAGTGTTAAAATGATGCATCTCCTCTCCTCCCTTCACTGCGCTGGTCCACTCGGCATTATAAAGCAAAGCAGGCTGCATTCTGGAGCAATCAAGCTTTTAATAAACATCTCACAAACAGCCAGGCTGCTGAGAACCATCCTTGCATTTTGAGGGTCATTGAAAGCTCAATAGGCTGTTATTAACGGGGCTAATTAGGAAAAGCGTGTAAGATTCAGGTTGAAGTCAAGTAATAAATACTGGTAGTAAATAACATTTCAGATAACTGCATGTAATATATGCTGATTGCCAAGGAGTGTCTTCTTTTAAAATGGCTTAAAAGCACCTTGTAATTCCTGGATGTAACAGTCTATAAATAATAGGCTGCAATTGCTCTGTCAGATTTGCTCATATGCTAGTATCCAATCAGATTCAGAGTGTGATTAGGCAGATCAAAACCAACATAATCCATTTAAAGATGACTGAGTCTGGTTCATTTAAAAAACACTTATGTGACATCTTCCTTGACTCAACTTTTTGTTTTGGCGGCATCATTTGTCATGCAACATTACACAATTGCCTTATACATCCTGTGATAAGCTAGGAAACGAGAAAAGAAGACAAACCAAAGGACAGACTGAACAGAAGCAATGTCAAAAAAGGTACAAACACATTCAGAGGTCTGTGTGTGTGTGTGTGTGTGTGTGTGTGTGTGTGTGTGTGTTGCCAATCCTAACCAGCAGTCCCTTTGGCTATTTACTGTCTATTTATGTGCAATGAAATTCACTCAATCTAAATCAAAAATCTGACAGCTCTTCTCTGATAAAAACTCTAATTTTAAAAAACACACAAAACAAACAGGGAGCGGGGGGACAGTGTGATAAAACTACTGTTTTCATCATCTATTTTTTTAAATTGCTTTTATGTCAACTGTTTTATAGTGTGAAGATGTGGCTCTAATGGGTCAGCGACTATGTCCCACAAAAGAAAATAAGAAACAAACAGCTGAGCAGGGCAACAGTAGAATGAAGGAGACATAGCCTTATAGAAGAGACTGAAGGATGAAATGTGTTCTCCTCTGCCTCTTCCTTAACAACTTGTTGTCAAGGAGCAGCTGAGCAAGGCACTTAATCATTGATTTGTGAGGCAGAATAGAATGGATCTGTATAGAGCTCAAACGGTTACTTGATTCATTGAATTTATATAATTACAAAATGAATTGACAACAATTTTACTAATGTATTCGTAGTTTAAGTCAATTGATCCATTTTTGGTTATTGCATGACATAAAATGTCTACATCTTTGAAAATTACACCATTATTACTACAACATCTAACGAGAGGTTACTCTTTGTCAGAAGGTAACAATAATAGTAGCTGGCTATTACTAGATGCCTTATATTATAATATATAAAAACATTGATTGGTTGTGGCTCTACATTATCTATCACATCAGTATGTTGTAGATTGTAGGGTTAGGGTTAGGGTTAGATTTGTAATTATACTAAATTATTTTGAGGAAAACGTATGAATAAAAGACTAAACATAGGCAGTTGTAGATAGTTGTCCTTGTAATCTGATAGTTGTAATCCTTAAGCATAATATAACATTATGAACATTTGGCTGGTTTGACCTAAAATGTTTAGCAAACAAGCCCTGAATGAAAAAAAGGATCAAAGTTATATAGAAAAAGTCACTATTCAACATATTTTTTAATCCATCCCGACTGGATGATAAACAATATATTCACACCCTCTGAATACTTGGTTAAGTGCAAATGGTTTAATGTGTTCTCTGACAAATCAGTCTGGGGCCGAGACCTATTTTCCGCATGCCTGTGGCTTTGTTTAGTTATGGTGGCGCCTGAGAGTGTGCGTGTGTGATTTGTGTACTAAGAGACCGAGCATGTTGACCTAGGGAATTACACACATTGCAAAATCAATATCACTGGGAGGTCTACTCAGGAACAGCAGAGCAAGGGGAAGCAAGACGGGCATGACATTCATCGACCAGGAATTCTGTGCAGGCCTTGAGATTTAGGCACCTGCTGCGCAAGTGTTTAAAGTGAAATTCTGGCATTGGGTGATGATGGAAATGTCATGTCTCAGGTTTTGAATATTTGCTAATGTGTCTGTGTGTGTGTGTGTGTGTGTGTGTGTGTGTGTGTGTGTGTGTGTGTGTGTGTGTGTGTGTGTGTGTGTGTGTGTGTGTGTGTGTGTCTCTCATAGATTTTCTGGCACCTTGGTTAATAAGAGCACTCGCTTCTGTAGTCGACGGACAAGAGCGTCCTGTGTCTCCCTCTTCTTCTGCTCCTCCAGAGTCTTGCTGCGCTGCTGGGACAGCTCTGTGTGGAGCTCAGACTGTGAATGCTCCACACTCCTCACACTGATGGGCCAGGATACATGAATGGGTGGAAAGCAAAAGCGTGCGTGGGGGTTAATAACAGGGCAAAGGAGAGGGCAGGGAAAGAGGGAATCGAGTTCAGTGCTGAGGGTTTAGACAATCTGGGAAAAGCAATTCATAGTCAATTGAGATTAATACTCAGTAACAAATAACTTCCATACACTGTCCAGGAATTATTTGTAGCAGCGCTTATGCTAGATTTTGATCAATAGGACATTATACCATGAGCTCCCCCTCCCCCAACACTCTTCTATTCTGCTGTTTCTAATATATAATAATGAGCCCAATACTTTCAGCAGAAGAGAGACGCTTGTTAGCTAATGAAAGCTTTCTTAGCTGGACTAAGCTGCAGCATGAATATACCAGAGCAGCCACGCAGCCATCCCTACAGACATCACCTCTGCCTAAACAGGACAAGTTTAATTAGTGAATTCTCTCTCTCTCTCTTTCTCTCACACACACACACAAGCGGTTACTGTCAGGAGTGCTATCAGAATCAGGACCAGTTTAATTAACTTTGTGACAATTAAGGACTTCACAGAGATATGCTCTAATAGATACATGGGGGAAGAGAGGCATCCAAGCAGACAGAATGAGAGAATCTGAATGCAGAGAGAGGGTGATTTACCGGCTGTTGAGATTGTAGTTCTGCTCTTTTAGAGCAATTTCTCTCTGCTGGATCTGAATCACCTCCCTGGACAGATCCTCGGGTTTCCTACAGACAGACATACACAGAACAGTTAGCATAGACACGTGTACAAGCACACACACACACACACACACACACACACACACACACACACACACACACACACACACACACACACACATCAATATGACTGAGAGGGCAGAACGAACAGAGAATAAATGAAAACAACAGTGTTTCCATATTCTGTTGTTATTTGGCCAGTGGGGAGCTGGGAAATAAAATGACATTAGCAGCAGAGGGAGAGCTGAGGAGGATAGCAGGCTAAATACTGATCACAGTCCTACAAAACAAATTCACTCCGTGTGAGATATTGACTGATTACAAAACATGCATATACAAACACACAATACGAAGGCAACAATGCAGACAGTAACATAGTCCAACAGAGATGCACCACATGACCTCCAAAACTCCAAATCCTCCTTCACTTGGGGCAACAACTTATTCTCCTGTAGAGAACCATGGCCTCAGATTTAGAGGTACCATCAGGACCACATCATCTGCAAAAAGCAGCGATTAGATCCACAGCCCACCAAACTGCAACCTCTCCCCACCCCAACTACGCCTCGATATCCTGTCCATAAATACTACAAAACAGGATTGTTGACAAAGCGCAGCCCTGGCGGAGGCTAACCCTCGCCTGAAACGAGTCAGACTTACTGCCGAGAACCCGGACACAGTTCTCGCTTTGGTTATACAGACATTGGATGTCCCTGAGAAGGGACACCCTCACTCCATACTCCCGCAGCACCTCCCACTGTATTTTCCAGGGGACCCAGTCATACGCCTTCTCCAGATCCACAAAACACATATAGACCGGTTGGGCATACTCCCAGGCTCCCTCCAGGATCCTTGCAAGAGTAAAGATCTGATTAATTGTTCCATAACCATGACGGAATCCGCATTGTTCCTCTTCAATCCAAGGTTCAACTATCGGTCGAACCCTCCTTTCCAGCACCGTGGAGTAGCCTTTACCAGGGAGGCTGAGAAAGTGTGATACCCTTGTAATTGGCACACACCCTCTGGTCCCCCTTTAGAAGAGGGGAACCACCACCCTGGTCTGCCACTCCCTAGGCATTGTCCAGACCTCCACGCAATGTTGAAGAGGCGTGTCAACCAAGACAGCCCATCCACACCCAGAGCTTTCAGCATTTCTGGACGGATCTCATCAACCCCTGGGGCTTTTCCACTGTGGAGTTGTTTGACTACCTCAGCGACTTCCACCAGGGAAATTGATGACAATCCCCCATAATCCTCCTGCTCTGCCTGTACCATAGAGGGCGTGTTAGCTGGATTTAGAAGTTCCTCAAAGTGCTCCACCGCCCTATTACCTCCTCAGTTGAGGTCAACAGGATCCCATCCTTATTGTACACAGCTTGAATGGTTCTCTGCTTCTCCCTCCTGAGGTGGCGAATGGTTTTCCAGAAGCACCTTGGTGCCGACCAAAAGTCCTTCTCTATGTCTTCTCCCGAACATCTCCCACACCCGCTGCTTTGCCTCTTTCACAGCAGAGGCTACAGCCTATCGGTAACTTGCAACTGTCTCTGGATCCCTTCCGGGATAGCTTACCCCGGAAAGACTCCTTCTTCAGTTGAACGGCTTCCCTAACCACCGGTGTCCACCAGGGTGCTCGTGTACCGACCCTTAAGGCACCTAAGACCCTAAGACCACAGCTCTCCACCGTAGCTTTAGCAAACTTTGAACATTGTCCACTCGAGTTAACTGCCTCCAGCCTCCACAGGGATGCACAAAAAGTTTGCTGGTGGTGTAGTTGAAAGTCTGTCGAACAGGGACCTCCTCCAGACGTTCCCAATTTACCTGCACGACCCGTTTGGGCTTACCAGGTCTGTCCAGAGTCTTCCCCATCCCCTGACCCAACTCACCACCAGATGGTGATCAGTTGACAGCTCCGCCCCTCTCTTCACCCGAGTGTCCAAAACACACAGCCTCATATGAAATGATTATAAAATCGATCACTGACCTTCGGCCTAGGGTGCTATGGTACCAAGTACACTTATGAACATTCCTATGCTTGGTGGTGTTTGTTAGACAATCCATGTCTAGCACAGAAGTCCAACAACAGACAACTACTCTGGTTTAGCTCAAGGAGGCCGTTCCTCCCAATCACGCCTCTCCATTTGTCTCCGTCATTGCCTACGTGTGCGTTGCAATCATCTGTCCAACAACAGATTGCCCTTATGTCTTTATCTCTTGTGAAATGGATTTATATTAGGGAGGTTAACTCAAAATCATACATTTGCTGCCAACTCACAGTTAGAATTACACACCTTGAAAGTACAACTCAACATCAGGAGATTGAGTGTGCTCATAAAGACTTTTTTTACCTACCAATGTAACATCTTTTCTTCCATGACATTATGGTATGATAAGAAGAGGCTGAGCAGTCAAGGTTAACATCAAGGATGAAAAACCAGAGTATGTGAAAGTTAGGTGGTCTGGATTTATCACCACTTCCAATTCTGCTAGATGGAGCCTTAGGTATGAAAATAATCTCATGACTAAAATATGAGTTCATGAATCATATGATGGAATAACTATGGTGCCCAAAGCAGGTAATTCCACATTGCCCTGAGCACAGAGGGATTAGCCTTTCCCTGATCTTATGAGAGGCTGTTTTTAAGTGTTCTGCTGGGGTTTTTTTTTTTTTTGGGGGGGGGTTGCAGGTCACAAGAAAGCCATCTCTGGCAATGTTCCAAATATAAAGTTGGTTGCATATTATTGGGTGACATGACTTGCCATAATACGAGGTAATTACAAGTAAATGCACTGCCAGGCTCTCTTAGACAGAAGATTAAACTGACTGTATTTTCAGATCATTTTGTAGCATCGTAAACTGTACAAAACTCAAGACTAAAACAACATATTTCTTTTCAAAATGTAAGGCACAACGTTTTAACTTGGAGAACGTGGGAGCAGGTCAGGAGATAATGAGAGAAAAGGCAAAATCCATTAATGTCGGAAACAGGAACAAGACACACATACAGTATAGCCTACTGTGTACACACACACACACACATACAAATGTATTTCTTACTTCTTGAGACAAAAATTCACAAAATAGTCTCAATTCTTGCTTTAGCTGGTCAAAACGTTAATGAAAAAAATCCATTTCCAGGAAATCTTCCCGTGTATTTTCATCGTCTATCCCTTCAATGTTGTATCACGTAACATCCTAGTTTTAAGAAGGTATTTTCATTACTTTTCTGTCAATCTTACATTTAATTGTCAACCACATGGGTACACACATAAGCAAGCACAATGTTATCAGACGGTATAACAGAAGGAAAGAAAATACACACTAGCAACCAGCCAACTGCTGGCAAACTCGAGCTGCGGCTGTGGGGCTTGTCTACTCTACCAGCCACATTGATTGTTGTTGGGGAGGTATAACTGCTCTCCAAAAGTTATTTTTGTCTGACAAAACCCCACACATTGCTGGTAAAGAACCAAATTGTGTGTTGCAGGAGAAAAACTCCTCTTTGACAGCACCAATGGGTTTACTTCTCCAACTGCTCCACGTGTTCTTTTCACACCACTAATGACCAAATCAAAATATGTGGTGACAAAAAACGTCACAGTATATAAACTAAAGCAAAAAAAGTTTAAAGGATCAGTAGCTTGCAGTTATGAGAAATGACTTACAGGCAAGCAAATTAACAAATCAATAATACAAATATTTACTTGTGTGCAAAAACACTGCCGCCCTTATGAGATATTTCATATTTAATGAAGTAGCCTCAACATGGGCTCTAAGATTAAGCTTTGTAAAGAAGTCAACAATAATTACGACACATTACTGATGGCACTGTGATATCATTCTGTTACTGCACTTCTACTGAAACACGATCATTTTTAACTCCTAAAAAAGACATAATGACATAAATCCAGATTCAATTCAAACACATATACAACTGAAATACCTGGAAAGATTCAACACATTTCAATTGATGATGTAATGACTGCTTAACAGCCAAAAAGGTAATCACATATGCCTGATAATATGCAGTAATTAAGAATTCAGAATAATGCTGAGTCGAGACTAATTTTTATGTGGCACTATTACTGTCCTGGGTGAGAGAAAGGCGAACAGATTGTTGCATGAAATGCTCTTGCTTTCCATGTGCTTCTACATCACAGGACTGTGTTGGGAAAACAACATCCTGACAATTAAGTTTGCCATTTAGTAAACAGTTAAACAGCTTGAAGGAGTTTCTAACTGTTGATTTGCAAGCTGCATTAACCTTTACTTTTGATCAGTATGAGCCTGACACATATGGTTGCCCTTTAGAAGCCGCATGTGCAATGCAGGTCTTTCTGTTGTTGTTTTTTTTATTTAAACAAAAGCACTCAGACAGCCAATGACGTCTCGCATGGAACAACTGAATTTTGAGTAGGGTTTCAAATGTTCAACTCAATTTACCCAGGGCAATTTAGATCTTCAGAAAAATAATGGACAGCCCAACCAAATTATTGTGTACATTATTGCATACATTAAAGTGAAATTGATATGACATTCCTGTGATCCTACCAGGTCTTTTAACATCTGTAACAGTTTAACACACACACACACACAAACACACAATTCCTTTCAACATTCTGTTTACATTACAGCCAGAGTTAATCATAGAGAAAATGGTGTGCGTGCCTGTGTGTACGCATTCATACAATGGACAAGGCTGCAGTGTTTATAATCTGTCAGATCTGCTCCACTGCTCACAAGGAAACATACAATCATTCTCTCATTACCAGTTAGGACAGGATGCATTGAGACACACTTTGCGCACACAAGCAGGTATAAAACAAACACCTATAGATGCTGGTGGACTCCATCCACAGTGATGATGCACATTTATTTGGAGTGACCACAGCTCCACCTAGTGCTACTCATTCATATTTCAAAGGAAACATACTGACATAACTTTTGAAAGCAACAACTTATGTATTTCATTCTTTCTGTCTTATAAAACACACATACACACACACACAGACACACACACAGACACACACACAGACACACACACAGACACACACAGTCTGACCTTATGTTGAGTCCAGTAGATTGCCCAAGGTTTACCCAGGCTTGGAGCTTCTCCGCCAACCTCTAAGCATTCGAGAAACAATAGGTCACATGTTTGTCTATGTATAGGAAGTACATTATAGTGTTACTATGACAGCAGTCAAATTAAGAATAGGAAATAAGATACAACTTATAATGAAATTGGCCCGCTGTAAAGTAAGCACTATTTTAATCTCTTCTTTTCATGTTTGGAGCAGTGGAAAATGATAATGAAATTCTAAAGAGTGGAATGCACAATACAATCTCATACACACAGTTTAGTTTACCTCCTTCTCCAGTTCAATGTTAACCAGCTCTTCTTTCGTCTTCTGCATCCTCTCCAGCTTCCTTCTCAGCCCCTCCACCTCCTCTTTCAACAGGCTGCAGTTCTCCCTGCTCTCCCTGGACAGAGCGGAGTGAAAAGAGCAAAGACCAAAACAAAAGCAAAACCCAAAATGAACTTGCAAGATTTGCCCTTATAGTGGCTGATGTAGAAATTGCATAATTTTGAACCCTGGCAGCATTCAACTTACATGATTTTAAATCTCATTTCAGATGTTTACATTAACTATATCTATTACATAAAAGATCAAATATTTGGAATATGGTAACATATTAACCTGTATTACATAAATCTGATTATTCTAAAACCCCAATTATACATGTAGTTTCTCTCTAAAATCGTAGAGGGGGATGATTTTAGAAGGTTTTTACACCAGTATTTTTGCTACCTTTAAGCACTGCAGAGGACAGCCAATAGATGTTATCATTGACGACAGATGTCAGAGATGTTACATTCCAACGTGATAGTACTTCAACCATTCTTCTTATTTTCAATGGACATTTGCCTAAATAAAAGACCTAAAACTAGCAAAGAGTTGATGTGACCAAGCAGTCAGCAACAGTATCTTCAGCAGAATTCCAGTTGTGTAAGCAACATTATTATAAATCCATTATCTTGAGAAATGCAATTGAGTTTCATGCATCAAATTTTCTGGAATACTTCCAACACTGCCAAATAATTATGGGCATGGAAACACAATGAATTCTGTAATTACTTAGTAACGTTTAGATTTCTCATATGGCACGACTTTTCTCCCACTTTCCCCTCCTCAAAAGTCACCTGACACCCACTGCCTCCTAGTGTGTGATGGTGCACTGGCTCCCAATACCCCCACCCGAACATGTAATCTGTGTATCATTGCGGGATTGCAAGTGATTGCATGACAATCACAAATATTATTTGTTTAGATTTGTGTGTGTGTGTGTGTGTGTGTGTAAAGGTGTGGCAGACATTGTTGGGTGACCATACAGATGTTTTTTTGTGTTTTTTAATGTTATCTGTTGGAGCAGACAATAGACTTTTATCTCATCTTAGTGTGGTATGATGACCCAAAGTCACACTGAAATGTCATCAGGACTTTTTGAGCACTGTGGGGTCGCACTAGGCTGCAGTCTTCAAAAATGAAATTCTGTCTATTCTATTGAAAGGTGAGAGATTTTTAAAGCCATCTGATTATTCTAAAACCCCTATTATACATGTAGTTTCTCTTAATAAAAATTGTAAGAGGGATGACTTTAGAGGTTGTTTTTTTTACATTACTATTTCTGCTGCAAATTACAGCCTTTTAGCACTGCGGAGGACAGCCAATAGAGAATATCACTTACGACAGCTGTCATCAGAGACGTTAGTTTTCAACATGATTGTACTTCAACCATTCTCCTTATTTTCAATGGACATGTGCCTACATAAAAAATGTATTTGACCTGAGAAAGGCATTATCCTCTCTGAGGCACTTCAACTCCTTTTCCAGGTCTGGAACTTTGGCCGCCTCAGACTTAATAGTCTTCACAATGGCGATGTCTTGCTCCTGGAGGGTGAGACGCCTCTCCAACTCCTGCCAAAAAATAGAGCGAGAAATCAGCTTAAAGAAATACCAACAACACGTGTGTATTGCAGTGCACTTCAAAAGCTATGCCTTTTGTGTTAAAATTACCCTATATATACACAAATATAATATCTAAACAAATGTGATGTGAAAAAAGAGATTCAACCAACATTATGTAATTTGAAAATTAGATATGAGGGGAAAAAGAAAAACTATAAATGTGACATTGACTGGGTTTATATGCACACAACTTGCATGCAACTCACTTTATACACTGTATGCAGTATGCAATATCCTCACATTATCTAGGTTTCTGATTGTCTGCATCAGTGCAGGTTTGTCTTTCACCTGTCCTCAGCCACTCACTGTCATCTTTGGACAAATAGATTTAGCAGCTGCGTGTTTGAACACTGCTGCATTTACAACTCAGCTGGATTAGGCTCAGTAATGGGGGATGAACGCAACAAGCAATAGAACTCATCTTACACATTACCAGCGTCAGTTCTTGCTTTCATTTCATCATGTAGATTATGAGGGTAGTTTTAAAATCATCATCATATTATTGTTGTTGTTTTATTGATTAACTTTTAAAAAAAGTGCACCTCTGAATCATGGACAGGAGCATGTTGTGATCTCAGTTTGTGCACGGCGGACAAGTGTGCGGTCTACTGAGTGCAACATACCTTTATCTTGATGTTGTGCTCCGAGCACGAAGACTGGGCAGCTTGGAGACTTTGGCAAAGCTGAGAGACTTCCTGATACTTCCTGATAATAATACCAAATGAGATAGAACTGTGTGGTCAGCATTTCTCTTCTGCAGTATAGCATGAAACAGAGCTGGGCAAGTTGGTAGTCTCAGTATGCGTCTGTACCTGCGTTGTAAATCTAACTGTTCCTGCAGTTCCTGGGTTTCAAGGGCTTGAGAAGTAGTTGTCAAGTCTTGGTTTTGAATCTTCTGCTTCAGCTCTCTGATCTCATCCTTCAAAGAACTGATGGTCTGGGAAAAGATTACAGAAGTAAGCCAACATAAGACAGGAGACATGACCAGAGTACAAAATGCAGTAAGCGTGTGTGCTGTGCGAGTCTGAGTGTGTACCTGGTTAGCAGTGTTCAGTCTTGTATCTCTCTCCTCCAGTTTCCTGTTCAGGTCCTTCAGGTTCTGACGGAGTGCACAATTTACCTCCACCTGCTCTGATAGGTTCTTAGCTGCATCAGTCTCTCTCTCCCCCAACTTTTTTATTTGCCCCATGAGGTCTTGGTTCCGGTCAACCTCATGCTGTAGCATAAAAGGGTGAAAAACAGGTTTTACCTAAAATCTTCTCTGACGCGTGTCAGTTAATGTGACATTATCTCAGTAAGAGAACGGTAAGGAAAGAATTAATGTATATCAATTCTGTGCAGAAACTTTATGTTAAGAGTTAATCGTTGTTCCCATATCCTCATTTGTATTATATGTACGGGTTTTAGACCTGTACCTCAAAGTCTCGTTGCGCTGTCAGAAGCAGCCTTTTCCAGTTCAAATCGAGCTCGCTTGTGACTAAGCTCCATCTGCTTCTTCTCCTGGTCCAATTGAAGGTAGCGATTCTTGGATTGAACTCTGTCTGCTGCTTCCAGCAACTAAAGGGAAAGACAAGTCAATCAGTGCAGAAGTTTGCATGTTAATATCCCTTTTACAAAGCTCACTGTTGATACATCAGTTTCTTTATACTTACCTCCATGCTGCGTTTGTACTGACTCTGTAGGTTTCCATTCCCCGCTGTGTGATCTGACAGCCTCTGTGGAGCATTAGAGTGGCTGATGAAGGAATTGAAGGACTTCAAGGTTGTTAACACAGTGGTGTCATCCTCTAAATCCATTTGGAGAGTCTCTGGTGTTGTAGCTAGAGCACAAATGGAAGGTTCAGACATAAGAGCAAGAGTCAGTTAAGGCATAGCTAGCTACTGCAGTATTAGAAACAACACACCACAGCTAGCTATGTCAGCTAATACTTAGCTAGCGAGATAGATAGATAGATAGATAGATAGATAGATAGATAGATAGATATGTAACAGTAACGTTAACGGACATTAGCTTCCTTGCTCACACAACACAAACAGCAATTAAAGTTAACATTATCCAAGCTAAGCTATAAGCTTAAAATAATAGCTACGTTGATGTTAAGTCGTTAAAGTTACATTACGGACATTTGGCCCGGTAATGTTACTCTAGCGGTTTAAACTGTTGTTTTCGTCACTAACCCGCAAGCTGGGCATAACTGTTAGTTAACGCTTAGCTAGAACGTTAGAGTGGGATGTGTTAGTTTCTAAGGCTAGCTAAGGGTTTTCAGAAGGTACTGTAGTAAAATGAATGCTGCTTACAATCTTAAAATAGCTAGCTTTTACGTTGTAACAGTCTCGCTTGGAAGCACATTTCCTCACCACAGACTTGTTTGTGAGCAGGAGCAGGTTAGCCGCAACTGTTAACGCTAGATAAGTTATCTTAACTCTGTTAGCTAGTTAGCTGTACACAACATCGCATACAGCAGAACTCCCTCCAGTTCAGCTCGAATGAGAAGCGTGTAGTATCGCGAGACTTCGTGATGTATCGCGAGAGGTTTAGTTGTCACAATTACTTTTGAGGGGGTTATGAAAAATGAAATCATCACACAGCAGCAGTGTACAGTTGTTTTACATAACTAAACACGTTAACAGGTTATTAGATGAGTAAAATGAATTAAGGTAAAAGTATGTAAGCGGTTTAGACGCCATGGGCAGCTTTTTATGAGGAGGCAAGTCACGTTATTTAGCCTCTAGCTGTACGAATCTACCGTCAGGCGGATGGAGTCAGAAAGAACTGAAGCAATGAATAGCACCGACAACATTGTTATCAACTGTCTGCTTTTCAGGTAGGTTTAATGAAATTAAGGAAATAAAAACAAAACACAGTGGAAAAATGTTGTATTTTCATAGTTTTTTTCCACATCAGCCTGTAGGTACTAGGATGTAGGCATATATGACTTTACTGACAATAAAAAGGATATATATATATATAAGGTAAAATGTAATTTCATGGTTTGTCCCACAGAGAGCAGCACTGCATTTTTACAATTTTATACAGGCTGATGAGGGAACTGGTCAACAGCAAGCGTGGATATGAATATTGTACCTACTTAGCACACTGATGTGGCCAGATGGCAATCATTTGGTACTAGGCATATAGGCCAAAGTGTCACTAATGGCAGTTTTAAAGATGGCAAAGAAGGTATGGCCTGATTGCCATAGGATACATGAAATAAGACCATTTGGGCCACAAATATGTCCAGAAGCATTAACATCTATGTTTAATTTAATCACAAAAACTACCACGAATAATGTTCCTGATCCAAACTTGATTTAACAGCCAATGTTTACTAAACTTTGTAAACAACAATGACTCTGATTATTATGAGTCCAGTATAGAGTTGGGCGGTATCCACATTTTGATACCATCAAACCTCATCCCTATTTTACCGTGGTATACGGTACTACCGTGACTAATTAAAAATGATGATGTAAGGCTCAGACGGCATCACCCAAACTGTTGGTTTGTACCTACACCGTTCAGAAACTGAATACCAAACACTAAAACTGAAACACCGCTCTCTTCTCATTAGGTCAGAACCCAAAATGCTGCCAAACTGCAGAAGTCGTGTTCTTCTTCGACACCAGTTCACTCGGTGCGCAACTTGCCATCCTTTCCTCCCCCTCTCGCTCTCTCTCTTTCTCCTCCACACTCCCAAGTGATGACAACCAACAATAAATTATATTTAATATTTAATCCTTGTCTCCTATATAAGTGTGTTGCATTTTTTTTTTATGTCGGTATTGAAACTGATACAGTTGCTATTTTTAAGACCACGCGGTATACCAACCCTAGCCCAGTAGCTTATGCTTCTACATAAATGTTTCATTTATTCCCGCGAGGGAATTTGTCCTCTGCATTTGAAAAGCACAGCATAGTGCCCAAGGACCAACTCTAGTTCTAGATGCTGTGGTCCGATGCAATGTCTTTTGCTGTGGGGAGAAACAAGAAGGCTCAAATAATTTGATTAAACATAGGGAGGGAAAAGGTTCAGAGAGGACCAAGGCCTTACCTGTAGGATGACAATATTAAACATTGATCTGCTGTCCCACCCAATTAAACAGAGAAAATTGAGATTACACAGAAGTCATTAAGTGGTCCCGCCACCTCATCAGCTTGCAGGTGTAGACGCTGGAAAAGAATTAGCTGAGGGTCTAATCCAGAAAAAGTAAGTAAGTATTAAATTACTACACACATTCCCCATTCTAGAGCAGCAAGTCAGAGCTGTTCTCACATTGCCAGACCTACCTTCACAGCACTGTGGAGGAAGGTCTGGCTAGTCCACACAACTGGTTTATTGGCATTTCTTCAAAGCTATAGTGCATAGTTTCTGTCCCCCCCATGATGAATTCTAAGTAATGACTACAAAAGCTACTTCGCAGCCACATGATACAAGCCTTCCGTGATGGCGCACCACCCCCACATCTTGTCCACGCAGTTAGTGGCCAAGGAGGACACGGAATATAATTAATTAATTATATTGATAGAATGTCAATACAAAGAAAGTGGAAGTTGAGGGACATCCGGCGTAACCTCCAGCAGCACCGGAACAGTCCCGTAAATGAAATGTCTTAAGTCAGAGCCGATACCCTCCCTCACCAATATTTATGGAAGAAAAGAGACAACAATAAATAAAAGCTAGGGTGAGCCACAGAGGCAGTGTTGGGAAGGATACTTTTAAAACGTATTCCGTTACAGAATACAGGCCCAAAAATCTAATTTGTAACATATTCCATTACATTACTCAATCTGAGGAACGTATTCTGAATATTTGGATTACTTCCACATTGAATTGCATTTTTTACCTGTAGGAATGTTGCCATCAAATACTGCTTACGAAAGATGTATTTTCTGTTGTGTTCTTCTGTTCCAACTGGCTGCATGTGTACCAAGCAGATAGATTTTTGTATTTGTAGTCCCAAACTGCATAGCCTACTACAAAAATCTAACCGCAGTGTTGCTACCACAAGCTAATTTACGCTAACTTTAGCTAGCACGTCAAACGGGGGCGAGTCAGTCTTTCAACGGCTCTGGGGCTAGTAAATCAGCACATAGGAGAATGCAAAGTCACACATCAACTAAGCAGGTACCTGATACAACTATAAAATAGTAAGGTACCAGTGAAACTACAGCAGATGACTACTCTTGGCTAATTAAAAAAAAAATACTTTAAGATGCTTCAGGTTGGAGGTAGAGTAATTTGGAAAGGAGGTTGGTTGCTGGCAAGCCGAGGTTGCACTGCACAGTTATATTATGTTCTCCATGTTCTTTCTTTAATGTGAAATGCTGTTGGAATTTCCAAGATAGAAACGCATTCCTGCCCTGGCTCTGTTGTTCCCGGTTCTGGCTCCATCCCTATCAATGATCACGCAAAAAGCACATTTTTTCGTTTTTAGGGTATATTAGGGCTTCTGGGAAATGCATGGAGTGGCCTTAATTTTAATTTTAGATAGTGAATAAAGTTGTGAAACAGAGAAGTATCGTCATTGATTTCGACAATGTAACTGTATTCTAAATACCAACTATTTAAATTGTAACTGTAACGGAATATACAGTAGTTACTCATTTAATTTGATTTGATTTGATTTATTTAATTGTATCAAGAATGCCTTACACATGAACAATCAAATCAAATACAATCAAGGATAAAAGCACGTCAGGAAAAGACAAGACACTTACAGAGTGTGTGAAAAACATTGACATGACATAAAAACATTTTACTTAAATAAATAAAAATAGAAACGGTAATTTGCCTTTTGTTCTATTCCGCAACCCTCTCTAGTAACCAGGCCTTGACTGTCTTTTTGAAAGAGTTCAGTGTGGAAATTACTTTAATTTGACAATCTAACTTGTTCCACTGAACTGCCCCTATATAGGCAAAGGTTCCTTTCCCTAACGCTGTCTTAAATCTATAAGGACGCAGGTCAGATACGCTGCCACACATGTAAATATTGTGTGTGTCCTTAACCTCAGTTATAAGACCCGACAAAAAAATTGGGACACTATCAAACAAAATTTATAGATCATGGTCAGTCTTGACATAGTAACACGAAACTCAACAGACAGCCAGTTGATCTCAACAAATTGTGACCTGAATATGTATCGCCGGTACATGTATTCCGTTACTCCCCAACACTGCACAGAGGCCAGGGTGAGATCCAAGAGGAAGAGGGTGGAAGGGTGCAAAATTGTCTGAAAAGGTCAGACAGAAGACATGTCCTCATCAGAGTGACACAAGAGCTCTACTTCTCTCTGTCACTGTCTCTTTCTTTTTCGTCCCTTCAATCCCCAAGAGTATTCGCTTGTTTTGGTCTGCTGTCCTCACACCCCCTGCCCCTCCTGCTGCTCTTGTCTCCTTTTCTTGGGGTCCAAGAAAGGGAGACAAGATTAGCTTAGTGACATTTTTTCCCCGCTGTCTTTCTTTATCTATCACCGTCTGACTCAGTCGCTCCCCTCTCTCTCTTTCTCGGCTATTATGTCGCCCTCCTCGCCATTTCTGCCTGCCCTCGCCCTCCTGAGGTCGGCCCGAATGCAGCAATCTCTGTAGGATGACGTAAATGTACAAAAAAAGCCACACACATTCAGATGCTCATACATATTTACACACACACACACACACACACACACACACACTCACACCATAAGAAGTAAATCAGCCAAAGTGCCTGCAGATGTGCCCTTCATTGCCATCTGTTGTAAAATGAAAGCAGTTCACAAAAAGCAATCTTAAATTCAGTGCCTTTTCGTCTTTTTCACCCACAGCATGTAGACATCACCACAAACATAAATACTCCAGTTTTCTAGAAATTAGAAGATTTGGCTGTCCACATCTAAGCTATATTAATCTATACACAATGTTGTTACCTTGCCTTCTGTTGACTTTTGGTATCATCAATTAAGTTCAGAAGGGTGAAAACTAAAAACCTGTTGATTATATAATAGTCATGTAGAAGGTTTTATAATCACCAGTCATCTGAAGTGATGTAGTAAAGTCCTTACAAACAATTACTACACACCATTAAGCTTTTTGCATATTTATTAAATTGCTTCAGTGCATTTCAATATAGTCTTTTTTATTTCAAGACAATGCTCACATTCATGACTGTTAGTTGTAAAACTTCACATTTATGAAAATTACTTTTTAGATTTTTGATTCATGACATCTTTGTGATGCAGAAAAAACTCTTGTGGGAGCTGCTGTGTCGTGATGTGTGCTGTGCAGAGGGCCTGAAATAGAAATTTAGTCAGTCAGATCATGTGTTGCAGAGCGGTCACGACAAAGTCTTCCAGACACAATGTGTTGCTTCAGGAACTATTGTAACTGTACTGTAGATCTGTGAGGGCAAGGTAGAGGAGGAAAATGGCCAATAAAGAAGGAAAAAAGGATGTTAAATAGATAAGTGGGAGCAAAGTGGAGTTTGCAGTCATGATGTATCCATAATGTGGACAGACAAAATTGGTAGGAATGACAAGAAAGAAAGACAGAAATGGGAGACAAAAGAAGGAAATTGCAAAAAAAAGCACAGAGAGGGACAGAAAAGAATGTTAGAGATCAAATGAGGCAAAGATTAAAAGGGTATTTCACTGTTGGAAAGATGAATATATCTTTAAATTGGTATACTTATGTAGTAGAAATGCAAACTTGCTTTAGAAATTGGTGACGTCTAGGCGGCGAAAAGCCAGACAATGTGTTTTTTGGCTCATGTGGATGAAAGACATCAAATCCCAGATTGTATTTGCTTTGTTGCTCTACAAGTCCACTCCCAAGCCACGCCTACCGTTTACAGACATAGACAGACAGTGAGGCATTCAACTCAACTCAAGTGTTTTATTGTGATTTCAACCATATACACGAAACAGTTCACCGTGGCTAAGGTTGTGTTACACATGTAAAATACATAACATTGTATTAAAACGACATACGAAACAGGCTACATTTAGGCTACATTATATGTAAAGTTCAGCTAACGCAATGGTGGTTTATACTTGTTTATACATCACTTGGAGTGATGTATAAACAAGTATAAACCCAGCCGTGAATTTAGAATGGTCGGCATTTAACAGTCACAACTCCACCTGCAGTTAGCAGTAGTTGGATACAAGCACCCCATTTCTGGACCAGTCCATGTGCATGTTAACACGACTTTCAGCTTTCAAGTTTCCTGCATAATCTCAGAGCTGTTCCTATGTAACCCGGTGGTACACATGTGTGGTAGTTTTGAATGCACATAATTGTAAAGTTTGCTGCTGAAAAGAGAGAGCTGTAGCTTAGCTGCAAGATGGCTGACACTTGACTCGCTTTGGCTCGCTTCAGGTTAGGAGTCCAACCCCCTATGGGAGGGTTGAAAACATGCAAAACTAGCTGGGTGGTAGTCCACAGCCTCTGGGCAAAAATGCCTCTGATGACGCTAAATAATGATTTCTGCATCATCAGAGGATTTTTTCCAGACACACAATACAAAAATATCTAGGCTGAATCTCATTTCTCTGTCTTACCCCTACCCCTTACCCCTTACCCTAGGTTTTGCGCATTCATGCAAGACCAAGGGCTGTCCCAATACTCATTTTGATCGAGGGGTAGGGGTGTATGGCCCATGAAACCATAGATAGTAAAAGAAAAAATCAAGGGAGGACCAAGCTTACTTAAAACCGAGTGGTATCCATATATACATTGCGCAATAGGCAACAATGGCTGCCAGATCGACCAGAGAGACCAATAAATGTAAGTATTTTTATATAATTGAATAATTATACATATAATTAAATAATTGATTTAAAAATCATGACATCCTTGTTTTGTGCTCTACACAGTTCTGTACATTTATACTTGCAACCATTTTCTTAATTGAAACTTTTTAAATATCGCTAGCTTGCTATGCTAATGCTAATTGCTAAACATTAACATTACATTGCTAATTTGCACAACAATCCTGCATTTCTCTGTCTTGAATAGACTCCATGCATGTCTACAGTTTTAACCATTAGCAGAGAATTTCAATGGATATCAGTGCACAACACTACTTGCTTTGGAGTCATTGATACGTGCTTAATATACATCGTCCTGTATCACACAGGACGATGTATATTAAGCACGTATAAACACATTGTTTGTGGTCTTGTGTGTCTTTTTTCAATTTTATACATTTGAGTGCCTTTATGTGTGTGGCACTTAAGTTATGGTTCTAATAGATGATAATGGTTCTGTAATATAATATATTTTATATAATGTTTTTGTCTGTTATGGTTAATTTAATAAAGACAGATTCTTAACGAAGAAAGTTTTTCTGAACATCAATGACATTCAAAACAGTGATAACTGAAACAGATATACTGTACTTCACACCATGTTTGCAATACACATATGTATTGCAAACAGAGCTAAGTACTACACAGATAAGAATAGCTGCCTCTTCACCACCAAAGTGAACATAACATAACGATAAAATATATAAATGCATATGAAACTGTTGCCAAAACCCACGCAATCGACATAGACAGACTTGCAGACGGCATCTTGGAAGTTTGTGATCAGTACTATATGGTGATGTAACCAAGTGGTGTCCCATTACATAGGTGTATGTTTTCATCCCTAGACTTTACCACTTGGTTTCAAGGGCCAAGGGCTAGGGTAAAGGGGAGGGTTAAGATGGAGAAATGGGATTCAGCCCTAATCTCAGGGGGACATGAGGGAGGGAAGCACGGTCATTCAAAAATACTACAGAGTTTCTACTGATACAAAGCTTAATGCTAATCCGTGAAGTATCCCTTTAAAGAGAGGAATCAATAAAGCAGATTTTATATTCTTCTAATGAAGGAGGACAGAGTCAATAGTTGTTTCAGGTTTCCTGTGCTCTCGAGAGCCCAAGGGAATACTTCAACAATATTAGGTGACGTGCATGCTTACATGCACATACACGCACCCACGCACGCACGCACACCCACACACACACACAAGAGGGACGCACAGGCACTTGATGATGCATAAAAAAACAACTATCAGAGAAGAAATTAAAAATAAATCACATTTACTAATTAATAAAATAAGCAAACTCAGTGAAGCAGTGAAGATGCGGAGGGGATGTGTGTGACATGATTTTCTGAATTCTTTCCCCACTGGGGTTTCACATCATCCAGAACATTTCTGCAGTCCGCAGGCAGACCTACAGGAGGCATATCATCAAGCCAAACACATCACAAGAATATGAGCCTTTATTTTGCACAGCCCTAAATCTACAGGAAATATGTAATGCAGAAAGTCATTTTATTGAATTCATTATATACAGTATGGTCGTGTGAGTGTCTAACCTGCATTAAAATCCATGAACTGCTGTCACTCACCTGTTTTCAGATATACCCAACAGCAATCCATTAGGGCTTATTTGGTGTTTTATCAAGTATGTGTGTGTGTGTGTGTGTGTGTGTGTGTGTGTGTGTGTGTGTGTGCGTGCGTGCGTGCGTGCATGTGTGTAATTGTGTGAGCGTGTGTCTGCTGTGAGCCATCCGCTGGAATACAATAAATATAAATCGCACAGATTTGTTCAATCCACATAGGTGGCTTGATT
The DNA here is from genome assembly GCA_026937815.1 of Etheostoma perlongum. Classification (NCBI taxonomy): domain Eukaryota; kingdom Metazoa; phylum Chordata; class Actinopteri; order Perciformes; family Percidae; genus Etheostoma; species Etheostoma perlongum. The sequence continues at coordinate 27,164,252 of CM049372.1, read as the reverse complement.
GACACATGAACATAAGAATGCATCAAGATGTGCTACAGGTGAGTCAGGTAAAGGAAAGGAGAATAAGAATATAAAAGGCAAACAGTGGAAGGAGAGTTAGGATGTGTGATGGTGGTACCAAGAAGGTGAGATGGTAGGGTTAAAGTGGTAAAGACTGAGAGCAAGATGTGGAAAAAGAGCTGCAACCAACAGTCAGATAAGCAGATACATGAATAAAAGTTTATCAGAGTGATGTGTGGTGTGAATGTAGTGTGCTGATACTGGCTAATTAGAATGCCAATGTCGAAAGTGTCAATAATGGCTAATATCATCATCATTAACCCTAGTGTAACAAAATCTGTTAAGCAGCTGTTTATGGTGTAGTGATGCACCTCACGTATTCTTATGTTCACTTATAACGCTGTTCCTGCTTTCTCAGCAGAAACATATTAAGGGGGTGTTCTTTCTATTTTAGACTGCTGTCTATATAGAATGTTAGTGGCTTCTCTTCTAATGAGCTACGGTATCACAGTTGACTGTGAAAGGTCAATCTATCCAGAGACAAGATTTCTTGTAAGATGTAGTTTTCCATAATACCCGACTTAAAAATAATAAATTCAATCAAAATACAACAAAATCATACTAAAAAGCCAATATCCCAAATGTAAAGCCCCTAAAAAGTCTCCACAGATTCAGAAGAGCCTGATATAAATTAGTCAATTTGTGTTTCTCTCTGTGCTTAGTTGATACCAGGGACTGTAGATAAAGGGATATACTGTAGTGTTTGTGACCTGACATCACCAATAAAGTTCTGCAGGAAACATTATCTGCCACGATATGGGGTGATTTGGGGGATAATTCTCCAAGAATAGAGAATCTGAAGGCACATCTACCAAAAATATTTTCTCTGCCAATTTAGAACATATTTAAAGTAGACTGAGTGTGTAGGGTCAGCAGTTACACTTCCTTTTTACATTTGTGTTTGTTTCCATTTTGGTTGCCTTTACTGGACAGCTGCATGAGGGGTGTGAGCAGGATCGAACTAGGGAGATTGAAAGTTATATGCGTGCAGTTCAACCATTCGGCTACTGGATAGCATTATTTATTTATAGTATTATGCTTTTTGGTTTCGGTGTTCCTGGTATTTTGTTATTCCTGTTTGTGGATTCTGCCTGTACCTGCTTGTTACTCTGCCTGCTCCAATCAGGACACCTTTTATTTTGGTATGGACTGTGATTTATTTATTAAATCTTCTGGCAAACTTACATTACCTGTCAGTCTCCGCATTTGGGTCCTACATCCTCTAAAACCATAACAGAATAATCCAACCAAACATGGACCCAGCAGAGAATTCTGATAAACTGTGACCTGGTGGACCTCAAAGCCAGGTGGAGGGAGGGAGAGAGAGAGAAAGAGAGAGAGACAAAGATAGCTGTGCTTGTGGGACACAGACAGACTTGAAAGGACTTTCCATGGTAATCAGTGAAGCCTCAAACATTTGCTCCTGCTGTGCTCTGTGATCTGTGTGACACTACATAGAAAATGACTCTTTCCACCTTGACCTTTGCAGATCTGACAGCTTTTGCAGGATTACTGTATGTGCCAGTCAGATACAGGCTGGCTGTCATGCCCGTTGGCAGTCTGGTGTGTGTGCATGATTGTGTTTTGTTTTATGTCTTCAGTTTGTATGCTTGCAGTGTGATTGGTGTGTTTTGTTTTCTGTTTGTCACATTCACTCGCCACAGTATGTGGACACACACCTCCTGCTCCTGCTGCTCTCTCTCCGCACCTGGAATTCATCAGCTCATCTACCACCTATAAAGACAAGCCTGACTTTTCCCTCCCCACCGGATTGTTAGCTTATCACAGTATGCCTTACTTACTGCGTTATTTTCAGTCCTGTTGTTACTGAATTTCTAACCTGTCTGCTCCGTGTTCCCAGAAATACTCACCTTCGGAATTTTCTGCCAGTTCTGTCTCGCCTCGGACCCAGCATCTCCTCTGCCAACCCACCTATCTCCACAGTCTGCTCTGCCATCGCTGGACTTACCAACTTTAATGCTAGCCCCGGCCTGCTTCAAACACAGAGACTCACACTAGCCATTGACTTTCATTATTTAAAAAAACTGATTATTTTTGCACCAGTTCCAGTTTCTGCTCCTAAGTTATGTCCCCAACTGTGACACCGGCATTTCTCAGAGTCTCTTTGGCAGGGAAGAGGGGCTGATTACCATGGGAGGAGCTGACTTCTAATAGAAAGGAGTCCCCTCATACCTCAGGCAGTCAGCCCATAAGTCAACACCTCTGCAATATTGATTTTTACTGTCCTGTGTTGGGGAGCACAGCTGTTACTTATATGTAGCAGACCGCTGCTGTGGTCACAAAGGTAATTAAAAATCCTCAATGAAAGAAAAATAACAGCATCTGAAGTTGGACGCACATTAAAGCACAAGGATCCAGTAGCTGTTTCATGAATTCATTTGAAATTAATCAGTGTGTGGATGGATGAATTTGTCTGTACAGATAGGAATATATCAAAGACAGATTAAGATCATTATTATCATTCCAATTTACATCAATAGTGTTGCTTTTATGATCTCGATCAGTACTTTGTCTTTATTGACATGCTTGTCAGACTGTGAGCTAAAACATGTGGGAATACAAATGAATAATGCATCTTCCCACTTGCATTTGGTGTCTCCTAGGTAGGTAATTAATCACAGTTTGTGAGTGAGGCCTGGAGGGAAAGGGGAAAAAAGAGTTGAAGCTCCGACTTGAGCGTATGTTCTGCGCGTGCGCGAGACATTCGTCTCCATAACTGCAGGTGGCACGAAATGGCAAATGGGTCACCTTGGTCTGGCTTCTTCTGAATTTCAAAGCCGACCATAATGGCGGCTCGTTCAGAATACGATCTTGTATTTTACGAAAATGATTCACCAAAACGTGTTTCTGAAAACATTTTAAGCAAGAAATAGGCCAAACAGTTGCTGAATCTGTCTGTTTTTTTGATCGACAATGGTCAATTTGAAAGATTTTCGTCGGATTTTGAGAGGCATTCGTAATGGTCATCCCGCTCATCATTTCCAGTAAGTGTTTTAACGTCAGTGCACTGATTCGCTAGTCAAGGGCTAGCAGTCCACCAATCAGATTGGTCATTGAGTCCGACTGGCCGATTCAAGTCCTATCGGCCTAAATTAAAGCCGACAGCTTTGGAACACACCAAACAGACTTGAATCACCGACCTCACCAGACGACCGACAATCAGGTTGGTGTGTCAGCACCTTAAGGTAAGAGAATAGGTTTCCAACAAGGGCCCTATAGTCAAGGAGATACCAGTGAGTATCACGCCTCTCTTGGAGAGAAGACCATCCAACCCTGTCCTATATTCTTTCTTTGCCAGACCTTCCTCCAGGGTGCTGCGTAGGAGGGTCTGGCTAGTCCACATAGCATTCCAGGATGGAAGAAAGACATGCTTTGGTTAATTGGCATTTCTTTAAACCAATCGTCATAATCCCATTCGTCATTTGGCGATTGACGCTAAAGAGCGCTAAACCAGAGGCGGTGTCACCCAATTTGGCCAAGCCTTCAGCCCCAAGTGTTTTGAGTGTAGCCCAGAATGTTTTTTAAAAAGTTTACTTGACAAATATGAAACGGGACAATAGCCTATGTAAACCCCCAAAATCATTAGTCAACTAATTTCACTGTGGTACAACTCATGGTAGAACTGTAGCTTTGTCCAGTTTATTTGTATTATTCTGAAGCAGACCTGTTGGTCGCTCTTGCTGTAAAAATTGTAGAGAATCATTAAAAATAAAGTAAGGCCCTAATGCTTGTCAAAATGGACAGGCCTCTCCCTAATGTCTCCCGGGAGATGTTCCTCCAGTGTGTGGGTACACACGATCCAGCCCCTCCATTTCACATCATCGTATTGTACAGCAATGCAGTTCCTGGCCTAATATGGTGATTGTGCTTTCTGTGATGTTGAGCAACTATTACACGCACACACAACACATGCTCAAAACCTCCTGACATCCTTGGATACAAAATTATACAGTGCACACACCTATAGCCCCCCCCCACACACACACACACACACACACAGTTTTGTTTTACTAACGGCCAAAATAAGGCTTGTCTCTTGCCACTTATTCTGAGCTATAGGATGAGAACACACACACAAGAGCCCTAAGGTAAACAGAGATTGAGACAGTTAACTGTGTGTTCCCTATTCTATTACTTATACAGCGGATATAACTTTAATACTGAAAATAACATCTAAAATATAGAAATGTTTCTACAAAATAGAGATGAACAGCGCAGCTTCCGTGATCTGTGCAGCATGGGGTTTATAATGGACGTGCTGTCGACGTGCTGCGGCAGATGGGTCAGCCAATCTACAGGAGAAAAAATAGATGCCTGGCAGCCTTACTGCAATATATTCCATTATATTTTTATATTTGGATTGTAATCTCTGTTTTTTTTTTTTGTGGGCAGCTGAACAATAACAATGAACTGAAAGATGCTAAAACTCTCCATAATGCTAAAAGGAACTGAAGTTGGATTATAATTCACCATAAATCCATCACTGTTCCCTTTCACATTACATAGCCATAATAAAAATATAAATTAGTACAGCTTTAAGACTCACAGGACATTCTAAAAGGGTTCCTACCTTTAGTCCTTTATTGCATTTGAGTCAAGTCCATGGAGTGCATCTAAGTCATTAATAGAAAAATGTAAGTGTGTGTTGCTGTCATTTTGTGAGTGTGTGTATGTGGCTTCCTGAGCAATGTACCACTTTTATTGGCCAACAGTGGGTTTATTACTGTAATCACTGGCCCATTCCAGCACGCGGGAGAGGTGAGAGCTTCAGTGAACAACAGTTTCTCTTCAGGGCACATACACTCACATCAAGGTGGTAGAAAACCCCCACAAATGATATATGTCCTTTTCCTTTTTTTGTGTCTCAACATTTTCCTCCCTCTACCTTTTCTGTCAGAGGAAAGGGAGAAGCTGGAATCAATGACACGTAATGATAGGTCTGCATCATCTGACAGCTATAAATAATTGTTGGGTTAGACTTTAGAGCATGACGGAGTGTGTTGAGAAATCAAATATAGGGCAGGTACAGAATTAAGGTGTGTGCGTGCATGCGTGCGCGTGCGTGCATGCGTTTGTGTGTGTCGTGCTAGTGGTGTGACTCTTGGGAAGTCGTTGTCTGTCTGTGTCTGAACAACTAATGGTGCTGGCGATACCAGTCACCCTTATGGGATTATTGGTAGAGCTGTCTTGTTTAATTGGTGTCCGTCTTGTGTATCTGTATTTTTTTTTTTTTATGGCCCGTGAGTCTAATAATAAAGGCTATCTAATGGCCAGATTATGGGATGAATCTTGTTGATTTTAGTGGTTGCTTGATACCATCATCAACGATTTTATTTATCTTTAGGGCAACCTCAAGCTCACCCAGTAGAGTATGTACCCCATATAGAAAATACGACTCGACCCTTCCTTTCCTGTCTATCTACTGTCCATTGTCTAATAAAAAAAAATTAAAATGTCAACTTAAAAAAAAATCCTCTTAAAAGAACAGCAATTTTTTTCTTTTCCTTTAGTTTTTTTTAATCTGGTCTCTATACAAATATACAATAAATTATTGTATTTCCTGGTTTGGTTTGAACTTGAGTCTCATAGTGTGATAGTAAACATGAGAACAGAAAGAAGATTTGTTTCATGTCTCACATTGATTTATTTATTCATTAATCCAGTGTAGTGCATTTTCACCTTCTCGCTCCACCTCAGGCAGCATTTCCCTTCTCAACAGTCGTGCCTGTTGACAATTAATTATGACTTATCAGGACATCACAATAAGACAACACATTATGGAATACATGGTCTGTGGCTACGCATTTAAGTGCAATTAGCACCACTTTTTGCTTCACCGTTGACTAATTAGCTGATAAAATAGAAAAGTATAAAGTCAATCTAAGTCAAAAGCAAAAGAAATAATCCCATACAGTACAAGCACGTATTGTATAGGGTAGAGGAGGTGCTGAAGTTTTTTAGAAGAGGTCAGTGAGGTATGAGGGTGCTAGATGGTGGAGGGCTTTGTAGGTGAGGACTAGGATTTTGTAGGTGATTCGGTGGGAGATGGGGAGCCTGTGGAGTTGGTTTAGGACTGGAGTGATGTGATGCCATGATTTGGAGCGGGTGATGAGGCGGGTGGCTGTGTTCTGGACCAGTTGGAGTCGGTTGATGTTGGTAGATGCCAAAGAGAAGTGAGTTGCGATAGTCTAGTCGGGAGGAGATGAAGGTTTGAATGAGCCTTTCAGCAGCTGGGGGTGTGAGAGAGAGCCTGATTTTGGTGTGGAGGTGAAAGAAGGATTTTTAAGGACATGACGGATGTGGGACTCAAGGGAGAGGGTGGAGTCAAAGATCATGCCAAGGTTGCGGGCCTGGGGAGATGGGGAGACAATGGTGCTGTGGATGTTGAGAGTGGAGTTATTGATTTGTGAGTGTGGATTTGGAATCTATGAGGAGGAATTTCGTTTTTTTGCTGTTGAGTTTGAGGATGTTGTGTTGCATCCAGGTTTTAATAGCTGAATTTGCTTCTATATTCACAGCTCATATTTTTATTATATTTCCATGTTTATAGTCTATATTTATAAGACAAAGCATCAGTATCAGTCCAGTGTCAGAAACAGTTTTGGTTTTGTTGCTTTTAATACGCCATCCTGTCTTTGAGTCTGAAAAAGTATTAAAAAAAACCCTTGTCTGATAGATTGACCTATCTCACATAAAAGGCCTCTAACATTAGCAGAGGGGTGTATGTGTGTCAGAGTTTTATGAATTCCCTGTCTAAATTTAAATGTTATCTCTTTCAAATGTGAAATGGTATGAAAGTTTTTTTTTTTTTTACTTTTCTGTCATTTTTTTTTGATTAATCTCTCTTGTTATTAAACACACACAAATCCACATAGGGCTTCTGTTCTCTGTTGTCAAAAAGTTAATTAATTTTTGGCAGCCAGCTTTTAAAATCTGTCCTCCATGGTCGCCCTCTGTACTTCAAACACTGAACATTGTATTAACATAATAAACACTGAAAAGGTAATCACTTTTGACACAATAAGTATTATGTATTCTGAGTCTGTTTGGAGTCTTACCAAGCAGTTCGTTTACACACTGGATGAGTTCATCAAACTATAAAGCAGGGAACCTTGTCTCTGTGTGTGTGTGTGTGTCATTTGCATATCTCGATAATCGTTCAGCCGATCTTCACAAAAGGAAGTGTAGGAAGTCAGTTGAGTGTGAGCACTTGAGAACTATGGGACACATGTATTAGTAGTGTTTCATATTGAGAGCGGACCGCTATTATAACTGTTACACCGGCAAACAGCATGCTGGGTTACTCATCCTTCACTATTCACGAACAGATGAAGTTGCATACACACACAACAAGTCTATGCAATGGTGAAATGAATCTTAATGCATTCACTCACAAGTGTTGTACTCAAGTACAAAATGTAGGTACTTGTGCTTTACTTGTATTTCCATTTCATGCCACTATATAGCATTATAAATGATGACTTATAAGTAATCGTTTTCTAAAGCAGATTTCCAGGGAACTTGGAGGCAGCGGAACAAGCTGTGGATGTGAAAACAACAAGAAGCCATGCTATTATTGGCAAACAAAGGTCATTGAGAGCACTGAAACAAACTGTATGTCTGATTAAACTAGAAAATTCATTTTATTCATTGAGTTTATAGATTGTCTAGTTATTCCAAGCTTCCCTTTGTTTCATTCAAAAGCCATTTGACTCGAAAATGTAATGCATTGCAATGTATTATGTATTTAATGTTCTTACTTCCTGTTTTTTCCCTCCATAAGCTGCCATCAGAAGTTATCTCAGATACCAGAGCGGCGATAATAATTCCTAACTAGAATAAAATGGTCCATCAGCAAGTCAGGGCATGCACAGCAGGGCAAGCATTCATTCTAGCAAAAGACTTTAATATACAATTCTGAATGAAGAAGAAAAAAATTGATTTTGCAGATGATGCTGTGCATTAGTCATTTACCCACTAGATCAAGCCTTAAGCGTGGAATATAATTTTATGTATGAGACAGTAAGTGGTCGCAGCAGGCGCAAGCCTGGTAAGGCAGATGTGTCACGGCTGGGAGATATTGTAGATATTGTACAGACGATTTACTTAATTCAGTTGGAAGCAGACAGGAAATCCATCTCAGAAAGCAGCTGGAACACCTCTTCTTCTTCTTCTTCTTCTTCTTCTTCATGGTCTTTCATAAACGCTACGGCTGTACCAAAATTTATGCTTTTTAGCCTTATCTGGACAGGGTTCTTTTAACTTAAATGTTAAAATGAGGTTAATCTTTGTTTAGCTTGTCGTTCTTGTTGTTCAGGTGTATTTCTGTTGTCCTGTAAATTGCATAAATTCCTTGTATGTATACAGATACTTCAACCAATACAATGAACCCTGTTTTAACAAAAAAAAAACTAATTGTGTGCTTCCTGCCCAGCCCCAAACATCAGACACAGTGGCAAAAAATGGATTGTGGCCGCTGATGGCACCATGAATTGTGCATCAAATGCAACTACTATCTGCCCTTTGGGGCCTCACGTGAAGACGGCCCAAAAATATGTTTTTAATATTAATTTTCTTTTTTTTTCTACAGGGCCCAGAATTTTGTGCTACGCCCCTGGCTGTTGCCGTTTTTTTCATCAGACTGTAAAAGAAGATTTCATCATTTAAGGTGTAGGACACCCCTTCATTACCCCCAACTCTCTGAAGACACTAATACTTTCACGATAACTGCATCTGGCATTTAAAACTTATCTTTGTGAAATGGACTGTTTTTGCAGTGAGGCTCATTTGCATAGAAACATTTTGCACCAATGCACATTATGCATATTGCCTAATTCACATGCACAGAAGCAGAAATAAAAAACTGCTGTGGTGGACAAACTACTGACGTTTTCCTGACACAAAGTTTGTAACTTCTAAATAAAGAACCAATAGATGATGGAGCTGCAGGCATGTTGCCAGCTGTGAAAAGCTTTAGGTGATTGGTTTGAATAAAAGCCAATACACTTCAAGTCATGCTCTTAGAAAATTCTTATTTGAGATGGTCAATGTCTACACTTGTTAATTTTGCTGTAGGATTTGTTCTACTTATTGTCAACTGTTTCTACTTTCCTTCCTTCTCACAGTAATTATTTTGTACTCCCGTCACTTCAAAGGCTGCTAAATATTCTAATATAGGATTACAAGCAATCACAATTGCTCATATAGCAAACACATTGGGGTGATTAATGCAGAGGCTCACTGAGGTATGAAATTACCTCAGTATTGTTAACTAAAAATAAGAGTATCGAATATTATAATTGAATTATTTCATGTGAGTCTTCCATAACATCCTACTCAAAATAAAACACTCAATTATACCTCACTATTCTGGGAAATCAGAGATGTGCTTCTGATTTCCAGGGCTTAAATCTGCGTTGAAAGCTTGTTGCTTGTGATTGTCTATGTGATCAATAAAAACTTGGTTCAGTGCCCATGTCTACTCCAATATACTCTGCTATCCATACAGAATGCCCAGCAGGACAGCAGGAGTTCACTTCTTCATATCATCACATTTTTTTTCTAACATACATTACGAATGAACAAAAAGTTTTGGTTTTGAGGAAAACATCCCTAAAAAGAGCTCAGACAAAAAAAGGATTTCATTTGTTTATTAATCCCCAGTGGGGAAATTACAATTTACACTCAGCGTACACACTTTGTTAGTAATCACACACATGCCTGAAATACACACACATGCACTAATGGAGAGATGTCAGAGTGAGTGGGCTGCCAGCTGAACTGCCACCCTGAGTGGTTGGGGGGGTACGGTGCCTTGCTCAAGAGCACCTGGCAGTGCCCAGGATGTGAAGCATCTCTGCAACCACCAATCCACACTCTTTTGCTTTTTGGTCCATATCGGGACTTGAACCAATGACCCTCCCGTTCCCAACCCAACTCCCTACGGACTGAGCTACTGCCACCCAATAAACAACAAAGCCAACTTCCGATGTCCAATATCTCCTTCACATACTGTATGCACACACAAATACCTTACATGCCCAGCAGCAGTAACACCGAACGCAATAAATGAGGGTAATTGTTAAATTAAAGTTAAATTAAATAAAATTCACGTATGAATGATGTCAGTGAGGTTAATTAAGTGGTTTTGTAAGCGCTTATAACAAGATAATAATATGATTTTTGTAATAAAAGACTTTTATAATGAAAGCAGGGTGAAATGCAATAAGGGACGAGACGGAGGATACACATACTGTATTGAAGACAATTTTAATGGAAAAGCGATGGGTGCAGAAAGCATGATGGAGGGAACAACATATGTTTGGGAGCTGTGAACTCAGGGTATGATGACACAGTCTGAATCTATACACAGTAGGAGTGCTGAAAAGAATCATTGCATCGATGCATCCTGATGCAGATATGGACGATTCTGCATCAATGCAGTGGCAGACCTTAATCAATTATTGCCTACTGATGTACTGTAACTTGTTGATTTTCTGGACGCTGCTATTTTTGTTTTTGCCTTTTGTCTGTTGTCTTTCTGCAGTGTTCAGACTCCGCTACATTCAGGAACTGTCTTTTTCAAGAGCAGATAGAATAAAAAGGGGAGATGTTTCTGACTGGTTGAATTTGTCGATGAAAACCATGTGTAGCAATATACATGTATAATAGATTTGAGGAGGGGACGCATCGGGATGCATCATGATACAGTATTGTAATGTAATTTGCTGAAATGCATGCTGAGCACTCGGCCCCATTGAAAATGAGGGTCTCCCTCATTGGGCCACGAGTTTTAAATAAAGGTTTGAAATTAAATTCAATTAAATGATATTGATTTGAATCGTTGACAGGATAATTGTAATCGAATTGAATCGTGAGACCAGTGAAGATTCACACCCCTAATACACAGGTGTCAATGTTGTCCCTTGAATACACAATGGCTAAGCTTTACAAGAAAAAAGCACTAAAATACAGGCCACCCAAAAAGACCTGTCTACCTCCATCAACAGACATCTGTTGGCTAATCTGTTGCCAGCTGTGCTTTGCAGGTGTAAGCGTGGCCAGTGTGAATATGAAACAACAAGAAGAAGGATGAAATGAATAAAGGCTGCAGACAAACATTAACAATGCTTCAAAACAGCAAAGCCAACAAAACCCACTGTGCTGGCGCAGCAGGAGTGCTGACGCAGAGGGCAGAACAATGCACAGTTGTCTGGCAAAAGAGTTGAACTCGCCTCAACTTTTGCCACAATGCAGTCAAATGTCAACCAGCAACAAAAACCCACAACACAGAAAGATTACTGCCATGTCTTTCTACGCAAGCGTCTTGATGGAGACAATTATTGCTGCTGTAATTACCCTCCAGATGTGTAAAATCCTGACACAAACAAATTGTACAAATTGTTGTCTCTTCCTCTGATAAGCCTTCCTAGTTTGTTTCATTTTCTTACCCACGGCAACACTCTAGCAACAGTATAGGCTGTTGTGATTTTTCAAAGTGCTATTTTTGGTCTGAAAACTGCCTTAGGGAGAAAGATGGGATGACTAGAGGGGAGAGACGGAAACATGTAGCTGTCATTGCTTTGCTGAACAGCGGTGTGCTGTCAGGAGCTCTCTGCTAGGATCACTGCTGCAGGTGAGCCAGAGGGCTGGTAGCATTGATTGCCAGGACCATTCCAGCCACCTTTATTCGGATGTCCTTACCATTTCCAAAAATAGCTACAGTCCAAAAAAAATATTATACAGCTGCTTATAGAGGGTGCAGCCAGCTTCCTTATACAGCTGGTTTCCCAGGCGTATATTGTCTACTAATCTCTAGTAGAAGAAGGCAATATATATTGCCTTCTTCTACTAGAGATTAGTCTATATCAATGATGTTTTGGAAATGTTTCATGCAGGCTATAAGCATCAAGCAACAATCAGTATTTATTGTTTTATAAAGCTGTAACTAATAAAACGGATGTTTAGTCTGATTTTCGGGACAAAAAAGACTATTTAGACTATTTAAGAAGATTTAGGATTCAGGACAACATGTAATTGGGGACTGGCCTGAATTTTTCGGGACATCTGGTCACCGTGTCTAGGACCCTGTGACATCATTGTTGGGTACATTTACAGATGCAGCAAGGTACACGTTTGACCACATCCCACTGTAATACTGGGTGTGGCCAGGGTTAAAACCATTGACTGTAAAATTAGTGGACAGAGCATGTGTGACGTCAGCCATTGGTTTGTGGAGATCTGCTATCCGTCGTTGAGTTTGCCGTTACGGGCGCAGCCATTCTGGTTGCGATTTTAGACGAGAGGGCCGAGTGAGGGAGGAGCCCTTACACATTACGTTACATTACACACTTTCACTGGCATTCACATCATAGCCATGCCCTAAAACACCCCCTGCTTTATGGACAATTTTAAAAATCGACTAGACCATAATTCCAAAAATGAACATCATTCTGTGTTGGAGACTAGCAATTGAGACCATAAACTCAATATGAAAATGTTTACTGAGGGTAATAAATCAAGTGAGAAGTTTCTGATAGACTTCTACCGAAACCAACCTACTTTTGCATGTGACGCCCCCTGCTGGAATTCAGATAGAATGCAGGTTTAAGGCACTTCCGCATTTGCAACACTTTGCGAACCGGATGCTTTGTCCATTAATATACAGTCTGGGTATGGGTCAAACAGACTTGAAACTTTCAACCAGACAGAAGGTGAAACAGTTTAAAGGCTTGCTATTTAGTCACCACCCACTGAGGGAGATAGATGAATTGTAACTCTCCCACCCTCAGAGGTTCATGCTGGATATAAACCACAACCTTTCCCATTGTTTTTCCAGTGTTTAGGTTAATACGTAATATTCAATCTTGACAATTGGGACTGTGTCAGGACCTTGCAGAGAAAAAAAACACTGTAGCTGAAAAACACCACATACTGTGTAAAATATGGGCTGTTGAAAGAGACAATATCAGTAAAAACATGCTATATTTTGGATCACCACACCGAAATTACACATCTCTTACAGTAAAACTTTAAAGGTGCCCTACCACATGTATTTCTTTACTTTGTGGTAATGTCTGAAGTTCTCCCATAGACTCTGTAACATTTTTACGGTACAGTGGCCGACCCAAATGCACGACTCAGACAGGTGATAAAAGGTAAGTACTTTTATTGTCCAAAGAACAATGCAGGCAACAATACAGCAGGAGCAGGCAGTAATCGTCGTCAAAAGGCAGGCAGAAGTCCAATAACAATCAGGTAGGCAAAAGTACAAAAAGGAGCAGGCATGAAACGTAAACGGGAAACAGGCTGAAGTCCAAAAACACCAGGAAAGCTAACTCGAAAGAAAACGCTGCAAAGAGTGACATAGAGACAACTACAATCTGGCAGAGGTGAAGTGGGAATGGTGAGTATTTAAGTGCTGGGATGAGGGGAAGCTGAAAACAAACAGGTGATTCTAAGTAGGGCCGTAGATGACTTTCTCCACTTATTTCTTTTCAGTGGCTAGAGCTGACAGAGGAGGCAGCAGTTCATTTTCACATTCATAACATAACACAAACACATAAGGTCCTTATATATTTAAATGCAAGTAAAAACGGTTTTTCAAAACCTGTTACTGTTTATTTAAATCACTATCACAGTCCTTGAATCACAGAGCCAATGTTACTGAATTACTGCTGCAGGAAAATATTCCTCACTCGCTTTTCAGCTGAATAACAGGAAATAGCTATTTCTGGAGCTCATTTGTCCCCATATTACAGTTATATTACTGTATTATGGGGATTGACTCCAGTTCCATCACAAAGCCAGTCTCACCAGGTTGGCTTTCTCTTTCGGCGCCAATTCAGAAAATCTTGTGGTTTCCGTTTCACTTGATTAGGTCATTGAGAATTGGAAATCGGTGATGGGGACGACACACACCAGCTTGCTAACAGAGCCACCGCCATCTGGGGAGCACTGCCCTTGACTTCAGGCTACGGTGACTGAGTATATCTACAAAGACAAACTATGAAGCGTTACAATAAAGAAGACTTTATCATTCAGCAGCCCCTGGGTCCTCAGACACAAGCACAGATATGTGCACGCAAACACATACACACACACACACACACACACACATACAAACAGACAAACGCACAATTCCCATCTCGGTTGTTGCATTTTAAGAAAAGCTTATCTGCTACTCTCAGAATAACTCAGTTTGAATACTTTGTGTGTGTGTGTGTGTGTGTGTGTGTGTGTGTGTGTGCTGATGCACTGATGCATCCTGTTGTCCTATAGTAGCTGGTTTAGAACGCTCTGTGAAGTCATTTGACACTAGTCAAGCCCACTGAGGGCTCATGTGTACAGACTATAAATGAAAGAGCAACAAACAGAAAGCTTAAGATTTGACCGTTGGCTCTGTTCTGGTCTAATGCACAGATCAGCTTTGGAGGAAGCCTGACAACGTGTGCGAGAAAAGGGAAATGTGAAAATGATGTGAGAAAGTCAAGTCATTTTTATTTATATACTTAGCCCAATATCACAAATCACAAATTTTCCTCAAGGGTGTTTACAACATGTACAGCATACAACACCCTCTTTCCTTTGACCCATGATTCAGATGAGGGAAAACTTTAATGGGGACACAAATGGGGAATAAATATGTGAGTGTGCATACACTTGAGGCCAATTATGTGGGAATGTGTGCTACTGTTTGTACACCTGTGAGATGATCACAGAAGCTTGTGTGTGAAAGATGATAATTACAGTGCAGAATTACCACTCAAGTTATAAACAAAATTATTTTCATGGTCAAAATGACAAAGAATTTCCAGTGTGCGTCTGTAAAGCTTTACGTACTTTGCGCTGAATACGCTCACAGTTATCACTGCAGAGGTCTTGGCTGAATTCAATCATATGAATATAGAGGAAAAACAAAACAGACCTCTCATTTAAAGTGCACTTTTTGTGGGACATAAGCGACAGCAGTTAGTATATGTCGTGGCCGATAGCTGAGAAGCTTCCAAACCACTCTGGTCCTGTGGTGTAAGGAATGGCGCAATTGGGTTTTTATGAGACTGCAATCAGATTCACCTAGAGTCTGCAGTTATGTGGTGTTTTGCTCGTGACAATTCCCTGACTTTTCATTTTTACTTCTGTGCCTATGGCTGTAGACTCTTAGTATTGTTTGGTTTTAGATGCATCCTCACTTCGTCATATTTGCCATTTAGTTACACAAAAGAGGGAATTCACTTAGCTGATTTGTCACTTGATTAGTATTGGCTACAGCTGACCTTGTGGTCCCGAGCACTGACTCCACAACAGTTCAAAAGTTCAACCGAATTTCCATCGCAGTCTGTCAGTTCATATTCAGTTAAATTCTACCACAGCTCTACAGCTCCAAAACTTGCCAGATTATCAAATAATGTTAGTTTACAGGCACCGAGGGAAACTAAATTGGGGGTTTTGGCTTAGATTTTGCCCCGACTACCAGACTTTAGTCCTGATTTTCCACTCGCCAACAGTTTTTGGAGCTCCCTGACAAAAGTCCAATATTGGAGGCAAATCAGCATTAGATGGGCGCTTGCATGCACATGCTTGAGCGTGAACTGTTCAAAAATGCAATCCCAGAGGCTCGCTGGTGCCTGGCAGACACATTCCAGATATCTAGCCGGCTAAATATCTGGAGCAGTTAGGGACTCTGCTGGGAAACAAGAGCCAATGAGAGTGCAAGACACAGGCTCAGGGGAAACCAGGGTAGGTCGCCTGTACTTTTCTGTATGTGTTGCATTTGCAATACGGACTAAATGTGTTGTTGCATGTACAGAAAACAGGCTATAAATAGTAAGGATGTGTGGAAAATATTGTTTTGAACTTGTGTGTGTGCCAAACCCCATTTTAAAAACGCTCTGTCTGATCTTTCTCTCTTGTTTTATCACTGCAAATCAGCCACCAGCAACTTGGAGCACTTGTTTCTGGCAGACATTCCAAAAGCCTGTCCCCTGTGTGGTATTACTTCATGTCCCATACCACTTCTTGCGTGTTTTTTGGAGACTAGACTCTGGGATTCCTCCTGGTGCAATATCTTGTATTGTGTGAGCCCCTGTCGTCTGTCAGTCAGGTAGTGCAAACCAGATAACGAGACAGCAAGTTGTGTACTGTGAATAGTACAGCGTACTGGTGACATCAAAAGTCTTGTAGTGGGAACTCAGCTAAACTAGCTAATTGATAAATTTGTTAATCATCAATCACAACGACAGAACTCTGAAAGCTTAGGACTGATTATCTTTTTAAATGAGGAAATAAAGACCAAAAAAATCTTACAGGAGCAGTTGGGAAGTACTGACAGTTGGTGATGGACGGGACACGGACACAGCCAATACTTTTCTGAGCTAACCATGGCTTTAAATATTCATATTCTTTGGGGTGACAGATAACATGCAAAGCTGCTAACTAAATGAGGCCATTATCAAGATGCAGCAGAGAGAGCAGGCTGCACGGCTGACATCCAGCCAAGGCAGACAGAATTCTTTCCATATTTGAATTGTTTATAATTACAGCGATAATAGTCCTGTGTAATTATAACCCATTTTTTTAGGAAAGATATTAATATGGTTAAACACATTTAACACTTCCCTCACTCTGTAAACACACACTGTACACACATATTTTTATCAAATAGTGTTATAAATATGTACGATTTTATCTGTGTTAGACTTATGTTAGCTTTCTAAATATAGCAGGATAATGTCATCGGATTATTTGGCTAAATCACATTTGGTAGGGCGGTGACCTCCTCCTCGTTTGCTCAGATCTCTTAGTGTCTCAGTCGTGGCTGATTAAATCTGGAGATGATGCGATTGAGGAAAGACAGAACAGGAGTCTTTCTTTTTGAGGAAGTATTAAATGGTGGTTTAACGGTTTTCCAGCATGTACTGTGTTTATGTGTCCTTTCACCGTCCGGCCGAGTTTATTAGGTAGCTGTGCCTCTCGAGGATGGATGAAGTTCTCGGTACGTCTGGTGACTCAGCTGTCTCACTCAGTATCAGCACTGCTATTTTTATTTTCATTTTACTTTATCCAGTGGAGTAAATCAATATCACAGCAGCGTTTGATTTGACATTTGCTAGTGAGTGTGAAAACCTAAACCAACAGGTACAACAGAACCAAACAAGTGGTTGACAGACAATGCAGTATCTAGATTCCCTGGGCAACTGAGTACCAATAACTGTGAGCTGTGAATAGCAGAGCTCTGTCCTAAAATGTGAAATGTTTGAGGGGAACAGTCACTTCAGCTTGACACAAAAACATTTTTATATATTGGATGCCTTATTTTTAAAAGTAAACTCTCTCGTTAATAACACTGCAAGTGCCAATATTTTGACCCTTAAATATAGAGCTAAAACAATTAAACTGTTGATTAATTAGTGGATTGATAGAAAAATGTTTACCAACTTCCTTTGGCTTTTAGAACTTTTGGTCAGGCTAAAATGAAGTTTTACAGTTTTTCCCAATTGTTTACTGTATCACACTTTTTGCAAAACACTACACACAGTTGTCTACATTACTTGCGGAGTTGGTGCGGTTTGAGTACGGATCACGTTCTTATGGCAAAAAAACCGTCCCCGAGTTTGATTGACAGCATACCGAGACCACTTCTTCAAGTAAGGTCTCGGTATGCTTGTTTGGTCCGTTTTTGGTGCACACCAGAGTGCGATTGTCGCGTTCTCACCTGCCAAAACAAACCGCACCAGCAGGTCAAACAAACTCTATTTCGATTCAACCAAACTAAAGACTGTTGGTGTGAAAACGACCTAAGTGACTGATGGGAGGCCAACAGATTAATGTTACATTATGTAACATTATGGAAAGTTCTCTTAAATAGTAGATCCTTTTTAAAAACATCTGCGAAATTGCCATCACTAAAACCCACCAGACTCTATGTAAATAAACAGTAACTTTACCATTGTATAACAATATTTCAAAGTCGACAAAGACAAAATAAAACTATGAAAAACCGTTTTGGCTTATCTAACCACTTTTCCAACCATCACAACTCTAGCTGTGAGAAATACTGTTGGAATAACAGTTTACCGATTTACATGTGAAAACATGATTGCTCTTTTTCATTTAGAGACAATTGTTTCTCGTTAAACAAAGACGTTTCAAAACTGTTTTCTCTATAGGGATCCTTTCCATGATTTTGTCAGACACTACACTTTTAGTGGCAAAATTGACAATGTACATTTGCCCTATATTTGGCAAAAATGCCAAACAAAAAAAAAGTCTCTGTTTGCCACCTGATTGGAATTTGGCAGTCCTCTACTTCCTGCTTGACTCCCATCATAATTAGTATGGCCACTAAAAGGTGGCGCCACCAAACAATAAAACGTAAATATTGGTTAAAGGGTAATTGATGATTGTACAAACGACTCATGCAGTCGTTTTTCAGGGGATGACATTTCACTGTCTTCTATCAATGTTTATTTACGTTATGTCAACAGCAGAACATTTTTAATTAACCTCAACAAATATAAGTGGAGTTTTTGGCTTTGCAGCTGTGGTCTCTCTATTATGCATATTATTTCACAGCATTTGTAGTTCACTGTTTCTGTGCCTTTAGTGTGCATTGCACCCTTCTGGGTATGCTCTGTGTTAAATGGCCCTTGTCTTGTTGTCAAAAAAGGAAATATAGGGATGGTAATGAAAGAAGGAAGAAAAAGAAACAAACAGGCTATTGTTAGCCTGCTGTCCTTTTTCTTTTCTATCACTGGTGCAGCAATGATGCCGGGAGAAAGGAGATCAGAAATACAAAATGGAAAGGAGGAGCAGAGAACTGTGGAGAGACCTTTTAAGAGAGTACAAAGAAAATACAGATTGATGAGAGGCAGTGGAGAAAAAAGATCAGGATGTCTGAAGATATGAAAACAATCATGAGTTGAAGTGCCCTTAGCATGAGTCCTTGGGAAACCTAAATGCGTGCGTACGTGCGTGCGTGCGTGCGTGCGTGCGTGCGTGCGTGCTTCTCACATCCTTGTGAGCTTCAAAAAACAAAATTCACAAACAGGGATTTCTGCAATGAGCTCATGTCCATTCTTGTATAATTTTATCAATGACATGCTGCTGGAAACTGACATCCTAAAATTTGTCTCATACTAAAAGAAAAATATTCTGTGGGTTATATGACGACAAATTTGAATTGCAAAACAATAAAATGTGAAAAGAAAGTATCGGTAATTTTAGTAAATGCCCAAAACAATGTATACAACAACAATTAATAAATAATAGCGTAACAGAAGAAATTGTAGAAGGGGCTTTTGCGTCATGCAATTTGTGCCCCAAACTTAATACAAACTTTTACTAAAGTTTTGTCTTTTTTTTATACCAGCTACATTTTCTACATCATGAACAAGTTAAAATAAGCATGCCCAACTTGTTCTACAATCAAGGATTAAATCCATGAGGGTTCATTGTCCACATCACAAATTTGATGAGACTGTCTCCCTTTTTGAACTTCTTTGTAACTCATTTGATAGAGAGCTACTCGTTACTAAATTCATATCCAATGAACATTTAATCAACCCTGAGGGAACAAGAGAAGATTGGACAAAAGGATCCCACAACTGAGGAAAACTTGTATCCATCTATTTCACGCCTCCCTCCACTTATTACGTCGCTATTAGCAAAAGACAACTTGTAAGAATCCTCAAACTTCAGGTTTTTCAAGTACAGCTGTGTTGCATGCTCTTCAAAATCTGTAAAAAATCCTGGGACGTTTCTTTTGCAATTACAGGTGACCACAGACAGACTTTAAGCTTTTTTAATTAAACACCAAATGCACATTATTTAGTACACATGCCCTCTATTAACACAGTGCAACACTGAGAAAGAGAGAGAGGTAGATGAAAGTAAAGAGAGAAGGAGAGATGACAGAAAGTCACAGAATTATGTCATTGAGATTTTCTAAGGTACATTTTTATCCAATTATATAAATAGGACAGTTAGAACACAGTTTGATGCCTTGAGTGTTGCACCTCTTCCCTTTTGCTGCAAGGTCAGGAGTGCGATAAGCAGCTTGATGTCACAGCAGTTCATCCTAGTCACCACTTCTGTCTTGAACACAACTGGAAGCAGCCCGAGGTTAGATTAGATTTTGTTGTTGTGCATGCATCTCTGTGTGTGTGTGTTTAATTTCTTTAACCTTTACAGCTATTTCAGCACCCTGTTTCAGTCCTTTGCTCATCAAGGCATGTGCTGGTTTGGCCAAAACTCTCCTGTTATCACATACTAAAACTGGCATACTCTTGTATTTTTCTGTAGCTATTCACAATGCAGTCAATGTGATGTATTAAAATATTAAGGGTCAGCTTACCCAAATTGTAAACATTTTGTCTGACCTGTAGTAGTATCTAGACATGCAGTTTTGGTTTCATTTGTCTTGGTTTTGAGATGTCTGTGGTTGAATCCAACACCATTTTTAAAGGAACTACCCTAAAAAGAAGAAATAGTCCTGTTGACAGGGTTCCAAGTATCATCCAGAGTATAGCATCAACATTGATATCCAAGTTACAGATCCCTTAAATAGGCCTGGAGTCACGGGCGTCCCACATCTAAAGTGTGCCAGTAGCTACTGTGCAAGGTAAAATTTGTTAGTGTTTTGGTGACTCGCATTAAAAGAAAAATCCACATGGCACACTTAAGTGGCATATTTCTTCAATAGTCATGAAAAGCATTAATTGCTCCTTGCAACCACTATTCCACTGTTGACCAAAAATGGGCAGGATGGATATCTCGTTCACTGCTGATGGTTGGGGTAAAATTCACCAAGCAGAAAACGGCTTACATGAACACAATGTCACGAATGATTAGATACAAATTAAATACCCATTCATTAGAGAGAGAATTTTTCACTGATTCTAGAATAACACATTGCAGTTGATTTCTTAAAATGTAATCATTATATCCTATTAGCACCATAAACAAAATGGTGTTCTCCAAAATGACATACAGTATATTGGGGTGGCATCAGAAAAGCAACACCAGGCGAAATTAAACCAAACCTTTCTCCATGATTAGAAACCACAAGGCATGTGCGAAAATGTTTTTGGGTTGAACCGGCCATTTAAATCCTCTCTGAATTAAGTAAACCTGGTTGTTTTGGGCTTATGTCAGACAATCTTGTTTAAATTTAAAGGTGCAATATGTAATACTGACAGCTAGTGTTTAAAATAGTTACTGCAGTATTTATTAAAAATCCTGGAGAGTCGTCTCCCCCGCCCCTCCCACCGCAGCATCCACAACAATGTTAATAGATGCTTGTCTCACAAAGCCAGACATTACTTCACAGCACAGCAGAGTAGCTAATGTTAGATGGTGGCTGTACTGACATTCATAAAATCCCATTCTCACGCGGAGCTCTGTACCCAACTGACAACCACACTTTTTGGGGGTCAGAATTACGGTAGGAACCGCTAAAAATAACATTAACCTTGCCGTCTGCTCTAAACTTAACACACTTTATTGGCTTAGAATTGCAGCAACAATCGCTAAACACACTGCAAACTCACGGCCCCCTCTTCCCGATTTACAGCCCCCCCTCTCTTGGCTTAAAATAACTCACCATTGTCGGCTATGACCGTTGAACAGGCTCACGTAAGACACTGTAAACAGCCCTGGCCCACTTGCCTGGTCCTCTGGTAACATTAGCAGGGTTAACAGGGTTAGCAGGGTTAGCATGGCGGCGTTAGCCAGGACCAATCAGGATCACTTTACTGGCTGTGTCTCAATTTTTTTGCAAGTAACCAACTCAGGTACTCAAGCTATATAATTCAAGGTTGAGTATGCAAATGTTGGAATGTCATAAAAGCCCGTCCCTTCAAGCCGTGATAAATTAGCCTGAAGCTAATGCTTACCTATTCAGGAAGAAATTAGCCAACTCAGCGTCCTTTTGGGCTGTAAGTGACAACTGCATGACTGCACAAGTGAACAACTGTTGCTACGGTAAACATTTTTCATAGACTGCAGACATTGGTGGTGACATTATCCTGTAAAGACAGAAGTCAGAAACTCTGATACAGTTTATCCCTGCATAAGCAATGCAATAAGAAAGAAAGAGAATAACATGAAGTAAACTAAACTAATCATACAGATGTGCCGTGGTGGGTTATTGACTTAAGTAGACACGACTGTGACTTGCAGCTAAATCACTTATGATAGGACTTGCATGTAATGGTGCACAGCTTTAATCAGTGATTTTGGCTGATTACTGGCTTTCTAGCCCGTGGCTACACAGCCTCCAGATTTTCCCCTGCAGGCTTCACTCCATCACTGCTCCCTCCATCTGCCATCAAAAACTTGATCACATCGGTGTGAACCTTGATCTTGAATCGCCTGTGCTTTCGATGATACTTAGAGAATACTACACAGAGAAGGAAGGAGTCTGTAGACCAAGCCGGTTTATCCTCAAGACAAAAAATGGCTTTGGCAAGGGATAAACCCACACTGTCAACTGCAAACTGAATAAGGAGCTGTTTTTCTTTTTGCTGCCTGCAGGACAGACAAGAAAAAATTATCCCTGCTGATACTTCAGATAATCTGCAGCATTTACAGGCTGGTCATATCGGTTGTTTCATCCTGCCCATCTCCTACCAGATAGTAGGTTTGTGATGTGTTGCTTCTGTACTGCCCAGAGTAACAGAGAGCATCTCTGCCCATGGTAATGATGTTTCTCTTATCAGCTGACAGACTATAGATTCTGTCCCCCGAATGCCTCCTTAAAGGCAGCACATCTATCTCCACAGACTCCATTCTTAAAGGTAATGATCCTAGGTTCTCCATCACAGAGTGTCTTCTTGTTGGCAGAAGGTTTGCTGTTTGTATGGAGTGCTGGAGTGTGTGGAGCTGGCAGGGGAACAAGGAGCTGTCACACACACTGGGACTGGACCGACACCAGTCTGAGATACTGTGGTCAGATCCTGCACAGCTATCTGAACTGTCTCTGACCTTCCGCCCAAGTCCCTGTCCTCTAGCCAAGCTCAACAGTCTGGGGACTGCAACGATGGATGCAGACGCTGCCACAGCAGTGGCAGTAATATGGTGGCGTTCAGCAGCAGTCGCTTTGGTGTCTGTAATCACAGCAGTAGGAGACACCACAGCAGCTGAGCTGGAGAATGAGGAGGAGCCAAAGATAGCGGAGACCTTCTGGTAGTATCGCGTCCGGATAACTTTAGCTGAGCGGTACAGATCCCCTATGAAACAGTAACAAATGGGGTTAAGGCTGGAGTTTGTCAGGCCCAGCCACTGGGCAAATGGCCGTGTCTGCAGGAGCCAAGATGGCGGCCTTTGCTCACAGTCAATCCAAAGGTCAACCAAGTAGAGGGGCAGCCAGGACACTGCAAACAGCAGCACAAGACACACAACCATCTTGGCAATCTTGGCGTGTCTTTAGGCGCGAGGCATGCAGCAGAGCTTCGCTGCGAGGATCGAGATCAGCGAAAATGGATTTTTTTCCACCCCAAAGCCGCCTACCAGTTAGGAAGCCTATGGTGAGGTTAAAGGCCACTGGCAGGCAGTAGAGCATCACAAACAGCAGCACATTATATCTGTGGAAGAAAAGTGAAACAATTAAAAATGAGATACTGATTAACTTTTAATTCAAATATACCTATTATATCCATCTGTATACAGTATGTGATGAAACACTTAAGATGCTCTCCATCCTCTCCATCTCGAGCTATTGAGAAATGCCTGATGAGTCAAGGCTATTTTTATTACAATGATGGCACGCTTCATTTCAAGTTATGGATTGCAGTGTAAGTGTAGTTATCAGGAACACAATGGGCTCCTTCCAAGACTATTACATTAGCTCTTGTTTTTATCAACAAGACACAAGAATCAATTTGACAGCATTATAACCAGCAGCGCTGTCTTAGAACTCCCATAAGGATTAGGTCTGAAGGTATCTCTGGATAATCAACACAATGTCTAACACTTTGCAGCACTAAGTTGCAAGATGGCTGACACACAATGAAGCTATTATGGCATATGCAAAAACCTACTAAGTGAACACAATAGCAGTCATTCTGGGAGACTTGACATGATTAAGAAAACCAAAACAGGGAAATTCTGCGAAGGATAAAAAAGGAACAAAAGCCTGTCTCTAAAACTGTGTTTGAAGTACTAACTAGTGCTGAAGTTGACAGTCAAAGCTTCAAGCACAGCATTGAAGAACTTCACAGGTTTTAATAGTAACTGGGTTCTTGTATGAGAATCTAAAGGGACCAAAGACACCAAACCAGCACAGGCAAACACCAACTGACTACATGTTGAGCTTCGCTTCAACTTCTCTCAAGTTGCAAAGACGTGCACTTATGTTATGCGACTCACATATACAAGAAAGACCTACATAACTAAAAAAAAAATGATTTCCTCAAAATATCAATTAAAATATGTCTGGAAAAAGTTGCAACTAGCCCTGTAACATTAGTTTGCTTTGCACTGTATTTTTTAGTCTGTGGTCTTTTTTCCGACTGGGAAAAACAGAGAGGGAGAAAACAATTTCAACGGGTGAAATCACCAACTGGGTTAATCAGCCAATCAGAGAGCTCTTTTTCATTGCCAGCGTCTTACAGTTCTACATTCTCAATTGGCCATTGAGAGACAATTACTGCCAACAGGGCTGGACAAAAACTACTGGTGATGGATGGCCATTTAATGGGATCATGGCTCAACAGCGCCTACTTGCTCAGTGTCAGCTTGGTGTGTCACCCGCATCATGGTTGATTGTCTGGTTTGTAAGAGAACAAACAATCTGAACATGTGATGGAGAGCGGCGGATCTGCAGAGAATAGATCCTACACTTGATGACACTGGTACATTTTGGCTGTCGGAGGCCTTACCCCTGTTTAAGGCGATGCTGAGGCCACCTCTCTTCACAGACCAAGATGGCAAATGTCCCAAAGCTGATCTCCCGCCGCTGGTTCACCACTGCAATAGGAGCGCACATGATCGAAGACACTGTCCACACCACAGCGACAGTCGCCAAGATTCGACGGCGGGTAAACATGGAGCGTGCTCGCAGTGGTGATCGAACACTATAGTAGCGATTCACACTGATCACAGTCAGCGTTAACACACTGGCTGAGACTGAAACAGCCTGCGTGAAGGGCACCGCCCGACAAAGGAGGTCCCCGTACACCCAAGCGGTGTAGATCTGACTTCCCAGGGTGATGGGCATGCACACACACACCACAGCCAGGTCACACACCGCCAGGTTCACCAGCAGACTGCGAGTGGCGCTGACACCAGCTAGCCGCCTGGCTCTGTCTGTTGGTGAGGACGCGCAGGGACATTAAGTTCCCAATAAATCCCAAAATGAAAGACAGACAGTACATGATGGTCAGAGCGATTGTGCTGGGCTCGTGGAGAGTCCAGAGCAGCATGCTCTCCAGGTTGGCCAAGTCTTTCAAAAGAAAGGTGGACAAGGACAAAGGAAAAGAGGAGGGTTGGTAGACAAAAGTGGATGTTTGTTGAGAGGATGAGGCTGAAGTGGTGGAGAATAAAGGGGAGGAGATGAGGGAGGAATAAGGAATGAGGGAAGAGGGGAGCAGAGAAGGCAGAGGTTGATGGAGGGAGGCAGTGGAGGAACTGAAAGTGGAGGACAGCATTACAGAGCTGTGGAAGCTGTAGGTGTGGTTGAGTCTTTCCTGAGAGCCGTCGTACTGCAGCAGCGGAGAGAAGCTGGGCTGCACTGAGCTCCAGTCTGACAGGTGGTCCTGGGACACATCCATGGCTTACTGTACTGGTGTCCCTTGGTCCTCATTAAAATTCATTCATAGACAACAACAACAAAAAATGACAGCAA
The DNA here is from genome assembly GCA_026937815.1 of Etheostoma perlongum. NCBI lineage: Eukaryota > Metazoa > Chordata > Actinopteri > Perciformes > Percidae > Etheostoma > Etheostoma perlongum. The sequence goes on along the minus strand of CM049372.1, from coordinate 27,138,328 downwards.
AACACCAAAATCAGAATCCAAAAAGGCAGGAACTCCTTGCCAAAAACAAAATTTCAGGTTTCAGTTATGTGGTCTGCAGGTTCCTCTGTCCTGTGTGGATACAAACATTTCTCGACAAATGTAAATCATGGTCCCCCATCTTATGCCACATCTGATGAGTTAGATGGAGTCATTATGTCCGCATGCTATGTACAATCATTCCTCCAGGGAGCGGCTTTCTGAACCTGGATTTCTGCCACAAGCTGTTAATAGATTTTCTCACCTTCAAGGAAGGCAAACATGCAGACCTCCCCCCTCCTCACTGTCCCTTTCTTCTTCCTCACCCCTTTAGTCCATTACAGGGATACAATCCAATCTGTTTTGAGAAAACATCACAGATATCAGTGGCTGTTTCCACCAACAGCAGTATTACATTCTCTGTAGCAGATCAGACAAAGCAAATAGCACATGCCTAGATAGAAAAACATTGAAAAGCTTCAATCATCTCCACATGGCAGCTTCTCACAGTTGGGTCGCAGAAACATTCAGTAATATAAAGTGAGAACTGTTTCTGCTCAGGAAAGGATTAGTTGTGTACTGTAGTTTTTACACTGTAGATATGGTTAAAAATGTTGCAGTATAGCTTTGATATTAATTATTAATTGATCAAGCACGGATAGCTGGACGTCATCCTGGGCATATATAATTCTCACCAACATCAGAATATATATATATATATATATATATATATATATATATATATATATATAATAGAATATAAATATCACAATATTTAAAAACAACAAATAAATAAGAAAAGGGTGCAGAAGTCAAACGTTTCAATAAATAAACTTAAAAATGTACTGACTCGTTACTGACCGTGTGCGGATCCTTTTATGGAAAGCCTGAAGATGTTGAGAAGGTTGTCAAGTGGAGATTGAAGATCTGCGCCAAAATAAAAAAAAATAAAAAAATAAAACAGTAGCAAAGTTGCTCCTGAATCGCTTCGAGCCGGTAAATGCGCTTTATAATCCGTTTTGAGTCTCAAAGCTACAGAGGTTTTTTTTTTGGTTTTTCAACAGCGTTTCTTTTTCACTACGGGCTCCGCACATGTCTGCGCTCCAGGAGCTCCGAGCCTGACCGCCAATGCAGGACTGGATATAAGGGAGAGGGATGGAGTCAGGGAGGGAGCAGCTGCTGCGCACACACACACACACACACACACACACACACACACACGGCACGCACTCAACCGCGCAGTACCTGTAGCAGTTATTTAACCCTGTAATAAATCAAGAAGTGTATCTTAACTCTGCAGGCTTTATGTTACGGTTCATCCCAAAAAATGACTCCTATCTTGAGGCTATAAAAAATCAGGATAACTGGATTTTCTCTGGTCTCATTGTGCCAAATGGCTTATTGACTTATTGGCTTATTTTCCTGTCCCGACTTTTGTATGAGATCTTCTAACTGGTAACATCAAAAATGATAAAGAGCAGGAGCAAATATATATCCGAAAGGACAAATACAGTTGTTATAGAAATGCTTTGTATGTTATGTATTGACAATGATGGAAAGAAAGTACTTAATTAATAATTTAATTTATTTACTGTATGTTCAATTCTAACTTTCCTTTAGTCTGTGCTTTTTCTTCTGCTTTTTGCCTCTACTCCATTTCAGCATGGCCGGATGAACCTATAGACCTAACCTATAGAGGGTTGTCAAGCCCCATTTGACCTAGGGGAGAGCCGGAACAATACTTTTTAATTAAATAATTTTTAATTAATCCTGGATCGGCAAACATGCAATCGATTAAGCCGCGATGAGCGGATCACACTAAGTCAAGCTGCGAAGGCCACTGGAGGTTGCCCCCAAATTGGAAACACATGCTTTAAATTGTCCATTGTATACTTGCCATTTCCGACCTGTTGTGTGACATTGTGACGTCATGGGAGCGCATACTAACGTAACTATTTATACTTGCGTGTGGTGGTCGCGACACTAGTTGCAGTGTACCCGTGAACAGAGGTGGTTTCCTATTTCTACTGACTAGAAGAAGAAGAAAAACCTAAACAATGGCGAAGAGAAGAAGATAAGCACTTTGAATACTTCAGAATGTCTGCACAACGATTTGATAACCTACTTCGTTGGATCAAGCCTTTCATTCACCACAAAAGAACTCATCTTAACCCAGTCAGTTTACAAGAGAGACTTGCAGTCACTCTGAGAGTTCTGGCATCCAGTTGCCCTTGAACTCGTCCATGTTTCCTGTTTCCGCTTTGTCATGAACCGCTGAAAAAAATATAGTGGCACTTAAAATCCTGGCACACGAGCGAGATCTACATCATTTTGACATTACATTGTCGCGCCAAAGATCAGGAACTGTAAAGAGGCCTTAAGGGCTTCAAATAGAAGTCAATAGGAGAGAGGGTGAATATTCAAAGGACGGATGTGTGATGTGAACATACCTCAACTATATCAATTTGAGATAGGGGTATGTAAAAAAAACTGCATAATGTATGAAGATGTGATGATGACCCTGGGAGGCAAAACGCCCTTCATATGTTCATATAAAAACACGCAAACATTCAACATATACCATCATTAGGTTCTTTTTTTAACCTGTTACTGAGCAGATTCAATTTCAGACTGCGTGAAACCAGTTTCATTTGATAAGATAAGCTAGATGAGATAACATGTATTTACACCATTCAGACGTGATGGAATAATTAGAAAAGGCCACAGAGTTTTGACCATACCACAGATTATTGTTAACATTGATAACCAGTAAGCTCAGAGATCTCTCTGCTGGACCTTTTGGACAAAGGCTTTATCCCTGCATCAAATACAGAAAAGGAATTGTCCACCAATTAATTTGGAAGGTTACATTAAAAAGGCATGGACCTGAATCTTAGTAAGCTCAGTATCAGTGAATTAATAATTCCCTCTCATATAGCGCTTTGATCAAATTGTCTGAGTTCCAATTTACACGTTTCCTGAAGTCTTTTTTTCCACAGTGGACTTCTATATTTCGTCTCAGGTCAGGACAGGTTGTGTCTCTTTTACATTAATAGAAAATGAGTTCATAGCTTGTGGCAAAATAACCAGCTCTCACATTTTTAATGTGGGTTTAGCACATTTTCTTTGGCATGTTTGGGAAACAAAGATGGTAATATTTAACTTTCAACGGGGTTTAATAGTATAGAGAAAGTCCAGTAGCATTATGAAATATTAGAAGAGCATATTCATGTCCACCTTTCACAGTGATGAAAAAATGTATCATGTAATATACACTGAACAAAATTATAAATGCAACACTTTTGTTTTTGCCCCCATTTTCCATGAGCTGAACTCAAAGATCTAAGACTGTTTCTATGTACACAAAAGGCTTATTTCTCTCAATATTGTTCACAAATCCGTCTAAATCTGTGTTAGTGAGCACTTCTCCTTTGCCGAGATAATCCATCCACCGCACAGGTGTGGCATAGCAAGATGCTGATTAGACAGCATGATTATTTCACATTAGGCTGGCCACAATATAATAAAATGTGCAGTTTTACTGGATTGAATTCAGCTTATAAAAAACGGGGGCAAAAACAAAAGATAAGATAAATGTTGCATTTATAGTTTTGTTCAGTATAATAAAGAAATGAACCAGTCAGTATTTGAAAGTCCAATGGCATAAAAACCTTTACTTTATAAGTTTTTTTTAAACATTTAATGGTCCCTCAGTGGCTAGAAATAGGTGTAAACCGAGCCCTGGGTATCATGCTCTGCCTTTGAGAAAATGAAAGCTCAGATGGGCCGATCTGGAATCTTGCCCTTATGAGGTCATAAGGGGCAAGATTACCTCTCCTTTCTCTGCTTTGCCTGTCCAGAGAATTTGGCCTGCCTATGAGAGAGAGAGACATCATGGCTTTTAAACGAGCAAAGTGACAAAGTTGGTCAAGGCCACACCCCCAGCCTCCACCTTGCCCCCCCTCTCTCCTCAAAAACTATATACTCAGAAAAGGCACATCCTAAGGAAAGCACATTGTGGGACTGGCTCTAGTGGCTGTAATTCTGCACCAAGGCTGAATTTTGGGAAAGATACTTCAGATATGGTATTAGGGGACCACTACGGCCTATATAAAAGCATCCAAAGAGCAACATGTCGTGGGACCTTTAAATAGTTTAGTACATTTGCAATATTGACTGCTGCTGCCAAACTTGGCTGTGAAGTTATGAATCAGCTCAAAATACACTATTTTGTAATTAAAACCCTTCATAGGTTTTTTTTAGTTTCCACATTTATTCACGAGAGGAAGTGGGGGGGGAACTCCTAAGATTTCCAGATGGTGTCTGAGATTAAAACCAAAAACAGTGTTAATGACGTACAAGGTTAGAATAGTGATTCAACAAAAGTTTGGGTTTAAAGTGTTGCAAGCTTCCTCTGTGTAGGTTCATAAATGTTGTGGGTATTTGCCATTTAAATGAGCTGCAGTATTTTTTTCATTGCTAGAGCAGGAAGCAGAGATGGTTATTTTTATGAAAAGGATGAAAACATTTCTGTGGCCTTGACTTGCTGACTAATGAGGACTAAGAAGAGAAGAGTGAGAGAGAAGAGTGTGCCAGGTTTGATACTTCAAACAGTGGAAGTGCTGCAGAGTAAATGCCATTTGGACTCTTCATAGCTCCTCCAGTGATGAGTGTTAGCAGCACCTTTTTCAAAAATGCCTTTGTGTTTCAGCCTTAAAGGGCAGAAAAACAAAAAGGCGGCAGCACACCTGTGAGTTCAGTTAGTTTCTCATGACACATACCTTCACACATCAGCATCATTCGGAATCAAATCGCAGCATGGTACCATGGACATGTTTTTGTTACTCATCATTCAAAGTATAATGTCACTATACCATATTATCCAGTGAGTTCACATGCTGTTACATACGTTGTTAGGAGCTTGGCTTAATCAACAAACAAATGAGTATAAAATTTAAGCTAAAAGCTCAATATTAATATATTAAAGTGCCAACGTTTTACAAGTCAAGAGTCAAATAATCTAAACACAAAATAATACAAAATACCAATAATTAATTACAAAGCAACAACAAGCTAAAACAAAATGTATCAATGTGCCTTCTGAGAGTTGAATAGTTTCATGGAACGTCTTTCTTTTGAAGTTTTTAGATTTCAAACGTAGAGGGCATTTTCCTTTATAAGGGGAACTGCTGCGAGAATCATCCCTAACAACGTTCAGAGCCTTTTGGTGAAGCCAAACTTTGAAAACTGAAGAAAGAGACAGGAGGACGTGCAGATTTCAGATGCAGTAATTTTAGTTTAGAGGGGCTCATTTAAAATGGATGTATATGGCAATCCTTTGGTAGATACCTACAGTGTAGGTGTTGAATTTCACCCGTTAACAAAACCACAGCAACGCTACACGAACGTATCGTACGTGACTTTTTCGCCACACATTTCACATTGTTCACAAGTTCATATTTTTCACAACGTTGTGATACAGCCTGACAACTGTAGGGTCACATCAGGTAACTTCTATTTCGTCTTGTCCCATTACTGAAACAGCGGTAGCATAGTTGCCTGTTGACGTTTAATTCCCTGTGGAGAGCAACTGCAGTGAGCAGAAGGTTGCAGTTGCCACCGTAGTCAATGAAATGATGCGAGACCACACACAAAATGAGGAGAAAGACACAAGTTGAAAAATGTTTCAATAATTTACACTTGGGCTTTATGAATCCAGCATCACTTCATAGAGGCACAGAGATAAGAGGAAAATGGAGAGAGAGTTCATGGTGAGCTTAGAGTAAGAGGCTGATCTGACCGGCGTACACCTGTGTTAATACGAAAACTCAAGCTGTACACTATTGTTCAACTTCCTTATCTTACTCTTGGCAATCTCTCCTCTCTACTTGTAGGGAAACTTGTCAGAAACTTGTAAGAAGGAAACAAAAAGCAGCCCAAGCAGTCAACAGTAGCACACATATTCTCATGAACGCATTAGTATAATAGTCGTTTGAAATTATCTCTTTAAGCCCCCTCCCGAAAACCTGCCTTAGAATAAAAAAATATCCCACTTTTTACAATATGTATATTCTAATGTAGCTCAGCGTAAATTCTTTCAGGAAGACCTAACACTTAATCACTGTTCTCTTCCTAAATCAAATCAGCTGTTGGAGGCATTCACCTTCCTGTTAAACCAAACAGATTCAGCCACAAATTCCAAGGGCCAATTACAGCGTCACAACCCTGCTTTAAATCTGTCATTTCAGGCAAAGCGTGCAACCCTCCATCTCCCCTTCCACCTCCAGTTATCGTCACCCAAAGGCATCCTGGATCTTCCTCCTGCTGGACGCTCCTTCGACTCCTTCAGTCTGGTCTTTGGGCTCCTTCGCCGCCACCACCAGTGTCTTGACTCCATCGCGGGGGATTGTCTTGGCTTCCTTACCTCTTTTATAAATTATCCTATAACGATGGAGTCAAAAGGTCCAAAGACTGTACATGTCATTATGCTTATGTACAATAAACCTTTGCATAGCAGCAAACGAGTCTCTTCTGATTATAATGTGATTAAAGCAGATGTGACAACAAAGCAAAATCGATACGATTCCTTAACAGTAAATGCAGTTAAATATCCACTCCGTTTGAAAGTCAAAATCCTGCTGACAGAACTCTTCATGAATGAGAAAGTTTAATCCATTAGTGAGACGCTGGAACTGTGTTCATTCTCTGCGCAACTGACACAAGATTGTTTCAGTCAATAGCCTTCACCAGAGCACCAAGTGTGCCGTGGGTTTGTACCAAGAAATTACTATAATGGGTTTTCCAGAGCTGCCCATTCACTCATGTGGCCCATAAACTAAGACAACTAAGACGTTATCATTTAGCCTAAATAAGGCAAAAGAAGAACGCTTGCGGCACAATTTCTATTCAAAGAAGACATTCATTTCCTCCAGGGCCACTTCAAAGAAGGCGTACTGTGCATACATGCATGCGTATGCACAGTAAGCTCTATGAGTGCGTGCGTGCGTGCGTGCGTGCGGCGTGGTCAGACCGGCCAGTGTGACAGTCTATTTTAGATAAGAGTTGGTTTTCCATCATCAGTTTGTCTGGTTTGCAGAAAGTGAAATGGTGGCAGAAGTTGTGGGAAGTGGGTCTTTGTGCATCCACTGTTGTGTCGAAGGTTGCAAATATATAAGTATGCTGAATCACATCATGCAAAAGAATCAAACATGCAGCTATTTAATATGTCACAACGAAATACAAAATTGAATAATGTTTTGAAGAAGTCATTCAATGAGGAAGTGAGTAAACAACCTGTTGGTTTATTCAGTCAATCATTCATGCCAGTGAAGCTATAAACTGATTTAAACCTCCGTCACAAAGCACAAACTAAAACATCACGTTATGGAGTGTAGACAAACAAATGTTGATTGATTTTCATTAGCAGATGGTAAACATGCTTGCAGAAAGCTTCCTCACGCACACGTACACTGAGTCATTTACATGATGTCTCTGTTATGTGTTGAAATATATATGAATACCTATCACTCTCACAGTTGGATGCAATACACACAGTCAACCCTCCATTGTGCACCATTACTCTGAGAATACACCATGCACATGCAGGGAGGGGGGGGGCGACCCTAACCTAACCCCTTTTATCTTCAAGGTTAAAGTGCCCTTTTTCTCTCTGTTCGCTCCTGAGAGTCATGTTCGTTTGTAGTTGTGTTATTGTGAGTAAAATAAAGTGTGTTTGTTCTGCACATTTGCCTGAAAGAGTCTTGCATTTGGCTCCTCCTGCTGATACCATGACAGCTCCATTTAAGACAAATATTTAACAATAAAGTTTGTAACGATTGCTATGACATTATTTTCAATACTTAACAATTTTCCTAAACTCGTAACGCACCAACACACCTACAACACACAACTGACAAAATGGTTAACTTCATGCTCACAATCACACATTGTAAACTAAACTCCAACACTAATTTTCAAAATACAATAATACATTAACACAATCACTATGTCTACCAAAACACTGCACACATGTCTCAAAATCACATAATTCTTCCAAAACACTGACACATGTTCTCTCCCAACAGGAACATTGTCAGTGATAACCCAATGTCATAAAAACACTAACATCAGTTGGAATTACAGACACTGCATTATTTTATGTCAGGTCTGACCTTATACAATAGATAATAGTATATTGTATTGACCCTAGATTGTTATGGTTTGGTATTTTTTTATATATTTCATCCTTGTGATTGTGTAATTTTTTTGGTCTTGTATATATTTTAGTCCCTGGTTGCTCCCTTGTCTTGTCTAGTTGTGGTTTCTGTCTTGTGATCTCTTGTGAGTGTCTGTATGTTCTGTTTCCTGTTTTATTTTTGATAGTCTGGTTTTCTGTGCTGTCTTTAGTTTTACTTCCTGTGATTACCTGATGTCTTCCACCTGTTTCCCAGCCCTTGTGTCACCTGCCTCTTGTCATTTCGTTACCCTCTGTATTTAGTCTTGGTGTTCCACTTGTCCATTGTCAGGTCATTGTAGTATGTTCTGTTTGGTTTGCATGTGTGTGAGTCTTCCCGTGTAGTCTCAGTTTTCCTGGATCCTGTGATTCCTGTTTTGATCTCTATTGACTTCAATAGAGATTTAAATTCTATGAGAAAAGGTATAAAATTAGGACACGAGTTAGAAGATTTCTGCTTGTGAAAATAGAATTTTGAATACAGAACAACAACATTAATTAGATACTGAAGACACCATTATCTGAATTATCATAGTAACATATGATATATAGTTAAGGTTAAAGGAGTAGACAAAGTTGGTGGGTTCAAAGAAGTAAGACTCCAAATCTGTCCAAAATCTTTTGGAAATTTCACAATCAAAAAAAAAAAGACATTATTTCAATAGTCTGTTTACAAAATGTACAGCAAGAGTCAATATTGGCAAATATAGCAACAAGGTGATTAGTAGGGTGTGCGTTGTAAAATGTTGAGGTGTACTTCCTTAGCTTTGTTAGAAACACAGTAGCCAAGCCCTTCTCCAGTTTCTATTCTTAATTTTGGATTTCGAAACAAACTTGCCCCTTGGCACAACTGCATTCTTTATCCTGAAACATTTGGCTAAACATTTGCTTATTGTTACACTTTTTGTGTGTTAATTCAATTCCATCCAATGATAGAAAAGGCTGTGATATACAGTATGATGTGCATCATAGGTTAAGTCATTTTTAGAATTAAAACATTTGGGATTCCATGAGGTAAGAGTTAAATTCTCTGAAAGGAGTTGAAAAACTGTATATTCATAAACTGTATAAATAAGGATTTGTTCCTAATGAGTATGTTACAATTGTTCCATAGGAAAGTCTGCGGTGAAAAGTTGTGGACCTAAGCTACCTTACAAGCTAGAAGGGCTTGCTTGCTAATGGAATTTTGATAGTTTAATTGGCAATTTATTTGGCAGAAAGAGGAAAAGTGTTAGCCTGGAGCAAGAAACAAAGCCAGCTGACTACCTGTAACGTTAATAAGATTCTGGTGTGCTGCAAAACAGCAACTACTGTATGCTCTTATTGTAATCTAGCAGCAGTACTGTAGTATTTTAAATAAATACCCGGTACATTTACAGGGTTAAAACTGACACAGTGGTGGTGTTTGATTATTTCTGATCCAAATTGCTCTGTTGCCCTTCTGGCTGTAGTTGTATAAGGGGATATCTTTGCAAATGTTTCTTAAAAAATGAATTTTCTCTGTCCACTGGAACGCTATGGCTTTTCATTTAAAATGGTTTATTTAAAACAAATGATACTTATCAAACAGATGGAATTAGAAATAAAGGCCTGCCTCTAATAAAAGCCTGCTTCTAATAAAAGCCAGGCACCTTGTGCGGTTCAGGTAAATAAAGGCCCCGGCTTTTATTTGAGGAATTACTGTAATCTAATTTCCTCCTGATGTTCTTTTTCAGGTCTATAGTTCCAAGTAGCATGTGATTCCAGGCAGCAGTTTGTTCCCATGGTTGTGTTTAAGCCAGAGCCACTATGGACAGTAGCTTCACCTCAGCAGCTATTTGAGTATAGCACTACAGTATAGTGCTTCATTTTTACCCTCAACAAAAGGTATTTGGAGCTCATCTATATAGATCTTTTTCTCTAACTCTTACCACAGCTATGACTATTCATCCCTATACTTCCCCCTACTAAAGTCCTATCTTTATTTATTTTCCCACACTCATTTTCTGAATCTGGTGCCTTGTGAGCCACTTCTTAGCAGTGTCGGCATGGTTTCACTCTCTCTCCTCCATAACTTAGGAACCCCACAGATTGCAGATCTCGTTAAGATTGTTTAAAAAAACAAAACTTTTCATGCACATTGTGTTTTGTTCTTTATACAATAACATGTTTCTCCTTTATCTCCTTGGTTACAGTTTTGTGATACATCATCATATATAAAATACTAACATCTGTATCATTGGTTATACTGTGACTATACACAGCCCTAACGCTGTTGTGTTTCAAAACTGGGTACCATATGCCGATTTTTAACTCTGAGCACACGCCCCCTCAGATGGCTCTGGAAAACACAACACAGACTTGGGTGGGTGGGTTCAACATTTAAACGTCTAATCATTCGAACATTGTCTGAGAGCCCTTTGTCCAGTTTTTGTGGATTTGTAAAAGTTTAAATTTATATATATTTTTTCTCATCACTTTAAGGACTTTAAAGCTATTTTACATTGTTTCTGTCGCCCCAATGAGAAACTCTAAGTAATGTGCACGCGCCCCACCCATCCTCCATGACGTTGCTAGTAGCCAAGGAGGACACGGAGGATTAAAAACATGATTGACTCTTCGGAAGTGTCAAAGTACATGGACTCTTTCGGAGTTATTACAACAGCTGGAGTAACATACTGCCCAGTGTTGATGAAAAAGTACGTAGTTAAAAGGTACAGTTTCAGACGTACACTGGAAAGCTCCACCCACCTCCACCTTGTCTCAAACGGTGTCACTCCCTGATGTACGTCAAGTGCAGATTTGAGTTGCGCATGCGTCACTTTGCAACAAGTAGCAGCTAACGAGAGACTACTTAGATACCAATCAAACACAACAAAGGCTGTCAGTTGAATGGATTTGAGCTAAAGTTAGCAATCAAACAATCATAGACAGCTAAAATGTTTGAAAATGATTCCCATCTTCTGTTATTGTTTGTAATGAGAAAAGTTTATTATTTCATGGATTTCACAAATCTCAGTAAGACACAATATGCCGTAAACCGTTTAAATCTGAGCATGCGGGACTCAAATGACAAATGGACCAGAAAGTTTCACAGCACCATTTTTAAGGACTGCTATCATTTTCTCCCAAACAGCTATTAAACACATTATTTGGCATTTCAGCACAAACATCTCAAATAATTAATTTGCTTTAACTTGGTAAACTGTGATAAAAAATGTATGTGATGTTGTTTAATGGCAATTGTCATGTAATGATACACTATGTAACGTAGATATCAATAAAATTGTTATTTCCTTCCGACCTGTGAGTGATTGCCTTCGTTAAAATAAAGTTCCAAATATTCATCTTGTGTTGGGCTGACCGAGTCCAAAGACAGAAAGATGGGCCAGGTTGCAAAACAAAGACTGCTTTGTTTGTTTTTTACTCGAATATTGAGAGGAAAATTTGTAAATGAATGAATAATACAATAAAATAAAAGATAAGCCTTAAAATGGGTATGCTGAATGATGTCTGCATAACCTGCATAAACAATTTGCTAAATTTTCCTTAATGAAAGTAATTATATTGCAATTATAACGTTTTTGTTTGGTGTTCTTGTTCTCTACGGCTGTGACAGATCCATGACACTACTCTTTTGCTCTGGCTTAATCACTCTCTGTTCTTTCCCTTTCTCTGTCTGACATCATATTAAATGTTGTACTTCCTTTAAGGAAAGAAAGGGATTAACATAAATCATTAGAGCTTCTCTGCTTGCGGTAATGGTGGGATCACTGCTGAAGGCACACACATATATATATATATAAATATATATATCTCATGTATTACACACATACACAAACACATATATATGCACATGCACACAAAATGATCTACTTTCTGCTATTAATTGGATCTTGTGAAAGCAATTAATGAACCATCTTTTCCATCAGGAAGTGTGCATGGAAACAATCAATTTCCAGAGGCATCGCTAACCCCCAACACACACACACCTCATTCCCCTTATTTGATAGCTCCTCAACTTACTCTGTGGACAGCTGGTTATTGGGTCCATTCTGCATTTTTTCCAGTTGACTTTATCGCACCGAAAAAAAAGTCGAGGACCATGTTCATCACCATTCACTGTCTACTGTGGGAAAAATAGCCAGCTAATATTCACGCCGGTATGTTTGACGGATTAGGAGTGCTTCAGCTTACTTCCACCCAATACAGTCCCATGTCAATATCTGCCTAGGAAATTGTCTAGTCTTATTATATTTGTATTTGTTGTGAATACGCCGCACCTTCTCCGCCAACTCAGTTTTCTCATTTTCAGGGTCCTTCACAGATAGCATATGGATGTTGCATTGAAAGGTTGCAGATAAACAAGGTCAAAGATGACACTGACTGATCTTGGAGTGCACAAGCTAGACAGAACATCTGAAAGGCATGCAAAACCCAAGGTAGCTCTGCCGCAGGTTTTAGCTGTCTTTATTGGAAAAAAAAAAACATGGCTCACATTGACTGAATGGGATTCTGCTCATTTATAAAAGGCCGTACGCAACACTTCATAATGTTAAATCATAATATCTTGAATATTTATTACATCTATGCAAGTTATACAGTATGCCTTTGTGTGCTAAGGTTTACATTTTGTAGTTGATGTTTCACATTTTCACCCCGCCAGTATCAATGTGTGCTCAGCAACGTACATTTGCTAGCACATTTTCTACCTCATGAACAAGCAAAGTGACCAGTCCTGGTCATCAAGAAAACCAATTTCCTGCACGACAACCTTCGTGGACTGGTGGATGTGTCAGTCCGAGTATGACCATGTGTGTGTGTGTGTGTGTGTGTGTATGTTACAGAGGAAATGGATTCTTTTAAAATAAAGTGCAGTTACTAAATGAGCTGGGGAAAATCCTCTGTTTCAACCCTCTGTTGGCACAGAGACTCACTCCCTACCTGAAGAAGGTACCGCTTCACACTCAGCTGCAAACCAATCCAGTGAGTGCTGAAGGTCACAGACCGATGATGCCATCAGGACCACATTGACCGTAAAAAGCAGCGATGAGATCCCCAGCCCACCAAACTGCAACCCCTCCCCACCCCGACTACGCCTCGATATCCTGTCCATAAATATTACAAACAGGATTGGTGCTAAAGCGCAGCCCTGGCGGAGGACTGAGGCCATGGGTTTCAGTGGAAGTTAAAGGGAGGGGTGACCTATAGCTCACCCAGTAAGAGCCTGCACCCTATGTAGGCTGAGTCCTTGGCAACGGCCTGGGTTTGAGTCCAAACTGCGGCCCTCTGCTGCGTGTCATCCCCTCTCTTTTTATCCCCCTTTCCTGTCTATCCACTGTCACTATTGAATAAAGGGAAAAGCCCCCAAAAATCTTTTAAAAAATTGTTTTAAAAAGAAGTTAAAGGGTAGAGAGAAGAACAATCACTGACAATACCTTTTGGAATCACATCAGGATTTTACTGCACTAAAATACAAAAAGCCTGCTCATTGGCACTGTTGATAATGCATAATGTTATCTAATGCTTTGTTTTTGTTGGACAAAGTTTTGATGATCAATTATCCTGTGAGCTTAAAGATTTTGACAGAGAGGAGACTCAAAACAAATCTGCTTCTGTGACAGTGAATCCTAATAGACCCAATTATCAGTCTTCTCCTGCCTTTCATTCAGCTCTTCTTTTTGTCATCCAGTTTTTCGAAACACCAAAAACTGCAAGCTATGAGATTTCCTTGTCTCGTATACTGACATATACATATCTCTTCGGGTCAATTTATTGTAGCTGGTTCAGAATATTTTTTTTCATTCATCTACCATTTCGAATGTGACTTATTACATACAGTATTTATGTCATATCTGATATCCTATGTGTTGACCTGTATGAATACATTGACTTGAACGGAAGCTACTATAATTTAACCTTGCTTAAAACTAAAATGACCACATGCCATTCTGCAAGGCGATTCATTTAGCGGCATCGCTGTCCTTTTTCAAGCTTTGCTTCTTATTCTGCTCTTACTCATCTCTGAACTGTACACCTCATCCTGTCCTATAGAACATAAAACAAGGTACCGACGTCACAGGAAAAGCACAGGCCTCTTTTATCTGTTGGCTACAGGCTATACCATCATTTCACCAGGGAGTTTCTTGAAGAACACTGACACAAAAAGCCAGGGGCTGTAGTTACGAGAAAAAGGATGGAGGGAGGATGGAGGGAGGGGAATATGGATGTGCATGCATGTATGTTTGTGGAAGAGGAGGATGAGGCAGTACATACAAAAAAACTGTCAGTGTAATTTCACATAGAACAATAACATGATTTCTTTCCACTGGAGACTTTCTATCACACAGTGACATGATGATGAGTCCCCGTCTATTTCATGGGGAAGACGTATGAGCTGCATGATTAGTAGATCTCATCAGCTGATTACAACTCATCTCAGCCTGAGTGAACCATCCGCTGTCGCTCTGTTAAGAGTAATAATTATAGATCCACAAATGTCACGTACATTAATTTGACTGTGCAGTGTATGCGTGTGTGTGTGTGTGTGTGTGTAGGAACTAAAAAAAAAAATACATGAATGTGACATGCAACAGCATCATCTAGTGGAGAACAACATACTACTCTACATGTGTGAAGCAGCAGTGTACAAGCTCCAAAACATACCAAACTGACTTGTGTGCTAGAACTGTGCCCCGGTACATTTTTATGGAAATGTCTGAGAACTGCAAGTGACAGAAATGAATACAATAAGTTGATTAAGATCCATTTTGGCTGTAAGTGCAATCAATATAAACAATACTTGCTACTAAGAATGACTTAAGTTCATACCCAGTGGACAATAATACAAGAGCAAAACTATTGTATATGTGTTTTTCCTGTTTTGGTCTGAATGCACAACCCATCTAATAATGAGAACATCTGTCTCTCATTTGGTTTGATACAGTGACATTAATCGGATGTGAGCAGTTATTGTTAGTTCGTTAACACAGTGACATGATGTTTCTGCCCGCTAAATATCTCTGTATTATCTAGGTGATGGATTCAAGTTAAGTAATGAATCATTTAGGAGGGATGAAGAGGTGGGATGAATCGTACAAATGGGTACAATGAAATTAAGTAATGATCGAGAATGGGATTCCTTTGACAGGAGGTTATAGATGCTGTAAGGAAATCTTTATTTATAGCACACTAAGGCCGTTAGGGACCAGTATAACATTTATTTAACAGCAACATTTCAGACAGAATTGTATTATTGTAAATTAAATTAAGTAAATTACTGTTCAGCTTTTGTGTAAAGTTCAACTTTCGGACAGTTTGGACATGTGAATTTGTTCCATTTACCAACTGCAATGCATCTTGACAGTGCTGACCTTTGAGGGAACAGAGAACCAGAGAACCAGAGAGTCCAAAATGGAAAATGTCCACTTGAATAATACCCCTGCTCTGCTGGAGGATTAAGCTTCAGAAAAGAGATGCAATATGTTGTGCGGTCAGTTGTGAGACAGGAATGGAATGGTACCAATAAATTCCTTTGAATTACTGTATCTTAACTTACTGTCTGATTAGCAACCAAGGACTCTAGTTGTCACTGTGTTTCAAAGCGTCCAGCATCACATATTTTGCAAGAATGGACAAATAAATTATACTATGACACTTTCTGTGGTCACCACCCACGTAAGTCACAATTACAATATGTGACAGGTTATGTGCTATAGCACTGTATAATCAGTTGAGTCACCAGAGCTGGGTCAGTTCAACAGAAATGGTGTACAAATAGCGCTGCTTGTCTTGTACAGTAGACCATTATGTCAGATATGTTGAGCTTGTCTTCAGCTCTTACTTAAAGAAGTCTGCTGCGAAAAACCATGTTGCTCTCTAAGGCCAGTGCAAATAAAAAAACACTCAAAGTATTTCAGAGGATTGAAGCAGCTTTTGTCTATGGGACTTTAAAGAGCCTGAAACAAACTCCAGATATGGTCTCAGGGTCAGCGTGGATTAGTTCAATCTGACCAGAGATTGCCTGTAGATCTGGGCTGGAGCCTAAAGTCATCCTTTGATTAGTTTCCTCTAATTCCTTTTGCCATGTTTGAGTCCTAAGGGGAATTAAACCATAGATGGCTTCATTTGGAGGGCTCTCTGTCTTTGATGAGGTTTATTTTAGTGGAAACCTTTCTTGGACACACGTAGCATGCAAACACACATACGCATGTGAAAATCCACAGATAGACAGTGCTAAATCAGTACTAAAAATGATTCTACGTGTCCCTAGGGTTGTTTGCTTATCAGTGTCAGTGGAAAATGTTGCACTGTGTGTGTGTGTGTGTGTGTGTGTGTGTGTGTGTGTGTGTGTGTGTGTGAGAGAGCTGTTCTTCTCACACTATGATGACTCATTGTGACACTGTTTTATTTTTGTATCACTTATCCATGATTTGATAGTCTCAGATCACACACACACACACACACACACACACACACACAGTTCATGAGGAACAAAGGATAAAATGTGGGCATACTTTCATGGTAGTCAAAACAACTAATCAATAGAAACTCCTCAAACTACTTTTCCAGTCTTATGCTTTATGCTTAGTATTTACACTTTAAATTGCTAAATAAAAAACTTCCAGCTTTAGGGACTCAAGAAGGCATGACATGGAGGGATATAGAAGTAGCATATATAGCAATAGTTTGCACATACCAAACATATGAATATACAGCAGAGAATTCTGGGTTATGTTACAGTGGTTAAAGGAATGTGCTTATTCACTTCCTTGCCAGGAGTTAGATGAGAAGATTATTAACACTCTATTATTAACTATAGAGCTACAGTCAAAAGACTGGAAGTGGGAATGAAACAAAAGATAAATAAATCTGCGAATTGAACAACAAGGTTCCAGAAGGTTACTGTCCCTACCAATACATACAGCATGTAAAGCTACAAAAAATTCATGTTTTGTTTTGACACCAAGGTGTTTGTATGGATTACACAAAAGGATACAGCACATTGATGTGTGAGCTTTTGAGGCCCTTTGGACAGGGCCAGGGTAGCTGTTTTCCCCTGTTTCCAGTCTTTATGCTAAGCTAAGCTGTCCCCTGGCTCCAGCTTCATATTTACCAGACATGAGAGTGATGCTGATCTTTTCATGTAACAACATACAGAAAGCCAAGAGCATATTTCCCAAATTATCAAACACTTTCTTTATGAAATTTCCACTGATGTTTTGAGATTAGTTTTTCCCCCATGACATGTGTCACTACAGGCCTTTATCACACTTTAGTGTTCTTAAAAACACAATGTATGGTAGCTGTCATAAAATTACAGCCTGAAGGTCATGTTGCGATTCTCAAATTAAGAGACCTGTAACTTTGAATATTCTTCCACAATCAACAAATGTGATCTACACTGACCATTTGATGTTCAAAAAATAGATTTTGCAAGTACCATTACTTTAAGAACAAAGTACATCATTTGTGTACCTCCATCCATTGTAAACTCATGTATAGTAGGGGTAGAAAAGAGATAAATAGAGTAGAACACGTGTGTAAAGAATTAAATAAAACTTTAGAAGAATAGCAGGAGTATGTATGCATACAACATGTGTATGTGTTCTATGTGGGAGTCAGTACTTAACAAGGATGTAACTGGCAGTGTGTGTGAGTGGAGATTTGTAGGTGTCGGACTGATGCCACACACCTCTGCTGCGGGCCTGTTTGTACCTCGCTGATAAGATAAGACTTTGTGGCTATCACTATCATATTCACACAGACTGAAAGGTGTCAGCTCCAGTCATCCTGACAGATTAATGCGTTGCCATTTTGAAGTGTTGTTATCGCTCACACAACAAACACACACATGTTCATGTTCGGCTATGCTTGTGAGGACATAACATGGGTTTTCTTCCCAACATTTGGCTTTACCTCACAGAGGGAGGCTTCAGCGGGGCTGTGAAAGGTCTCAGTAGAGTGGAAACTGAATTCACTGATTGTCACTGTTATTTATGACAAAAAAGGTATTTTTTAAATCTGATGATTATTTAGTGTCATTGAGCAGCAGACTCTGCAGTTTTAAAATGTCTTTCTAATTGGTTCTAGTTGCACTGCAAAGACTGACCAGAGCTCTTTTTAAAGGGTAAAGATGATTTTCTACAGTATATTGTTGTTACGGTCAACAAATCCAAAGATCTACGGTCCGTCTCTCAATACTTCCACAACCTCAAGCCCATTTAGTCCTACAAAAGATGTAAACTTTAAACAAGAAGTCACAAATATAGTGTAAAAAGTATTTAAAAAGGACTTAATAATTTATTAAAACAGCTGGAATTTTAAGCACACTTTAATGAAACAGGAGTAAATTGTGCATTTGTTTGGGAATATTTTTTTAGCCGCAGGTTGATATGTGATATCTACAGCAGCAGGACAGTATATGTGGGACTGCTCCAGTATTTCCCCTACTTAAGTTCTACTTGGACACACCGCCCAGGTAGATTGTACGGAAGAGGATTGGGGCAACTGGTGAACATTTTATTCTCAGAATTCTGAGATTAAAGTCAGGATTCTGTTTCATCCCAACTTTGAGTTGTTTTGATAACCAGCTGCTGACTGTATCAGTTTTCTGAGCTTTAATCTGATCAGACTTCTGTATGACTCTTGATGTAAACTCGTAAACTCGAAAATGAGGGAAACTTCAATGCCATTCTAATATAAATAAAGGGTAAATAAAATAAATAAATAAAAATAAATGAGTGTAACAGGAGAAGTGGACAGCATCATTGCATATTTTCCTTATATCGTGCAGCCTTAATAACTACCCTGAAATTGTATCAGATGCCGCATAGTGTCTCAATATTTTCATCTATCTGTATCATCTTTTAGTCTAATTTGTATGTAAATAGTTATTTCTTTCTAAATTATCTGATGTGATGTGTGTAGTCATTGTTTTCACCTCTGTTTGACTAGTTTATAACTGAACCCATTATTGCTAAACCAAGCCATTACACGCTGCGCCGTCACATCACACACCACCGCAAGTAAATTCTCCACCTGTGGGAAGTAGTGAGTGTTCTTTGTATTGAAGTAATATGTCAAAGGAATAAGTTATATCAGGTTGTGGCTACAAAGACAATACTTGGAAGAAACAAAACATTTTCATGTGATACATGTAGTATATAGAATATATAGAATATCCCTACACATGACCCATTAGGCCCAGTCATCCAAGGTACAGCTCTAGTCTTCACAGGAAATGTGAGGAAGAGATATGGATTTTGGATTATTGGATGGATTTTGATGGATTTTAAAATGTTTCTTTCAAAGCGTTTTTTATAGTGCTGGGATCAACTCCTGCAATGTATTTAATTAAATTCTTTATAGAATGAAATTAATTACGATGGACTTTTTTGTTGTAAAAAGTACTTTTGCACATGTGATGCTTGTTTCTCAAACACCAATATTGTTCCAATTATTCTTCCGGAGGGCTCAAATATTTGAGGTGGTGCCATGTGTTGCCACCTCTCTGAAGTGGCCAATAAGAATGCAAAATGCAGGGCTACTATGCCAAGCAGACATGCCATACCAGAATGCATACACGTATACAGTAACATATCTAACCACTGACTAACAAACAGAAGGTATATTTACATTCCGTGTTACTCACCAAAACCCACTGTTGGAATTGAGGTCAGCAAACATGTTGAAAGTATGTCCTTCCTCATTAAATAGTTGCCAAGTTGATCTTGCTTAAACATTTGAAACCTGCATGCTTACTTCCTAGCAGTCTTTTTCTTCACTGCTTTTGCTGGCGCACTGCTGCATGTGGGTCAGTGGAATAATATAAAACCAATGGCAGGACTTCCAGCCTCTTCTTTATTTTTTAGTTCAAATTTCCAATGATGTTGAATTTGTAAATCTCTTTTTCACTTTTTGAACAGTCATTCACAGGGCTGTTCGCTAGTCAAAAGTGAACGAAACAAACCAGGTTTGTTGCCTTCTGGCTATGATATTTTTTGGCTGGCTGGCTGAATATGTTTTGAGGCTTCTTGGCATAACACAGATCTCAGAAGGATTTGAGTTGAGGCTCCAGCTGCTGTGAGCTTGAATTATAGTTTGTTTAAAAATGCATAGTTTTGCTTAATTTTTTTGTCTCTGTTTTTAAATACTTAGCGGTGTGGGGAGTTACATTTTTATAGCATGACATACTATAGATGAATATGAATCAATGATCCCATGCAGCCATTACAGTAACAACACACACACAAACACGCACACACACACACACACACACACACACACACACACTCACAGAGCCTCACAGGGAGGTCACCAGTTGTTATAAGTGTCATATGTTGTAAAATGGAAAGTCTCTTTTAGCAAGTCCTCACACACTTGGGTCAAGCAGACAGTTTAACCAGATATGTGTGTTTAAGATTGAATAACAGCTGTAGATTCATCACTCTGTGGAGGCTAACAAAACCTGATTTGCTGCATCATTTTCCCTCTCACCCCCATCATCTTCCTCCTGTCCTCAAATTATAAAAAAGTGTTAAAAAGACTTGTTGTTTCAAAACAGTGACGTGACACATTTACAGTCATCACCACAGAGGTCAAATGGGGCTTTTACCTGTTTCAATTCCATGTCAGTTTAGTAGATTCACTTTCCAGTTTGAGACGATGACTGTAACACTGTGACGGTGCTGAGGCTCCACACACAGACCAGAGGCTCCCCTGCATTTGTCATGGCTTAGAGTTGGTTGGCTGAATTTAACAGAGCCTGGGGATGGGGTTAAAGTTGTCAAAATGTGGGTGTATGAAAGTCAGTGTGTGTTGAAGGAGGTCAGGGCAAACGGTATGGATTTCAGACACCAGAAGAGCAGGGGTTAAGGGTGACTCACCGGGGGAGGGGGAACAAATCGGCCATTAGATTCAAGGGCTACCAGGGTCAACCGCTGCTAGGGTCGAAGTTTTTAGTTGCAATCAAAACAAGTTTAACCTCTTAAACCACACTGACCAGCTGGTGGTCTCAAACGTATGGTGTGCAGCCAAACCTTCTCAAACCCAACAAACTTTTCTTATTCTCGTGATGCAAAAGTTTCAATAAAATGATGCACAAAACATCTATAATATTTACATTTGATGAAATAAAGCAACCAATAAAACACAGGGCAGTGCACCTAACCTCACTGATGGACATCTTAAACTAATCAATCTTCTCTATCTATCTATCTATCTATCTATCTATCTATCTATCTATCTATCTATCTATCTATCTATCTATCTATCTATCTATCTATCTGTCTATCTATCTATCTATCTATCTATCTATCTATCTATCTATCTATCCTGGGAAGTCTTTGCATTCGCCACCAGACACATGAACCTCTCGCCTTTGTATCCATCTGTTTTCTTTTCATTTATTTGTTATTTTCCCTTCACCCTTTCCCCTTGCTGTGTGTGTCAGTGAGTGTGTGGCTGTACACATGTGTGTGGAGCGATATTAATCCAGACTGATTGGATGTCTTTTGGCTCAGACCCAAATGAAACAGCAGTAAACCCCCCCCCCCCATCCCCCTTTCTCCTCTTCATTATTAGTCTCTCCCAGAACTATTTGGGTCTCTCACCCTTACACTGGGCTTCATCATCATGTCGCTGGCTTTGATGTGAGTGATCATGTAGAGTTGATGTGCAGTGGGGGTGCAGTGAAGCCTGTGGTACGATCGTGGGAGAGGTGATGGCAGGAAGTGAAAGAGGTGATGAGAGAAAACAAATTCATATTTGACATGTACTGCATTACAGGGTCATCAGTCTGACTATTAATGCACCAATGGAGGACTCTACTGTATTTTCATAACGGGCTTGTCGCCCTTTAACAGCCATTTTACATTTTGTCACTGAATTTATTTGATCACACACACTGTTCAGCCTCACATGCACATTCTCTCTCTCTCACACACACACACACACACACTCTTAGATGTACTATACAAATCTGTGAAGTACATTTTATTTATATATATCACAAATTTGGAGCTATACAATCTGCACAACAACATACTCTTCAGTAACACACCAGCAAGCCTGTTAAAGCCACATTTGTCAATCTCGCACATCATCAGCAGACTCATTAGCTAACTGCTGTGAAATCTTGTGATTGGGGATTCTGCGCTTCAATTCCCCCCCGGATCATAAATGTCTCCAATTGCTCCTGGGAGGCGCCTTTAACCCCCCCCCCACACACACACACACACACACACACACACACACACACAAACACACACACACACACACTGGGTGGTATGTGCTGTTGCGATATCATTTAATGGACTCACATGGTCCGAGTTAATCAGCTTTGCGTAAGTAGTTGCTAGGTCATCCATGAAGATTTATTTTCGATAAATCATATGATTGTGACTCGCTTTCTTCTTTTAGTCTAGAAACTTATGGGGCTCTGAGCTTTACGTAATCACCATCATCATCATCATCATCATCATCATTATAATCAGCAGCAGCAACAGCCTCACCACACTGTCATCTATATAACGCCATCTCAGTCTTCAGTAATATTGACACAGTTCATTATTCCAGCTGAGCTGAGACAGCAGTCGTGTACTTGATTAAGACTTCAACCAACAGTAACAGTAAGATGATATAAAGACCACACACACACACACACACACACACACACACACACACACACACACACAGCACTTGTTTTATTACAGTAACACATTGACTGTGCAGTGCAGTGTATCAGTCCTTTTATCCAAAACTGAGGGTATTTTAATGAGAAGCACATGACTGTACAGTCCTGGTTAAGATGACAAGACCTCTTGTTGTAGCTGCACACATATACACACACATACACACACATAGCCTACTGGAAGTTGTCAAACATCCCCTGTAGTGAAAGGAAATGTCTCTTGTCTGTGGGTCTTTTGTTCAGGAGAAGAAACAGAAAGTCTAAGAAAGAACACACAAATGTCACTGTTAATGGGATTTTAATTGCATTACAGCATGAAAACAGGCAAGTGACGTAAAACACAAGCAGCAAACACAAAACCTTTTGGAATGACCAAACAGTCATATGCATCCCTACTCTATTCAGTGGTTGGCAGTGGAAAGTACCTTGCATGAGATAATGATGAAAATTGAGTGGATGGAGAGAACTGAGAAAAGAGAGCACGAATGGATAAAAATAGAGAAACGAGTGAATGAAAAAGTGCTCATCCAGTCTATTCTCATTTGT
Source organism: Etheostoma perlongum (assembly GCA_026937815.1). NCBI lineage: Eukaryota > Metazoa > Chordata > Actinopteri > Perciformes > Percidae > Etheostoma > Etheostoma perlongum. Next base: position 27,114,881 of record CM049372.1, on the reverse strand, counting down.
CTGTCCTTGAGACTGAAAACCACTGTGTTTGTATTTAAGTGGTCTGACTCTTTTATGCTGAAAGGTTGCTTGGAAAATTTAGCCAGACTGTCCTACGGCCGATAATTGGGTTGGTGTGTCAGCGCCTTAAGACACATGTTACAGTAATGCCAGGTATAAACAGGCCCTGAGGCTCCAGGGCAGCTGCCAGCTTTACCTGGTTGGTCATTTAGCTTTGCGTGAACATTTGGAATCAGGAGTAGAGAACTGGATTATGTTGCAGGATCAATTTTAGCAGTTTTAGGTTGCTTTCACACCTGCCTCGTTTAAAACGAACCCTGGAGCATTTAGTTGGATAGTAAAGTTTGTTTGGGCTGGTGTGAAGGCTCATCTGAACTTAAAAGCAGGGGTCTCGGTTCGCTTCCAAGTTAACTAGAGTTCGGTTTACTTTAGGTAAGAACGCGATCCGATCCAAATACTGTGCAGGAAGTGAACCAAGAACAGAACATTTGCTAGTCTGCAATTTCAAACTTGCACACAATTTACAGCTTTGTATGATATATGATGTAAAAGATGATAACTTCATCCATAAGATCCATAAGATGTTCTGAGCACATATCTCTGTTGGTCTGTGTGACAACACATCATCATCTCTCTCTCTCCTCCACTCGCTGTCTGCCAGCAGTTCATTGTTCGCATTCTTCTAAAAGAAATGTTAAAGCAGAACCAGGAAACCTGAGACGTTATAATTGTGGTGTTACTCCATTGTTTCTGAGACTAGACGTGTCGGTGAGTTTTGGATATTCTATCCAATAATTGTGCACCAAATGAAAAAATGCCACAATGTTTTAACTTCACCCCCAGAATTCCCCCAGTGCACAGGACTATAGATGTAAAAGCGCCCTTAGTCTATATCCATGACGTTCCACTTCCGGGACTGCGCCAGTGCCGTAGGATGCATGTCTTTTCTCCTATGTCCATTTCCTCCCTCTGATCTCTGCAGGGTAAATTGAGACAGTTGGCGAGACTATCTGTCCAATCTGAGTTTTCTGTTGCATGACTAAAACAACTTTTCACCAAAATAAAATCTTTCCAGAGGCTATTTGGAAGCGGCTTCATGCAAAGATTACTGGCGCCCATGACAATTGTGATTGGTTTGAAGAAATGCCAATAAATCAGAATATGTTATTCTCCCATCCCGGAATGCTATGTGGACTAGCCAGACCCTCCTCTGCAGCACCTTGACGGTCGGTCTGGCATAGAGAAGTTCTCCTTGATTTACTGTGGGTCTTGTTGTAAATCCCAGCTGACTAAGGCTGCTGTCCTTCACCAAGCAAACACAAAGCCACCCTTAAACCCTAATGTTACTCAAAAAAACACTATTTTCAGTAAAGTATAAATTTAAACACACTCACAGGCTCAAATACACAAGCATATGAATTGTTTCCTTTTTTCAGGGCAGAGAAAAGCTTTAATCGATATCACATTGTGGCCCAGAATCCCTTGAAATCGTAACTGACACCACAATAGCAACAAAGCTCTGTCCCAGACTGCGCCCTATAACATATCTAACTCCCCTTCCTCCTTCTCCCCCCAACCCTGATCACTTGCGCCCCCTTACCCCTTCCCCCCTCCTTCACCACTGCATCCTTCTATCCTCTAGATGTGGTCTGAGAGTGATCCCTCGCTCTGGTAAAAAAGAAAGGAATAAAACATCCTTGTTGTTTGTTCTCTTGCCCACTCGCAATCACACAGCTCCACAGTTTCTCTTTTCACTGGAATAACCACATTTAAGCAGTTGATCTTCAATTTATTTAAACGTGGAGATGAAAGAGACTTTTAAAACCCAAGAATGTGTAGGGGTTTTTTTCATGTCTGTGTGTGCAATTCCAAGAGAGTGAGAGGAAACAAGGCAAAAAGTCCCAACTTGAGGGTTGGAAAACTGTGACCTTGCACTCTGAATCCTGCAACATATTGACGACAAGATGAAGCAAGAGAGGAGAAAGTAAGAAGGGAGGGGAAACAAAGAAAGAAGGGGAGAAAGGAGGGAAGATTTGAGAAGCAGAAATCAAAGAGAGAGGGATTAAGCTGGTGGAAAGTTGAGCTTGACTGTCCTTATATGTTACTGTTGCACATATCACACAAAGGGAACCATTATGTTCCAAACACAGACAAAAAGGGGAAATTATCCACACACACACACACACACATACACATACACACAGCTTCTGACAGGACTATCAAAAGAGATTCTTCAATCCACGTCTATTCAACAACCACAACGTTCTCCAGATACACACTCACAAATGCAGCTTCAGCACACAATGCGGCTGCACTGATATGGTTTGAGAGGAAATTAAAGCCATCATAAAGAGGGGGATTTGTGTATAAGTGCATGTGCAGTTCAGCTGTTGTGCTCTACATGATCTCCAGTAAGATGAAAGTGAAGCCAGTAAACTGCTCTTGTCTCTGGGTTTTTTTTATGACAAAGACAGACAGAAGGGGGAAAATGAGAGGTCTGGCTTTGCTCTTCGGCTGGTGAGTCTCTCAATGTATGTCTGTTTCTCACCTTATCAGCAGTGTTTTCTCTATATGTCGTGCAGAGCAGGAAATCTGCCTCTGCGATAAGAATTACAGATACAAAACCTCCTTTTGGTTCCAAAATTTACATCTGATGCTTAATCTTACTGTCATTTATACTGTACTGCTACTATGTTCACGAAGAGGACGTGCAAGCAATATTCAGATATAAAATTGAAAATAATAGGTGCTGCAATACATGTTGTGGTAGTTACATTGTTTCTGCTATGGTAGAAGATACTCCTTTATTTGAGTAAAAGTAGAAATATTAGACCAAGTAAAATCCCTGAATTCAAAATGTTTCTTACTGTAAGTAGAAGTACAGAAGTCAGCTAAATGTACTTAAGGCAAAATTAAAAGTGAATATTATGCAGAATGGATTCTTTTAAAGTGTTGTATTATTATTAAATATTATATTACATGGGTTTTATTACTTATAAATGAATGTAAGAGCATTTGGATTTTGTAATTTGTCAATGTGCAGCCACTTTTAGATTCTTTGAACTGGGTAGATTAGTACCGTACCATGTCATATCATAAGCACATCATATGTTTTATATGTGAAATGTAACTAGTAACAGTGTCAAATAAATAAACAATAAACAATAAAATAAAGTAGTGACAAGCTACAATATTTCCAACTCAAATGTAGTGGAGTAGAAATAGAAAGTAGCATAAAATGGTAATACTCACATGAATGAATTGTACTTATGAACAGAACTTGAGTAAATGTAATTAGTTACATTCCACCCATCGTGTTTCTGTTACTAAAATATTGCATTACTTCTTTTGGTGACATCAAGGCCAATAGCTACCTAAGTCTGTGGAGAAAGACCAGTTTTTGTCCTTAACAGAGTCATTGGGTTATGACCTGTAACTTCTCATTTTATGTCATGCTAGTGACTTTAGGGATGGCAGTTATTGGTCAGTTGGTCAGTCCACCACTGGACAACTGGTCCCAATTAAAACTAGGAAACTCATAGCATTCCCATCAGAGAATGTTGCCGTAAGCTATCTTCTAACATGCCTTTAAGTCAGCTTTTTCCAGTGATCAACAGAATGATGACTAATGTTCCAGCCCAACGGATGATTAGATCGTGTGAGATAATATAACCACACAGTTCCACTGAAAAAAACAACCTTAAATGTGCTATATGTCGCACTAATACAAGGGCAAAGATAAATGAATGCACACTAATATCGGTAAGTGCTATGTTTCAGTATTGAGAAGCTTTAACATTTAAATTTCTTGTGAAAGACTAAATGGGAAGCATGCTAGTAAGCCAACTGTGTTTCCTATAATATTTACTATCAGTTAAATTAGTTATTGGTAACATGTTGTTAGCTTAATGGTGTTAAGCCACAGGATGGGAAGTAATGATTTCATGTTGTGATATTTGTATACTTGATTCTACGGTATGTCGGAATATATTAGACTTCCCAGGTCAGGTCAACAGGTCCCTCTCCATGACAAATGTGAAAACGCAAACTGCTGTTTTCAAAATCAAGAATTCACTTTTATGTTTCAATTAGACACAAGATAGAAATAAGACAACATCAACAAATCCATTCTATGGATGGAATCAAAACTAGTGAACTAGAAATGTAGTAAGTGGACCATGAATCTGGATTGTCTTATGTATTTAAGTATTGTGTCCATTTCACTATACGTGCATCAGTTTTTTCTGGTGTGTATAAAGAAAAGGCTGTTAAAAGGCAAACTTTGTTTGAACGTATAAAAGGCTCCATTACCTTGTATCTCACGTTATGGCTCCGTAGCAGACGTTTTTGTAAAAAAATAGGCTAACGATTGTGTCATAAGCAACCTATACAGCATTATGCAACCCTCCACCCTCCTAGCGATGTCCATCCAGAGATAGTTTCTTATACTGACTTAGTTTGAGGGATTGGCACAGATTATGCAGCACAGACAAACTGCACATTATTAGAGAGGAAGCATTCCTCAGATGATTGGTGGATCTGGCAACCTGTTTGCTTGGCATGTCTTTCCAGTGTGTGTGTGTGTGTGTGTGTGTGTGTGTGTGTGTGTGTGTGTGTGTGTGTGTGTGTGTGTGTGTGTGTGTGTGTGTGTGTGTGTGTGTGTGTGTGTGTGTGTGTGTTCGTGTGTCAACACTGCACACCCTCCAATGTCACAGTCGTCTTCAACATCTGTTCACTTGGAGAATGAATGATTCTCCCACACTGCTGCTTTTATCTTCTGTAACTCCAAACAGCTGTAATGTGTATTATATACTTTAATTTGCTTATAAAACATTGCAACAACAGTCGTTTTTTGTGTCATTGAGTGCATCAGTAGCAGTGAGAAGAGGCAAAAAACACCATAAGAATTATTGGTAACACTTTACAATAACGTACACACAAAACAATAGGTAGTGTTTTTTTAGAAGGGTAGTTAGCCTACTGTTTTCTGAAAGAGTAACGAAAACAGGCTACATTAGGTTTGCCTGTTTGCTGGAGTCAGTCTATGTCATGTGGATGTTCATCCAGAGACCTCGCCGCCTCTTTTTCTGGTTAACTCCGCCCACACCGAGCGCTCAAACCGGCTATTGGTTCAAGGCACCGTCCTTCCCACTGGTGGAGTTTATAACTCAATGTGAAATAAAGCAGCGTTGTTATTGAAGTCTGCACGGTGGAGATGTTGTAAACTGAAGAGAAGAGTTTTTTTTACACTTTGTTCTGTTCTTCATGAAAGAAGTTGTAAAACCGTCCCCACCGTCACAATGTGGAAACCCGCCGCCGGTGGAGCAAATAGCAACTTCAGCTCAGCAGCTGCCGCCGCGGTCACCTGTCTGCTCGTGACCGGGATGCTGGTCGTTACTGTCGGACAACCGAGCAGCGGAGACCCGGTGGAGCCTCTAGTTGCTGCAGCGACGAGCGGAAATGTCTATTCGGCGTATTTCAGGAAACTTACCCGGGAGAGGCGAGCAATAAGCGACCCCCCGCTAAAAAGCGCTCCCCCGGGCCGGTGGAGCATCTCTCCCCGGCCGACCTGTTCATAGCGGTGAAGACCACCGGAAGATATCACCGGCAGAGACTGCAGCTCCTGCTGGACACCTGGATCTCCAGAAACATGCAACAGGTGAGCCTGGCGCCTTATCAGACGGTTACCTGATACCCTGTCGTTTGGAAACAATTGAGCTGAATGTCATGCAGGAAAAACATGATTTGCACATGACAAATGCAGCTGAAATAGACTCATAGACATGTCGATGTGGAACCAAACCATTCAGAAAGTGGATAATCATTAGCCTTTGTTATGTTATTTTGTGTAGGAGAAACAACAGGATGCCAAATAGAAATAGTACTTTTAATTTACTTGATTAAACTTGAGATCTTGTGTTGTGTTTATGTGATTTATCAGTGGGTGAAAGGTTACATGAATGAACATTTGTCTAGTACCCTCTCCTAATTTAAGATCAGAACTCAAATGCACATGACCTGGCCTTATGCAAAGTGTGATCTTGGGACCTGTGTAAGTAGTTCCTATGTTAAGGGAAGTTGTAAAATAAAGGTTTCCCTCTTGTTGCAATTGCAAGTGAGTTATAAACCATTAACCCCCTGAAATGTGAGTGGGTCAACAGGCTCTTTGATCCAGCGCATTGTAAAACAGAGATATAGAGGCCTTTGTAATGTATCAGAGGGAGATCTGAGGACTAACATGCCGACACTGCTGCTAACATGTTGACATTATACAAGCAGGGGACAAAACGAGAAAAGACTATACTGTAGGACTCCAGATAGATGAATGGTCCCTGGCTTGCATTAAGTAGTCTCAATGAGATGCAGATTTGTTTCAAGGCTGAAAATACAACAAAACTATTGTTCAGTTGGAGTATAGACTGTCATCAACATGCAGAGACCTACTGTGGCGCATGATAAAAAACAGCTTCAAACATCACTAAAAACTGGGATGTCATGGCTTTGAAATAAAGTTCTTTGCGGCTTTAAAGGCGGAAAGAAACAAAATACACAAGTACAATTTTAAGGTACTTGTACTTTTGTTCATGTGTCAACTTCTATTCTACTATATTTAAGAGTGAAATATTGTAATTTATATACCGCCAGAATTATGAGACAGCCGTAGTAACTAGTTGTTTTTGCAAAACAGACATTGCGATGCAAAACCTCGTCTGTAAACTCATAGAATATAGTTCAATGCATGTAAAATACCTAATATCAATTAAAGAAGTTGAGATTATTCTCCACCTGGACCAGGTGAAACATTAAAATGCTTCTTACACCTTAATTCTAACCCTAACCAGTAATTTAACACGGAAAAGAACCATTCTTCAGGCTCAGTATTTTTTGCTTGAAATTACCTTAATGATCACTTCTGATTGTTGCCATTTCATTTTTTGAATTTAATATACTAATGACAGCAGCTCTAAATCTGAATTATTTTTCCTCAACTGATCATAGATAGATAGATAGATAGATAGATAGATAGATAGATAGATTGATAGATGGACGTTGTTCATCCCAAACTGGGTAATTACTGTCTTACACCGGCAGGTATAAGAGACACATCTATACAGAATTTAAAGAAATAAATTAATAATTAATAAAACAAAATACCAGAACACCCCAAACATATACACAGAAGGAATGAAAACAATGTGCAACATATATACAATTATTTTAAACCCTACTTTCCTCGTCATTAAACCACCAGCCCTGTGATCCAGAGGAGTTGTAACATGACTACTGGATTTGAGAGAGGGATGTTGAGCCTCACAGATGAAATATTTGGGATCAAAAGACAGCTTTTTGGTGTGAATCACGGTGGTGAGTGAGTCAAAGATAAATCTGTTGCTGCAAAACACATGGGAATGTGGTAAACTGCACCCAGCGGCTTCAAAGCTCGTAATCGAATGCAGACATGGCCGTGGTGCGCACAGCGGTCGCTCTGATTCCCATTTAAACCTCAGTGTTTAAGGAAGGACTCGTCCCATCTCGTGCTGCACAGACTGTTGACATGTAAATAGAACGTGTGCGTGTGTGTGTGTGTGTGTGTGTGTGTGTTACAGTGTCTGACGCATTTCTGCATCTGCTCTCACGGTCAGGTGTGTGTAACTCTACCTGTTTCCCAGACACACCTTTATACTATGAGACTGCTGAGTAATGGAAACACACACACACACACACATATACACATTACACATTCACACACACAAACACATTCTCACAGTGTTGCCTTCACAAACACAAATGCCCTGGGAACTACCAGATTTCTCATGAGAAGTTAAAAACGTATCTGATCACAAGGGTAAACACAGAGACACCACCTGCCTCGGTTGCTGTTGTTACCGTTGTTTCCTGTGTTGTAAAGCTCAACTCCTAGAGAACCCCCCCACACACACACACACACACACACACACACACACACACACACACCCTCCTCCTACTGCCTTCACAGCATGGCGCAAGCACACACTGGTATGACACACACTCAAACAGACTCAGAAGCTGACTGCTCTCTAGAGGCTTAAAAGGCTCAGAGTGGTAGAAAGGAAAAAAAAGACTGACGAGAACTCACAGCTGGCTGAACACACAGATATGTTTTTCTCTCTCTAACAGAGGCAGTGATGTGATCACACAGTACTTGGACCAAAGATTTATGATTGAATTTGTGCTGCATGGCAGGAAGGTTGCAGAGTGGAATCCCTCTGAGCCAGGGCTTCTGACTGGGGGAGTGTGTTCAGTAAAGACAAAAAATATTAGGACATATTTTCTGTTCTTGTCCCTGTACTCCAGCACACTGGATTTAACCTAAAACATTGACTATGAGGTTAAAGTGCTGACTTTACAGCTTACAATCATGTGAAAAAAGCATGACTTTTAGCTTGTTTAGGGGACAGAAAGTAAATAGAAAATGTTAGTGCAAACTCTAAATTAAGTCATCCTATTTTTTATTTGGTATCAAGTCCCTTGTAAATGATTCATGTCTGAAGGCTATAATGTACAACATAAGCATCTTTCCTTCTGATGTGCTGCCAGGCCTGCGCTGCAGCAACTCATTAAGTACTGCTCTGTTGGTTTGCAGGTGGAAAGTCTACTTGGCATCGATGTTCGAAGGAGAAACTGTTTTATAGAATTCAAGGACACATATAGTCTTAACAACATTTTAAAAAACTATATTTCACTGTCTTTACTTTTCAACTAGGGATGTAACGATTAACCGGTGTAAACCATGATAACAATGTTGATGATAACCATTCCCGTTTTCATTTAAAATATCATAATTATCACGGTGGATTACCACGGTGTGTATAACCCTCGTGTTGTCTTCCCGTCAACCGTGCAACTTTTTGTTTTTCAGAGTCAAAATGTAAAATTAAAATGTTTTTTTCAATGACGTTTTTGTCACTTTTTTCAATGTTCTTATGTCACTTTTTTTCTATGTTATATATATGTCACTTTATGCTTTTCCCCATGTTTTTAAAGCTTTTTTCAACTTTCTTTTTTCATTTTTTGTCCAAATGCTATGCTATTGAATAATAAACCCAAATGAAGTTAAAGTAGTACTGATCATTTGCAGAGTGTTGCAGGGAACCTCCACCTTATTTCTTTTGACAATTTGGTTGAAAGAAAACCCAAATTTCTGATATAGAAACTTTTTGAAAACGGGTCAAATTTGACAGGAAGGTTAATCCTTCATAGCTTCATCCGAGTCTCCTGAAGTTGCCGTGCAGGCGCACTGCATAGCCTACAATGTGTGTTTCTTGAAGTTGGAATCATGGCAGAAGGAGGAGATGACAGCGCTCAGGACCTTCGTCAGCCCTAAGAGGACTAAGTGGGAAGCATGGGCATATTTTGGTTATTATAAGAATGCCGAAGGACAGTTGATTAAAGATAGTTATCCTCCTGTAACATATTGTTATTTATGTCTTTGTCCCTTCACTTTTCGTTGAGCTCCATCATCCCATCAGCATTTGCATGTATCAAATACTTTGGTTTAAAACCAAATACCTGCAAAACTAATGACCTTCCCATCAGCCTCGGCTGTATTTCATGTTTAGAACTAATTAGCAAATGTTAGCATGCTAACAGGCTAAACTATGGTGGTGAACATGGAAACATTATTTCTGCTAAACATTGGTTTGTAAGCATTGTTATTGTGAGGATATTGCCTTGCTAGCATTAGCATTAGCATTCAGCTCTAAGCAGTGCTGGGCCTAAGTGCAGCCTCACAGAGCCGTTAGCATTGCTGTCGACACTTTAGTCTTGTTTTCCCTGCACGTCACCAAACACATGCATACTGGGCATCATTACTTTCTGTTGATTGTTTTGGGAACATTTTTGGCTTCAGTTTATTCTTGTGAAAAAATGGACAAGAACATTATACTGCTATGAAAGCTCTTTGAATACATTGTCTATCTGTTCAGGACCATTGTCCTGCTGCATTATCCTAGAATGTGGGGGCTTTGTATAAAAAAGGACTAAACATTAGCCACTGTTTACCCAGTATGAATGGAAATAGCATAACATTGAAGCTGAGATTAAGCAGTTTAATCTCCGTTTTCATTGTTTCATTTCAAATCTATTGTCCTGGGATACAGAGCCAAGACAACATTTACAGACTTTGCTCTGGATGTGCACCCAGGGTGTGTGTTCACTTCCTGTGGAAAGTTGAGGGGTCTACACGGCTTCCTGAGTGCGCAGTGACCCTCAACCCTGTCACTCATCACATAAACATTCATGTACACACACACACACACACACACACACACAGAGCTACAGAGTTGAGACCAGCTGCTCTGCTGCTGATAGACAAGAGGCTTACCTTTGTCTTGGCCTCCATCCAGTATTAGCATTGGTTGCTTGCTGCTGCTGCTGCTGCTGTGTGTGTGTGTGTGTGTGTGTGTGTGTCGGAGCGTGTGTGTGTGTGTGTGTGATAAAACTTGAGATCATAAACTGTCATCCATGAACCATGATGGCGGAGCAGTGAGTGAGTGAGTGTGTTTCCCCACTGGTCACTAAAAGTCGCTGGAATAACATTAACTGTGTGTGTTTGTGTTTTTTTCCACAGACGTTCGTGTTCACTGACGGAGAGGACGAGAAGCTGGGGAAAATGATGGGTGAGCTGCACACACACACTCACATACACACACACTCACAGAGCAGTTTTGCTGAGTAGCAGCAGTCTGTGAGCAGGAAAGCAGGAACCAGGCTGCTGACTGGGCAATACTGTGTTTCCATGAAGTGCAGGAAGTCACTTTAGTTTTTATCAACAGGCCTTTCCTCATCTTACTCATGGAATTGTTTAACTTTCAATAAGGTATTCTTCTCACTATCAGACATATTGTACAACTCCATGCAGAAAAATGTGTTCTAATATTTATTAGCAGTTGGGTCATATTAGGATTTTCTAACAACTTTCTTGCTTCTGAAAAACATATTTAGTCAAAGTTGCTTCATCAAATGGACATCTTTTCTTTACTATTATAATTCTAACACTGTGTCAGGGTTGGCTATTGATTTTTGTTTGATTTTGATCATCAGGAGCTCACGTGATCAACACCAACTGTTCAGCGGCCCACAATCGCCAGGCCCTCTCCTGTAAGATGGCTCTGGAATATGACACTTTTATTAACTCTGGCAAGAAGTAAGACACACACTCCACACATACAGTACCACTTGCCCTAAACATACGCAAAGAGCATTTCACCAACTGTCATCTGTTGCAGGTGGTTCTGTCACGTCGATGATGATAACTACGTGAACGTCGGCTCCCTCCTAAAGCTCTTGTCTCAGTACAGTCACACACAGGACGTTTACATCGGCCGGCCCAGCCTGGAGCGACCAATAGAGGCCACAGAGAGGCTCGGCACCACTGAAATGGTAAACGCTTATTGGTTGATGATATACTTTGCAGGTGCACAGACAGCAGCTTTGATTCCGATTAGAATCCTTATTACCTGCTCTATAACTAAAATATGAATCTAAATCTCAGTCTTGAAGAAAACATTCTTCAATTTGCAAAACTGTTTTAAAGAAACATCTGTTCAGTCTGGTTTTATCCTGAGTTCAAGTAGCCACAGAGAGAGTCATTCCCTAACCCTAAGGTTCCAGCACAATTGACAGAGCTGTATGATTACAGAACATTCACTCACGCTGTGTGTGTGTGTGCAGAAGCAGGTGCGTTTCTGGTTCGCCACAGGAGGAGCAGGATTCTGCCTGAGCCATGGCCTCGCTCTCAAGATGAAACCCTGGGCGAGGTAAGTCTTCACTTCAATAAATTATAAGATATCTGCGCCGCTCTTTCAGGTATTCATCATAGAACCTCTTTTCTCGCTGTCTCTACTTCTTTCTCTGTGTAGTGATGGCACCTTCATGGCGACAGCAGAGCACATTCGCCTCCCGGACGACTGCACCGTTGGTTACATCGTGGAGGCGCTGCTTGGCGTGAGCCTCATCCGCTCGGCATTGTTCCACTCCCACCTGGAGAACCTGGGGCTAGTGTCAGACATACACAACCAGGTACACACACACACACACACACACACACACATACTCCCTGATCTGCCGACTGTCTGAACCGCTTGTGTTGTTGTGCCCCTTTAGGTGACTCTCAGCTACGGCACAGTGGAAAACAGCAGAAACACCGTCAGCCTGAAAGGACCATTTTCAAAAAATGAAGATCCTACGAGGTAAAATATCTGTCTATAAGTTACTGTACATAACAGTAAAATATAAACAGCTGCAACTAATGATTGCATCATGATTAATTGATTCAGTGTTTGGTCTATACATTTTTTTTAAATAGTGAGAAGTGCACACTTTCCAAAAGCCAGGTTAATGAACTAGATCTAGTTAACTAGTTAGTTAACTAGATCAGTAAAATAGCTTCTGTCGATCAACTAACCATTTAATTGATTCATTGTATTTTTGCCAAATGCTTATGGAGAAGAAAAGTCAAATTAGCATAAACCCATTCACTATAAAGAGGAAATGCAAAAACTGGGACACCATGGTTCTGGTTACTGATGGATTTATTGTTCTTCTTCTTCACTTCTTTGCTGAAAACATGAGTAACTCTTATCATCCACACACGGAGAATAACTTCTTCTTCATGTGTGTTTCTCTTGTTGCACCTTAAAGTGTCCGCGTGCAACGCAAAATGTACTTTAGTTCCTAATTAACAGTGACACTCAATATTCATGAATGATTAAATACATTTAACAAAATCCATGTTACATAATAACAGAAATCATATGTATGGCAGTTATGAAGATGAAACTTTAGTTACGAGTCTGTGATGCTCAGTCTAACACAATAGGCGACCTTCTCTGTATATTTACAATACAGGGGCCCTAACACATCACCGAGGGGAACTACACTCATGCTGACATAACAGGCCAACAAAACAATACAAAGGATAAAACGCACACTGATCTTATCTTAGCCCTTCCTGACATTAAGGGGATTTGTTTTTTATGTGTCCAGCTTCCCTTCTTTCTTTCTCCTTCTTTGCTTTGTCCTCTAGTCAGTAATTGTATCATTGTGTATTGAATTGTCATTATTTCTGTAGCTTGTCAATAGACACTGGTGGCAGTGTGCCTAGAGGGTGAAAGGGAGGGCTGGAGGTAATGACATAAGCTTTTTGACCTATTGATCGATTGGTTCATTGAAAAAGATTAAAAACCTATTTAAGTAATAAATCAACTTATTTATTGTGTTTTTGTAAGCTGTTCAGTCTGTTTGGGGAAAAGCTATAAAACGTGTACTACAATTCTGCTTTATGTAAGCGCTTCTTGTTGTGTTTGTTTTACTACTATGACAAGCTTCCTGGCTTTGTTCATTGTGTGTGTGTGTGTGTGTGTGTGTGTGTGTGCACATGGCTAATTGTATTCACAGTCTTATTTTGAAATCCCCAGTTGGCGGCTTCCAGGCATTGTACACTCATTTCCCTCTCTTTCTCAGGTTCAGGTCGGTCCATTGTCTGCTGTACCCAGACACTGCTTGGTGCCCCAAGCCCTGGCGACTTTAACACCCACCCAGACACACAGACCGGTGGAGTTGGGGAACAAGTAAATGTCTGGCTTAACTCAATTTTCTCTGATGGAGGAGGAAATCACTGCAGATGTCCAAGAATACAGAGAGGGACTCTCACCGCTGCCCTCCTCTGGCTCACCAGTGCTGAAGAATCTCAGAAACATTTGGACATGCATGTTTCTCTCACACCCAACAGCAGTCTGATGTTGGGAAGAGAAGAAGACTTAAGAGGGAAGAAGACTTAAGGTCAAAAACATTAGAGTGGAATCAATCTTCTCATCCAACTCCCTGCAGGAATGCAAAAAAAAGCCTATTTTTCAAAATGTTGAATTATTCCTTTTTTTTATTATACTTTTTTGAAAGGTAAATCTGAAAATGAGCACACATGAAAGTCGCTACTGATCCCATTGCACTGGAAAACATTGTACACAACTGCATGAAGTAGAGTTGGTCAAAGTTGAATCGTGAGGTCATTGTAGATTACAGTAACTCACTGTTTGCATAATTTTTTTTGGGGTAAATTTGACACACCTGAACAGCTTTGTTTAAAAGAGCTTCTTGCCCTGCCCCCCAAAAAAAAAAAAAAAGAATTGAGGGATGTTGCCACATTCCTAGATCTTCGAAATTAACATGGTGGGAGACAATATTAGAAATCAAATGATGGCCAAAACTATGAAAGTTAGACCCAAGTTAAAATAAAACCATAATTATCCTCATCCTGTCGCGTTTGATAAGTGGACATGTTGGTGCTGGATGAAAAGTCCCTCCTCTGGGAATCATAAATGTCTCGAACCGCCCACTAGTTTTGCTGGACCAACAGACGAACCAATAGATTGAGATTATTTAAACTGCTAGAGATTTTAAACTGCTGCTGTTAAACATAGCTTGTTCCTACTTCTCGTACATTTCCATTTCTTTTGAGTATATGTGACTATGTTTCTTAGTTTTCCCACCCTGCGCCCCTAACACGCTCCAGTTTTAATCAGTTTGGACTCAATACATGGCACCGTTACAGTGAATATATGAAGGAACATCTCATAATCATTTATTATTTTTCAACAAAGTGAAGCAAATCATTTTTGATGGTGTTATCTGAGGTTTTATCTTGTCAGTGTTCAGTATTATCTTTTTTCTGAAGTATATCATCATGACAGAGCACTTTGCTGTTTTAATTCTGCTGTTTGCAATTCATTATATTTTTAAAAAAGACTTTCATCTAACTTTTTGAAAGAAAGCAAATAAGAGTATTTTCCAAAATGCACAAACTCATTCTGAACATCATCCAGTGAGGCCTCTATTACAAATTATTCTTCTAAAAAGGTGGACATCACCTGCCTGTATCCATTTAAATGGCTGAATTAGGATTGTTAATCATGTTAGACTGCTTTCAAAATGTTACACAGTAGCAGTGTAACAAAGATATCCCCAAATGACTCATGTTGGGTCGTCTTCTATCTTTCTGTGCGGTGAAAGCAATTGTTACAACTGAAAGAAAGAGTTATTAAGTTAAATTCTATCCCTTGGTAAAGGAATGTATACGATGAATTGTTGCTTCTGAAGCATACATGCTCTCTCCAGTATCTGGACTGTATGTACACGTGTAATAAAAACTATTTTTGGTCCCTAATACATGAATGCGTTTCCATGATTGTGTGCTGTCACTTTGGGCGCTACAACCTTTCACCTCGGACCTTGTTAATGAGCTGTTGGGTTCCTTTCTCCCCGAATCTATAACACCCCCACAACCACAGCTGTCCTCATATCTGATCAAGCCACACACAAGGCCCTCAAGACTCTAAAGGCAGAACCAAAATATTTGCTGTGTGTGTGTGTTCTTGTTTAACTACATTCGTGGGGTTCAAAAACCGGGAATACACTATACTTGAGGGGTCCCGATAGCTTTGTGGGGCCTAAATGCCTTAAAGAACTTTAAAGGGCTGTTTGAGGGTTATGACTTGATTTTAGGATTAGAGTTAGAATTAGGTTATGGTTAGGGGGTAAGGGTTAAGATTAGGCATTTAGTTGTGATGGTTAAGGTTAAGGTAAGGGGCTACTAGGGAATGCACATGTCAATGAAAGGTCCCCACAAATATAGTGTTTGTGTGTGTGCGTGTGTGCATCGTGCGTGCGTGCCTGCGTGCATGCTGAGTTCTTTAAGGGCCGGTGACACACCAGACAGTAACAGTAACACACAGTAGGCTAATGAAGTTATTCTGAGGTTTATCATGTTTCTGAGCAACACCTACTGGCTGCATGTGTTACTGCAAAGAGTAAAAACTAGTTTTGTGTATTAAAATTGTCTCACTGTTTGTTACAAGCCTTTTTTAATATATTTTTTTTTATATATTATTGTATATTTATAGACAGACCTGCAACTTTACCATAATTGTGGTTCATAGGTAAATGTCTATGGACTGTGTAAACACAAGGGACAAAGATGGAGATAAATGGACTGGCCTGTCTTTTTTATATTGTGCTTTTCTAGTCTTAATGACTACTCACTTTTACATAGTACATGAACCAGTATCCATTCACACACATTTACACTCTGATGGCGCAGGCTTCCGGTTCCAGGGTTCTGGGTTCAGTGTCTTGCCCAACATGCAAGACATGCATCCCAGACATGGGACTGCAGGGCCGCTGTACCACTGAGCCACAGCCGCCCAAGGACTTAATCATTCTAGGATCCTCCTAAACTGTCCTTTCAGATTATAGAAGAAGTATGAATGTACAGTAGAGCTTCTTGAATGATGTAACTGTACTAAAAGACCACTAGATGGAGATAACAGAAGACAATTTAGAGCAGGAGTGTCAAACTTATTTTCACTAAGGAGCCCACTGGAAAAAGAGAAAATCACGGGCCAGAAATGTAGAGCTTATTGAAATGATTTTATTGTACGTATGCTTTTATTGTATTGCATGTTGCTTTTCTTGACGTTTGTTGCATTTTTCATCATTTTTGTTGCTTTCTCTGACACTTGCTTTTTTTTCCTTTGGCGCATTTTTTGTTGACGTAAAGCATGACAAAAGTCAACAAAAGGTTACTTATCCATCATAGAGTTTAGCAAATCAAGCAAATCTAAGATTACATTTTTAAAAGCAGGCTACCACAAACCAGACTCAGTTGTCTTTTTGGGTATGGCGTAGAACCTGATTAAGTTTATTGTGAACCTAAACTGATATACGGGCCGGATTAAAACAGATTAAAAACAAGAGGCCGGGTTCGGCCTGCGGGACTTGAGTTTGACACGTGATTTAGAGCAGGGGTCTTCAACGTTTTTTAAACCAAGGACCACTTAACTGAGAGAGAGACTGAGCGGGGACCCCAAATTGTATAAAATGCAGTTGCATAATAAACTGGGGTTACAATAACGAGCAGGGCGGCCTAAAGCCTTAACACACACCTTTTTAGTGACTACCTATAGGCCAGTAAGCCTATCATCAGTGGAGATTTAAATTTGCTAATAATATGTGGGAATTATGTGTAGACATTTTAATTTTTGTAAAAAACTTTGAAAAATCTGGAGGCCCCCCTCCAGTGACTCTGAGGACCCACTAGGGGTCCCGGACCACCTGTTAGTGATCTCTGATTTAGAGTGTGGAGTCCATTGTTTGATGATGTAATGTAAATTCCTGGTATTACATGCCTTAACAGAGCTACAGTACACTATATTTAAATCTCAGACTATACTGATATTGCCTGATCCATCCCTCTCTATAATTGTTATTATATATTTCTTGTAAATTTGTAAATTCTATTGTATTGTTAGACTGTATACATAACCGTATTTTTGTATTGCTTACTATTCTTTCTATTTTTATTCTTTATATGTTAGAGTGTTGTACTTTGAGAGCAAAGATTAACCGGAGTCAGATTCCTTGTTTGTTCACGCAAACCCGGCCAATAAAGCTGATTCTATCCTATGAGTCTATGTACATGGCATCAGTGAGTTAGTAACAGTAATCTATAGAAGGAAACATGATGCTGAGTAAATACGCTATAGAGGAATTTTCTTTTGATCATATTTGATATTTTTCCATTAGCTGTGTGCAGGGTTCATACGCATTTTAACCAATACTTTTCCATGACTTTTTGATTAATTTTCCATGACTTTTTGGCTATTTCCATGACTATTTATTCCGAAAAAGCTTAGTCAACACCTTTCCAGGCCTGGAATTAGCATTTTTTTAAATTCCATAACTTTTCCAGTTTTTTTCAAAACGTATGAACCCTGTGTGTGTTCATTTGAAAGCTTTCCCTTTTGAACTTCTGGCTTTTATACTTTAAAAATGCAATACAGCAGTAATGTGAAACACAGAGGACTAATGTATTTGAGTTCAGGAGTCCAAAATGCAAGTGTTCTAATGAAATCTGTTAAACTGTGAACGTAAAGAGGTAATAAAAAAACAAAACATAAACAACACATTGATAACTACATCCAGCAGCTGCAGTAAAATAAATGAAAATGTTAAACATTGTATTAAAGGCACTCATCCTTGTGGAACACTAATACTACAATACATCGAGATTAATGGAGGTATTTCTCTCATGTCATCGCCGGCGAGCTCTACTTGATATAATTAGTAATGCACATAATTCATATGGAGTCTGGTTGTCATACTGGGAACCAAAGGGTCCCAGTACGGACCAAAGTACAGAGTGTGGACTGGTAGCTGGAGAGATGCCAGTTCCTGGGTGCTGCCAGGTGCTCTTGAGCAAGGCACTGTACCCCATCCGCCCAGGGCGCTGGTCCAGCACTGGCAGCCCACTCACTTCGACATCTATCCATTAGTGCATTAATAGGTCCTGAGCATATGTGTGTGTGTGTTTGTGTGCGTGTGTGTGCGTGTATTTCAAGCCTATGTGTAGTGATTAACTAAACAGAGTGTAAATTGTAATTTCCCCACTGGGGATCAATAAACAGTATAAATTATTATTATCATTAGACAGTTTGAAATGAATTATATTTAATAAAACAATAGAAACTAAATCAATAAGGTAGTGAGTTTCCAATTTGTGAAAACTAAGATGTTGCAGACCTAACAGATTCAGCTATTGGTGTATTATCTATCGAGTGACGCCAATGAACACACTAACACGACACGGTTTGTTCACTCACATTCAAAAGAAAGCCGCAGTCTTGATCAGTTTGTTAAAGTTGCTTTAATTTCTTTCTTTTTTTAAACATTTATTCCAGGCTGAATGATCATTACCACAGTTTTGACATGTACATCATTAATATCTTAGTTAAACCAAAATAAAAAACAGCCATAGAAAACATTGTTTGTCTGTCACATCTGGACACAGGTGTACTTGAACTCCTGCAATCACCACATATACATCCAAACATGGCGGACTCTTGAATCTTTTTTCCCCCATCAAGACAGCCGACCGGACCAGATTGGTTTTAAATCCCAACTCAAATTCCAGGAATTCAAATACAACTTTAAGTCAGGTGTGCAGATTACACTGGAATAGTTTTATTAAAACATTGCAAGACAGAGAGTCATTCACCATTAATAAGAGAGGAAAAATGCTGCTCTTGCCTTTATTCTCCTACAAAACAGCTAGCTATTATTTTATCTTTAAAGTTTGTTTTTTACAAGACAGAGAGAAAAAAAGGAAAGACAAAAAAACATGTTGTGATATGAAGAGTGTTGTAAGAGTTTAAAAACATTATGAAAGGCCATTAATCAGTGACTAGTCCCACAGATCTTAACATTGTTTGCATTTGTCGTGCAAAAAACACTGTAAAGTACTAGACCATAGGTAGCATTGTTACCATAACATGGACATTTTCTTTCTAGTAGAATCACAAGTTTAAGATTGTCTCGCTAATACGAGAAGTGGTCATTGATTATTAATACAATATTAAAATGCGGGAATACAGGAATGGTGGTTGAAAGGTGTTTGAATGTTAGGGTTCTGCTCACTCAGCTAATTACTCTCTGAAATGCGGTTACTACTTCCTACATCACCCATAATGGAAATATTATCAGTAGTGATGTCACAGCTGTGGGAGGGCGTGCAGTTACTACAGCTCTATATGTAAATGTAAACAGGACAAAAGTATGGGTTTTTATAATAAACTGTGGTGTGTGTATTTAATGTAAATGTCTGTACAGCATGTGTGTGTATGTGTGTGTGTGTGTGTGTGTGTGTGTGTGTGTGTGTGTATGAGGGCATGCGTGGCGTCTGTGTAGAAATGACTCAGGCTAGATAGGCTGGCCCTTGCTTGTTGCCAGTCAGACACACTGATCACTGTACTTACACACAGGAACACTGAGATAGAGCAATAGCCAATCACACTGCAGTGATGTCACACACACGGGTTCACAAATACAGTTTTTATACACTGTACAGAGAGTTTTAGAGCGGGAGGAAAAAACACTGGCAGTGTCCTAGGCAGTGTGTTTAACTTCTCCATCTCGCAAAGTCACCTCCAAGAGAATTTGTGCTTGTGGGTAAAAACAAGAACAAAAAGAAAAGAAAGAAAGACTCACAACTGTTGGCTAAATGGTTGATCCAAGATCACCTGTAGACAAAATAAAAGCACAGGAAGAGAGAAAAAAAAAACAATATAGAAGAAGAAACAGAATACTACTTGGTCACAGTATCACATCCTGAATCCAGCTTATGATAAAACATAAAAAACACCCACTTTCCTTCATTTTGAAACACTTATGTAACATTATTTATTAGGGGCATGATTTTTTTCAGGACTCGGGACACAACTTCCTTTCAATAATGACGGAAAGCTGTTTTATTTTTACTGCTTTTTATGTTCCTGATCACATCCCTGAAATAAAACAAAACATTAAAGTAATAAAAAAAACGTTTCTGTTCCTCCTCAGTCCTGATCGTCTTCTGGGATCTTGACTGGCTTACATAGCACCTGGCAAATGTGTAGTAGCACATTTCAGTGAGTCTTATTGGATTTTTGTCCCATTTTTTCCTTTTTCAAGTGTCTTTACCGATCCCTTTTTATTTACAGTCGGGAAAACATTCCACGATTCCAAGTTCTTTTTCCCTTTTTTGAGACGTGGAGGCAGTAGAAGAAGAGGACAGAATCAGGCATCCCTCATTATTCAGTTTTTTGGCACAGGTTGAGCTTTTTCATGTCCTTTGTCTCTCGCTTCAATCCCCAAAATTCGAAACCGTTATTCCACAACAGGATTCCAGGCTCATGTTCCAAATGCCTTAATTGACATGTGTACTGTATGTGCATGTAAACAAATACAGAAAAAGATGTGGACACACTTTTCAAGCTCAAGATTCAAGTCCTAGTTAGACGACAATGTTAAGCTAAAGAGCATGTTGTGGTACTGTTTTTATCTAAACATGGCTTTCTAAGTCACTGGCTTATTATTTATACAGATGTGTCCGTCTATGTATATGTGTGTGTGTGTGTGTGTGTGTGTGTGTGTGTGTTTATATGAGAGATACAGCAAGTTCCATAAACACACCACATTACCAGTAATGATTTCAACAGTCCACTTCTCATGAAATTAGAGTAAAGCACACGTTTACTATTTACAGGTCTGTACATTGTGTGTGTGTGTGTGTGTGTGTGTGTGTGTGTGTGTGTGTGTGTGTGTGTGTATGTGTGTGTGTGTGTGATGTGTCTGTGGGGTCTGAATGTAAAAGTCTCAGGGGACTGAGTAGTGAGAGCTGTCTCCACAGGAGGACAGCGCACGGATCCCAGTGGAGGGGAATAGAACTGAAAAGTAGTAGAAGAAACTGGAGACAGAGCCAAGGCGCTTTAGTTGCTGTGCATTGTGGGTATGTGGGCTGATCCATCACAGCAGTGGGGGAACAAGCAGCTTGGGATGTGTCCACTA
The DNA here is from genome assembly GCA_026937815.1 of Etheostoma perlongum. Lineage (NCBI taxonomy): Eukaryota > Metazoa > Chordata > Actinopteri > Perciformes > Percidae > Etheostoma > Etheostoma perlongum. Next base: position 27,093,464 of record CM049372.1, on the reverse strand, counting down.
AGAAGAGTAGAAATTTTCTGAGATGCGCTTCAGCTTTTTAACTTTTGGATCATTTTGAGTGTGAAGTAGAGGTCGGTCTTCAAAGTGCTCTCCTTTGTGGTGTTTCTGGTGAACCGGTCGGTGTGATTCAGAGGGTCCTGTTGGTGCGTTAAACGCTACACTCTGGTTAAGCTCTGGTGAACGCTGAGTTGGATATTATTATTGTTACTGGCTGTGAAAACTGGATTTAGGCAGTACTGGGGTGGACTGGTGCAGTTCTGTGGACAGTTTCTAGTGGACTGAGGACTGTGGTCGGGCAGTGGGGTGAGCCCGGCTAGCTGGGTCCAGTTGGTCGTTGGGAACGGAGCGTCGATTCTGGTCCGGGCGGTTGGTGGCCAGGTACTTTGCTCTCATACTGGAGGTGTACTGAACAGATGGAGGATAGTGAGGACAAAAGGAGGGGATAGAGATGGAGTAGAGGAAGAGGCGGGTGACAGAGGTAAATGTGTAAGGGAACAAGACAACCAGAGGGACAAATTAAAGTGGGATAAAATTAGAAGCAGGAGGGAAGAGGAAAACATGTATAGATTATGATCAAGCCTTATTTAAACTGAAGAATAAAATAATTATTGTAGAAACAGTCTTAGTTAAATGTGAATAGTTGTGACAAATAGATAGCAAATAGATAGATAGATAGACAGACAGATAGATAGATAGATAGATAGATAGATAGATAGATAGATAGATAGATAGATAGATAGATAGATAGAGACAGACAGACAGACAGACAGACAGACAGATAGATAGATAGATAGATAGATAGATAGATAGATAGATAGATAGATAGACAGACAGACAGACAGATAGACAGACAGACAGACAGATAGATAGATAGATAGATAGATAGATAGATAGATAGATAGACAGACAGATAGATAGATAGATAGATAGATAGATAGATAGATAGATAGATAGATAGATAGATAGATAGATAGATAGATAGATAGACAGACAGACAGGTAGATAGGATTACGAAGTGTGAGGTAAACAAACACAACAGATACAGCAGAAATTCTTTGACCAGTCATTTGGACAGCCGAGGGTTTGATTACAACAGTCATTTGTTATATAACAGCTGATTAGGTTTGGATGATGTTATTGTGAATTAGCAGATGTGGTCCATTTTGTCAGTTGTTGTAGTTAGTGCTCTAGTTCTGATGTAGTAGGTTAGCCTGGTATGAGTTAGTGGTCTCCTGTGAGCATCTAGCTAGTTACTGTGGAGGTGTGGTTTCCACATCACTGCAGACGCTGATGATGGGTGGGCACTCTGGGCAGCAGCCGGGTCGACAGTCCTGCCTAAGAGTGACGAATCGTGGCCATTTTGGTGGGCACTACAGTTCAACAGTGGAGATGGGAAACGTGTGCTCCTGTCACTGTTTAATGGTGAAGGGTGAGGGGGCACAGAAACAGAGGACACATACACCTCGACAAGAAAATGCACACATAGACACACTGTGGGAACAGGGGGGGGGGGAGGAGGGGAGCAGGAAGTTTGGAGGTTTGGGCTCAAAATCTAAGATCTTTCATCTTCACTGCAGGGTACGGCCAGTTGACGTGAGGTAATAATGGCTAGATTTGTGGATTCAATTGTGTCAGTTCACAGTATTGTAGCCCCAAATGCATACACTTGATACTGCATGGAACAACGTCCACAACTACAGGCCCAGCAGCACCTTTTCAAAGCCTGAATAGTCAACCTGTTTGTGACAAGTAGTTAAAACAAGAGGTGCACCTGCAAGACTGGCAGAATTGTGTCTTTTTGTGTTGGAGATAAAAGGTTGATGTACTACAGTTCTAAATTAGAAAAAAACCAAGAGGTTCTCATCTGTTGTCAAGTGGTCTACAAGTTCTCCTTACAACCAACCAGACTTACATCAGAAATAGAGGACAACTTTGTGTCTAACCCAACAATTACACTTATTTAAAGAGACAAGTGTCTCTTTTCATGCAAGTGCAAATCCTACTAACAACAGACTTCTTTTCAAACTTCCAGTTATCCCAGGCTGCCAAAATGACCTTCATAAAGGCGATCCATGATCACGGTCTAGTTTGAGCACAGAGGACACTTGCAGTGTAAGGAGAGGGGCTACCTTCCAATATCCACACTGGCATGCTATAAAAACATTAGACATATAATGTATTTATCAACACCATGCTTCTTAAATTATAAAAAAAAAGCCATCTCTGTGGGCTCTCCGGTTTTTGAATTTTTCCCAGCTGCACTGTGGGTATTGGAAGATAGTGGAGGGAGAGTGTGTTCTAGAAAGTGTGCACTTACAGAGGGTGGAGGGGACTCCCTGCCAATCAAGGGGGTGTTCTCACACCGAGGGTTCTGAAAGTTTGCGTTCTGGCTCCTGTATTATAGAATAAGAGGTTACTGCATGTGGCCACCCTGCCACTGGTGCTCAGTTGTTGAGCCGTTGATCTGTTGTCCATCTGTGGTCTGCTCATGATTACAACTTAATGAGTCTCTGACAAATGGCCTCAGTAATAATTACAAGTCAGGATCTTAAGGTTGGTGGTAACACATAGCCAGGGTTTAAACACCTCTGCCACAGTCCAACATAGTTAACATTCCTTCCTAACAATGCACAAAATACAAACATTTAGTCTCACAATGGGACACTGGCTCAGTAAAATAGTACTTTTATCAGTGTGAGTGTGTACCCACAGGAAACTGGTCTGAGGCACAAATTGTAAAAAAGTATATATTGGTAATTTGTAACTATTAAAGGATTAAAAAAAGACGACTCAAACATAAAATATTCTTTCATTAAGCTCCAAATGTCCCTTGCATTTAAAAGCGAGTCAAATAAGGGCTATCTCTATGATCTCTTATATTTTATGTCCAACAGCACAACTGATCACTGATGTTGACAATCAGACTCCTTTACACTTTAGGTAGATAATGAATGTCAGAAAAAAACTGAAGGAACATGGTTCACCTTACAGTATTAATGCAAAGAGATATGTATGGGAGGTTCCCACAAGGAAAATAAATCAAAATGACAGTCCAAAGTTTTTAAACTAGTAAAACATATTTGTACCCAGGTAGCTTGATATAAACAACACACATTGATCATTGTTCAGTATTTAAACCTCAGTTTCAGTTTAAAATTTAAAAAAAATGTAAGGTAAGTTGTACTTAAAGGACAAATGAGTGGTTTTCTATGTTTTGGTCCATTAACTATAAATGTCTAGTTGACATCCCTGCCAAACCATTTTCCAAAGTATAGGTCTACTGTACATTACTGAGCTGATTTCCTAAAATGATGTTAATCTGGTCCTTTGGCAGGTGGTGGTCTTGCTCCTGGCAGCTGACTATTGTTATTGAATGTCAGATTCCACAAGCATGACAAGGTAAAAATAAATATGCTCACAACTGTATAATCACGCAATGATAGCTTAACTTTGACTAAAAAATCTAATATTCGCTTTAAGGGGTTAGCTACATGTCTCAGGCAAGTGTCAAATCTCAAATTATTCTGGTATGGACCAAAACTATGTAACTACTGTATGCTTTGAAACATAGTCAATATTGCTAAGCATACAGGATTTATTAATGGCCCAAAACATGAATAACATGGTCCTTTAATGGTCCAAAAAACTCCCAATACTACATAATACAGGTACTGTACTGTCCTTTTGTATTTCTTGCTGCAGAATTAAATTTTTCCTTAGCAGGACACACCACATAGTACTCAATTAGCTTACAGCTAAAATAGTAGCAAGCAGTTGCAGACTAGAGGTATATATATACTTTATATATTGTATATATTTATTGTATTCAGAGCAAGCAGTCCTCTGGCAAACTGTAACATGTAGCAAGCAGGGTGAAAGTATTAACTTATACTATGGCGAGTGCAAACCTAGATTTTCTGCTAACATTGTGGACTGAAACTGGATGGCTGGCTGATACAGCAAGCAGCAATTTTTCTATCAGCATCAAAGGGAAAGCTAGTAAAGAGATGTTTACTGTGTAAATTGTAATTTCCCCGTGTGGGACTAATAAAGGATACATTAATGTGTCACGAGGGACATGCGAGCCATACAGAGCAAAAAACTAGCTATTCTAACTTATCATATTGCAGGCAGTGAGCGTTGCTATGCTGCTAGTCTGGGTCACAGGGGGGGGGGGGACAAGCATCAGCTACCTATGGCAGGCAGTGTATTGTTCCTGCTAGCCTCTAGCTAGCGGTGGGTGCTAACTCACATGTATTCAGTGACGGGGGCATTGCTGACAGTGTGGGCTGTAGCGGGCAGGCTAGCTTCGCTACCGTAGCTGGAGCCACAGCTGTAGAGACTGGGCATGTGAACGCGGTACAGGTTATCGTGCACACCACCCCGTGAGGCACCCGACTCATCCTCTCCGTCTTCCTCATCCGTCCTTCAATTGGTCAGGGTAAGGGCAGGGCACGAGAGGGCATGATGGATAGGAGGGGAAAAGGTAGAGGGGAGGGAGATCCGAGAGAGACAACAGAGTGTAAACAAGTGGTTGAAGTGGAGGTTAGGAAAAGGGAAGGTGTACTTGTACTATGTGGAGTCCCCTGATACAAAAGACTGGGTAAGGCCATGCCTTCAGCACCAAAACAGCTGAACAAGAAGAAAAGGAACATGGGCAGCATTCATCTACAAAACAGATCCACTACAAGTACAGTGGGGTCTCTAACATTACTACACAGCCCAGAGTGGACCCATGAAGCTGTTTTTTCTTGGGTTACCTAATATTCAACTGTATGAAGATAGTAGACTCTTCCATATCCTCAAAGTTCTTTTAATATGTAGAAACATGCAGACATTTTCTTCATGCAGTCATCCTCTTTTGACATAGAGGATTTGCTACTGATAATTACTGTCCATTTTAAATGGTTGATATTTAATCAAATTCCAAGTACTTCATGCATCACTGAGTGCCCCATAAAACTTAAAGCAAAAACAGGAAAAAAAGGAGATAACATGGCTGGTTTGGGCAAACCATTTTCAGACATAAAATGGTCAAAAATGTAAAACGGCCAGCAACGTAACAGAATGAGGCATCAAATAAGATATGTGCTGATTTGGAAGTTGGATCTCTGGCTACAGAAATGTACTGGCTTCTACAATGTATAGGTCAACCACAAAACACATGTACATGTGCATATGAAGCCCCTATCAAGTCTATGTATTTTTTTCTTCTTTGTTATTTTTTTGGAAGCCTATACCAGCTATCTACACACTAACAAGTCACAGCAGGCTGGTAATGTTTCAAATAAGTAAAGTGGGAGGGAGCTGTATGGAGCACATATTTAGCAGGGCGCTACAGTCTGTCAACAGAGACATGAGGCACAACAGTAGTTACTGCATTGAGTGGCCACCAGATGGAGGTATTTCACTCAGGCAACCAAATAAAGAGCTAAACTGTGCAGCCCATCAAAGAGACTCTGCAGTTGCAGCACAGTCAGCCTAATATGCAACCAACCCCATGAGCAGTTATTCTTGCTAAATTCTGGGACATTATGGATTATTGTTTGATACCTGCTGGGCCATGCATTAGCATTGCTGGTAATTCACACCCAACAAACAAGCGTAAACACCACTGTTTTGGCACAGCGGTTTCATAATTCAAATCATTCAGAGTGAAACTCTTTACTGCATGTATAGTCTAGAGCTCTTTGCACTGAAAATGATTTGTTTGTTTGAATGGCTATGTGGGCGGGCCATTTATTGGACCATAGGGTCGTTTAATGTCCTTGATATCCACCATAATTCGCTGAAGCCCAAAGCATTTCCAAATCAGGACAGGGAGAGAGGAGGAAGGGACGGAACAGAAGGAGGAAGTGGGGCACAGAAAAAAACGTGGTGACACACAATCTAACACAACACTGGTTGCTCCAAGTTCACAGCGAAGAAAAGAAAATGAGAGATAAGTACAAACATAGAAACAAACAATCAGCCAGACTGGCAGTGCTAATGGCAAACAATAAAATAAACAAAACTGGATAGATGCAAAGACAGGCAAGAAGACGGACGGAAGGATACGACAGCCCAGGAGGCAAAAACACTTAAAGAATGACATGCATGGGCACCGGGAAGATTCTTTATGGGTCTTTCCACTGTTTTCAGGTCATAAGATGAATTGAGTTAAACAATTATGAAGTTAGAACAAGTTACATTCCTTAGCTGTTAGTGCACAGATTAACTAAAGAGATAGATTTAGAAATGTACATGCTTGTGTGAGTCTTGCGTGTTTGTGAGAGAGACTATATGTGTGTGTGTGTTACCTCTTGCCAGGCCAGGTATGTGGCACACTGCACACAATGGAGGAGAACATCAGAGCAGTGACAAAGGAGAAGAGAACCAGGTAGATGACACCCTCCACCCCGTCATAACACAGCCCAGTCAATGCCTGAACGTAGTCCTACATGGAGAGGAGAGGAGTTAGTGGTGAAGAAAGTCTTGGATTTGAGGAGTTTTCTCTTCTAACACGAAACGCAAAGTGACTCACCATGTGTAGGCTGCGGCAGTCGACCAGAGCAGTCAGCTGGTGAAGACCAACCTCGGTGGAATTCAATACAGACTGGATTTGCTCCAGACTCCCCTGCACACAAGAAGCAAAGGTTACACTCACGTGCTCAAATATAGATTTCCGCCTTCATGTACGTACGTCCTCACACAGCAGATAAACACGTGGCACTTTCGTAACCGCCACTTTTATCACGCTCCCACTAACACAAATCCACTGATCCTTAAAAATAAAGACCCACAGATCATTGCACACACAAGCACACACACCTTGGTGTTGGCATGGTCACGTGTTGCTGATCTCAGTAGCTCTGCCACATCATCCTGCATCTCCACCAATGCTTTGTGACTCCCTGACAGCCTCTACAAAACATACAGAGAGAGACAAGAGACATAAATGGGGGAAACACACACACACAAATACATATTTGGTTATTTGATTGCTTTACAGGTTTAAGAAGGTAAATTACCTACAATAAAGGAACCAAAGAGAAATGCATTCTAAAAAAGATTAACTTCAACAAGAGGGTGAAGTTACCTGCTGAAAGGGGTTAATTTGGCCAGGGCTGCACCTCAGGTAATACTGCAGAATATCTGGGAATTAATCAATAAATACATGTCAATAGAATACTTATACATACATTTAAAATATAGTTTAATGAATGAAAGGCAAACAATATCAAAGTATGTATTAAGATATTCTAAACCTACAATCTCTCTATGGAGGCTTGTTAGCAGTATTACTCAGACATTATTGTGTGTGTGTGTGTGTGTGTGTGTGTGTGTGTGTGTGTGTGTGTGTGTGTGTGTGTGTGTGTGTGTGTGTGTGTGTGTGTGTGTGTGTGTGTGTGTGTTACAGAGGCAACATCTGTGCTCTACAGAGCGGAAACAACTGACAGACAACAGAACTCATTAGATGAGTGCAAAGAGAGAAGTGAGGTATGGAGAGGAATAAAGGGAGCAATTGAGAGGTAAAGAGGGATATAAAAGGATGAAGAGAGAGAACAAATCAGATAATGATCCTAAGTGGAAAAGCCAAAATGTGCTCTGACGATTTATTTATTTTTTTCCCATTCGGGAGAGGCAGGAGTGAGTGCGAGCTGGGAGAGCGTGTAGGATTGCTGATGCATTGCAGTCAGCGGAGAGAGAGAGTAAGAGCTTTTAGATACCAGAGTGTCAGTCAAACACAATCCCTTTGAATACACTACAACGCACACACTTGTTTCTTAAAATAGAAGCAACATGTCAGGGTGAGATTCAGCTGTCAGTGTGAATAATATAACCAAATAAAAATCTATTCAAGATATGTCTGCTTATTTGTCAACTTACATTATCTCCCTATGAGCAGACCATTGACCAATCCTATCTTAATCCTTCAATCTTCAAATTCCACTATTATAAATAACACTACCAATCACACTATTACACACAATGTTATTATATTTTACATAATAAAATGTGTTGTCTTTCTACAGAAGTGGTAAACCTAAGTCATCCCCAGCTGTCATAAATATGGACAGTTGTGAAATGAGAATGGTACACACAATCTTTGTTTTTTTCTCTTATGAAATACTGGATTGTTTCATCTCTTCAGGCCTCTAAAAATACTTCAACAAAACAATCTGAGGCCGTCTTTGGTTGAAGTGCTCTCAACAAATGGACATTTTACGATTCACAGGCCTAAAAGTTTTGGAAACAGTGTTTTCTAGTACAAAAACCTTAGAAACAGCTTGAAACCAGTTCACTGGTTCTGTATTTTCTTGTCTGCATACCTTGGTTGATGACAGCGTTTTCCATGGTTACCCTGGTGATATAGGTATCCGGGGAAACGCAGAAGTCGCTGGCGGACTGTAAGAGGGTAAACACACATTACACATCAGGTTAAAGTAACATCCATGCTGAACACACTTGCTCAAGCACTGAGAAAAGATTACATCATTGCAGAGCCAGAGAGCTCTGCGATGTTGCCATGGTTACACTTACAGCAGCGACAGCCAGTTCCAGGCCGAGAGACCCCCAGCTGATTATCAGAGTTAAAACACCCAGCAGACACACTCTGAAGGACACACAAATACATATTTTTAAAGATTCAGCTTACCAACATGAGTTGCATTACACAGTTTTAACAGACACAGGTTCAGAGTTGGCTCATCCAATAGGAGCATCGTTTGGGGCATGATGTGAAGTAGCTTACCCTATCAGAGTGCCTCTAGAGTTGCGTATAAGGCCGAAGAGCACCAGAAGACAAATGAGTACATCAAACAGCAGCAGACTAAGGTACCCCAGCCACCTGTAAACAAACAAATGTACAACCACAGTGTCTCATACAAATAGGATTATATTTCATAACACACTACAAAGAAGAAAAACACATTGGCCATAAAGTAGAGGGTGGTAATAGTCTTTTGGGACTGAGCAAATTTAACACACGCCACGAAGGACATTTCCCATATACCAGGGTCACAATCAGATCATAAGTTGTACATTTGAATGGTTTTACCATGCACCCTCCAGCCAATCTGAAATGATTTTCCATCTGCTGAAGACTTCTTTTTTCATGTAACTTTCATGTAACCTGTAACTTTTATTTCATATCTGTCTTATTCTATTCTTCTTATTCTACCAGTGTTTTAAATTTTTAACTGTTTTAAACTGCTCTTTCATGTTTAATGTAAAGCACTTTGAATTGCCTTGTTTGCTGAAATGTGCTATACAAATAAAGCTGCCTTGCCTTAGCAAAACCCGTGGTATAATACTGGATGCATTGCAATATAAAAACATCTTACCATAACTTTGTTGACCCCCTGAACAGATCAGTTTTCAGTTCAAGCCAGCAGATACTTTTTGCATTACAAACACATAGCATTAGTTGTTAGTACTGACCTGTAAAAATCAAAAGCTTCCGTCTTGCAGGCCAAGTCCTCCAGGGAAACTTCAGTATTTGACCAGAAGGGAATATCCACCATCAGTCTTACCAGCTCGTCCAGCTGTCCCTGCAGCTTTTGTACGATGGACACGTAGTCTGTCTGTTCCTGGAAAGCTGTTTCCAACTGGACTAAGCTTTCCTCCACTGTCTGGTTTAAGGCTACGGCACTGTCTGACACCTGAACATTAACAGAAAAGAAATTAACCTTAAAACTGCCATGAATCTCTTAAATTTTAGTTTTTATTGGATCCTGAGAAAGTGTAAGGACAGGTTACTCACCAGTTTCTCCACCCCTGACACGGTGCGGTTGGCATGACGGAGGGAGTATGCCAAACGATTGGCCCCATCACTCGACTCCCCATTTCCGTAGAATCCTACAGCAATGCCAGCGCTGGGAGGCAGAAAACAGGAAGTGCCAAGTGGCAATGATTAATTCAACCATCAGATGGCATCAAATTAATCAATGTGGGTGAATGAGTTAAAAAAAAATGTCTCTCCGGTGATACATTCATTGAAAAACAACAACACTGCCGCAGAGGGAAGGTATCAAGGGCAGTCCCTCTGTTAACCAGCAACAGGGGGCGCTTTGGTGCCACAGGCAGGCCATCCAGCAGACACAGGACTACACTACCAGGAATGATTCTCTCATACTCTCTCTCTCTCTCACACACACACACACACACACACACACATACATACACACACAACAATTGGGTCACCAGACCGCACATAATATGATCCTTCTGCAGCTCTGCATCCACACATGCTACAATATCTGAGGGTCCTGGCCCCAACACCCTTTCTTCAAAAACCATGTACTCCTTAACCATGTTCACACCACAACCAACCGCTCGTCCACCCAACACCAGCACTTCCAAAGAAATCTCCTTTACACTTTATTTCTTCACATCTACTGTAACCCTCTTTCCCCACACAGCCCCTCCCCACGATGCTCTTATTTTTTCACTCACCCTGTAAAGGTCTTGTAGCCACCTCTGTTCTCTTTGTGTACTGTATGTGTGCATGCGCACATGTGTGTATGACTGCACTCACTCTTTGTATTGATGATGTCTCTGCCTGCACACAACAAACGGGTTTGTGGAGGGAAATTTATGACCATTGTTAAGGCAATTCATTCTAGCCCATTAGATCCTAAGTAGCCCCCATGTTACAGCTGGTTTACACACACGCCTTTATGTAAGTGTGTGTGTGTGTTTCAGAGCTTTACGAGGGACTTTATGTGTTCATGTGACATAAAACGACAAAAACAGACAAGACTTGACAAGAAAAGCTGACTAAGGCATGGCGGCACATTAAAGTGTCATCTCAGTCTAACAGTAAAGCATCTCCCTCCACTGTTGTTTAATTGCATAGAAAACACACATACATCACTATTATTCCTTTGGGAAACAGCAACCTGTTCTGAGTGTTGAAACTCAGAAAGAAGGAGCACTGCTTTAGTCTCTGCTTCAGTACATTTTTAACTGAAATGGACTAACATAACGCTAAAAATGCTCTGCCGTCAGAAACTATGCACTATAGCTTTAATTAGCTCATCGGGTATCAGCCATTCCTTAACCGATCCACATACAAAGTTACAATCCTTAAAATGTTCATGTACAAACACCATTTTGATATTAAGTATTGTTGGCATTTATTCAGCAATTAACATATTTACATTCTGTAATAACCTCTCTATTTAGTAGCCTTGATTCTTACTGGGGATTCCCGTCATTTCCATGCTGGATTCAAATTCCATACTTGAACCAACAGTAACCATGGGTGTTGCCAAATCAACCAGAACTGAAATTTTAGGACTGATAACTATAAATAGTTTAATAAGTCTCAGTCTTAGAGCTGTCAGTTGCATGTATTCAGTCACAGCCAGCTGCAGTTTCAGTTCTGATTGCAACAGCATCCCTGGCCTCATGTCACCTTACATAAAAAATGAAGGAGCTTCAAGCAGTGTGATGAATCGTATTTAAATCTGGGGAACAGTGAGCACTGGTATCGCAGGTTTACTTGGTATGGCTTGAGCTGACATATCGGAAACAGCATTAGGAGAGGAAAAAAAATGTATCCCCAATTTCTCATTGTGTTATCCCTCAATTCTTTTTTAGACTAAAAAAAGAATCATTCTGCCTATAAAATGTCAGAAAAAAAGAGAAAAACATAACTTCCCACAGCCTACAAGATCTTAGAGTTACTTGATTGTGAAATTAAATTTATTCTTGAGAAATTGGAAAAATCTTTCTCTTAATAATTGGCTTAAAAGAGTGTTTGATAATCACAAATTCTGATTCATTTTCTGTTGATCGACTAATCCATTGATCATATGATCCTTTCAGCACTATATACATGTAGCACAATAGTAAACAACAAGATACCGCTTCTCTTATCCAAACCAAACACACTGCACCTGCACACAAATGGAGGAAGTCCACATGTGGTTGGTGTTGTGCCAAAAATAAAGTATGATGTCATAATCAATTGTGGACAAAGAATCTCATGAGCACAACCGCACAGACGCACACACAAACACACACACTCAGATTCATATCAAATATTCAATAAGAAATGTTATAGCTAATCATAAAATATTAAGAGCTGCAAAAACACTCTTCAGCACTGAGTCATGCCAACACACACACACACACACACACACCCCCACACACACAGACAGACATAGCTCCCCCTGACTGTATAATTCATTTCTCGCCTCTGCATCAAAATCTGCTTCTGTCTCCATGGCAACCTTTCTAGGCCAGGGAGAAGGACGATCAGAGAGAAATAATAAATATTGGAGGGGGACTAAAAGCGTAAGAGATCGTATTTTAATCTGGGGAATAGTGAGCACTGGTATCGCAGGAGTACTTGGTATGGCAGATACACTGAGCTGACATATCGGAAACAGCATTGGGAGAGAAAAAAAAGATGTATCCCCAATTATCCCTCAATGCTCAATGCCGAGCAGCAAAATGGTAAGAGAGGGAGAACACGTATGGAGAGGGAGGGGCAGAAAAGTGATGAGGGAGTAAATAAAAAAAGAATAGTTTGTATGTCTGTGTGTGCAAAGAAGAGCAGAGTCCACACAGCCCAGTAGCCTGCTGCTGGGTCGATTGGGTGAAAGATCACAATGTACACAACTTTCAGAGTCAGATAAACACAAAGTTGTGTGTAACCACTAGGGGTGGGGGAAAGTATCGATACTGCATAGTATCGGAATATTTTCCGTGGCAATACTGTATCGATACACAGGTGCCAAGCATCGATCTTTTATTATATACTGTATGTGTTGGTCAATTTGTCTCTTTGACAATAAAATTGAAGTGATATGCACAAACAGAGAAATGTATCTTTTTTAGATAAAACAGAGGTTGACATATTTTCCTTTTGGGGACATCGTTTTAAATTGGGAAAAAATAGAAGTTGGAAAAAAGTTAATAAATTGCAATGTATCGCAGAATATTGCAATATGTTTAAAATTGCAATAATATTGTATTGTGACATAAGTATCATGATGATATTGTATCGGGAGGCGTCTGGTGATTCCCACCCCTAGTAACCACCTGTTTGGCTCCTGGTAACACCACATGGGCTTGAGAAGACCTTCTATCACCAAAATGTTGGCTTTTGCAAGAAGTGAGAAAAGCAGTCGTGTTTTCTGCTTGATGGTAATACATTTCTGTACATTATCACACTATTTTAAAATGTTCATACAGTTTCCTCAGACTGAGGACTTCTGTTTAGTACTGAAAGAACTGAAAAAATGATGTGCACACTACCACTACTGCTCTACGTGAATGACTTCTGTTATATCTTCTGTTAGTATCCATTATTCTTCCCAAAACTCACACAAGCGCACATCAGCAGTAGGTGGAAGGAAAGATAACTATTAATGCAAGGAAATGGGTAACTATGTGACTCAAACATAGTGACTGTCTAGTTTTAGTTTAGTTAAGGCTGTATTACACAGAGCCAGCAAATCGGTGCCAATCCTCCCGTATCAATCCAGAGGAAGAGAAAACTCCACTTGAGGCTACAGAGCAATTCCTTTGAGAATGATTCAATGTATCAACCATTTTCTCACTCAAGCAATGTTATGAAAACAAATCATATAGTTGCAGCTATTGCAGAGGACAAGGGGGGTTGAACACCTTTAAATAAAAAAAATGTATTATGACTGTATAGACTTACTTTAAAGGCCGTTTTATGCTTCTGCGTCAAATCGGCAGCGTACCTCTCTGCGTCTACACCGGACCCTACGCCGTAGCCTGATGTGCACCTCTCAAAAATTTAACTACACGTCGCGGCGATGCACGTGTCTCGGCCGTGGCTTGGTAGCGTTGCATTTCCCCCGACTCATTTCCTGGTTCTCCTTCTCCATAAACAACATGAAATCAAGGAGAGGGTTAACTATTCCTGCAAAAGATGTCTCACCTTGGTCAGAAAGAACAGGGGAGACACTTCTCTCAGTATGGTCAGTACTCACTCCGAAGCTAATTGCTGCCACTCTCTCACTTCTACCTCAACCATACACTCCCCACACACACACACACACACGCCGGCTCGACACACACCAGTGCACAAGTATAACCACCAGGCCACTTACGTAGGCTACAGCGAAAGCTCTGCGTGGAGCCTTCGCAGAAGCATAAAACAGCCTTAATGGTATAGCCTCTCACCTGCAGACAAGTGTGGCAATGATGACGCACCAGGCGGTGCAGCAGCAGTCAGCGCTGGGCTGATGGGAGTGCGTGTGGGAGTGCGAGGAGTCGTCACTCTTGCGTCGCCGGCAGCAAAGCCAGAATGAGTAGAAGAGGAGGAAGATGAGGTCCAGGCCTAAACACAGCAACGCCACAGCCCCGAGCAACAAAATGGACTAGAGAAAGGGGGATTCAAAAAAGAAGAAAAAAAACAATAAGTGGCAACAAACAATTTATGAGGTTACAGTTTACAGATTATGTTGTACTTTTTTGGAGGAACTTTTAGCTGGATTCAATCAGTCCTTATCAATGAGGAAGTGGCTCAGATATACAGGAAGCAAATTAGCTGATATGAGCAGAAACCAGATACAAAGACCAGCCGCATGATTTAGTTTTTCCAGTGCAGACAGACACACACAGATAGACAAATTGTGTTCCTCTCTCCAGCTATATGAGGCCAGAAAATAGTGGCTGTTAAGTAGGTGTTTGATGGATACCATGAAAAACACATTTGCACACCATCAAACACACACACCTCCATGGAGTGAGCGGAAGCGATGCAGTTGGGGAGCTGTGTGCTTTAGAGACCCACCACACAGATCACACACCCTCCAAAAGCTTTGAAGTGTAAAAGAAGGGAAGGGGTGGTGGGGGCAGACAGAAGCAGAAGTGAGAGAGGGGAGTAAATATGGAACCATAAAAAGGCTGGAGAGACAGAAATGGGAGAAGATGTGAAAGAAGATGACTGAACACAAAAAGGGGAGACAAGGGTAAAGACAGATATGATGGCTGTTACAGCAATTTGCCTGGAACTGATAAAATCTTTTTTTGTATCTCTCTCTCACACACACACACACACACACACACACAATGCAATGTTAGTTCTTTCTCAGCTGGCAGTGTCTGGAAAAGTAATTGTACTGCAGAACGATGGAGAGACAAAGGCACGTTTCTGGAAAACCAAAATGTCCACCTGCTAGACTACTTACAGTAGACAGAGGAATTGTGCCAGCGTTCTGCTAGAAACTGCAACAGTGTGATTCTGGGGACTCCTCCATGGATGATAACAAGATCCTCACAGTTCGTCCTGGCTTACCAGGCTTCTTAACTACTGGTTTTTGTGCTGACCTGATTTTTCCTCACTGCCAGCCAGCAATTTCCTCACCCTGCTGCAATTTATGCAACTCTACTGTAAATACAGTCTGTGTGTGTTTTGGACAAGTGTATGTATTCCAAAGTTTACATCGCATTCAAAAATGCATTAGATATAATGTTTCCTAAAGTAAGCCCATATCAGGGATGCAATCTTGGCAAAGTTAAGCATAATATCCTGGCGCAGTGCCAACTTCGAAGTCAGGACCCCCAAAAGCATGAAGATGTATGTAGATATATCTGAGGGGTTGTTTTTCTGACTTCCCTCTGATTGTTGCATTTCTTTCTTGTGAATTGCTGGTTCATTTTACCTTCTCAGATCTTGAAAAAGTATTAAATAAACAAGAGGAAAAGAAAAACTGAACTTAACTAGTGAACTGGTCACAATCAGTAGAAATTTCCAATGGTTGATGAACCGGGGTTGCAGGAAGACTTTCATTTTGAGGGGTAACAAGCCAAAAAGGTTGGGAAGTCCTGTTCCTGGGTTAACAATACTACATGTCTACAGCTATGCTAGCTGACTCATGACAATGCTAACATGATCATGTTTTGCAGGTATAATGTTTTGCTAATTAGCACTAAACACAAAGTGCAGCTAAAGCTGACGGGAAATGTCATTAACTGTGCAGGTATTTGGTCATAAACTCTTTCAGGTCCTCATCGTATCAGCACTATATGACCTGATGAAAATGAAAAGAGATCGCCAAAGTCATTACAATTCATCCTCTGGTTACCATGAATGTCTGTACAAAATGTCCTAGCAATCCATCTGATAATTGTTGAGATATGGCAGACCAAATTGGTGGACCAACCATATTGCTGCATGGCTAAAAACACTGATATCTCTATAAAGAATAATTTATGATTTTATTAATGCTAAATGTGATCTGTTGCTTAAGTCAAAGATGTCTTCTTATATCTGTAGACTGATTTGGCATGCTGTTTTTCCTAGGAAATTCCTGAATTTCAGGAACATCACAGAAATAACTGCTCAGACTAACGAGTCACACTAGAGTCAGCTGTTATGCTGTCACTAGCTTATCTTCGAAAGGCACAAATCTCTTTTCACCCTGAGAAACAATGCAGCCTAATACGCTCAGCATTTCCAAGTAAAGTGCGGACTGTGGCAGATGTATAACCAGGCCAACAAAGGGCGCTGCATCAAGTCTGGAGGGCTACAGCCAGTAGGTCACTAGGACACTACAGTAGAAAGGATACAATATGATATATACTTGGATGTGATCTGCAGTGGTGTAATGTGACGTCTGAGGGGAGAGAAGAGGGCTAATCTTCCAACAGCAGTCCAAAGGACAACTCTCTGTCCCTGCTGGGGCATCAAAGTACTTCTATTGTCTGAGGTCTCTAACTACAGGCCTACAGCTAGGATTCATTACAAGCATTGACATTAACTTGAATTATTCACACTGAACAGGCAGTGGAGACAATCTTAGTTTAAATAGTATTAAGTGATGCACAATAAACCATAAGGAAAAGCCTGCATTATGCGTCAATTCGGTTTCTGTCATTACCACATTATTATTTACCCATGGGAAAGCAGTTGGTAAAGCCGGGCTGAGTGAGAGGAACTCAGTTGATTGCTTTTCCCAGACTGCTTTTCTCCAACAGGTTAAAGAAGATGAGTGGAGGATGGAAGGAGAGGATCCTGAGGGGAGAGGAGGTTGGAGATAAGCTCTGTAGATTCCTGGTCTCTGGTATTATCCCATGTTATTATCTATAGGCTTAGTGCTAGAGTCAAGGCGCACTGTTCTTCTCTTAATGTGCTGTTTGACCTCTTGTAGCTTGAAAATAAACGTTAGGGTTTAATAGCATAGAGAGATATGATAAAGAAAACTGTAATATTTGTATTAATGAAGGAGCAGAGTAGAGAACTGTAGAGCTAGCAAACTAACTGTCAACTATTTTGATAATCAATTAATAATTTCATTATTTATCAAGCACTTTTTAGTCCTATATAATAATTAACATATTATCTTTGGGTTTTACATTCTTGGTCGAATAAAACAAAAACAATGTGACCTTCAGCTTTAACAAACTAGCTATTCTAGTAAATGCCTATTACAATTACACAAAGCCCATAGTGAGGGCTTGTTCTTTGCCTGACTCATTAAAACAAATGTACTTAATTTGCTGTGATATAAAACAAAGACAAGCAGGGAATGCTTACATTTGAGAAGCTGTGACCACTGAATGTCTCGCACTCAAAATTGTCAATTAACTAATCAGGTCAGTACAAGTACAACACACACACACAGATAAAGCAACACCAGATGATCCAGCACTGTTGATGTCTGGTGTATGGGCTTAACATTAAACTTAAAATCTGACAAAGTTCCCAGTCTGTGCAACCACTTCACTCTGCTACCACAGTGTATGATGGCCGTTAGGTTAACTGTCAGGCTGACAAACCATCAGACCAGATTAAGCATGGATCAATTAGCTACTAATAACCATGGTGAGCTTGGTTGCGTGTGTGCACGTGTGTGTGTGTGTGTGTGTGTGTGTGTGTGTATGTGCGTGTGTGTGCACAAACACTACTGGAGGTCAGCTTGCAGGACGGAGGAGGGGCTAAATGTTAAACGCCCAGGCACAGTGATCTACTTTCAATCTGTCCATTTAAGTGTGTGTACGTGCACGCCTGTAAGTGCTTGTTGTGTGTTTGAGCTGACAGGATCAATCACTTCCACCTCAGTGAGTTGACCTTGCATTCTTTCTGCCTGTGTGTTACTCTGTAGTCAAGCCTAGCCTACTATCCGCTCAACTTCTCCCCTGAGATGCTGACTGACCTCAAGTACATTCTGTGAATATTCACCTGTATTACTGTACTGGGTCAAAGAGCAACCAAAACACTAACTGCTAAATCTGTATTCAGACAAAGGCCTTTGATAAACAGCGAAGCATATGTCTATTTTTAATCACAAAAAAAATTCAAGAGTTGCACTTTGATCCTTTAAAAAGTGCTATGGATATTGTCTTCCACTGTGCAAACTGTAGCATACTTTTCAAAATACCAATTATAGACTTACTTTCCACTGCTGGGAATGCGTGTTATTACTGGTCACATGATTCCTTTGTAATGTTCTGCAGCTGTTTTACTGTGGCTGGTAGCTGACTCTGCGATTCTACTATAATACAAACAGAAGGACACACACACACACACACACACACACACACACACACACACACACACACACACACACACACACACACACACACACACACACACACACACACACACACACACACACACACACACACACACACACACACACTATTCCAATTTCTTACAGAACCTCAGGATAAGAGCTCCTATTTCAGCCTCCTCAGGAAAATAAAAAAATAGTTTTCTTGTAGAAAGAGATGAAGTCAGCATCCCAAATAACGTCAAAGTCATCAGAGACCAACTGCTCTTGTAAATAAAACCTAAATGGCTTTTCATTGTTTGTTTTACAGAAAAAACTGTATAGAATAAAATGAGAGAGTGAGTGAGTGAGTGAGTGAGTGACATTGTGTGAGAAGAAAGTTTTAAGCAGCTTCGGAGCTCAAGAGATGAATACAGATGAAGCTGTGCAAAATCACATCAGAAAGAAAAACACTACACAGAAGAATCTCTCTATTGTGTGGGAATGTGTGAGTGTTGTGATGACGGATTCAGGACACTGAAGGACACTGTGTGTGTGTGTGTGTGTGGTTCTCAGCTGGATGAGTGGATGCATGAAAGCCTTTGAGACAGATATACTGAGCCAATCTAAAGACGGGCTTCAGTGAAAGAAAGAAAGAAAAAGAAAGAAAGAAAGAAAGAAAGAAAGAAAGAAAGAGAGCATTCTTTCACAACAGACTACAGCCCTCCCCTTCCCACTCTTTATCCCCCCTTTCCCTCCCTACGCCCTTCCCCCAATCCAATTCAACCTTGTTCTTCTTCTCACCCTCTATCCTTCCCTCCCCCCATCTAGCCAGAATTAATGATTTCAACCTGAATAGAACCCCTATATTCACACACACACATACACACAATAACACATGCACACACACAACCCGAGGGAGATCTGTGACCTCAACTCGACAAACAACACAAAGTGCTAAATACGCATTGACACAGATAGTGAACCTACTGTACGTGGCATGTATACATACAACATATATGCACAACTGCTACAAAAAAACGTACAAACAAACATATGATCATAGTGCAGGCTACTCAGTGACATAGAAACAGCGCCGTCTGTTAAAATATGTCAGGATGTAATTAGTCCAAAAAGGGGGTCCTTAAAATTCCAGTGGTCGCACACATTGACACACACTCTCACAAAGGCCCTTAGTGAAACATTGAATAGCTCGCAGGAAGTGGCTATTTGGCAATTTAGAAGCACCTCCCATGGCTCATCTGGCCTTCTGTCTCTATCATCTCGCCTCCAATCAGTCTCTTTTTATCTTTCACACTCCTCCTCTCTCCCTGCTTCTCTCTCCAGTTCCCATCTCCCTCCCTTGTTCATGGCCGTGGGTGCCTTCCCACGCTCAGCTCTTGAACTTGCACGCCCTTCCTCCTCTCCCCGTACATATCAGCAAACTACATTGAGGGGTGACTGCAGCCCATGAAATGTGGGATTCTAAACGATGTGTTTCGGCTTCGTGTGGGTTCTCAGAGCTGTGTTTTCTGGTGCAGAGACCTGGAAGTCACCTTGTTTGAGGATTCAAATGAAATGCAGCAAAACTGGGCCAAGGCCCCTCTCTGAAATAGAGCTGCTCTCAAAGGCAGCGCTGCAGACTCAGTCAGTGTTTTATCACAGAACGACTGCAGTTAGTTTGATGCTATGAACTAGGGCTGTAATCTCCCAGTTGACTAGTCAATTTATTGGTCGATACGTTCTGGCTCGACCAAAATTCTGATTGGTCGATTTTTTGCAGTGTTCATTTATTTATTTATTTCAAAGCACCACTGTTTCACAGGTACCAGTCTGTCTTCAGAACACCCCCCCTTGTTTTCACTTTTTTGGATTAGCCCAACCCACTGGGGACAGATTGAAGATAGAACTAGAACCCAACAGCAACGACGGTAGCGTCCCGCAGACCACGCTGGATGTTAAGTCTCTATCATCCAAACGCAAAAATAATATCACGGAAGGAATTGTCGACTTTATT
Source organism: Etheostoma perlongum (assembly GCA_026937815.1). Lineage (NCBI taxonomy): Eukaryota > Metazoa > Chordata > Actinopteri > Perciformes > Percidae > Etheostoma > Etheostoma perlongum. The sequence goes on along the minus strand of CM049372.1, from coordinate 27,072,983 downwards.
GCTCAGGATATGAGGCCCATTGCTGTTATGGAGGGCTGAGGTTTTAAGAACTTGTTAATATACAGCGCCAGCACGCCACACCATCATGCATGGACTAACTGCACAATGTGAGGGACTCAAAGAGAAAGTTTCAGAGTTAATACAACACAGCGAGGCACTGAGCTTGACCACGGATATGTTTAAATATACCGTATACATTAAAGTGGACGTGCCTTTTGTGTTTAATAGTAAAAGCAAAGCCGAGCTCCTATGGAGGACATGCACAGAGCGCTGATGCAGCGCTGTCAGAGCCGACAGACGAGTCTCATTTTAGTTTTTATCCGCCCCTCCACCCCCCCCCCCCAGGCAATTTTTAGTCGAAATTTCAGGACTTCAGTTGACCAAAATTTTCTTTGGTTGATTACAGCCCTACTTTGAACTACTTCTAATGCTTGTTTTTGGTTTCTACTAATTTAGTTTCTTCTTTGAATTGATTGATCATTAATCCAATAAAAAGTCAGGAAATAGTGAAAATGTCCATCATGTCTTCAAATTGCTTGTTTTGTTCAACCAACAGTCCACGACGATGTGGTTCGGATTGTAAATGAACACTCTCAAAGTAAAAAACATTTTGAAAATGGCAAAAAAGGCAACAGGTACAAGACCACATACAGAAAATATCAGAGACTTCAATGGTAGAAGCTCGCTCTAGCTGTTTTTCTCCATAAAATCGCAAATAAAACATGTTTTTCTTAACAAGGTTGATTTCATACAGACTTCTGGCTTCCACAGGAGCAGAAACTGTCACAACCACGCAGCTCATGGTCAGTCTACTTCGGATGGTTTAGACATTATGACTGATAATCTAAATCCTTATGGAGAAAGGGACTGTTGACCGGAAGTTTTGATTCTCTACTCTGCGTTTAGGAAGCAGGAAGTGTGACATAGGCCTATTGCAACCATTATGGGTTCCAACCCCAAGCTTGATAACCATCTGACTATTGATAAATCCACTAATAAATTCTGCACTACATTTACCTATAACAAAGATGGAGCAGGGATCAGTGTCTTGATTCAAGGACATTACTCTCTCACACACACACACACACACAAAGCATTGATCGATGCAGGGAGGGAACCCACAACTCTGCGGTTGCAGGACAGCCTCAGTCACCACTTGGCCACTCTGCTGTGAAATGCTGCACAATGAAGGAGATGATGTATTCTGAGTGGGAGGTAATTATTCCCCCATACTTGTCTTACCTTCTGGTACTCAGAGTCCTCCGGTCTGAAGTCACTGCTCACAAGCTGGAATTCAATGTTGAAATGAGGCAACCGGTGGAGCAGATTTACCCACCAAGGTGGAGAGTAGTTCACTACGGCCGCCATCCTGATCCAACTACCTGCCCGCCGTCACTTCACTTTCTAAACCGATTCCTCACACGGAGACTGCAGAGAAATTCACGACCGTTGTGGGTTAACAGGGCACAGAAATGACTTCATGCACTATTTTTCACACCACTTTTCATGACAGACAGAGCTAGAAAAACAGCTAGTATTGATGTGAAGTTCACCTAACGTATTTAGTAAGATAAAGGTTCCATATCCACAGTCCTTACTGCTGTTTACCACCGAAAAATCCAAACCTGCTTCCATTAACTGGAGTAATTACTGATTACATTACTGACATTATAAAGGCACATTTCACAAAGTATTTTTTCTTTATTATTTTGCATCATTTGAAGAGATTTCAGTTGTAAAACACAAAAGCACATGCTGCTTTGTGTGTGGTTATATGACTAAAACACTGCAATATGACATATTAAGTCATTTCAGTTTTCTTTGAAATTCTGTGAAACTGGAAGTCCCTAATAATGCCTTGGATCAATATGATTATTTTGCCATTTATAGGTTCGTTCTTTAGCCTGCAGCTCCAGGTGTATTGCGGGTTACAACCCGGGTTATTGGACAATATTTGTGTCAGCATGTTATTATCACAAATATATACACACACATAATCAACAAACCATTAAATGTAGTATTATTATTATATGATATTTGTCCTAAAATGCTATTTTAAATCCATTGTGAGCAAATATTAAACCTATGAGGTCATACTGTATTGGGACATACTGTACATGAATTATAGCATGACAACAGCATGGCTGACAGCTACCTCGCATCATCCAATGTACGCCCATACGGCAACACACAGGCTTCGTGAGACAAATGTGTTGTGGACGGTGAAATGGCCGTTATATCAAACCCAACATACAGCCAGCACGACACTGACTTAACACTATCATAACACTACCAATGTAGCACGTATGTCAACTCTGTCGAGGGTATCCTCACACATTCAAGCCGCAAGTCTTATTTGTTCAAACACGTTGAGTCAATACATTGTTAGGAAAAGAAACCGGATTAGCTAGCTTTATCCTGCTTTGTCCGTTAAAACTACCGCAGTCTCACGGAGTCGTCAAGGCAACGAGAAAGAGAAACGGTAAGAATTCGCTTCATGGCTTCATGTCTGTGAACATCAAAGCCTCTCGGTCTCGGGGAATAGGAACCGTGTTAAAAACTTACCTAGCTAAGCCAAAGCGGATGCAGACTCTCGTTTAGTGTAGTCTTGGGAGTCCAGGCCGGCGTATATTTCACCTTTTGTCTTCCCAGATCCGGTGGTGGATTTGAACACCACAGCCGTGCGCTGCTGCATCAACGCGGCCGTACCGAGCTAGCTGCAACGACCGAGTCGGCTGCAATCCCAACCACATTGAAAACAACGTAATAACGGTCACCGACCGGGTCCGCTCTCATTTCACCGAGACACCCTCCTGTTGTGACTGCCTTCCCCGAGAGCAACACTGTCACAGCAGTTTAGGGGTTAAACTCGTTGACCCGCAACACAGTATCTTCCTTTTTTTAGTTTATGCCGTAGTTTTCTTTTTTAAACCATAACGGTTTGTCCTCGTCGGCGCCGTTCCCACGATGACGATGTCGGTTCAGTGCATATAGCGCTGCGGCTCTTCAACTGGATGCAATTGTTGGAGCGTGAAGCAAACGCGGTGTTTAAAAAGCCCTGGAGGACGGGGCTTTGCGGCAGCTCCAGCTCTGCAAATGAGAGAGAGAGAGAGGGAGAGAGAGAGATTGAGCGTGTGTGTGTGTGTGTGACAGACAGAGAGAGAGAGAGAGAGAGCGCGAGAGAGAGAGAGAGAGAGAGAGAGAGAGAGAGAGAGAGAGAGAGAGAGAGAGAGATGGAGAAAATGCGCAAAGAGGTCGCCCCCAAACGTTGAAATGATGGTGGTGCAGGGCAGGTTACATTAAAGAGCTTTACTTTCAGGCAGTGGTGATGCAAGTCTGGTGGTAATGTACATTTACTCTGTACTCATTTTACTGAAGTACAATTTGGAGGTATTTGTACTTTACTTAAATTTTTCCTTTTTGAAAGCAAATATTGTAATTTTTACTGGTCTACTTATATGCGTCAACAATAATTACAATCCAATAATATAATAAATATTATGAAATAAATCACTCTGCATTATGAGTACTGTTGGTACTAATGCTGGTATTTAATGCTGATGCTTATTCAAGACTAGTACATGTACAGTATATATGTATATATATTAATCCAATAATATAACATTGACAGGTGCCATTTTTCCACATGAGTACTTTTACTTTTAATACTTTTTGCTTTTTTTGTGAAGTTACTTTTTATCTTACTTCTGTGTTAGTGTTAGTGTAGTGGTGTAAAATCATAAAATATAAAAAAATAATCAAGGAGCATAAATACTGTAAGTACTTATGTACAGTACTTGAGTAAATGTACTTTGATACTTTCCAACAAGAACTACATCAGACATGAGAGATTTCATTATAAAACAGCATTTTATTGAATGTCTCAGAAATTAAGTTACACATGTGGGGAAAACTGCACTCATCCATTCTCTCTGTTGACTTTAACTATGTTTTGTCAATTGTCTATTTCAGAGCACAAACATTATTGGCATTAGCTATACTCCCTGTGTATTCTCCATTGTACTGACTACGTGTTTACTATTGCAGCAGACTGATCTATAATTTATTCACAGTTTAATTTAATAGTGCATCAATATGGGAATCATCCCTCAATCACACCTCAGAATCAGCCATAATGTATTAAGCGCACATGATAGATTAGTGTAATGATGGTTGTGTGTTACAAACAGGCATGTCAAAATGTATTTTGTCGAAATGACAATTTTTTTAAGCCCGTGAAAATCCAGAGGTACTGTATTTCCAGTGATTTGGCTTACTTGGACCAGTGAGGTTAAGAGAAATGGATAGGTTTACTATTGTAATTTATATTTGAATAACCATGTAGGCACGTCGGCAAACCAAACAACTATTGAGACTACATAAGACTGATTGAAGGTGGCTATTTGGCTCAAATGATAAACCACAAAAAAATTAAAAGGGGATGCCCAGTTTATGTTCATGTTGGGGGCTTTCTCCTTCACTTAAAGCAAATATCCTATAGCCTCATGTCAACACTGGGATACATCAACATACTGTATTTTGACAGTATCAAGATCATAATTAAAAAAGTGAGATGTTTATGTGCCTCCTAACTTCATGTCATGTCATAAATCTGCACCCAACTTTCCAGAATATTCTGGTTATTACTGTAGAGAAAGAATTGCTTTGCAGACAGAAAATGTTGTGTATGTTTAATGCTAACCTGACTAACATTGTAATATCCCAGCTATCTATGACTGTGCAAGTCTTTGCCACACAGTACAGGCTCTGAGTAGAAACACAGGCAGAAATTCTTCCTGCACACACTCTTACTCACTCTCTCTCTCTCTCTCCCTTTCAAACACACACACACACAACCCAGAAGGTCTATAAGATTAAGACTTCTCTGCCTCTCAGAGGACGTGATGGAGATACGATGATGTCATCAGAATCGTCAGAATCAACTGCAGCGGCTCCACCGGACTCAGCTGTACAACGAAGCTCTGTCCGGTCTGCACGAGATACACAGGTATAATTGTGCTTAATCAAGTGAACATCAAAAGAATTGCTTTTGACCTAAACAGCTTCAAAAAACATGAACCCGTGATAGAAGGGGAATCAATAAGTAGTTTCTAACATGAATATTTATGATTTAATAAAGAGTTGGTTCTCCTTTCAGCATTTTTCTCTCCAGCAAACATGTTATTACATCAAAAATCAAGTGTTAAATCAATTGTATTCGCATACAGTACGAAGATCTATTGTGTGCTATTACCAGTCAAAATACAAAAAGGACATGCCCCCTCTTTCTAACCTGTTGTGGGTGTCATTCTGGAGGAGTGAGTGCTAGAGACAAGCCTGGGGTCTTCTTCCTCGCCGTGCTTTTCATCATCTTTATAGGGGGATGCAGCACCTTTAACAAAACAACACACACAATGCAATTCAGACACATCCTTGAACATATATAGAGAGATGATGCAGGCATGGTACTTCTAACAGGATGCATTTAAATATATGGACCTTGCCATGTCATGCTTGAATTCAAGTTGTCTACTAGCAAAAAGCCTGAATAAACAACATCGGTCAGTAAAACCCATTGCACATCAAATGCATGGGGCAGTCTTGTAAGTATGCAGAGGGGGAAAAACGCTGACGTTGCTGTTCTGCTCTATGCACCCATCTGCTGTCAACCTATAAGAAAGTCAGGGAGATGGAGAGGAAACTGATGGGGAAGCTGGTGGAGTCTCACAGGGTCATATAGGTAAGGCAGACTCTTAGGACAGGCATTTTGAACAGTGACATTCTTAGATCTTTAGGGGTCAAGTGAGGTAACGACATTACTGGTCCTCGTCAGTCTCTGACAGGGAGGCTGTAAAAGCTCTGTCTGGTGCACAGGAGACAGGCACCCAGGAATTAGATCAGCGTGCCATCAAGATGCATCACTGCTCATTAAGGTGTCAGGGTAAGCATGATGAGTGTTTATGAGGTTGATCATTAGCCGATTACACATCTGTAATAATTTATGCGTTTGAATGTTTGAAAAAGTGCTGTATACATCACACATCAGGTAAGTAGCATTAAATAACTTAAATAGGTTCAGCAAAGACAGATGGGTATGGAATAGGATAAGCCGTATATATTGGTCTGAATCAGTTGTTTTTGTTTTGTTCTGTGTTTGTGTATATTGATCACAATAGAAGTATACGTGAACCTTACCTGTTCTGCTGGGTGTGTGTGTTGAGCGAGCTCTTCTTGATTCCAGTGTGGGCAATTTGTTTCCCATTAGAGAAGGCACAGGGAACCCTGAGCTGATACACACACACACAACCCACACACATACACACACACACACACACACACACATACACATATATAAAGCTGCAAAATGCACTGTATGTTTTGACTATGTTTGACTGTCTTTTCAACATGTTTCTGTGTAAACATGATCACCTCTCAATTGTGTGACTACAGCGAGCCAGGTGTCCCCTGAATGCAGACTGTAGTGTCGTCAAGGCAACCACATCTAGCTCTCCATCAACAGAGGATGCAACATCACTGTGGTTTGATGCTTCTACAGCCTAAAAAGAGGAGATGAGGAAGATGCCAATGCAGAGCAGAAAAGAGAAATAAATAGGAGTAAAGGTTGGGCAAGGGATGTTCAATGGGGGAACGAGAAAAACGTATATGGAATGTGGTGTGACAGAGGGCGAGAATCATAGAATTTGCAATAATATAAAATATAAACTGATTTGACTTGACTTCTGTTGGTACCAATTCTCAACATTGCTGACAAATAGTACTGAGAATAAAAATGAGAAAAAAAAATAATTCTGAGGACTATAGTGCAGACTGTGAAAATAAACACAGAATTACATACTGGTAAAAGTGTGAAGAATAACAGTCCCATATGATGAAAATGGGTTTAAAGGGATTTTGTGTGTGATATAAACTCTGGGGTGTAAAGTAAAAGTCATGCAATAAATGTCCTTTTCCTTAGACAAGAGCGTGTGAATTAAACATTAAGTTCTTACATCTTACTAATTTAGAGGCTGGCGCACAGAGAGAGAGTCTATTATGGACTTCAAAATAATTGCCACGGTATAGGATGTTAGTTTATTACTGTTTATTTTGTAATGTGTAGGTATGTTGAGAGCTTTAAAAGACATGTTATGTTGGAATAAAAATGCCTAAACAAGTAGTTGTATCTGTATATTTCGTTGTAGGCTACGTTTTCCATCTTATGGACATGTGCAAAAATAGTTATTCCAATAGTGCGAACCTGTGTGATTTTAGAAGGAACATTCAAATTGACATCAAACAGAACCATAATATCATTCCGTTCAAAAATAGATTAAAGAAATCATTACTTCACCAATACAGAAAATAGACCTAAACACAGGAACGGAATAGTAATTTAACGGTATTGTTGTTGCATTGTTGTTTGCATATGTATTTATTTGTGATGGCATGATTTTGTGAAATAAGGGGCGGGACAAAATAAGCTATTTGCTTACGCCTGCTCCTTCTCAAACAAATCCTTCTTATATTTTTATTTATTTTTTGTTCATTTCTGATTGTTTGTGTTTTATTTATGGTTTTCAAATTGTGTTTTGTCTTGCAACATTGTTGATTGTTCATGATAAATAAATTAAAAAAAATAAAGCAAAATAACAGACTAGGTCAACGGTTGGTCGCACGTGCGTGCGTGCATGTGTGTGTGAGTGTAACCTTATTTTGTGCGTCTTTCAGCAGGTTCTTGAGCTGTGACTCTCTGAGGAGATGACCTCTTAATGCTGACTGCAACATCACAATGTCCTTAAGATGAAATGCAAGGTGAGGGAGATAGAAAAACAAATCTCAGATGAAGTTTTAGGACATTTTTACATACTGTTTCTCTGACGCATCAATAACTTCTTTGTTGTGATGTTACATACCCTGTTTCTGTGCTCCCTCCAGAATGTCTGAATGACCAAAGTTGCCTTCTCCCTTTCTTTGTTCCCTGCATCCTCCTTCTCTTCTTTAACTCCAGTGTCCGTCTCTTCTCCCTCGTCCAGACCTGTTCCAGCCCGAGTGTCCTCAGGCCGTGTGGCAGAGAGAGAGGAGAAATCACCTTCTGCAGGTTTACCTTTGTCTTCTAGAGTTTGGATCCTCGCCCACAACTGGTCTAACTCCTGTCTGAGAAAACACACACACACACACGTACATAAACATGTGACAAAACAACTAGCAGCCATAGTGGATGTCCTACTCCCTAACATTTTATAGTCAGCTGAGGATTTCCACACCCACGACTTTGGTTTTGAGCGAAATATACATTTTATTTTCTGAGATGGGGAACCTATTGTCACACATACACAGCATCAGATTTGACTTTATTTTGAGCTAACCATAGCTGTTTTGATGATATCAGACACAGGTAACTGCAACATCTCTTTCAGTCATCTCTGTTTCTTGCCCGGTGATTATATTTTTAGACATAATTTGCATACAGTCAATTCTCCAGCGGATTTGTGTGATGATGCCAACTGTGTTTGCAGCAACATTGTTGAAATAACTAGAAAGCAGCCATATGACAGATGATATGATCACAGCATCAGCTGTGATCTGTGCATTGGGCACAATTAGATTTCCCCATAAAATTACTACACATGCAAATCCAACAGAAGCCTGTGACAGTTCTTCAAAATACTACCATACATACAGAGAATACATACTTGTATAAGAATGCCTTTTGATTTTGAAAACAAGCTAAACTTTAGAAAACCTCACTATAGCAGAGATATAGAGATGTTGCGTACATATTCTGACATGTTGAGTTAAATGACACATCATTTAATCATAGTGTTAAAAGGAGCTCAGTCTACTACTGTACTTTACCTTTCTTAACTGAGCCCATAGGTGACAGCGCAGCAACAACCCAATGTTCACGCAAAAAAACACCCAAAGTCGGATTATTCATGACAACTTACTTGGCCCCTACACTCCTTCTATTTAATAGCACAACACAATTAAAACATACTTATGCTGCTCTCTTTCTTTCTCCCGTTCATTTGTCTGCTCAGTTTTCCATCGTTCTGTCTTGGTCTCCAATTCTTCTCTTTCTTTCCTCAACTGGTTCAATATGTCACTGAAAACACAAACACAACCTAGATTCAGTCTAAAGAACAAAATTCAGTAGCTTTATCCCAATTGCAAATGTCACTGGTGTAAGATTAAGGTGCAGCTCCACTTTGATTCTGATGAAACACCTTCACTCTGTTATTTGGTGTGTATCATTAATTGAGATTATTAACATTTATCATGGCTTGAAAAGATGGATACACTCTGAGACACTGGTCTCAGGTTGTTGCTTACTTACTCTTACTTGACAACGTCTCCTGAAACTCCACCTTCTCCTTCTCCAATTGGCCGAGGTGTTCTCTAAGATCAGAAACCTCCTCCCCTTCCTCAGTGCTTGTTCCCACGGAGACCACTGCCTCTGTTGCCATGGGGAAGCCCAGAATCTCAGTGGAAGTGGCCTGGACCTCCTGATCCAATCGGCTGCTGTGTTTTGCTGACTGGGCGTGTCTTCTGCTGTCCTCCAGCCTCTGATAGGGGGAGAGAGGAGTCTGTGATGAGGCTGCTTTCTATCATAGGTGACTGCATGTGCTTACATTACAGCTTCCTCTCACCTTCTCTACTTCCAACAGCCTTCTCAACAGTCTCTGCTTACTCCACTCTCTGTAACCTAGGACACAAAAAGCATTAAAGTGGAGAATAAAACACCACAATAGTATTTCATCCTTCGATGCACGGTTTGGACTCGGACAATTTTAAACAGACTCATGAATTCTGTCGTACCCAGTTAACTGTATAGATCTAGAGTAATTAAACAGACTACTGGAGGACTGTACAATGCTAAATGAGCAGCTATTTAAATACTTATGTTTTCAGCACTGTTGATTAATGGTTAGTCACTATTGATTTGTGTTATGCATTATTTGATGTAGATATTCTACACATTTATTTTGGCTGTTAATGCTTATTTTGTTTATACTTCACTGTATTTACAATGCTCTTTATATACCCCCCCCAACTAAAAGATTTCTATATATATTTGGTTGCAAAACTATAATAGATAGTAAAATTAAAATAAATAGTATGAGAATGAAAACTAAAATTATTTGTTGGGGACATTATGATTTATTTATTTGACGGGGAGAATGCACAGCTCCTTAGCAGTACCAGAGTTCATCTATAGTCCCTGAGCAGGAGAGAGAGAATAACATCTCTGGCAGGATGTTTTATAATATAAGACAATAGAAAGGTGTCAAACAAGAAGAGACTTATACCGTTTATATCACATTCTTTTACTTTTACTTCTTTATGGCAATATTAGATTTACAAGACTACAGGACATCATGTACCCTGTTTATTGTCATCTAGGTATTTTATCTAAAAAATGTTTATTGAATGAGTTTCCAGGATCATTTATCATGATCAATACCAATGTTGTGATATAAAACATAGATAGATATAAAATGTACCGTAATACAAGATTGTATCCATATTGCACACCCCAATATATTGTTAAAATACCTGAATTACCACATAACTTTGATGAGGAAAGTATTTTATTCCCTCCTAATATATTATTTTTAGCTCAAAAAACGAGGATAAATTGCTAAACTGCCTGACATTTCCCAATAAAGGAGCTGAAGACTACCCACTAATGTGATCAATGTGCAAAAAATTTGAGTATATTTCTCTAATGACACATGTACAGCTCCCAGACATGTTATACCTTCCTCTGTAATGAATTATTTTTCACTCATCACAAAATTGTAGACCCATAACACAGTGAATGCCCCACAATGTAATCCTGGCGTTACCTCCCACAAGGTCATGCACAGCCGAACAGGGCGGAGAGTAAAACAACAAAGCCAGAGGGAAGTGAGTGAAAAAGGTGTCACTTTTAGAGGAGGTAAAGGAAAAGTTTAAAATAGAAATTATTGAAAAGGAATACATTAAGTAAATATCTTTTTATCTGGTTGGTTTTGGAAGCACGGTGACAAGGGTGTCAGTGTGGGAAAATACCTTTGATTCCTCCTGCCGGACTGTCAGTGTTGAGCTCCTCTCTCAGCGCTGTGTTCTCCTGTTGGAGCTGCTTCAGGTTTTCAGACAGATGACGAACCGTGGAGCTTAAAACTTTCTGCTGCCTCTGGGAGCATTTACTCTCTGCTCGACTGCTGAACACAGGAGGAGAGCGGGAGGGATTTCATGAGAAAGAGAGATAACAAATGTAGGGAGAACAGTATTTTAACATCATCCCAAATCCTGCAACCCAATCCTATGACTGATCTGCGTGGACATCTTTTACATCCAGGATTAAAGTCTCTGACTCCTAGTTTTGTTTCACCACACGCAGACTCTTCAATAAGAAGAAAAGAGACTGATTTGATCTTTTGAGCATGAGTAACAAACACATGTTCAATCTATTTCAAACAAACTTACAATAAACAAAACACTAATTTAAGTTCTCTAAAATACCCGTGAGATAAAGAACAGCAGAGGGCATAAAGTCACAGCCAAAATACACTAAATGGTTACAGTAATCTTATTATTGGACCAGATTTATGCCTGGTGGCCCACTTTCACCCATTCAGTCCAACATAAACACAGGTTCATTCAGGGTCACTGTATCAGGCTGAAAGGGGTTTCACTGTCCATTGTTGTGACTATGACACAATTCTTACCTTTTCTCTGCAGCTTCTAGAAGTATCCTCAGCCTCTGGATCTGAAAGAGAAGGCACACAATGATACACTATACACTTCAGGTGGAGATTTCTTTTCTGCAGCTGAGCTCACTCAACCATTGTAAATGTGATGAGAACATCTATCCCACCAACAAAAACACAGAGCAGTTAAGGAGAACTTTTATTCCAACACTTTTGGTTTAAACTTCGTTTTCTCATTCCTGTGGGGATTGTTTCAGATGTCTCTTCAGGTAACCTGCCGAAAGAGTTCTTGCTTTAAAAGTAAGAGGATGTATAAAGTGAGATTTCTGTATTGTTTTATTATGATGCAGATTGAGGTGCTATACAAAGACAGTTAAAGTATCAAAAGAGAAACGCACACAGCCTGTATTTAAGAAATGTGCCTTTGAACAAGCCGCCAGGACCAGGACAGTTGTTATATATATATATATATATATATATATATATATATATATATATACACACACACACACACGCGCACACACACACACACACACACACACATATACATACACACACTTTTGTTTTCTACTAAAACATGTTTACACATTATTCTTCTCATACTGTATGTCTGAAGATACCGTATTAACCCTCTGTCTGAAACGCACCTGTCTCTTTAAGCCCCCCCCCCTACAAAGCACGTACAGGTCTGTAATTTTTTTATCATAGGTACACTTCAACTGTGAGAGAAGGAATCTAAAACAAATATACAGAAAATCACATTGATTTGACAGTATGATTTTTAAATAATGAATTTGCATTTTATTGCTTGACATTAGTATCTGATCACCTACCATTATTTAATTAATAATTAAATAATAATTATTTTAAAATCATACAATGGTTAATACGGTATCTTCAGACATACAGTATGAGAAGAATAATGTGTAAACATGTTTTAGTAGAAAACAAAAGTTTGAACCTGAACGTCTTTAGGTCAAAAAGTAACAAAAAGTTTATACCTAGAGGCATAGTTGTTACCTCATCAAAGTAGGTTTCTACTGTAATCTTCAGCTCCTCTAGGTTGGTGGTCCTCAGCTCACTTTGTAGTTTACTGGGAGGAAAGCCAATAACGTGAACATTATGCTGCTTCCCACATAAACCAAATTGACTTGTGCAAAGGTGGGAGAGTGTTTTACCTCAGGGCATTTTCTTTCTCTCTACAATGCTGCTCCAACTTCAAGATTCTCTGTTTCAGCCCATTGAGAACCTTGATGGATAAAATCAAGTTTACAAAATCACTGTAAAATGAATCCTTATTATTAATCTCCTGTATGTTCATTAACAGACTGGACATACTCACAACACTCCCTTCTTTTTTCTTATCCACCAAACTACGAGTATATTCAGATCCCTGTAGAAAAAACACGTTTTTAAAATGTGTCTGCTGTTTGAAGCACGTACACCACACATACACACAACTTACTTTAGTGGGATCCAACAGTTCTTCTATCTGTTTCTCTCTTTTAGCATTATCTTCCTCCAGGCGGCGTAGTTTGGCTTTCATTTGCTGGTTGTCAGACTTCTGTGCCTGGAGACTCTGCAGGGAACAGCACTAGTGATTCATCATTAAAAATGGAATAAAGTAAAAACTTCAACATACAGAGAGTGCTTATGGAAATCCTGAGGTGCCAAATGGAAATACACTTTTAATCTGTGTAGAAAAGAAATGTCTTCTGTAGAGGAAGAAAAGTCGGAGTCAGCTAAAGAACAGCACACTGGAACTGGTAGGCATTCAATGCTTTTTAAGAGCATAATTTCAACAGACCAGAGACGTACACATCATGAACTCTCCTGAAGAAGAAAAATCTCCTGTCTCGCTACTACTGACACCCTGATGATGTGTTCTAACTGTGTGGGGGTTATTTTTTCTTTCTTCCTGAATGCATAATATTCATTCACGACCAAGCTGAATACATCACAATTATTTTGTAACTCTTTACCTTCTTGAGGCGAATAATCTCATCGTGCATGTCCTCCTTGTCTCTGTTGTCACCTGCACTGAGGGTGAAGCCTGCAGCAACAACAGTGACAAATGGGGAGATGGGACATAATCAAACCCACATTCTCAACTTGTAGTTATGCAACACCTGGTGGTGGTGGTTAGGGCTGCATGATATGAGTAATATATGCGATAACATTGTTGAATATCGCAATAACGATATTACATGGGATAAATAAACAAATATTAAAGTGCTCATATTATGCTTTTAGGCTTTTTCTCCCTTTCCTTTTATTGTGTAATATATTTTGTGTGCATGTTATAGGTTTACAAAGTGAAAAAGCCCAAAGTCCACCCCAAAGGGACATATCATCTCCAACAGAAACACTGTTCACAAACTGCTCAAGCAGCTCTGTTGTAGTCCAGCCTTTACACCCGTGAAAAACTTGCGTCACTTTGTAACACGTCATAATGCTCGCCTAGCTGCTAGCGTGGCACGCCCTCATACTCTGCTTCTTAATGGCTAGTAGTCCTTATCAAGCTACTGCGCATGTGTGACTCCCAACAAAGATGGAACAGAAGTGAGATGCCTCACTCTGTAGATAAATGAATGAATGAATAATGGATAGGGGGGCGCTGGTCCCAAAAAGGTTGAGAACCACTAAACTAACACAAAATAAATCTCTTAGTGTCTTTTGTGCAGCCCTAGTGGTGGTATCATCATTTTACTATCCAGTCTCTTTTCTGATACAGTCTCAGTTCTGTCTCAACTCTTCTGTTTCCCTCTACTTTCCTTCACTTTATTTCTTACTTTGACACACCTACAACTCTCACCGTTGGTACCGGAGTGGAGCTGTTTGTGCTTCCTCTTGCTGAAGGTCTGTTTGAGAAGCTCTGGTGTGACATCGCACTCTGATCTCAGTGTCTGGGACACATCTGAAGAAGAGGCAGACAGATGAGGTTCAAGATAATTCCCAACACAAGTCAATACGCCACTTGACTCATGCTTTTTAACACCTTTTGAGAAAACTTTGTTTGTGCATTCAACATCCAGCAATCTGGGGCGACCTCTAGCACACCCGGTAGAGTGTACGTCCCATGCAGCCTGAGTCCTTTGCAGCGTCCCCTTTCTTGTCTTCAAACTATCCTGTCAATTAAAAGCTATAAAAGCCCAGAAATTATCTTTAAAAAACTCTATATACCAAGGGATCACATAATAAGTATGCATAATGCAGTAAAGTACAGAGATTATGAAGTAATGAAGAGATAGAGAATGTGCATCTCTATGGAGCTTTTTAGCTCTAGCTTCTTCTGGTCGTGCAGCCTGCCAAGTTAAGTCTCAACAACTCATTTCTAGCAGCAGGCAAAAACTAAACCCTCTAAAGTGATCTTACAGTAGAATCCACACTTCGCCTAAACATTTTCAACAAAAACTGAACATTAAAACCTTCACGATGTATTGCAGGACTGTTGTATTAGACTGCATTAGTTTTAGCTACGTGTCCCTAACAAACTGGCAATAGAGGGTATCTGCAAACATGACAACAACTTTGTAAAGTGAAAACATGTTGATCTTAGTGTTTTTTTCAGGTTGTTGTGGACAGAAAGATCAGTGAATGCAGCTTTAAGGTAAATAACTCATTTTCTATTAGTGGAATTCCATATAGATCAAGCCAAATGGAATATTTTTTTGTAATATGCAGAGTTGCTTATCATCAGTTTCCCAGAGACATCCGAACTGAGCAGGACAACCTACAAAGTCAGCAAACCAACTAAGCAAACTGAGTCAGTCTCTCACTTCACTTCTCACTCTAGCCACCTATTTTAGCATCCAAGCCTCAGCAGCCACTCCTCCCACAATCCCTTCTGAGGAGAGACACTGTCTGTTGGGCTTTACTGTGTGTGTGTGTGTGTGTGTGTTGTGCCTACCATGGCCGTTGCTGAGGGATGTGAGGCGAGCTGAGCCACTCTCAGTAGGAGTGTCCCCTCTGGTGTCCCCAAGGGAGGCCCTCGGCAGTCTCCAGGCCGCCACTGCTGCTCTTCTGGGGTTCACATTCAGACTGGAGAGGTATGGAGACCCTACACATATACAGTACATACTGTGTATAAATAACCATTGCATTTGAAAAGTGGGTTTGTTACAGTATCTGCAAAAATCCCCCACAGAGCAGCTGAACACGTCTTACTTGGAGAAGGAGGAGGCTTGCTAGAGGGCTGCTTCTGCTTTGTTATCTGATGAACAAATACGAGCCGTTTAAGCAGGAGTGTGATGTAATCACGAGGTGTAATAATCAAACCCAGATGAAATTCATCATTTACAGTACTTTGGTTACCTTTTCCAAAATATCAGCAGAGAAAGTGAAGCCATCCTCAACCTAGGTTGGACAGAGAGAAGGAGATGTTTTGAAAGACAAAGGGGAGTGGGGGAGAGAGAGAGAGAGAAAAAACATGAATCCATGATAAATAAACAAAAATTCAGGTTTCTGCTTAAAATGTATGGTTTGTGTGTCAAATCACCCAGTATAAGCTATCAGACGTGGCTCCCAACCTTAGTATTTGAATTAATAATTAAAACTGAAGACAAAAACTATATCTGTTTTTATCTCTAATGTTTGCTCTTTTCCTACGAAATAGTGAATGGATTAATAGTGAAGGATTTGGTTAAAAAGATGTCAACACATATCCAAACCAAAAGACATCACTTTAATTTACTGGCTCGCAACCCTGCCACAACCTACTGAGTTGTGTTTGGGTTAAAGGCTCAATATGGACACCATCCACGACATAACAACAGCCTTTATATGCAATGTTGACTAAAAACACTAATTTACAGACTCGGGGACAAAGTCAGTTATAATCTTGATCTAACCAGAGCTAAGGACTCACCAGCTCCTCACAGTCTTCATCTGTTTGAATATCACTCGTCTCCAGAGACATCTTAGCAGTTGTACTTAACATAGCTGGTAAGCAAACAGTTACGTTAAGTTGGAAAACTTGACTTTCTCCGTGTGAACGTTAGTTAATTCCTTCATTTTTTCCAAGTCAAAAAGCGCGCTGTGGTTGCTTCTCTTGCTAACGTTAGTAGTAAAAACATGGAGCAACAAAAGAGACCTTAGCTAACGTTAAACTACAACTTGGCTGTTTGTCGACAACGCTGCGGTTTTCTTCGTAATGAGTCGGTTTTGCGTTTTGACCCTGTTGACTAGATATATCTTCCAGAAACCCGTTTCAATGTTTTATCTCCATGTAAAGGTGACTGTTTTCACATCAGTGTTGCAGATTGAGTCGTCTAGCAACCAGGCAGCTGTTAATGAACTAGCTAGAAAAAGTCCAGAGTCGTGCCAGAAACCACGTGAATGTGCCTTCAAAATAAAAGGATGAACAGGATAAAATATGGCAAATGTGTATAAAATAATTTTAGTATGATGTATTTATAAATTAATATATATTTTCATCGTACTTATTTATTAGAGAGCAAATAATTGTAATATTTTAATAAGATGGCAACGCGTTTTTTAACATAAGTAGCTTATTTTGACAATTTTAACCGGTTGTACATTTTCAGCTGGGTTTAGCTTGACAGAGCTAATACTAAAACCACAGCCTAGGGCTGAGTGTCAGTAGTTTTCCCATCCCTCCTTGCTTTTGACTCATATCCTCACATTGCCCATTGGTGGAGAGGTGTTAAAGGGCGGGACTAAAATAGTTTTCCTCCAGTAGTATGACAGAAGGAGACTGGAAAGGAAGAATAGGCAAAGGAGACTTTTGAGACTGATCCAGTGTTCCCTGTTCAGCTTGTTAGCTTCTGACCACAGCAAATCAACATGGGACTTCCATGTTGTACTGTAGGCTATATAACATTTAACATTTAACTTTTTTTCCTCCTGTGTTTCTTTTCTCTTTTCATCTGGACATTCACTGTTCTTCCTTCCGTCCTACTAATTATCTTCTTCTTTATGTGGATCCTCAGTTCTCATTCATTTCTACTTCCAGGATCTTTGTAATCTGCCATTCCCATGCTGTATTTTTCCTTATTCACCACTTTCTCCATTACTCCATCTTCCTCTTAAAGCAAGACATGGCAGCATAATACAACCCTAAGTAGGAATGAGCCACAAAATGCTGGATGCATTTAGACGTGTGTGGTATACTCTATGTGGATGAACAGACATGTGAACATCTTTCACTCTCCAAATGTAAACTGCTCTCTCTCTTCTCTCAAACTCTCTAGTGAACACAGTGGCCTCTTATTTTTGTATCAAATTCTCATGCACACTGTTTAGACAGGTGGTGGACCCCCAGAGCCACACAGCCAGGCAGAAGCCAGGCAGACCAGCATACTTTTGTTCAGGGCAAACTAACCAATTGTAGATTTCGTCTAAGTCACACAATGCAGTTGTCGGTTTCTTCCAAAAGAAGTTCAAACTAAGATATATAAATAAGTATCACTCAGGTTATAGTTTCCCAACGATGTGAACTGCAAAATGATTTTTGTGAGCCCAGAGGAGTCAACAAGACTACCTCCTGACTGACTTTATGTCTGCAGAGATGATGGTAATAAGTGAATAAACATGATTTAATCAGTTTAGATAGCTTTTTAATCAAAATGAACTTGTCCTTACCATGCCCACCATGGCTGTCTTTATTGTGTTTTATAGAGGTATACACCTAATGAAGAATAGTCAGCACATCAGCTGTGTGAGTGAGCAGACAACACTCCAATCAACGCTCCTGTCTCCAGTTGTTACTGCAAAATCAACACCTAATGTGGAAAATCAGTGCAGTGTTAGTTGTACTGTGTGGATGTTGTTTCTGGATTTCTGTGTTACTAACCTAAATTAAGCATTCAGTGCAAACAATTACAATCAAAGCACAGACAAAATCCTCCATCAGGTGCTGCGGTTGGCTTTATGCAGTGTTACATCTGCCTATATAGAATAGAGAATGGAGCCAGTTGAATAGACACTTGAATAGAGCCGTCGTTTATGATGAGAGAATGATTGATGGTCCAGAGGATGTTAAGTTACATTTTTAAAATCCCTGTGGGGAAATTAACTTTCTCCATTGGACCCACCCACGTAGCAGTAACCAATTCCAGTCCAGAGGACAGTGACTCAATGGCAATGGAAGGTGCATTGGGACAAGGACTCAATATGAAGCTGAAAAAACCCTTCTCTGAAAAAGTCTAAAACCTAAAGTCTCTTTAACTGTGAATGGGAGGAACCGGAGCAATGGCCATACACATTTCTAAGGCTGCAACATGCAATATATTTTGTCTCAGTTTGTTTTCAGGTTTGATAATAATGAGAAGAAGCTTGTTTTTTTTGTCATATACCATGCAGAGCCATGTCCTTGCTGTTGTTCTCTAAACGCCCACATGGGGGCAATGTGGTCTGGGCTAAATGGCTAAACGCTCTCCAGCATCAATACAGCCAATGCCCCACCTCCACACTTACTCTTCTCCTCTCACAAATATTTGTAGATGTTTTCATTGTTTTGTTTTTATCTTATCATGCTCACTTGATTCTCATCCTTTAGTTGAAGCTCTTCTACATATGATATATCTATACTGACAAGCAAACATGCAGCTTTTACTTTTCCATCAACTCTTTCATTCAGGACTTAAACTCACAGTAAATTCATTATCAGTCAAATCACTATATAAACTGTTACTTGCAGAGCCACTGTGTCATGATAGCAGCAAGAGGCAAATGTTTAAAAAAAAAAAAGGAAATTAAAAATACAAAAAACCACAAGTAATGTAGAGCACTCTCTCTGGAAAAGTTTATTGTTTGTACTCGATAAGCTAAATCACATATCATTCCATTACATTTAGCTGATGCTTTTTATCCAAAGCAACTTACAATTGCTATATAGATCTTAGGCCGAAGGCATGTGTCATATCCACTCCGCCATCATTACCATCAAAATTGTCATTTTTTTCAAGTTAATTGACACTACAGCACAAAAAACGCAGAGGCACTACATACACACGCTCCACATTTCCCATAAGCTTTGAAAGACAGTCATTTGCATAAATATTGACATGAAAACATGCTACACATGCAAACTTGTGCAAATTTGCTTGCTGTGAACTATACTCACGAACCTTCCTGTATTTTACATTTACTTTACTAAATCAGCAGAAGTGTGTTATCCTCCATTGAATTATTTTGATCAGTCAGTAATTTATTTTAGTTGTACAAAGGAGTTCTGGCCCTCAGCACTAGAGCCTGACCGATATATCGGCGGGCCGTGATTATCAGCCGGTATCTGCATTTATAATGGCCGATAAATTGTTAGTATATTAATATATTATTAATAAAATAAAAATGGACTGTTAACCATGTTATGGTTGTTGGTGTTGCATAGTTTGTCCACCAGAGGGCCCTCTATTTTTATACATTTTATTTATCAGAACTTTAATATATTTTAATGTTCTTCTGTTCTGTTGTGACAATAAAACAAATGATTATCGTATTATTTTAGTGAGAACTCATAAATAACTATAAATAACTAATGTTAGGGAAATCTGTTTATGTTTTGTTACGCGTTTCTGGATTTAGTTTTTTAAATAAATATTGGCTGATATATCTGAATATCAGAATTTTAAATAACCAAATATTTGTATCGGTATCGGCCTTAAAAATCCTTTATCAGTCGGGCTCTACTCAACACTAAAGAATACAAAAGTAATTAAGTTTATAGGTGAGGAGGATCAACATTACAGGACACAACCGTCCACCACTCCGCTAATATTATTCCACTGAAGAACGTACCTTTGTAAAAGACCCCTGTATAGAACACTCTAATCAGATATTTTAATACATGGTTAAAAACATTAACATACCTGATTCATAGTGTAAGACTGCCACGAGAGAAGAAAACAAACAAAATGTCTCAAAAGGCTTAACTGGGTAAATAAGCTTCTCATGGGGCTTTGCATTAGCCAGCCTATATTATTGTATTAGGTGTGGGGAGAAGATAAGCACACCCGTTAACACTCTCTCCAGAATAAATAAAGGTGGATGTGCAGGCAGGAGTCATGCCAGAGCCCAGGGGAGGACAGAAGAGGCAGGCAGGGCTGACCAGACCGGCGGATGGAAACGGGTGGAACAAGGTCAGGAAAACACTGAAGCTCATAACAGAAACCCACACTTCTTATTTCCATGTTTTGCTTCCAAAACTCAATATTTTTGTTCACAGTCCTTTCTATTTCTATTTTCAGGGCTTAATGCAATGCTGAAATATAGTGTGTGTGTGTGTGTGTGTGTGTGTGTGTGTGTGTGTGTGTGTGTGTGTGTGTTCAAATGAATGAGAGGTGAACGTTACAACAGACATACTGTGTCACAGCACACATACAGTACGTTACCATGACAAGATGTCACAAGGGGCAATTAAAGGCAGAGAGAGGACAGAGAAAGAGATGAGAAGTTTGGTGTGTTTCTATCTCTCCTCAATCAACCAAAGGTGTTGGCTTGGGATGAGGTCAGTGCACAGCACATTCAAAAACTATTTGTGTATGAACTTGGCTTTGTGTGTGAGGGCATTGTCATGTTAAAAAAATGAAGGGTCATCCTCAAACTGATGGACACAAAGCTGGAAGCACAATGTTAATTACAACATCACATGCTGTAGCATTACAGCAAAATGCCCCTTGATTGTAACGGGGAGGTCTCATCCAAACCAGGAAGAAAAAAAACAACCACAGACCAAAAGTACTCAAAAGGTCAAAGCAGTGGTTGAAGTTTACTCATGTACTGTACTTTTTACAATTTTGAACTAGCCTATGTGTACTTTGCTTTCCTATTTCCATTTTATGCTTCTTTATACAGAAGGAAAATGGGGTACTTTTTACTCCCCTGGGTGTATCTGACAGCTTAAGTTACCTTTCAGATAAAAATTGTACATAAAAACAGATTTGATAAGTTTATACAATACATTGTTAAATGTATTGTCCTGTACCTTTACTTAAGTAGGGTTTTGAATGCAGGACTTTTACTTGTAGCATAGCCTAAATATATATGAGTTTTTTATGGTTTTGGTACATAGGCAGAGTAAAGTATTTCAATTACTTCTTCCACCACAGAGTAAAAGTGAACATATCTGGTCACATGGGCTATAGATCATCCTGTTGTCAAAGTTTACCTCATGTCTTCATAACCCAGCTCACACACGCAGCTCTGAAGACAAACACTGTTCTGTCAGTGGGTGAATGGCTCTATCCATGTGGAACTGAGGGTGAGCAGATCTCAATTAGAGGGAGGGAAAGTAGGGGGAAACATAGGCTATTAGTAATAATAATAGTTTGGATGATACCGATTAGGCTGTAGTAGGCCTACGTGTATACGTATTCAGATCCGTTACTTAAGTACAAATACCATACTGTAGAAATACTCTATTAGAAGTCCTACATTGATGTTGTAGGATACTTAAGTAAAAGTATCACCAGGAAAATGTACTTTAAGTATTAAAAGTAAAAGTACTCAATGCAGAAAAATCTTCACATTTTAGCTGAAAACGATGCAAACAGTTCTGTGTTTAATGGTCTGATCGTTTCAGCTGGACTTTTTGGCCGTTAGATTGTTGGGTAGTAACTCGTAGGCTAACTAAAGCTGTCAGATGCATGTAGTGGAGTAAAAAGTGAATATTTTTCTCTGAACTGCAGTGGAGTAGAAGTAGAAAGTGGCATGAAAAGTAGGCCTAACTCAAATTTGTACTTCAGAACAGTACTTGAGTAAACGTAGGCTGCTAGTTGCACCACTGCCAAAATTGCAGTAATCTGTCTCCAGCTCTTCTGCCTGTATCTGGGGTGCTTAGCCCACTGTTAGAAGACAAGGAAAAACTCCCACTCATGCAGCTTCAGCGAGGCAGTCAGGGGACACTTATCATCATCAGTCAGCAGAGCAGCTCTCTCTCTCCCTCCCCTTCTCTGTCTCTGTGCCTCCCTCTGACACCCCCACACTCCCTCTCTCCCTGTCTGCCCGTCTCTTTAGACAAGGGGACACTCATCGTCATCAGTCAGCAGAGCAGCTCTCTCTCTCTCTCCCTCCTTCTCTGTCTCTGTCCCTCCCTCTGACACCCCCACATTCCCTCTCTCTCTCTCTCTCTCTCTCTCTCTCTCTCTCTCGCTCTCTCTCTCTCTCTCTCTCTCTCCCTCCCTCTGTCTGCCCATCTCTTTAAACAAGAGCATCTCTTTTCTTTGCTCCTCTTGACACAAGGCAACCATGTCCTCAAACGGCGCCGACGGGGACCTGCTACAAATCCCTCTGGGTCTCATCAACAGCGAGGGGAAGTATCTGACTGCGGAGACCTTCGGCTTCAAAATCAACGCTTCGGCCAGCAGCCTGAAGAAGAAGCAGACCTGGACCCTGGAGCAGACCGGGGAGGACGGCAGCGCCGTGTTCCTCCGCTCCCACCTGGGCCGCTACCTCGCCACGGACAAAGACGGCAACGTTACCGCGGATAGCGAGACGCGCGGCAGCCGGGACTGCCGCTTCGTCATCACCGCGCACGAGGACGGGCGGTGGTCTCTGCAGTCCGAGCCCTATGGCCGGTACCTCTGCGGCAGCGAGGATCGAATCACCTGCTTTGCGCAAACTGCCACACCGGCAGAGAGATGGAGCGTGCACCTGGCTGTGCACCCGCAGGTCAACCTGTACAGCTTTGCGCGCAAACGCTTCGCTCACCTGAGCGCGCACGGAGAGCGGCAGGAGGTGTCAATCGACCGGGATGTCCCATGGGGCGTGGACTCGCTTGTGACACTGGTCTACCGGGACCAGCGCTACCACCTCGAGACTTCTGACAACCGCTTCCTCCGCAATGATGGCAGCCTGTCCACAAAAACGGACAAGGACACCGGCTACATGCTGGAGTTCCGCTCCGGAAAAGTGGCATTCCGCGACTGTAATGGCCGCTACCTGGCACCCGCGGGCCCAACCGGCACAATGAAGTCTGGGAAAAGCACCCGGGTTGGGAAGGATGAGCTGTTTGGCCTAGAGCGCAGCCACGCGCAGGTCGTGCTGACTGCGGGCAACGAGAGAAACGTCTCCACAAGGCAAGGTGAGGCTCTGCAGACACACAGAGCCAGAAAGAAGAAACACGTTTTACTGTAGAGATGAAGTCACTGCACAACTGGGCACACACCAGATGCAGCTGTTGCATTTTGTCTTTGACAGAGAGAGCACAAGAGAATTAGAGACTCCTGTTACTTCATTTTCCTCATACCATGTGTTTTTCATTATCATGCTCTCATTCTCTCTCTCTCTCTCTCTCTCTCTCTCTCTCTCTCTCTCTCTCTCTCTCTCTCTTCACCCAGTCTCTCCTTCTTCCTTCTCTCCTTGTTGGCCAGCCTCTACATTTTTCTGCAGTAATTCTACCCCTGCATTGTGGCTGCTTCAGTCTACAGCTATCCATCAGTCTTTATCTCGGAATAGACTGGGAATAAAGACAGAAAACAAGGAGGTGTTTGTTTAGAGACAAAAGGGAAAAATGGAGGAGAGGCAGAGAAAACAGAGGAAGGTGTGACTCAGACAGTCCTGAATGTGGATCCACATGCCACATGGAACCTCTTTGTCTGGTTGCCACTCAGTCTCACTCTAATGTGCTTCCATCTGACTCTGACTGATCATTGACATCAGTTTTTCCACATGCAGTCACAATTAGAGCTGCAAAGATTATCAAATTAATCGCCAACTATTTTGATAATTCATCAAGCGGATTGAGTGATGTTTTAAGGGGAACAAATCTAAATTCTCAGATTCCAGCTTCTTAAATGTGAATATGTTGTGGTTTCTTCACTCCTCTATGACAGTAGACTAAATATCTTTGAGTTGTGGACAGAACAAGACATTTGAAGACGTCATCTCAGGATTTAGGAAACACTGATCAACATATTTTGCATTTTCTGACAATTTATAGGCCAAACAACTAATCGGTTAATTTTGTTGTTAGTTTTTTTGTTTGTGTGTGTGTGGGTGTGTGTACGCGCCTGTGTACCAGGAGAGATGGATTGCAGAAGAAGAAAGATAGTCATGTTTGAATGAGGTCATTGTAGGGCAGGGACTTGTGACCATTGAAGTAGGTAGTAGACATTATTTTTTAAAGGTCCCATGACATGTTGCTCTTTGGATGTTTTTATATAGACCTTAGTGGTCCCCTATTACCTTATCTGAAGTCTCTTTCCCGAAATTCAGTCTTGGTGCAGAATTACAGCCATTAGGATGTGCCATTTCTGAGTCTGTAGCTTTTGAGGAGAAGAGAGGGTGGGGGCGTGACCTTGACCAACTGCCACTTTGCTCGTTCGAAAGCCATGATGTCTCTCTCTTTCTTATGGGTGGGCCAAATTCTCTAGAAGGGCAAAACAGAGAAAAGGGAGGTAATCTTGCCCCTTATGACCTCATAAGGGGCAAGATTCCAGATCGGCCCATTTGAGCTTTCATTTTCTCAAAGGCAGAGCAGGATACCCAGGGCTCTGTTTACACCTATCGCCATTTCTAGCCAGTGGGGGACCATAGGCAGGCTTGGGGAACGCATATTAATGTTAAAAAAACTCATAAAATGACATTTTCATGCCACAACCTTTGCTTCTGTATCTGTAGTCCAATAACTCCTAATGGGACCATATGCTCAGTATGGGCCTGCACAGACATTTTGTTGACCCTTTGTCTCTTAATGAAGAGCAAGCACTTTTTTTCTGAACTCTTATATGGCGGACAGATTCATAGCTGTTATAAAGTCATTTGCCACGCCAATTTAGAAGACAGGAAGTGTGTGCCCGTTTCATACACTGTTTTCACACTATTGGCACAGTGTCATCGCTATCTGTAGATATAAAGAATATTTAAAACAAACATACTGTATGTGTTAAAAGCTTGTTCCGCTAAAAGCGGCTAAAAATCAATTAAAAGTTCTTTACTATAGTTGTCCTACATAACTGAGACCTAGCC
Source organism: Etheostoma perlongum (assembly GCA_026937815.1). Taxonomy (NCBI): domain Eukaryota; kingdom Metazoa; phylum Chordata; class Actinopteri; order Perciformes; family Percidae; genus Etheostoma; species Etheostoma perlongum. The sequence continues at coordinate 27,047,358 of CM049372.1, read as the reverse complement.
TTTACACAACTGACAAGTCTCAGACTGAGACTCAGTCACAGTTATGTTTTGAGACATGGCATCAGCTGGTCTCAGTTATGTAAGAACACTAGAAGTGTTTACTGCATGGTGCTAATAAATATATTAGGTATTCACCATGGGAGAAGCAGAGATGTTAATTGGTCCACAGTACCCAGTATTAGACCAGAATGCAGTCAGAAGACATTTTTGGCATTGGCACTGATGGTTGATTGAAAAGCTTGCTTTTTTGCTTTTTAGTTATTAGTTTCACCATCACTCCCACATCCTCTGCCTGGGTGTCATATTACAACATATCTGTGTGGCCACACATTTAACCATATCAAATGAAATGTGACAACAAATTACTCCATTTTTCAAGGCATGGACCTGTCAGCCAATCAGGACGAGGAAGGGGACCAGGAAGTCTTCCAGTTAGAGATGAGCCGTGAGGACAGGAAGTGTGCCTTCAGAACCGCTGCTGGAAAATACTGGACCCTGACCACATCTGGTGGCCTGCAGTGCACTGCCTCCACCAAGTAACGACACACACACACACACACACACACACACACACACACACACACACACACACACACACACACTCTGCAGCAGGTTCAGTATCACACACTTTAGTTCACACATACACATCCCTCAAAGTCTACTCATTAAGTTTGATAATGTGTGTGTGTGTGTGTGTATATGTCTGTGTGTGTGTGTGTGTCTGTGACAGGTCAGCCAACAGTTACTTTGAACTGGAGTGGCGTGACGGTCGTGTGTGTGTGCGTGCAGCTAACAACAAATATGTGATTGCTAAGAGGAACGGGCAGCTAGCTGCTACTGTTGACAGCGCAGGTCAGTGACGTTTCTAATGTTTCTAAACTGCTCGCCATAATGTAACAAAGTAGTAGTAGTAGTAGGAGTACATGTATCTTTTTGAGTGCATTGAACATTTAATATTACTTTAAGTTACGTAAAAATATTTAGAAAGGGTCCTGTATTTCAATTCTTCTCAGCTAGGATATCGTATTACTCTCTCCATCCCTAATGAGGAGAAATAACAAACCAGGGACCTTTTTACTAAAAGAACCTTACAAAATGCTTTTGAGAAACAAGGCCCAGATCTGTTTGACACAACTCTGACGAGCCTGTCTCTTTAGGGGAAGCTGAACAGTTCCTGATGAAGCTGATCAACCGTCCAATCATCGTCCTTCGTGGGGAGCATGGTTTCATCGGGGCTCGTAAAGCTGGAATGGCGACCCTGGACTCCAACCGCGCATCATACGACGTTTTCCAGATGGAGTTCCACAATGGAGCTTACTCCCTTAAAGGTGGGCCGTTTATAGAACTGTTCTGGTGTTATTGCATGTTTAAGCTATTTACTACAAGTATACCTTCACATGACTGCTGGACAAAAATCCCAATAAGTGTGGAAAGCCCTAGTAGGAAAATGTAAATGTAGCATGTTTTAGCATTGTGATGGCAGATGTTTTTGATTGTAGAAACTAACTGTTTACCAGCTAGTAGCTATTTGCATGCTGGACAGGTTGTGTACCTGTGTACCTTTTTTCTAAAAAAAAAAACTGTCCACTGCATCTGGAAACCACAATAGAGCAGCAAGCTTAAACTAAAAGTCGTGGGCTGTAAAACCAAAACAAATGGCTGAAAGACGCTAAATTACTTTGTAGTTGAGAGGAACCTCGGAGTTGGGTGATAATCCTGTGTGAGTCTGTCAAAACGTGTGACTCTCATAGCACACAAAATACTTTGATCCATTGCTAATATAAAGAAAAAGTATTGGTGCAGCTTATAATAATGTGTGGAAAGTGTATGTGAATACAGGACAATTGGTTCAATCCCACCAAAAACTTGAATCGTCTAAGTTTTGCTCATAAGCATGGATGTCTGTCACTGCGTCTTTCTTTCCAACCAATGGGGGGGCTCAAAAAAACTAAAAGGGGCCAAGAGCTACTTGCATCCCATCCCTTACATTTATTACACACATTAGCTGAACAAAGCTACTGTATGTACGCGTATGAAATTGCAATACCCAAATCTTTACTTCACATCAAGGTTCATGACTACTTTACACTTTTTATGGCCCACATAGTTAGCTACATCACTGAAAATATTCCCATCAGGGTCCAAGAAAACATTACCACTTTATACTTATATGGCCCACGAAGTTAGCTACCTCACTTTAAATAAAGACGTAATTTTGTGTCTCAGCTTGTCAACCTATTGGCGAACTACTGGAAACCTCACAAGCTACTTGTTGGAGAACCCTGGTCTAAGATGATCAAATCCTACACATAGTGACTTAGATTAATGTACTGTATTTTCAAACATTTAATTTCCCATCAGAACAGTATTATAGTCTCGCATGCTTTTCATTACAGTGAGCAAGTAGGCTCACTGTTTCATTTATTACTTCTCTAATTTGTGGGAAATTCAAGACATCTGAAACTTGAGAATTGTATGAAGCCTTTTTTAATGTAAGAAACTGTCTCAGATTTACATCACCCTTTTTGTTCTTGTCTCAGTGTGGGCTCGCCACAGCCTTGTTTAACACTGTGATGCAGAGAAAGGAAGTCAATAGTTAAAACAGCTGATGGGAATTGTGTTATGGCTATATGGCTCAACAAACCTCTTATCATTTCAACCATCCCATAACATAACCAGGAGTGTAATATTAAATGCAGTGATACACTTAATTATTTGAATATGTAAACATGTCAATTTGTCCTGTGTGTGTGTGTGTGTGTGTATGTGGCTCAATGGGTGTTTTTTGCCTCCGACGTCACCTTCCAGGCAGCTAACTCTAACCTTAACCCTAACCATAACCATTGCTGCGCTGCCTGGAAGGAGATGTTGGGGCCAAAAATACATCAAACACTGTGTGTGTGAGTGAGGTTTCATTCAGTGTGTATTGTTTGTCAAGACTCCCAGGGGAAGTATTGGTGTGTTGGAGACGACACAGCAGTGGGGTGCAGCAGCTCCACACCTGTCCAGTTTCTGTTTGAGTTCTGTGACCTCAACAAGATGGCCATCCGTGCTCTGGGGGGGAAGTACCTTAAAGGTGACCATGCTGGAGGGCTAAAGGCCAGCGCCGACTCCCTGGACAGCGCCACCCGCTGGGAATACTGAGAAAGCACAGCCGGACTTCTCCACTATCTGACACAATGCTTCAAACTATTAATTTAGTGTGCGTGCGTGCGTGGGTACATGCGTGTGTGTAATTGTGAATTTGTCTGTGTGTGTAATTGTGTATTTGTCTGGATGGATGGATGCATGATGGAAATTGAAGCTGATAAACTGGAAGTCATGGCACCAAAGCACTACAAGTGTTTTCTTTTGTATTCTTTTCCTTCTTTGTCATTATCTCTTCCTACTTGGCTTTTTACTGAAGATTTGGATGTACGATGACTTGTTTAATGAATGAATCATAGTCTGGTTGCACATTATTTGTTTCACTTCCAGTCACATTTACACAAGCTTTACCTGATGAATGTCAGAACACTACTTTTATTAGTTGTGCCTATCTGTGGTAACTACTAGTGTAAACAAACTACAATATCTAACCTTCTCCTGTTAAATGTCCTGCTGGCTTTGTTGCGCTGCTTTCATCTCCTGCTCCCTTTCAAACTATAAAGCACAACATGCATCAGATAAGGGAATGTTACTGATTTACATGTTTCGCTGTAAATAAGGCTTTCTTTGTCAGTGAATATACATATTACATAGTAACCATGGAAACGTTGCAGTGAGGGTGTAAAGAAAGAATCAAATGGGATGTGGCATGCAGCTCTAACATGGTCTTTGCCTATATCCTATTTGCTGCACTTCTCTAGAGTTCCTTTCTCACTCTGAGATGTGCAGGCAGACAATATGTAGACAGATGCATCATCGGAACGTAGTGTGTAGTCAAAGGTTTCCCATATAATCCACATGTCTGATAAGTGTAAGGCTCTTTAATTACACTTCAGGAGGAAACAAATGAAAGGAGCTTTGAGATTCACTCATCTACTAAAGAAGCCTTATTAGTTAGAATGATCATCCTTTGAGTTGAAAGGAATGAAAGGGAGGCGGTGGGTATACAAACTAGTTACTGCTGCACTCTCAAATTCACATCAATACATACAAATATGCAGTCATAAATATATTAATTCCAACCATGACTCAAAATTTGCACAATAATGTCCAACTGCAAGAACTTAAAAGCACATGTTTGTTACAAAGAAATGTCTGTCTTAGATTGGGTGCTGCTGCTGGTGTGTAACACAATGAAAGAGGCTATTCTTGTGGCTGTGCCTTCCATAGAGCATTTCAGTCTTTTTCATGTTCTTACATTTGAGCTGAACAGAGTAAAAAATAAAGTTTTCCCTCTTAACAGTGCACCTTCTCCTTTGTTTTATTTCATTTTACAATCATAGCTATTCCACAGACCATGCTGTCAAGAGTTTTTATTGGATCAACTTTCTACTAAGTAGTCTCTAAGCTGTTAACAGTATATTATTCGTTTTAACTAGCTTTATGGGTCTAGCAATGGCTATGTCAGTCATTTACTTTGTAGTTGAGACTAGGGGTGGGAAATAAATCGAAAATTGTATGTATTGTGCTTTTTTGCGACGTTTTTTTAAAATGTATTGTTTCGCACAGGAACGATACTCTTTATTTTTTTTGTCAATAATTCACCTTAATATTTTTTTGTTTACGGTACCGCTGACGGAGACTACATCATATCTGTTTCCAGCACAACATTTTCTGTTTTTTTTCAAATGGTTATGTACTGATTTACCAATGATATAAATGTCAGACTGACTGACGTGCGTAATGTGATGTGCATTCTTCTTAGAAAACAATGTCTCATGATGTATTGTCTCTAGAAGGGTATTATTCAACTTTTGTATTTGTTAAAGAAAGAAAAGAAAATCAAAATACTCAATATTATTGTATTACATTACTTCTAAAATTGCAATAAATGAAAATCGCAATGCAAATCGAATCAGCACCCATGTTTCGGGAAAGAATCGAATCGGGACGAAAGCATATCGTCCCAGCCCTAGATGAGACATGTCAACATCATGATGGTCCAGCACAAAATGTTGAAACGATATCCATAATGTCCAAAAAGTGAAGCCTCCTGACTTTGATGATACACTTTTGTCCACCCCGACGTTTGTGGGTTTAGTTAATAGAATTGGATGGACTCCCCTGGATTTCCATTTTGTTCAGATAGCCATGTTGTTCCACTTCAGGATTAACTGTGATAACATTGATGATCATCTAACTTTTCATCGAACGCCGCCACCTGTAGCTACTTTGTGTTTAGTGTCAATTAACAAATGTTAGCATGCAAGCTAAGATGGTCAACATGGTACATTACTTGCTAAACATCAACATTGTGAGCATGTTAGCGTGCTGACGTTAGCATTCAACTCAGCAGCGTCACAGAGCTGCTAACGTGACTGTAAACCAACTCATGTTTGTAATTTGGTTGAGCGGATACTTAAAAGACAAGAAAACAGAGGTTCAATTGTTGTTCAGGCTGCAGAAGCGCGAGGAAAACCCGCCTGGCCTTAACTAGCTGGAGTCAAGAGTGAAAGTACTCAAATCACAGATTAATGTTATTTAAAGGTTAACTTTGGTGATATTTGATACATATTAAACAAAATGAAAAGTCCACAACCAATGATGAATTGATCCTTTTAAGTATGTCTGTGTATCTAAAGCTCCATAGAGATCGCTTGCTCCATAATTTCAGCCACACTGTTGCACTGGGTGTCATGTTTCTTTAATGACTTTTCACAGTTTATCTAATGTAGCAATCATCTTTTTCTGATAACAAATCCCATTTACATCCTTTTTGCAGAATGCTGTTGTGTGTGGGAGAAGGAAGAAAGAGCCTGCATCATCTCCTCTTGAGATTTCACTGAGCTAAAACTGTCCAAGAGAAAGGAAGGCGAGGGTAGAGGGAGATAACCTACTCCACTTTCTCCGTTCTTCTGCAGAGGAATCTCAGCTCCCCTCCTTAATAAGAAAACACACAGTCATTGTAATGTGGGCCAAACTTCACGTGTGTGTTCTTATACAGACAGAAGAGACAGGAACAGACCAAAAAGCATCTGTCACTCTACACTGCGAGATCTCTGCTTGTTGCCATGGTAACAGTTAATGGCAGGGATTGGGTTTGAGGAGGATGAATATTTTTGAGATGTAGCAGACATACATAGATCAATAACCCTAATAAACCTTGTTATACTCAGAGTCTATTACTACAGATATATTTTCTAAAGACACTGAGTGTATAATAACAACCTCAGGATAAGCACATGTGATAGTCCCTAAACGAATTTGAGCTTCTCACACTAATGCAATAATACTCTCATTCCCCTTTCAGTCAGTTTGTGTTTGTGTGCTGTAATATGTAGGAGAAACACATGGCAGGTTCTTGAAAAATCTGTCTGCCAGAAACAGCTGATATGGCACCAGAGTGGAAGAAGGATGGGAAAATAAGCAGAGGGGAAGGAATAAAAGTTGAAGATGAAAAGAGAAAAAAGAGAAGATGTGCAGCAAAAAGGTTATGGCTTACCATGAGATTTAGATAGTGTCTTCCCTTACGTTTATGCATACGAGAGGATAGTCCTGAGTGACAGTCAGGTCTAGACAAATAGCTTTTTCAATCTCTGCTTGGTAAAACTGTTCATGAGGCAGAAGAATATTGTTGGCTGTGAGAAAACCATGTATGAATCTCCAAAATGTAGTGCTTTTGTGTTTTTCAGGTAAACTGAAAAGTTGATATTTTTTTATGATGCAGTAACTCATAACACACATTCTGGACCCCAGGAAGAGCTGTGTTAAAGGGCACAGCTAATGGGGATTCTATAGGAAACTAATATGAGACTCAATTTGTAGTTTCTTTGTTTTCCTGAGTTTGTGAGTCTAACAGTAATTTTCCAGTGTATACATAACTTCACACCTGTCTCAACCTGACTGTCAGGTAATGTCCTAAAGAGTCTCCTGGTGCCATCTAGTGTTGATGAAGTTCAGATGGTTTTAATTTCACTAAGTGCACTTCATGGCCAAATGTACGTGGACACCACTATTTCTCAAATTTTAGGCAAGTTACAGTTTAAAGGACATTTAATGGACACAATATACAATTCTCGCAACTTTGTTTGGTGACTTGCGTCTTCTGTTTCAACATGGCAAAGCCAGGGAAATGAAGACATTGTTTTATCCGTTTGTTGTGGAATAACTTAACTGTCACTGACCTGCACAGAGGCCTGACATCCCCATCCACTCCATCCCATCCAACACGTTTGGGATGAACTTGAACGCCAACTGTGGGCAGCGCTGTAGCCTATCACCCGACATCATTGGCCCACATCAGGAATGCTTTTGTGGTTATAGGAGCAAATCCTTGCAGCCAGGTTCCAAAATGTGGTGGAAAGCCTGAAACCGGACAAGTGGAGGCTGTTATAGCATTACATTAATGCCCATTTTGGAATAAGATAATCAACGATCACATGTGGAGTATAATGTTAAGGTGTCCCCATACTTTTGGCCTTGTTTTGTACATGTGATATTTTATTAACACTCCTGACAGTATTGTTGAGAATTCACCTGCAGAGAAACAAATGCATGTGACAAGTGGTTGCTATGCAAAAAGCCAGAAATGCTGCAAATCATGCCAAAAGACCTTAAAATCCCACAGTCATTTTTCATCCAGTGAAACTGTGGATGGGGTTAGCTGGTCCAAAGGTTGGTTCTATTACAGTCTTATATTCTTCCTTAAATTAAACAGGAAGTACTGACCTTCTTCAAGGGCAGCGATAAGAAACAAAACAAACTAATGAACGAACCCAAATGCACACACACACGTTGACAAATTATCACAGTATCTGTTTACCCACAAATAGCCACGTCCAGTCAGACAGCCTGAGTCAGCAAGAGACAAAGAGGGAGGGTTTTGTTCTGTATGTGATAATAATGATACGCTTCAGGAGAAAACAATGAGGAGGTTATCTACAACCATATTGATGATGGTTCTTCATAATCACACTATTGTTACCCATCTGTTGTGCTAGCAATCTGTTTGACTTTATCTCACCACTATATGTGCTTCTCAAGAAAAAGAGAGTCCACTCAGGCGGTAATCATCAGGCAAATTATTTACTTTTATTTCTGAGTGATTTTAAATGCAGACCAAAACTATACTAACACTATACTCTACTATATACTATACTGTGTGTGTGTGTGTATATGTGTTTTTAGAGAAACCTTTTATACCTAGTGTTACAGTAATATGACAGGTTGGACTACACATGGCTGCATCTTGGTTGTGTGTGCATGTCTTTATGACTGCCAGACTTCAGGCTGTAATTTCTTAGGAACACAATAACAAAACCATTTGGTGATAATGGACCATGAAGCGCTTATCCAATAAGGAAATGATTTCCAAGTTTCTAAGGAAGCTGTTGGCTAGTGGTGGTTCAGGTTCCATGATTCATAGGCGCTGTAAACAAGAGCATCTTGTGTGAGTCTGTCTTATATGATTGTTGACATACCAGGAAAAAGTCATTAAATTCATTTGTTTCCATGCTGCAAAATGTCAGAGTGCGTCAAGGTCTTACAGCCTGTATCCTTCTTTACAGAGGGGGGTTGGGGGTGGGGGTTATTGGTGGAGAGCAGCGGTGGTCACCCTATAAATACCCAGCAGCTGCATCAGCGGAGGACTCACCCAGTGGTTACCTGTCAAACACATGAGATCATGTCTCTGTCGGGCCGTCCCAACACGGTCCGGTTGGTGTTCCTTGGGGCCGCGGGGGTCGGTAAGAGCGCGCTCATCCGCCGTTTCCTCCACGACAGTTTCGTACACAAGTACACGCGCACAGTCGAGGAGCTTCACGTGCTGGAGTACGAGCCTGCCGGGTCTGGGAAGATACGCCTGGAGATCTTGGACACCAGCGGTAGCTACTCCTTCCCGGCCATGCGGGAGCTCAGCATCCGACACAGTGACGCATTCGCCCTGGTGTACGCAGTGGACGACCCCGGGTCCCTCGAGGAGGTGAAGCGGCTCCGCGACGAGATTCTGCGGCTACGGGGCGGCAAGAGCGCGCCCATCACCGTGGTCGGTAGCAAGGCAGATCTGAAAGACACCGAGGGTCGCGTGCTGCTGGCGGCTGATGTTATGGATGTTATGGGACGGCCACAGAAACACGGGAGAATGAGTGGGACGCGACTGCCGCACCGACTGAGCCCTGCGGTGTGGAGGCGCAGAGACACTTTGCCCAGACCAGCAGTTAAGAAGCGACCACCACTGAAGAAGAACAATAGCTGTGTCCTGTCATAAGAACATTTCCTCCGGACGATGATGGATCTGCAGCTGGCCTGCTCGTGCTCAGGTGTTGCTGGTCATCACAGTCTGCGCTACAATGGGTCTGTCCACAGGTGCAAAGTTGGAAGTCCAATATGAACTATAATGATTATTGTGGAAGTTTCTGTGTTTTTGAGAGTGAAACAATAATAAGAGAGTTGAGAACTGAAACCAAGTTTGTCTTTTGTATTTTATTTATAACTGCAGGTATAGGAATAACAATTTCACACAGCACAGCAGCACAAAGTGGAAAAGTATTCAACAAGGTAGAAGAAAGAACTGGCTTAAGATGCACCCCTGTGTTAACATGACTCAGCATTTCTGATTGACAATCTAAACACACTGGTGCAACCCTGCTTCCCCCCTGCACACCATTCAGCCCGAGGTTACCAATCCTGTTTATCTCAACTGCCAAGGAGTGAAAGATTGTGCAAGGAGAGATAGTTTACGGTGACCTTATACATTTTTTTTATACTCCTGTACATAAAAAAAGTCACACAAAAAATTCAAGCATGTGAGAATCAACCATATAAAGAGGCAAAAACAGAAGATCATTATTAGAATGTAATTTTCCCATTACAATAGTCATTATGATTTATGAGAACCCTGATATGGGATGCACTTTATGTGTTAAAATATTCACATTTTTGTGCACATATCTTATGTGAATAAAATATTTGTTGTGATTTTTGTCTATTGTTTTTGACATTCTCAATCCACCACACCTCAATCTTCTAAACTACACTTAAACGGAGTTGACTTAGTCCAATGAAAGAGTGTGAGACGTTTTACTGAAATAAAAGTACCTACAAAATAGATTATGCATTTACAATTTTAATAATAGTTAATAATAGCCAATAGGCGTACAAAAGTAGGCCTATTAGCAGCAAAATGTAGCCTATAAGTTTTAAAAGTAAAAGTGGTTATTATGCAAAACGACTGTTATCAGTGTGACATAGCCTATATATTTCGATTATATACATGGATACCTTACTGCATTTGTAGCTTTTTATATTGTAGCTGGTTAAAGTAAAGCCAATTTTAACTGCTTAATATAATGTATAGTATGGCATTGTATTTGTAGTATTCACTTTAAAGTAGCCTACTAGTAAATGTAGTGTACATGTACAAGTGCTTCTGAGATGTAGTGGAGTAGCATAATAGAAATATTCAAGTAGTACAAGTACCTTAAGTACTGTACATAAGTACTGTACTTAAGATGATTGGTAGATGTCTTGGTGTTGATGTATTACTGTAAAATAACATGACACTGCAGATTGGTTACTGAGGATATGCTTTAAAATCTGCAAAGAAATCCTCTTCAATTTTTTTTTGTTTTATTAGAAAGCACATTTTTAAATTATGGGTAATGAGATAAATATCCACAGCCTGAGCTTTTTCTTTCTTATTCTTCCTTCATCATTGTCGTGATGAAGAGCATCAGCTGCCATTGTTCACATCAGTGGATGCATTGAGGAAATATTTAGATCAGTCAGCTTGCATGAAGCCACATCGTGCTGTTATGGATGCAAATCACACACACACACACACACCTTCAAGTGGACCAAAGTGGTTAAACAATCCCACGAATCTTACGGTCATTTTATTCATCTCTCTTCATCCACTTATCCTCCTCCTATTTTTATCTAGGCTAAAACATGATTTTTTTTTTATGCTAAAGATGTTGGTGCAGGATTACACATTTGAAATATATTGTTTGAGTGCAACCATATCTTTCACCCAATGGAGTGATGTAAATGAAAGAATAAGTCTGGTACTGTATAAGGGCTGTAGTAAAGACATAAAATAACATCAAGTTTGCCATTTGCTGAGGTTCATAATACAAGCATGTGGAGTTTTCTCAATCACTATACTAGAAAGAAAATGGGGAAAAAGGAATATTATTTTTGAAAAGCACATAAAGGTCATACGTTAAGTAAAACAATGAGACATAAAATCAACAAAAAATAAAATGTATTTGAAATAAAATATATACAGTGCATGATGATGACTCAGCATGTTTCAGCAGGACTTACATAGCCATTCATAGGCTTTTTGTATGAGCACCCTGTTTGGTAGTTTATTATGATTAAGATTCAAAGATTCAAAATCTTTTTTAAAGATTATTTTTGTGGGCATTTCCGCCTTTAATGATAGGACAGTCAGACGTAAAAGAGGAGAAAGAGGGGGGAAGACATGCAGGAAAGGGGAAGACTTGCAGGAAACAGGTCAAACCCTGGACCTTCTGTGATGAGGAATACACCTCTACACATGCCTGCTATACTCATGATAGGTTTTATACAGTATAGAATTATAATCTGAAAAGTAACTTGTATTTAACTGTCAAATAAATGAGTAAAAACGCAATGTTTCCAAAATATAGCGATACCATCGGGAGTAACCAAAGGGAGTAACCTAAAGTAATAGCATATAATGGAAATAGTTAGCACTTGACCAAAATTATTTAGTTGCAGTCCACCATCGGTAACGAGTAAGCTAGATAGCACAGTAGGCCTATAGCTTGCTTTCACTTTCGATTAGCCTACACAGTGTAATACAATGTTTTACTTAAGTCAAATGTTAAATGTGGACGTTTTTATTATAACAACATTGAAGAATTTGCTTTTAGTTGAGTAAATAATTCAACATTTTCTCTACAAACATTTAATGACCACGTAAACCCACGACATTCATTTGTGCTCGAAAACTGTTTTTAAATCCCGTTCCGACTACATTTCCCGTCAATACACTGTTTTCAGAAACAGTAGGCTCGTTCGAGATGAGCCAGGTCTGCGCAGAATCGATCACCGGCGATCGGCGCCCGTTGCATGCCGGTTAGATTTGTGTCCGACTTGATCCCGACTTGCTCTGACGTCATGCACACGTGGTCAACGATAATCTCACGAGAGCAAGGCGGCCGCAGTTCTGAGACCCAGGCGGCGCAGTTGGTTTTTACCGACTGCAAGAGCCAGGCGGACCCAGGCGGACCCAGAGCATGCTGGGAAACGCCGGCCTCTCAGCTGATTTAACAGCTGATTGGTTTAATCGACTCAACATGATGACGTTTTATATAAACCTTTTATTATTTTTTTAATCGGAGGGATTTTTTGCTATTTGTCTGATTTAAAGACTTACTCTGACAGAACACATGTTGTGTGGCTGATAGTGACGTTTAGAAGTCAGAGAGACTAAATCTGCTCAGATCACTGATCATCTCCAGTCTGTTGTTAATTAAAATCTGCAACAGATCTCATGTAGAGCACTTTAACAGCTACTCTGTCATAATTAAAACAACTAGAGACTGTGTACAAGCTGATATGTGGGTCTGATTATATTTTATTAAATCGGAATCGCACCACAGTGTTTTTTCCTGTCCAGCCTGAAACAGCTGGAATCGGCTGGAAACTGTCCGACTGTACCTCAGCTTTTTGTCCCCGCCCCCGCTGCTGCCGCCTGCTCTCGTCTACTTTACAGGCGAGGCGCAGTTCATCTCGAACGAGCCTAATGAGTGACCAGCAACCGACATTCGTCCAATCACATCGCAGAATATGGCTTTCTCGTTCAGTGATTGGCTATTTTTGCACTGCTCTTCCCACGATGCTTTGCTGCGCCGCCTTGGAATTCAAATCGGGCGGACCAATCAGAGAGCGCCGTAACGACCGAGGCAGCATTTTAAATTTCTACTAGAGACTGTTGTCAAAAGGCAGGACGGAGTAACGCTGCAGCCACCGAGGGACTAGCCTGGCGATTAGTTTCATGTCTGCCTCAGTTTTTTTTAATCGTGAGATTCGCATGCACTACATTTTTATTGTTAAATCAAATGTTTGAATAACGTTCGCGTTCAAAGGTGGTTAGTTTTAGTTTTGATTTGAATTAACAAGTGTATGGCAGCAAGCTAGCTTCCAGGGCTAAACTAACGTCGGTTAAGGTAGGGTTAACAATAGTTTGACCCTTGCAGAAATTATCGATACCTCGACTGCTGAAGAGTTTTAAACGTTTCTTTTAACGAGCACAAAAATGAGTGCAGGTATCGCGAAGCCGGCGAATCCGTCGGCACATGTCGACCCAAAATCCGCTCCTCTTAAAGAAATCCCGGACGTTCTGGTTGACCCACGCACCACGAGAAGATACGCGAGGGGAAGGTTCCTCGGAAAAGGTGGTTTCGCAAAATGCTACGAAATTACAGATATGGAGACGAAGCAGGTTTTCGCTGGAAAAATCGTGCCCAAGTCTCTGATTCTGAAGCAGCACCAGAGGGAGAAGATGACCTCCGAAATCGCTATTCACAAGAGTCTCAACCACGCGAACGTCGTGGGTTTCCACGGGTTTTTCGAAGACGATGACTTTGTCTTTGTTGTTCTGGAAATCTGCAGGAGAAGGGTGAGTGTCATGGTAAAATGCAGGCTTCCTCTAGTGAACACACTTCTCCGGGCCAACGGTCATCATGGCGGTCTCTTCCGTTGTCCTGACGTTACCAGTCCAAGTGGAGTTATCTTAAATTGCAAAAAAGCCAAGGGAGTTTTGAACTGGTCGGTTAAAGTTCTTAAACGTAACGTCAGTAAATAAAAACCCTTAATCGTTGCCGAGCTTTTCCACTTTTTTTGTGCTGCCTTTGTCACTTCCCAAATATTTGCTTTGAATGACGTTAATTGTCCATTCAACACTCCTCATTAACGCTGCTTAGTGGCCATTTCAAATCTTTCAGCAAGACAATAAGTTACTTTTATTGGCCTAATCAATTTTCATTTTCCATTTCAGTCCTTGTTGGAGCTGCACAAGCGTCGTAAGGCAGTGACTGAGCCAGAAGCTCGTTACTACATGACCCAACTGCTCAAGGGTGTCCAGTACCTGCACAACAACAGAGTCATCCACAGAGACCTGAAACTGGGCAACATCTTCCTTAACGATGACATGGAAGTTAAGATAGGTAATTTGCACCGTTAGATTGCATATGATTTGACTCCAGTCCGCTTGCCATACCTGAGAAGAGTCAAACATACCAGTAACATTTATCAAGACTCTCAAACAAACCTGTTGGTCCAGTAATAAATGTTTAGGGCCCAGCTCTCACGTGATTATGTCATACTTCCTGGATGAGTGGTTTCCATTGACTGGCACAAATGTTTTTAAAAAAAGGGAAAATGGCACATTAAAAACTTATGTCCAGGATATTCACACATAAAAACATTTATATACTTTGCTGATTTACAAAAAGCTTGTCTTGTCACTTTTCTAGGGGACTTTGGTTTGGCCACTAAGATCGAGTTTGATGGCGAGAGGAAGAAGACCTTGTGTGGGACGCCCAACTACATTGCACCTGAAGTGCTTTGTAAGAAAGGCCACAGCTATGAAGTGGACGTCTGGTCACTTGGGTGCATATTGTAAGTCTGAACACACAAAGCACACCTGGGAGATGCGCAACTGTTTTTACACTTGTTTCTTCTATCTATAAATGCTAACTGACCCTATAAAGCCAGTTGCATTACTGGCCTTCTGTAAGTCATTTGAAGTACAATGGTCCTCGACTAGGGCTGGGTATCGTTCAAAATTTTTGGGATACAGTGACTTTTCTGTTTTGAATGATTCCTTTTTTCCCCAACACCAATTTTATAAAAACTCCATTTTAATAAGGAAATGAGAACAATACACATGAAGGTACAACTCTTTATTTTTCAACTCCTAGTATGTGTGCCTCATCTCTGTTCGTAACAGTTTTTTCTTGCATGCCTCTCTAATGTGTAACGTTAGACAGCCAATCACAAGCCTTGTTAGATCTTGGTAGAAGCATGCTTATTGGCTCATTGGTGCTGAGATTTACACCTTGGGTATTGAATGACAAGGCATCTTTCCCTCATTAAAACCTTAGCGCCACTTTGATCAGTGCCTTAAACTATTGAATTTGGTACCCAGCCCTGTTCTTGAGGAAGCTACAACCAGCTATACCACAGGCCAAGTGTTGGACACACATTGCACTAGTTTGACATGATTCAGCATAGTTGGATCAATGTCCTCCATGTTTTTATCCTCTCAGGTATACTTTGTTGGTGGGTAAGCCCCCATTTGAGACCTCCTGTCTGAAGGAGACCTACAACCGCATTAAGAAGAACAACTACACCATCCCCTGGGTGAGCCTGAGTCATGTAGCACACAATGTTCCTTCACAATCTAGTGTGTGTGTTGCTTTTTTTTTTTTTTTTTTTTTTTTTTTTTTTACACGTTGAATTTCATAATCTTACTTTACAACACTCTGCAGCACATCAACCCGTTGGCGTCGGCGCTCATCAAGCGCATGCTGCATGCTGACCCCGCCCAACGGCCTACCATCGCTGAGCTACAAGTGGACGAGTACTTCACATCTGGCTACATCCCTGTGCGTCTGCCCACAACTTGTCTCACTGTGCCCCCCCGGTTCTCCATTGCCCCCTCCACAGCTATGGAGCTCAACCAGAGGCGCCCGCTGACTGCTATCAACAACAAAGGTAATGGTCCCAGCAGTTAAAGACTTCTTACCAAAGAAGCCTTTTGTCTACCATTCTGAAATGGTTTGGCTGCTCAGGATGTAGTGGTAATGGCTTTGTTTCTCTTTCCAGGAGGGACCGAGAAGGGGGACATGAAGGACGAGCCTGGGCAAAGGTGATTAGGACAGATGTTTGTAAAATGTTTGAGATAGAAGTAGGGGTGCTTGATTTGGTCAATATTTAAATCCTAATTACTCATTGACTTTTGGAAGGATGTTGCAATTATTAAATTTAAACAATTGAGGTTAAATCAACAGTGAATGAAAACATCTTAAGGGTCCCCCCCTCTCCCAAAAAGCTATTGACACAGAAATGGCACATACTAAGGAAAGCTCATTGTGGGACTGGCTCTAGTGGCTGTAATTCTGCACCAAGGCTAAATTTTGGGAATATATTATATATATATATATATATATATATATATATATATATATATAAAAAAAAAATCAAAGAGCACCATGACCATGGGACCTTTTTTTAAACTAAAATCTCCCATAATACTTTCCCTGTTTTTTGAAATTTTTTTTTTGTCTTCAGTGTATCAATATTACTTGTATATGATATGAGACTAGATATTGCCTTAGATTTTGGATATGTGCTGTCTTTCCGGGTTTTTTTACAAGCTGAATTACCTTTTTAAAATTGTCATTTTTGTGAGCAGATAACCAGTTTTATTTGTCTTTACCCACGTAGTTATTAAATCCCTGTAACTGCTGATTATTATATATATAATTGTAAAAATATGTGAAAGCCCCAAATGTCAACCCTGCAATCTCGCTATTGATTATTGGGTCAAAAATAGTGTTTTTATTTTATTTTTCATTTTTCTCTCGTATTGCCCAGTCCCAGATAGTAGTGCTTACAACTTATTTGAATCCTTTCTGTAATTACGGTTGTGACTTGTGTCTTCTGTGCAGGGAGCCAGAGCCTTCAGAAAACAATCTGAAAGACATGCTGCAGCAGCTCAACTCCATCATTGCTGCCAAGCCCTCTGAGAAGGCAGTCATCTGCCAGGGTGAGTGCAGAGTCTTCCCTTTAGTCGACGAATCCTTTTTCGTATCAGTGTTGCACATTTTAGATGTTTTGGATCATCTTTGTCCGTGTCAACATTGTAACCAAATATTTTGTTCCAATTTGTTTTTCTAGAAGAGGCAGAGGATCCTGCATGTATTCCCATCTTCTGGATCAGCAAATG
This sequence comes from Etheostoma perlongum, assembly GCA_026937815.1. Classification (NCBI taxonomy): domain Eukaryota; kingdom Metazoa; phylum Chordata; class Actinopteri; order Perciformes; family Percidae; genus Etheostoma; species Etheostoma perlongum. The sequence continues at coordinate 27,030,269 of CM049372.1, read as the reverse complement.
GGTAGACTACTCTGACAAATATGGACTCGGTAAGCATTGGACTGTGAACCCACGTCCATCTGCCAGCTCGCCCTTCACTTGTTGAACCTTATGTCCAATTCAACTATTTTTATTCTTATGGACGTTACAAAAACTAACTTGGCTATTTATGTTTACTGACATAAACAGACCTTCACTACAGAAAATGGCTGAAGTGCCGTGTGTATTTTTAGGTATTTTATAAACGGTGGCTTTGCGTAATTTGTCCACCAGAGAGCGCTGGCAAGTTTTAAGTTGTTCAAATTCTTGGAAAAAAAACATGTAATTTTAGGTTTCTTATTTTTATTTTTTTTTAAGAGTTATAAATGTGTATTTCAGGTTACCAGCTGTGTGACAACAGCGTGGGTGTGCTGTTCAATGACTACACGCGGCTGATCATGTACGCGGACGGAGACAGTCTGCAGTACATTGACAAGGCGGCCACTGAATCCTACCTCAGCGTGCGCTCCTACCCTACTACTCTCAACAAGAAGGTGCTTTCTAACTCCTTCCCTCCACTCACTTTTCTCTGACGCCACATTCCACTTGATGATTATCATGTGGATTCTTATGCAATTGTGTGTGTCCCCCACCATTCTAGATAACATTGCTGAAATATTTCCGCAACTACATGAGCGAGCACCTGCTGAAGGCCGGCGCCAACATGGCTCGGCGGGATGGGGACGAGCTGGCGCGGCTGCCCTACCTCTCCCTCTGGTTCAGAACAAAGAGCGCCATCGTCCTGCACCTCACCAACGGCACTGTTCAGATCAACTTCTTCCAGGTTAGACGCACACCCCATCTTCTCTAGGGCTCGGTATCCATATCAATGCTTTTTAGGCAGTGGCTGAAGTATTGAAACATAATGCAGGGTCATTCAATGCCTAACTTCAATACCCAAGGAATAAATCTCATCCGCGTCGGCGAGCCAATGAGCACGCCGCATGCTTCTACCAAGAACTAATAATGCTTGTTATGCACAGATGGGCCTTACGTAGTAGGAGCTGTGTTTTTATAAAATTGGCATTGAAAAAAAAGTATTGAGGAACCGGTTTTGAAGTCATCTTTTTGTACGATACCCAGCCCTAATCTTCTCCCACCAGTGTTTTTTTTTTTTTTTTTTTTTTTTTTTTTTTTTTAATACATAAACATCCCACATTAGCTGTGGAGCTGTGCCCACACATTGTGAACCTGTTTCCATTGACTCCTCTCTGCCAGGACCACACCAAGCTGATCCTGTGTCCGCTGATGGGCGCCGTGACCTACATCGACGAGAAGCGAGAGTTCCGCACGTACAAGCTGTCTCTGCTGGAGGAGTTCGGCTGCAGTAAGGAGCTGGCCAGCCGCATCCGCTACGCCAAGCTCATGGTGGAGAAACTGCTGGACAGCAAGCCTTCCACCGCCGCAACTTAGACCACTTAGCACCACACCTTCAATCACCGCCTGTCTTTAATCACCGCCTCACTTCGTCCTATCTGCCAGGTGCTCGGAGGACGGAACAGACCCTTAAATGAGTTTTCAAGTTTGTATTTTTATCCTTTTTTTTTTTTGTTTTCATACTGTTAACAGAAACTTTTATTTAACTTTCTTGATGAAGCTTAATCTTGACTAACACGTTCTGCCGACATAAGGTTAAGATGGCTGCAGATGAGTTGACCCTGTATGTTTTCAAATGAGACTAGAAGAAAAAGATGGAAGTCAGGTGTTCAAATCATCTTGAAGTTGAAACATTCTTCCCAGATTGCTTTCTGCTTCGTTTATTTGTTCATGTATCAGGCGAGCTTTTAAACCTAAAGCTGAGTGGACAAATATGTGGTGGCGATTGAGACAGACTGGATGGGGGGATTTCTCTGGTCTGCTTCTCTATTGTTTGTGTTTATTGTATGTAGAGAAATGGACCATGTTTATACGTCTTCATCATGCACATTCTTATGACTTTTTTTATAAATGTATTTTAGATGTCTTGTCTTTTTCAACAGGAAGTGCAAGCTTGTACATACTGCTGAATATTCATACTTGATGTAAAGATGGTTTAATTTTACCCAAAGTTAAATAAAGACTAAACTTGACAAATTAAAGTGGTTTGTTTTTCCCACATTTGCTGTTCAATATTTTATCAGTTCTGACACAAGACATTTGAGATTAAAAACTTTCAAAAAAGTAACAATTTGGTGAGGAATCATTTGGCGCCTCCTGGCTGACACAAAGAGTCAGTACAGCTTCATTTACAGTATCAGAAATAAGTTACATACATTTCTCCATTTTTTTAAAATTGTTTTTCTCAACACACTATCAATCCAAAATGCAACCAAAATACTCTTGATACTAAACTATAAAAATACGAGTATACTTTGTCACTCACAGATCTCAGCTTAATTACAGGCAGCTTTCAGATGTGAGTTATTTGTCTATGCTTTTGTTTTGCATAAGCCAACATTGATAAATTAATGAATTTTCATGGCCATTATATGCATTTTGTGTAAAAGCTGATTTTGTAGTAGTTTACTCCAGACTGTTGCTATGCTGACTGAAGTTTTGAAAAGTGAACTCAGTGTTGAGACTGTTACAAATTGTAAATACAAAAACATTAACTATATGTCTGTATTTAGGTGATGCTCTTTTATTATCTTATTTACTTAGGGCAGTGCTGGCAGGATAAATGGCTGTTTGCTTTGATCTAACTTTGCCATGAACAATGACACAGACATACTCCGTCTGTTCATATAATAATTATTTGGACGGGATTGTTTACACTTGACAAATAAAACAGCATTTCCTAACTGTTGATCTAAAAATATAAACCCAGCATGTCTAAGACGGGTTTGGTCAACCGTAGCAATATAAAAAGACAAAAATACAACTGAATACACATGTTTAATGTAAATTATGAAAAACTTTGGCAACGCTTTTTCTTTATATATAAGAAATATAACTATGTATTAAAGTAACCACAGTAAAGAACAGTCAAAACAGCAGCAGTAATAAAACAAAGGTGGTTTTGGGGTTACAGTGGTCTAAAAAGTGAAAAATCCACCATCAAGTAAACCTCACACAATGAGGTCCAGTGTGTGATACTAGCGCTCTAAAAACATTTGTGTAGAAAGGCTGGAGGAGGTTCAATTTAGAAGCACTCCACCTTTAACAATTCAGTCTCGTTGAGGTTATGTTACGTTATAAAGACTTTTTGAGTTTACAGTATATTGCTTTAATCATAGCAGTATGATGGCCTAGAATGTTAAAAATCTTTATGTAGACATTCTGATTTGAGTGATTTTAAGAAATCAGAGTTTCTTTAATGTCCATGGCAGAGTGTAGAGTAACGTCTCCATTGTGATGTCCAGTCACCAGCGTACCTCTACCCCCCCATCGAGCCAGCTCCCAGCCTTTGCTCTCAGGAGCCCACACCATCCTGGAGGTTGCCCGCTGCCCGAGGTCCCACACACACACACAGCCACTCTGACTCAGGCCAACCACGCTGGAGCTGTGAACATCAGCATCACACAGCCTGCAGAACACAGAGGCACATGGGAGTCGTAGTTACATAGATGTATATGTACAGAGTAGAAATGGTTCAATACTACTTTTTGCTTACCGATAAATTACGTATTGGAGCATAAACTCCAGTATACTTGCTGATACCGATTTTTCAGGCGGTATCGGAGGCTTTTCTGATACTGGTATCGGTACATCGCTAGTACAGAGACACACAAATACATCAGTCCTCATCTCACCTGCCAGACCAGGCTTTGGGTGGATGCAGCCGAGAAGCCAGGACAGATTTTCCAGTCAGAGGGTTAACGGCGACCAAAGACAACAGGGCCGTTGTCTTCCTTTCCTCTTTGGTATCTTCCTCCAGAGAGCTGAGCAACTGATGCTGCAGCAGGACAAACAACACTCCCTGTGCACAACCACACCCACACCCACACCCACACACAGGAGTAAAATCATCTGAAAAGTGAGACAGTTATGGTGGCACAGGCAATTTCCCAACAGCAGCTCCCCTTTGCATGCAAAGCAAACAGACTTACACAGTAAGAGTATCCTCTGAGACAGGAAGTATATGATAAACCATCTCCGAGGATAATTCTCCGCAGTTGCTGTCCGGTCTTTAAATTCCTGTATCACAGAAAATACATTCAACTGTAAACAGCAGAAGTGCATGTGAGAGCCAAATCTGGATGAAACGTGCGTATGATCTAAAACAGCTGTAGGATGGGTGTACGCCGATTCCTACGCAAAGCTCGGCATTTATCAATGCTGCGTAAAGATCTCACGTCTGCTCTGACCTCGTGTACGCAAGTTTTCGAGTCAGTGTGGACTGTAGCATGTAAAAGGAGAAGAAGTCATTAGTTGATCACTAATGACTAGCCATATAGACAGAGATAGATATAATTAATTAATCATATATTATTAATTAATATTTAGTGTTTAATAAATAATTGTTAAATGTAGTACAGAGTCTTTAGGTCTATCACACCAACGATCTGATGGCGGACGCCACCCTACCACCTTAACTAACAAACGTGCTGCGTGGTAACAACTAGTATTGCAATGGCTTCTCCGTTACAATCTTCCTTACCAGACAAAGAGGTTTCCGCCCTCATCTGTGCCGATGAGAGCATCTGAAAGTCCGTCCACTCGAGCGAGGGCCCCGACACAGACGCCAGGACACATGAGAGTCTGAGAGTTCCTTGTGCTGAGAGAGAGAGAGAGAGAGAGAGAGAGAGAGAGAGAGAGAGAGAGAGAGAGAGAGAGAGGAGAGACGAGACACTAAGATTTCTGTGCAATGATGAAATAACTGAGATAGAATAAATACGCCAACTCTGTTACCTGCCACTGTCTGACAGCGTAAACACCTGCAGGGTGGAACCAGATGCTGAGTGGGACGAGGTAACAACTCTGGACTTGGACACACCCACAACAGTTTGGACTACGCCCTCACAGAGCAGCACTTGCAAGAGGCTGGAGCACGACAGCATCCTGTGCACACGGACAACCGACACACGGTTACGTTTAAGATGAAAGCGGAAACCTTCCAACAGCTGTTTTTCACAGGCACAATTAATAAACATATTTATAGATGTCCACATGAAAAATGTCCTTGGATTAGCACTAGGCTTAATACTTGTCCAGACAATTAGCCCAAAAAGTTTTTAAACACATGAAGAATGACAATTTTTTTACCTCACTTCTCTGATTTCCAGCTGACCCAGAGTGACACAGATCAGCCCAGCAGCATCCGGGACAGGAAACACATTGATCACTGGCTGTAAACAGAGAAAAGAATCATCCACATAAAAAAACAAAAAACAAATAACTGTTGTAAGTTTGACCAAATTAATGTGCGCCATGTTACATGCTTCCTGTGATTCATCGCTTATTAGTTTAACTTAAAGAGATTTGTTTTGCTTACTTAAATCCAGATCTGTGACATCTTTGTGTGGGCACTGTGTTAATAAGACAAACGTTTGTGGCGCTAGTGCACGGAGCTCCCTACGGAAGTCTGCCAAGATCCGCTGGATGACACAAAACGTCTCACTTTCCCCACAAAGACGACACAGAGCTGGTTTCAAATCAACAAAGTATCCCTTTTAATGTATGCCGTTTGTCCTTGCTTGACGAATAATCAAATAAATAATAACGCAGGTATGCATTTCGCACACACACACAACCACACTCACCTCATTGAAAGCCCAGGTGTGTGTTAAACTCCAATTAGAAGCAGAGGTCTGACTCCAGAGACACACGGCCCACTTCCCGGCTGCTACAACGCACAAATGGCCTGAGACTCCGGGCAGACAGCATGCATCCACCAGACAGCTGCCTGCTGGGGCCTGAACAGACACACACACAGCTGCAGATACACACATTGCATAAGCCAAACATGAATTCCTAATTGTACAACAAGTACAACCTTTTACCTTCAGTGTGTGTGTGCATCTCATTGTGTGTTCCTCTGCGGTCTCCTCTGTTCTCACGCCCACCTGCCCACTGGAGCCCTGTGGCTGGATGCTGGAAACTGTCATAGGTGGTTCAACCCTCTGATCATCTGTACATAACGGCACGGATGAAGCCTGGATCTGACCGGCGGGGAAGGTAGCGGGCTGGCTAAAGAGCAGGGATGGACAAGGACAGAGAGCTGGAGGGGACAGGGCCTGGGTGGACGGGCTAAGGCGGGGAGCCAGGGTCAGAGGTGGGGCAGTGGGAGAGGAGGTCCGATGGGGGTGGGGGGTGAGTCCTAGGGATGGCAGAGTGGGGCTGTTGGCGGGAGCAGAGGAGGGCAGGGGTGGGGTTATGAAGGGGCAGGGTTCTGATGCCAGAGGAGGGCTCAACAGGAGCTGAGAGTGCACTCTTGTGGAGTCTGGACTTTTATTTCCCACCAATCTGTCTCTGGGAGAACTTGTGGTGGTTTCATTTGAATCTTTGGCAGCATTCAGAGGCTGCACAGGAGACGCCCCTTGAGCTTCGTTGTTCTTACAAAACTGTACAGCAGTGCAGCAGTTAGGAGGGTCCTCCAGGGTTTCCTGTATAGGGCAATCTAAGGAAAGACTCTTGATGGTAGCTTTGTCTTCTGTTTGGTGGTTTGTAGACCTCTGGTCTTCCAAAGGATGGACTACACCAGGACAAACAGTTTGTTCTTCTGATGAAAGGACGGAAGACTCTTTTATTTGAAGTTCATCTGAGCGCCTGATGACGTAATCATTCACTTTGCCTGCAGGTCTGTCTGCAAAGCTGACGTGAGGCTGTGGTTTGACAGGGTGGTCAGCAGTTCTGTGTGTGTTGCTTTCAGAGATGCTTCTCTGGCTATGAGTATTCTGAATCACAGCATCTTGCTCTACATATTGATCAACACAGTCAGCAGCAATATCTTGAACCACAGACACAGACTCGGTTAAGGCGATGTAAATCGGACACTCTGGGTGAAGGTTTTCAGTATGCTGCTCTCCAGGGTTTCCCATATCTTGTTCGGCTGACCCCTCAGTTAAGGACTGGCTTGTCAATTTATCTTCAAGCTTGTGATCTATTGACAAGTTCTGGAAGTCTACAGACTGTGTAGCAGCTTGTTTTGGTTTGGGGGGGTGGGGTGAGTTGGCCATTGTGGGCGTGAGGCTAAGCGAGAGCGGAAGAGGCGTCATTGTGTCACTGCTGCTCTGAGTGTCAGAGCGCCGATTGCTCCTGCGTGAGTTGTGAGAAGGCGATGCAAAATATTCCACTCCTGAATTCACAGCGACTTGGCGGAGCTTGTGCAGCTTAAGGGAAGCAAACTGGTCATCGGGGAGATGGAAATCTTGTGTAATGTCAAAGTTGATCAGCTTGTTGACCAGCGGGTGGGGGGACAGACAGGGGAGAGGAAACAGAGACATTTGGGCAGGTGAGGAGGAGGGCAAGACACGAGAGATTGCAGGCTTGCTGCACCTACAGGACACAAAGTTAAAGACACTTTAATAGGAGACAATAGATTCAAAGTTCTCTTTTATCCATTTATTTCTCTAGTTATGACGTAATTTCAACCTTTGTCTCCTAGACACTTTAATTTGGAGGTTATGGGGCACGTACACAACACATATTTGAATAGACGTGTGGTTATACAATGTAATATCTTGTAAAAGTAGGTTTTAGAGCTGCACTGATTTAAAGTTAATTAATCAAAAAACAGAAACTGAATCAGCAACTATTTTGATCAACAGTTAATCGTTTTAAGTAATTTACATAGTAATGTGAGTAATGACTCTTGGAAACTGTGATGGACATTTTTCACATGTCATAGACAAACCATGTAATCAATAAATCAAGAAAAAAAAGGCATATTAATTGATAATAAAAACGATCGTTAATAGCAGCTCCAGCAGATTGCACTACCTTGGAATGACTATAAGATGATGTTTTGTTTTGCAAGTAACAATGACAATAAAGTTGATTTGAATTGACGAGTAGAGAGAATATGCTAGCTGTGATGATTCTAATGACATATATGGCAATATGTCAGACTCCGTACGGCTCTTAGTACGGTAGTAGAACAATTAGCTGAAACATTTGCTTTTAATCTTTTCGGGGGGATAATGAAGATGACACCAGCCTTTAATCATCTTACTGTATCCAAACCTGAAATTACGATATTCATTATTCTAATCTCAGCAAGACAAACCTGTAGACCTGATTCTCTATCACTGACACACACATATATATAGAGTCATAATACAAGTCTTACTTCTACTCATCTGTGTGGATCCGTTAGTCGCGTCGCTGTTCTTAAGAAAGATGGGAAAGAACTTTCCCAGATGTCCAGAGGCAGAGCTGACCTGAGCTCCCTCATCTCCAGAGCAAGGCTGCATGGCTGTGCTGAGGATAGACACAGACTGGGGGTCGTCCTGCATTGGAACAGCTTCTCCCGGAGTGAGGCGGGGCTTTGGTCCATCAGCTCCATGGAGAGACAAGGAGGAAGAGAGCTGGGAGATGGTTGGCTGGGGATTGTGGGAGGTTTCTCCAAGGCCTAGTCGATGGGTGTCTATAGAGCATCGTGGGGTCTGAGGTCTCCCTCTGCCCCTACCCCTTCTCTTCCTCCTACCTCTTGCTGGACGAGCAGTGATGGCCGTAGGAGAAAGTCGAGCATCAATGTCGACCTGATGACATGAAGCTGAGATTTGATCTGAAATCTCTCTGGAGCTCTGACTGTTCAGCTCAGCAGATGTGTCAGCAGACTGTGATTCCATGCGGGGATCTACAGGTGCAGTCGCCAGTGAGGACCAACTGGTCCCAGTGTGTTGACCTGATCGTTCAGGGTTGTGTGTGCGCCTGTTCAATCCTCTGCTGCGGCGTTGTCGTCCAGCGCTGAGCGGTGAAAGTATAACGGCCTGCATGTCAGGGTGGCTCTGTGAAGATGTCATACGTCTTGTGGTTCGAACGTAGTACTCAGCTGGAAAAAGTAGTCCTTCCACCAGGGTACACGAGTCCAGGAGACCCACACCCTTTACATCATGCTCTCCTTCAATCAATTCCCTTTTTTCTTCATTTATTTCAGCTGTATTATCATGACTTTTTTCATTTACTATTTCCTCTGCTGCATTTTTATCAGTGTCTTTATTACTGCTTTCTTCACACAGCCTTACATCCCTCTGCCCTTTAGTATTCCTATTTTCCTCTCCTTCCTCTGTCTCCTTATTTCTTCCATTTTGTGTGACATCTCGTTCCATTCCTTCAGCGTGTACAGCAGGGTCCCCACCTGTCAGCAATAAAGAGGTTGACTCTGATTCTATTTTCCTTTCCACTCTCAACTCAGTCTCTTTTTCCCTTTGCTTTTGTCGGCCTTGTATGTCTTTACCCGCAATGTCTCCTGTTTCAGTTTGACCACTCGAGTTCCAGTGTGTAAGCAGCAGAGAAGGAGATTCAGAGTCTGTACAAGAAAATAGCTCTTCACTTTCATTCACCACCTCTGTTCCCTCTATTTTAAATCTCTCTTCACTTCCTTCTGTTCTAACTGTCTCCATCCTTTCACTCTGGCCCAGTCCTTCCTCCCTGCTGTCGTCTGCGCTCCTGCCAGCACTCCTTCTTTCCCAGCGCAGGCGGCTGCGCTGAGACCTGAGGCGCAGGGCGGGAGTGGATCTGTGACCTTTGACTGTGTCATGGCTGGGATCTGGGGTTTGTGGGCAAGCAGCATCAGAGTTATCTGAATCTGCTGGACCTGGTAAAAAAAAAACCATCAGAACATGTGTGAATTACAAGCAAATCATTGTCTCAAAAAGACTGTGTAATATCAGCCTAATTATGTATAGATGTTTTGTTTTGGGATGGATAAGCATGGGAGTAATTCATGTGTCAAAACTGCACATTTACAGTACATCCAATAAGAAATATATTGTTCATTTCTTGATCAAATTAGGCATCATTACAAGAGATTATTTTAAAGTAAATTAGAAGAAACTACTCTTGCCTCCTCCCTTCAACCTTATCTGCCAATATCGCTTCCTCCCCTTTTTACACAATCTTCCTAGACATTTTATAGCTGCTTACAAGCACACTCACAAAAAATAAGCCTTTAGTATAACTAAAATAGTTATATCTGGATTGCATGCCAACTTGAATGATTCAATATAGTTTATTAAACATACATAGATAACCAACTACATTTTTGACAAATCTATTCTCTTTTTCATTTTCAAAAGGTTTACAGCATACATTCCGTTGTAATTGTCACTACCGTTCTGTATGGTGAAAGATATTTCCTAACTGCACTTGCAGCTGATTAAGAAGGACTCACCTCCAGTGTGTCTCAGACACTGAGCTATGCTTGGGGCTGTCCCTTTGGGGGTGTTCAGTATCAATGAAGATGGGTGGGGACAGGGGTTGGATGTCACCTGTGGGTCTCTCTGGTCCTGGTGGTCCTGCTGACTGATCCTGCTCCCCACATGTCTCCGCACTGCGTCCAAACGCTCGGCACGCTGTGAGCAGATTAACATGCATACGTGTGTGTGTGTGTGTGTGTGTGTAAGAGAGAGACTAAATTTTTACACTGGGCTTATAAAAGTAAAGTAAGAGACTCTTACCTGTAGCCTCTCAGCTGTCCTGAGGTACTCCCTTTGTAACAGTGCCAACTTCCTACGAAGCTGAGTGGGTAAAATGTTAATATGTCAGCAGCAGTCAGAAGACAGAATTAAAAGTTATTGTGGCACTACTAGATTAAGTGCAGACACAAGTACAGTAACGTTACCTTTTCCTTATCGTCACAGTGTAGTGTGGTCCTCAGCTGCTCCTCACAGTGCATGTTGTCTTTAAACTTTTCTGCAATCTGCTCACTCGGCCCTTGCATCCAGGACACGCTTACAAACCACACACATACACGACTAAAAGTGAAATGTAGCTATGGCACGGTATATGACATTATCTTATTTAGGTGGTGCATCTTACGTGAAGTTATTTGTTAAAAAACGTTAGCTTAGCATCGCTGAGAACTAACAGTAGCTTCAAATGTAACCTTAGCTACAGTTTGAACCCGTTTTTTTCGATATGCTTCTTTAAGATTCTATAGAGTTGACAGCAAAGTCGTCTACACACAAATACAAATAGGTCGTTAAAATGACAACTTGCCCCTTAAATTATATTAATATAGTGAATTCGTGAGGCAGACTTACAGTGGCACCGCCGGTGTGTCCATGAAAAGTTTATTTTGGTTATCGGTTATCGATTTAGTTCCAATTTCCCGCGACTACCTCCTACAGACGTGAGCAGTGGAGCTTTGATGAATCGATCAATCCGGTGCGGTGACTCATAGACATATAAATGTCTTTATATGTCTATGGTGACTCCGGTAGGAAGGAAGCAGGTAAATGGGAATGGGAAATGTTTAGCTAGCTAACGTTGCGTAGCGTATAATGAATTGAAAGTTTAGTTTCGTATTCAGTACTAAATCATAAAGCACAGCATAATAACTCCCTTGTGAAAACGTACAGTATGGAAAGTGGTTTAAAATGCCCACATTTTTTAAATTGCTATTTATAATGGAAGATATGACTATGCACCAAGCGGATACCCGTTAAACTTGTCACATCAATTTAGAGTCCGACCCATAACATGCTAAACCTACCTAGCATGTTATGGGTCTGACTAACCTTACAACATTAGATACAAAAAAGGTTATTTTTTGCAACATTATGTCCGTTGGCACTAATGTAACTTTAGCTGAAGTATTAATGCAGCAGAAAAACACCCTTAAAATAGAAAGCAGAAAAGTATAAAGTGAGGGGTTTCACACAGTCTATGGTTTCACATCACTAGCTAAGTGTGTCATACGTAGAGAGATGATACAGTTATTTTAATTCATGTAGTCTGTTTTTATTTAGTTTGAGGAATTAAGAGGAAACCCAATAAGTATTAACAAAATTGAATAACAATTTATTCACAAGTCAGTAAAATATTTACACTTCATTTAGACGGAAGAAACCCTGGTCAAACTTTGCTAATCTGAGCTGTCTAAAATCACACATATAGAGAATGGGGATGTGGAAAGCATTTGTCAAGAAAACCTCACAGACCAGATGCTCATCTTTAGGTGTCTTTGACATATTTGCAGGTGAGTAGCCTATGTTGCAAATTATATTAGTTAAATAAAATTCCAATATTTATATATAATATTCCAATTAGAAGAACAAACTTTTGCATTTACACAAATTGTAAAAGTTTGTTTTACTGCATCCCCTTATGAAATCAAAACAATGCAGTTTGGGTAAATCTAATTAGTCAGTTAATGGCATAACTTACATTGAAATTGTAATTTTATTTTGGTTTTATCTTGTGTCTTGTAAAACTCAGAATATGGCATTGTCTTATAGATTTAGATTTATTAGGACAATGCACACTAATCAACATTTCTGTAAATGCGCCAACACAACGTAAACACGGGGGAGAACATGCAAACTCCACACAGAAAGGCCTGGAACGACCTGGAGTCAAACCCAGAAAGCAGAGGCAGAAGTGCTAACTACTGAGCTACCGTCCTGCCTCAGTATTTTACAAATAGAATAGCAAATAGTTTTCCATCAGTCTAAAGAAGCAAAAGAGACATTTTTGCTGAAATGGGGGTGTTTGCCACCTGAGAGACATGACAGAGACACTAAGATAAGAGGATCCCTGCACAGAGGGAAAGTGATAGGTGCATATAGCTTATTAACCATAATAATGAGTATGCAACCATGTTTGCTTAAAACTATCAGAACTAGCACTAACACAATTCAACTGGAAGGTGTATAAATAAAAAAATATAATGGCAAAATAGTTGCCATTACATTTTTTTGTTGTTGTTGTACATGACTGAAATGTGGAGTTGTTTGGGATCGGTTGGGATAAAATAATGAATTCAGGCTACAGTATGTTGTCTCATAAGGACTACACATTTGGCACTCTGGTTAGGCTAAAAAAAATTCTATAAATGGCTGTTGTATTTGAACTCAACTGCACTCAGGTGTGGTATTTACACATCCATAAGCTACAATAGTATACAATAAATACAATATAGAAATGGCTGTTCATTACAAAATCGATAACTGTATGAACAGAAGGAAATATGGCAGCTCACAAAAGATTATCTATTTGAAGCTGTTTATAAGCCAAGGTAGCTTGTGGTCTAAATCCTCATGGAGTTTCACATTTGTGTATAAGATATAAGTTTCTAGTTTGGTGCAACTGTCCGGCTCCTCAGACATCCACAGGTGAGGTACTTCATGACAGTCATGCTGACGTGCATTAGAGGTTCCAGGTTAAAGAGCATGTGGTAGAAGGCATGGACAGACAGGCCTCCAGTTTCATCAGCGTATTTCAGCGCTACGATGGGAGTGAACAAGGGGTTGGTCAGATTATGGAAGCGCGGCCTACTTGCTTCAATCACTTTCTTGGTACACTGCAGAGAGTGAGAGGGTGGACAAAAAAGACAGATTTCCAGTCAGACCTGCGGGATTAATTGCAGATGTGTCACTGGGAAGCTAAGTCACTCAGACCGCATGGGAACTTACCCTGGCGATGTCATCAGGCGTTTGTCCCAGTGTCTCAAAGACGTGGATAGCAGAAGGAAGGTAGATATTCTTTAAGTAATGCACCGTATCAGGATCAGCTCCAGGATACTCCTTCTGCTTCACATCCTCTATCATCTTCGCCTCAAATTCTGTGCGCACCGGGCCCGGCTCAATCAGCGACACGCTAAGGAGAGAGACACACAACAGAGGAGGAACATAAGAAGACTCAACAAAAGAGCATTGTTAGATTGAGGAGGGGTAACAAACATGGCAAAGGTGTAACACTAGTGCTGAAATCATTTATTGATTAATATTGCAAATGAATATTAACAACAATTTCCATAATATATGAATCCCTTCAACATTGGGGGCGTAGTCTTCCAAAATTAAAACAAATTAACTATTTTATCATTAGACCCTTGCAATGAATTTGGACACAAAGTATTTAGGATTTACAACAGTGTTTTTATTTTTATTTTTTATAATTTAACCTTAATTTAACCAAGTAGGCCATTGAGAACAGGTTCTCATTTGCAACGATGACCCGGCCAAGAAAAGCATAAGCGTGCAAGACAACATACAGTTTCACATACAATAAAAAATATATTGTATGTTCTGCATCACATTGTCAAAACCAGTGTCTAATTTTGTCTAAAATTGGAGTTGTTGGTTAATAGTGGCTGGTAAATGATTTATAGTTTAATATAATTTACCAAATAAAAATGCAACAGAAAGGCGTTTAACGTTTTATCCAGCGCCATCATCAGGCCAAAATGTAATGCAAATATAAATATGTTGAATATTTTAATAATTAATAAATAATGTATGACCACATACATACTGATGACACCATCATCAGTCTCAGCTGTACTTTGAGTTTAGTGCTAATTAGCAAACTGGTTCATGAAATTGTTTGATTATGATTTTCAGGCCTAGATAAAGGGAGGAGGCAACGCACAATTAAAGCTTGTTGTCACATGTCAGACTCTGTATCTATGTGGTTTGTTAGTAATAACAGAAGTAGCATCAGGGGAACTCACGTGACATTAAACTTCAAGAGCTGCACAGCCAAACTCTCACAGAAGCCCTCGATAGCAAACTTGGAAGCTGCGTACACGTCATTAAACACCACACCTATAGAAACACAGTGAATGCTTAAATTTCCCTATGAGACAACATGCACAGTAGAGCCCGACCGATAAAGGATTTTTAAGGCCGATATCTATACAAATATTTGGTGATTTAAAAATCTGATATACTGAAACCCTACCCCACCTCACCTCCCTTCCCCTACCATACCGTCTGCTAACCTTGCAGTCCCATCACACTGCTGACCACGATGATGTGTCCTCCTTTCCTCTTCTTCATGTCGGGCATCACCTCCTTTATCATGCGGATCAACCCAAAGAAATTGGTCTCAAACACTTTCTTCATCTCTTCGATGGGGATGCTCTCTATTGGACCCACTAGTCCGATACCTGCGTTATTGACTGGTCAGGAGCAGAAGAAGGAATCAAAGAGGACAAGGAAGAAACTGAGTATGAACATCACTTGGGGACAGCGTACCAGTGCAACACGATGAGGATGCATTTTACTTACTGAGGACATCCACGTGTCGATCTTTAATGCCATTAAGACACTGTTTGACGGACTCATCGTTGCAGACGTCCAGTACAGCCAGAGAAAGAGTTTTCCCGTATGCATCCCCGGCAGCTTCCACCAGCTTATCTTTACGTTTCAGGTCACGCATCGTTGCTATGACTGTGAACAGGTGGAAAAGAGGGAAAACAAAAGAGATTGAGAGGAGCATAGAAGACATTTTTTAATTTATTTTTTTTAAGATTATTTTTATGGACATTTTTGGCCTTTATTTCTGACTGGACAGCTGAAGACATGCAAGGGGAGAGAGAGCGGGAATGACTTGCACATTATCGTTGCAATATCGACATCAAGATATTTGGTCAAGAATATTGTGATATTTGATTTTCTCTATATTGCCCAGCCTTGTATAGAAGATAAAATTTGTTTATGGCAATTTAACAACATATTCTATGACCCTTAGCCAATGGCACACGGTCAAAACGGTTGTTTTAGGGTGCTAAAGTGTTCATTCATTCAGTTTATTGTCCAGCACAGTAGTCAATAGGTACCCTTTTAGTTTAAAAAAGTAATCAGTTAACAGTTATCAACAAGTAAGTACGTATACTGTTGAAATATCTCAACAACGTTTGGACGGACTGCCATGAAATTTAGTTTCAACATTCATGTTACCTGGGGGATTCATTCATTCATTCAATCCTTTACTTAACCAGGATAAAAAAAAAAAAATCTCTTTTACAAGAGTGTCCTGGCAAGTGGCAGCGGCGCGGTTTCAAATATACTCCTGAGACACTTAAAGGTAAATACATAAACAGACATTGACTCATCATATTCAAACAACAATGTCATCATAAAAAAAACCTGGGTCCTCAAAACAGTGACATACAGACTGCCTTTCTGCAAGGTCCTTTAAAAAGCCTTTAAAAGAATATAAATCCCATGACATTTTCATCAGCCTCGGCTGTATTTTGTGTTTGGTGTTAATAATAATAAATTGTTCCCATGCTAACACTTAACTGGGATGTGAACATGGAAAACAACATACCTGTTTAAAATCAGCATGTTAGGAGTGTCATTGCCAGCTCAGCTTGTAGTTCAAAGCACTGCTGTGCCTAAGTACGGCCTCACAGAGCCATTAGCATGGCTATGGACTCTAAGGTTTGTTAACTTTAAGTCTGTATGGTCATGAGATTTCATGAACAATAGAAATTGTTGAGTAGATAGGACACATGCACACCTTTTTTGCTATGCCACAAACTTTACATTTTATCTCCTTAAAACAAAAAGAATGTTACTTTTCCCTGACCTTTTTCAAATGCATGCTAAGTATTTTTCTGCTATAGGAAGCCATTGCTTCTCATTAATTTCCATATGGCATGAAAATCAATTAGCAAGTGAAACTTGCTTGAGTCTTGTGAGGCTGCATAATTTGTTTTGTCCATTTTACAAAGTCATTGTTGCATGGTTATGTAGTGTAAGTGCAGGTTGATTTAAAAAAGTCTGCACTGCTTTACCTTATAACAATAATATAACTCACTATAAACTTTAATACAATAGGAAAATGAAATGGAAACCAATGGTTAACTGGAACAATGGAAACCATATATATTTTTAAAAGTATAATGTAACGTAAATATTATTTTTAGTTTTTACTGATGGGCTGACACATTAAAAAACTTTGGTATGATCCTTTAATTGGACCACCAGCAATTAGTAGCTTGGAAATCCAGACCCAAATCTGAAAGATTATGGATCTGGCATTGAGTAATGAAAGTCGCCCATCTCGAGGGGCGGCACCAAGCGTGCATTTGAAAATCTCTCTGCACACAATTGGATAACACTACGACCAATCTCAACAACACACAGGGTGACGTATCCAGAGCCCCATACGCTTAGCTACCAGCGGAGCTAACTGGTAGATTAAACTGTTGTCATCTGTTTAATTGGCCTCTGGCCCGCCTATATCAGATACAGGGGTATAGTTAATGAGCTGGACCACAGAAAGTTGACTGTGACCTCTGACCTCCCTGTGGGGAGATGCAGAGTTTTCTCTTCAGGGTTCAGTAATGAACACCGCCTCTAATTTGCTCCATTGTATCCAGTATCCTTTTCTGTTCTTTCTTGTTATTCTTTGGCAACACAAATGTAGCCTAATTACATGATGTGCTAAAGTAAATTGCAATTGCAACTGAATGTTCTCTCTCTCTCTTTCTAAACACACACACACACACACACACACACACACACACACACACACACACACACAGTGCACCTACCGTGATAGCGCTTCTGTTCATCCTTGGCCAGCATCACGGCCATCCTCAGACCGATACCGGAGGAGCAGCCGGTGATCAGCACCACTTTCTGCCCAGGACTCACCATGGCTGCCCTGCCTCTCCACTCTGTTGCCACCCTGAGACACCAGCAGACCAGCAACTCTGCAGGATGAGTGGCGATTTAAGGTTAGAATAACTGTAAGAGGATTAGAGAGACAGTGAGAGAGTCACATGGACAGAGTACAACAGTGAGATTATGTTAACGCTCGCTTGCCCCAGTCTGTCCTGTGGGAATCATATCCAACTTCTTTATTTTAGCCCATGATGGAAAAATATTGCCATGGCATTATCTGAAACTTAATAAACCCTCTGCCTGTCAGAGGTGTCTGACCAACAGTGTGAATAACAAATTGATAAACATTAGGGTGGAGTGGTAATACGGTATACCACAGGGTCTTAAAAATAGCAACGGTATCAGTTTCAATACATTATTAAAAAAAAATGCAATGCACATATGTAGAGGATTAAATATTTGTTTAATGCCTAAAATTGTTTGTGTGGTATTCATCACGTGACAGTAAAGAAGAACACGACTTATGCAGTTTGGCAGCATTTTGGGTTCCGACCTAATGATAAGGGAGAGGTGTTTCAGTTTTAGTGTTTGGTATTCAGTTTCTGAACGGTGTAGGCAAAAACCAAAGTTTGGTGACACCATCTGAGCCTTACTTCATAATTTTTAATTAGTCACGGTAGCGGTATACGGTAAAACCTGGAGGAGGTTTGATGGTATCCAAATTTGGATACCGCCCAACTCTAGGGCATATAGCGTATTACCATAATCATGAGTATGCAACCATGTTTGCTGAAAACTATCAGAAGCACTAACACAACTTCAACGTAATGACAAAATAGTTGCTTTACTACATTGACATAATTCTAAAAGTAAGTACATAGATGCAAATACATTGACTACAAATAAACAAGGTGTAGACTAATCTTTAAGAACCAATCAAGAGTATAAGACTGAAATGTGAAGTTGTTTGGGATTGGTTGAGATAAAATAATGAAATCAGGCTACAGTATGTTGTCTCATAAGGAGAAACCTTACATATTTGGCACTCTGGGTAGGCTAACACAATTTCTATAAATGGCTGTTATATTTGAAGTCAACTAGACTCAGGTGTGGTATCTACACATCCATAAGCTACAATATTATACAAGAAAGAGAATATATAAAGGGCCGTTTATTACAAAACAGATTCATTTATTAATTTTTTTTTACAGGTTTATTTAACAGGGACAATGCACACCAATAATACATATAAAATGTAAAATGTGCCAGAATTAAAAGGCTATTTTACATCTGCTGTCACTGGACAGGTCGTAAAATGTCACACCTAAAAAGATAAAATGATTATAATAGGACATACAGTATAGATTTAACCAAATACAAGTCAAATTAACTATAAATGTAAAAAAGAAATAACACATAGCTAGGACAATAACAAACAACAAGTTTAACCTTTCTAAACAAAAACTTTGCCTGGCAATCACATAGGCATAGCCCAAGCGGCACAACAGGACAGCAGGGCAGGAAAGACAAGATAACAGCAAGATTTAGTGTCTACATGTAATGTTGATAGTCTTGATTACCTGTTAGCCACTTCTTTAAGTTAACTTTAAAAGAAGCGTAAGTTCTAAAATTCCTAATGTGAATTGGAATGAGGTTCCATTCACGAGCAGCCCTGACTGAAAAAGTTGTTTGACAAAATGCAGTTTTCCTCAACGGGACAATGCAGTCACCTCTTGCTGCACTCCTTGTAGATCTGTAAGTAATTGCTACTGTGTTTACAAACTGGCTCAATACATGAGGAGCCAGTCCATGTAAAACTTTGTACATAAGACAGATCTGTATATTTTATCAAATTTTCGAAACTTAAAATGTTATATATATTTTTTTAAACATGACGATGATAGTGTATGGATTTCCTATCAAATATTTTAAGTATAGAGTTTTTTGTATAGAGAGAGTAGTGTATTGAGAGAAGTGTTGTTTGCTTGTGACCAGGTTGTCAAACAGTAGGTGATATGGGATAAAATTATTGAGTGCATGAACATCATAGCGGCCCTTGTTGACATGCAATGGCAGACGTGTCTCAAGTTTGCCAGGTTAAACTTAATGTGATTACAAACCTTCTTAATATGTGATTTAAAAATAAGATTGTTATCAATGTATACTCCAAGGTATTTGAAATCTGAAACTTGTGGTCTCTCCCCCACTACGACTACATCCGGTTCTGAACAGCGACTTTTAGATTTACTAAAAAACATACATACAGTTTTGGATACATTCAGGTGAAGGCAATTGTGATTTAGCCATTCTGTTATATTTTGCATTGAGTTTGTTAGCAGATCAGCAGTTTGAGCTGCATTGTTAGCATGTACAGAGATTACTGTGTCATCTACATACATTTGGGTGTTGTCATTTGGCATGTCATTTACATACAAAGAAGATAAAAGTGGACCTAAAATCGATCCCTGTGGAACACCTGCAGATAAGGAGATAGCACCTGATTGATGATTCCCAACTCTAACAAACTGAGTCCGTTGTGTTAAGTAGGATATTACCCATTTAATGGTGCCTGCGGAGAAGTTAAAAGTTTATTTTGAAAGAAGAATTTCACGATTAATGGTATCAACTGTATTTTTTAACTCTAGAAAATTAGCACCAACAACCCCTCCTTGATCCAACAGTGACTTGACTTTTTCAACGAAGTGGCAATTGTCTGTTTCTGTTTTATACGGAAGCCAAATTGATTTGGATGTAAAGGATAGGAACTGATATTTATATGATTTGTCCTTTGTTCTGAGACAAGCTTTTTGGACACCTTGGAAAACACTGACAAGATACTAACGGGTCTGTAGTTGCAGATGGACAAGCGCTTACCTCCTTTAAATACAGGAAGGGCTGCAGCTAATTTCCATACATTTGGGAACAATCCCTGAGCAAATGAAAGGTTAACAATTTTCGTAATTGGGTAGACTAAAGATTCAGAAAGGTCTTTCAACATAATAGAGTTCATACCAATGACATCTTCGCTCGTGATGGTCTCAGAGATCGAATCACTCTTATAACATCTGCCTCAGTGATATATTCTATATTAAAAGCTGGTTCTAACTGTCTGACTTGGCAAGGAGGATGCTTTTGTTCAGAGGAAAAATACTTAATGATATTTTCTACTGAGTCAATGAAATGATTATTGAGAACATTAGCTACCTCAGCTGGCTCTTAATTTTCCACTAACAACAAGTTCAAGTGATTTGGCATTGTTAACATTATGTCCCATTAGTTTTCTTAACTGGCTCCAAATAATTTTAGTATTACTTCCTGCTTTTTTAATTATGGTAAAAAAAAAGTTAGCTTTGGCCATCTTTATCTTTTTGACTACCCTATTCCGTAGCACAGTGAAAGTATGTCTATCACTGCTTGCTTTAGATTTAATGGCAGACTTTAAAGCCATATCCCATTTTGTCATTAGACTTGTTATATGTTGTTGTCTGCATGTAAATGCATCAATTGATCTCTGCAGATGTTTGGTAAATCTTTGACTGTCTTCTTCCAGAGATTTTCCTACAAGTATGTTCCCCCAGTTGATGCTCCGGACAAAACTTATAAATTGATCCTGCATATGTTTTGAAATATTAAAAAATTCCTGTTCTTGTACAAGCGGGGTAATGCTTGTTAGATAAATTTATAAACAGAAGGAAATATGGAAGCTCAAAAAAGATTATCTATTTGAAGCTGTTTATAAGCCAAGGTAGCTTGTGGTCTAAATCCTCATGGAGTTTCACATTTGTGTATAAGATATAAGTTTCTAGTTTGGTGCAACTGTCCGGCTCCTCAGACATCCACAGGTGAGGTACTTCATGACAGTCATGCTGACGTGCATTAGAGGTCCCAGGTTAAAGAGCATGTGGTAGAAGGCATGGACAGACAGGCCTCCAGTTTCATCAGCGTATTTCAGCGCTACGATGGGAGTGTACAAGGGGTTGGTCAAATTACGGAAACGCGGCCTACTTGCTTCAATCACTTTCTTGGTACACTGCAGAGAGTGAGAGGGTGGACAAAAAAGACAGAGATTTCCAGTCAGACCTGCGGGATTAATTGCAGATGTGTCACTGGGAAGCTAAGTCACTCAGACCGCATGGGAACTTACCCTGGCGATGTCATCAGGCGTTTGTCCCAGTGTCTCAAAGATGTCGACAGAAGAAGGAAGGTAGACGTTCTTAAAGTAATGCACCGTATCAGGATCAGCTCCAGGATACTCCTTCTGCTTCACATCCTCTATCATCTTCGCCTCAAATTCTGTGCGCACCGGGCCCGGCTCAATCAGCGACACGCTAAGGAGAGAGACACACAACAGAGGAGGAACATAAGAAGACTCAACAAAAGAGCATTGTTAAATGGAGGAGGGGTAACAAACATGGCAAAGGTGTAACACTAGTGCTGAAATCATTTATTGATTAATATTGCAAATGAATATTAACAACAATTTCCATAATATATGAATCCCTTCAACA
Source organism: Etheostoma perlongum (assembly GCA_026937815.1). Classification (NCBI taxonomy): domain Eukaryota; kingdom Metazoa; phylum Chordata; class Actinopteri; order Perciformes; family Percidae; genus Etheostoma; species Etheostoma perlongum. Next base: position 27,008,296 of record CM049372.1, on the reverse strand, counting down.
TTGGGGGCGTAGTCTTCCAAAATTAAAACAAATTAACTATTTTATCAATAGACCCTTGCAATGAATTAGCACACAAAGTATTTAGGATTTATAACTGTTTTTTTATTTTTTTATTTAACCATAACTTAACCAAGTAGGCCGTTGAGAACAGGTTCTCATTTGCAACGATGACCCGGCCAAGAAAAGCATAAGCGTGCAAGACAACATACAGTTTAAAATACAATAAAATATAAGAAAACAGAACACAAGAGGCTAAAGTGCAGATTAGGTAGGCATAAAGCCGGCACAAATGGAGGTGTAGTATTATTTTTGAGGTTTTAGTTTTGTATATTCTGCATCACATTGTCAAAACCAGTGTCTAATTTTGTCTAAAATTGGAGTTGTTGGTTAATAGTGGCTGGTAAACGATTTATAGTATAATATAATTTACCAAATAAAAATGTATAACAGAAAAGAGTTTAACGTTTTATCCAGCGCCATCATCAGGCCAAAATAAATGCAAATATAAATATGTTGAATATTTTAATAATTAATAAATAATGTATGACCACATACATACTGATGACACCATCATCAGCCTCAGCTGTACTTTGAGTTTAGTGCTAATTAGCAAACTGGTTTATGAAATTGTTTGATTATGATTTTCAGGCCTAGATAAAGGGAGGAGGCAACGCACAATTAAAGCTTGTTGTCACATGTCAGACTCTGTATCTATGTGGTTTGTTAGTAATAACAGAAGTAGCATCAGGGGAACTCACGTGACATTAAACTTCAAGAGCTGCACAGCCAAACTCTCACAGAAGCCCTCGATAGCAAACTTGGAAGCTGCGTACACGTCATTAAACACCACACCTATAGAAACACAGTGAATGCTTAAATTTCCCTATGAGACAACATGCACAGTAGAGCCCGACCGATAAAGCATTTTTAAGGCCAATATTGATACAAATATTTATTTAAAAACCCAATATTCCGATATATTGGCCGATATATACAGTATATATTTAAAAATAAATAAATCCAGACAAGCGTAACAAAAGATTTGTAGTTATTTATGAGTCCTCACTGAAATAATATGATAATGCATTTTAAAAATAAACTTTTGGTTATTGCCACAACAGAACAGAGGAACATCAAAATGTTATATATACTGTATATAATAAAAATACAAACTAAAGATATGAAACTTAAAGGGTTAAACATGAGTGTTGTCAACAGGGACGTTGTAGAGTGTCCTCTGGTGGACAGAGTATGCAACGCCAACACTTGTCCATGATAGCAATAGTTTGGAAAACGCCTAATATTGGTCTGTAATATCGGCCTGCCAGTATATCGGTCTGGCTCTAATGCACAGTTTAATAGATCAATAAATACATGTTCACCCTTTTCTTACTGACATACAGCAGTACTTAAACTCCATTAGTCTTCCTTCAGCTTTCCACCCACTCTTCCATTTGTCCATCATCAACCCATACATATATCAAACTGAAGCTGACAAACTGTCATTTCTCCCTGTAGCGTTTGACACCCTACCCCGCCTCACCTCCCTTCCCCTACCATACCGTCTGCTAACCTTGCAGTCCCATCACACTGCTGACCACGATGATGTGTCCTCCTTTCCTCTTCTTCATGTCGGGCATCACCTCCTTTATCATGCGGATCACCCCAAAGAAATTGGTCTCAAACACTTTCTTCATCTCTTCGATGGGGATGCTCTCTATTGGACCCACTAGTCCGATACCTGCGTTATTGACTGGTCAGGAGCAGAAGAAGGAATCAAAGAGGACAAGGAAGAAACTGAGTATGAACATCACTTGGGGACAGCGTACCAGTGCAACACGATGAGGATGCATTTTACTTACTGAGGACATCCACGTGTCGATCTTTAATACCATTTAAACACTGTTTGACGGACTCATCGTTGCAGACGTCCAGTACAGCCAGAGAAAGAGTTTTCCCGTATGCATCCCCGGCAGCTTCCACCAGCTTATCTTTACGTTTTAGGTCACGCATCGTTGCTATGACTGTGAACAGGTGGAAAAGAGGGAAAACAAAAAGAGATTGAGAGGAGCATAGAAGACATTTTTTAATTTATTTTTTAAGATTATTATATGGACATTTTCGGCCTTTATTTCTGACTGGACAGCTGAAGACATGCAAGGGGAGAGAGAGCGGGAATGATGTGAAGCAAAGGGCTGCAGCTCGGAGTCAAACCCCGGCCCGCTGTGTCGAGGAGTAAACCTCTATATATGGGCGCCAACTGAGCTATCTGGGTGCCCAGAAGAGAGTTTTTAAATGTATGTATTGAATAGTCTTGAGTTTTGAAAAAATGCCTTGCAGTACTAATCAGTCATGTGAATGGGGTTCATAGAGACAAAACCCCCCATTCTGTTCCTTTAGTAGATGTAACTCTCTTGGTTTAAATGTATTTCTTTAGTAACTCTTTCTGAAACATGTTCTTGTGGTGTTATTTTCACACTATTTTAACTTGTTATATTTATCTGCTGTATTATTTGTAGACCTTATATAAAGATAGATAGAAGATACAATTTGTTTATGACAATTTAACAACATATTCTAAGATCCTTAGCCAATGGCACACGGTCAAAACTGTTGTTTTAGGGTGCTAAGGTGTTCATACTTTATTGACCACCACAGTAGTTGATAGGTACCCTTTTAGTTTAAAAAGGTAATCAGTTAACAGTTATTTTAATCTCTCTACGTATACTGTAGCCACGCTAGGCATCAAGACTGAAATATCTCAACAACGTTTGGATGACTTACCTGTTTAAAATCAGCATGTTACGAGTGTCATTGCCAGCTCAGCTTGTAGTTCAAAGCACTGCTGTGCCTAAGTACGGCCTCACAGAGCCATTAGCATGGCTATGGACTCTAAGGTTTGTTAACTGTAAGTCTGTATGTTCATGAAATTTCATGACCAATAGAAATTGTTGAGTAGATAGGACACATGCACACCTTTTTTGCTATGCCACAAATGTTTTGTGGTTTTTATATTGCCAGCTTTGATTTAAAAAAAAGACACTGACTTCTAACCGCAAGTTGGTTTAAATATTTCAATCTCAGTTAGATCTTTGTCATGCCATTTTGACCTTTGTGCAGGCATGATGCTTTCAATCATTGCTGTTTGCCAATAGCCCTGCGTATGATTGTTATACTTTAATTTCCATGGGCAGCTTCCAAGTACGAGTTTGTGAATGAATGTAACACTCCGACAACACTACACCTTCAGGCTGCTGCTGTAAATAGGCTTGTGATTAGGCAACCTGCCCAGTTAAATGAGGTTTAAACAAGCCAATATCACTGACTGGAAAGTCAAACTGAGTTTTTTTTGCCTGAGGCTGCATGTAGGTTAACACAATATACACACATAAATACATTTTGATGAGTAGATTCCAGTGTCTTCATATATGTGTCAAGAACAAAATCCTTTTATGAATTATTGTGCAGCATTAACACGTTGTGTCTGTGTGCATTTCCATCCTGAGTGAGCCTGACTTTGTGTATGTGTCCTGTCATAGCAGTGAACGGAAAGAAAGAATGAAAGGTCATGAAGAACTGGAAGAATATTGTCACAGACATGCGATGATAGGTGAGAATGGAGGGAAAAGTACACACATATACAGGCACAAAGGAAACTGTGTTCACATACTATACACCGCATTCCTGAGTCCACCTTTCAGCTGTTTATTTTTTCTAACTGAATTCCCTTTTTGAATAAGTGAAATAACACAACAATGGGAAAGCTGTGGCTAAAGCTAGCAATTGTAGTAAAAATAACCTTAAGTAGGCCTATTATAGACCATCTGTGCTTCTGTTACAACAGTCAGGTTACATATCAGCACTGTGTCACTGTGTTGGGGAATCCACTCGCTGACCTGTCATCCACAGTGGAGCTCAGTGAGCTGAGCCATAATTAGCCTAACCAAGGCTGTAGTGGGGCATTAGTTATTTTCTGCTGTTACATGCATAAGAGCAAGACATTTGGCTTTGTTCAGTTCAAATCTGTTTTTGTCATATCCAGACTATATACATATTGATTTTAGAAATTCTGGACATTAAAACAAACACAAATGAAATATGATTCCAATCGGATTTCTACAGATGCGTCGCAGTCTGGCGGCTTTGGCCGCTCAAATCGTATTTTAAAGTGTCTTTTGCGTCACTCATGTATCCAAGAGCCTAATTGTGCCTATGCTTAAGTTGATGAGAAACAAATCAGATTGTTCCGCTGTCTAAATGTAGAAAATGTTAAGTTGTGATCAGAGACTATGTGGCAGGGGGAGGCCAAGGGAGCATCCATACAACTTTACATTTTATCTCCTTAAAATAAAAAAGAATGTATACTTTTCCCTGACCTTTTTCAAATGCATGCTCAGTATTTTTCCTGCTGCTATAGGAAGCCATTTTTTCCCATTAATTTATATATTGCATGAAAATCAATTAGCAAGTGAAACTTGCTTGAGTCTTGTGAGGCTGCATAATTTGTTTTGTCCATTTTACAAAGTCATTGTTGCATGGTTATGTAGTGTAAGTGCAGGTTGATTTTTAAAAGTCTGCACTGCTTTACCTTATAACAATAAAATAACTCCCTATAAACTTTAATACAATAGGAAAATGAAATGGAAACCAATGGTTAACTGGAACAATAGAAACAATTCATTCATATTTTTAAAAGTATAATGTAACGTATACATTATTTTTATTGATGGGCTGACCCTCACCCCACCTGAAATTTAAGGTGGGGTGAGGGTAAGCAATTAGATAAATTCCCATTCATTTTCTAGGATCAGACAGTTTTGTTATTGATTCTAAATTGGATCCTCATTTACTCTCATGTGGTTCATGTGGTTGATTTTTTAAAATATGTAAACCACTGCAAACAGCATGTCAGCATCTCTTTAGATGGAAATCACTCCTCTGTAGAAACAGTGGCTTCTATCTTCATAATCATGTGGACTATGTAATACTCTTATGTGCTCTACACTCATTATATAAGCATCCTTACAGTGCAGACGAAGAAGAGGAGTGATAGCAAATGAGTGGGTTTAAGTTATGTAAATTTTACCATGCAAATAATGTTATTGGTAGGCAGTAGTTCTTAGTTTATTATTGAGTTTTCTTTCTTGTCTTGTCTATTCTTTCTTGTTATGTTTTGGCAACACAAATGTAGCCTATTTAAATGATGTGCTAAAGCAAATTGCAATTGCAATTGAATGTTCTCTCTCTTTCTAACACACACACAGTGCACCTACCGTGATAGCGCTTCTGTTCATCCTTGGCCAGCATCACGGCCATCCTCAGACCGATACCGGAGGAGCAGCCGGTGATCAGCACCACTTTCTGCCCAGGACTCACCATGGCTGCCCTGCCTCTCCACTCTGTTGTCACCCTGAGACACCAGCAGCTCTGCAGGATGAGTGGCGATTTAAGGTGAGAATACCTGTAGGAGGATTAGAGAGACAGAGAGAGAGTCACATGGACAGAATAAAACAGGGAGATTATCCAGTAAACACTCGCTTGCCCCAGTCTGTCCTGTGGGAATCAAAGTTCTCTATTTTAGTCCATGATGGAAAAATATTGCCATGGCCTTATCTGAAATGTAATAAACCCTCTGCCTGTCAGAGGTGTCTGACCAACAGTGTGAAGAACAAATTGATAAGCACCAATTTTAAGTCAAATATAGATATGTAAAAGTCAGCTTCTGTTCAGCAAAGAGATTCAGCGCCCCTCAGTGGTGAATATGATTAGTCTTCATATCGGTCTAACTCTATCAATGGAATGACTTCTGTTATTCATATCCAAGCCAACACAAACCTGACTCCATTATACATGATGTTGCCAGAAGATGTTTTTTTTGGCAGAGTGAGTTATAGATGAAACAAAAGATACCCATGCAAGTACAAAATATCTCTGCATGTCTCCTCTTACACACACACACACCTACACCTGAGCGTAGCTGTCTTAAGACAACCCACTTAAAGCAGAAGGGCATTTGGAAATATTCCTGGAATCTATTTTTTTCTCTTTTCTTTTTACAAAAAAAGGTATGCGTGTGTGTCTGTATGCAATTTACTTCTGTTACCAAAACATTACCTTCTAATGATTATTGTACATCACATTTAAAGTATCTTCATCTAAAAACATATACTCTATTTACCACCAGCAGAATATGACAAACGGTACAGTTTCTCTTCAGTATTTCTTTGACATTTTAACAATGAAATAAGCTACTGTACTAAATAAACATTTTTGGATTTGATTATACAATTATATTTGTTCCTGAGTCACCTGCACATACTATCCTTCTAAGTCTTCTAATAGTCATATTTAGCATACAAGTGATCTAAAGAAAAACATGTCTAAATGGATGCTGAAACAGGACAGGGGTGACCTGAGGCTTATATAGGTATTTCCGTGAATGTATGCATGTGGGTGCATGCACTGAGCTCCGATCCTCCATAGACTGAAAAATAACCCTAAAAACTAAGTTCTCTCTATAAAAAACTTTCTGATACCTCCCCATGAGCCGCTTGTTTCTTTTGACTTTTCTACATCAGAGATAAAAATGAATAACCCCTGGAGTAAAAGACAGGAAGCACATTTTGTCTTTTTTCATTATGCCTATAGGAAGAATATGGTGTATGTGTGCTGGAAGAAAGTGTGGGGTGGGCAAAGACAGACAGGCACTGGAATTTGGAATCTGCAGCAGCATTTTTTTATTAGTTGGGCAGCACCGATGTCCTGTCCCAACACGCTTTTTGTGTGTGTGTGTGTGTGCGTGGGTGTGGAGAGAGTAATAAAACAGTAATATTTTGTAATTTTACTTTTTCTTTCATGATGGATGTTTTATGTTAGGAAACTTCGCTGGCAGTTTTTTTAAATATTAAAACTTATTGCACGTGCCCAAGCACATGCATATGCACGTGCCAACGTGCGCACATGTGCAAACGAGAAATAGAGATAGCTACATAGACCTTTACATCACTCAGACAATAATTATGCGAATAATGACACGCGCAGTAATTATGTTTCTGTACAGCCCCACGAGCCCCTAACCAGGAGTCTCTGGGGAGGGAGGGGTCACCCCGGAGGAGAGAGGGGCGAGGGGAGGGGGGAGGAGAGGAGAGAAAGTGGGTGAAAAAAGAAAAGACCTTGTGAGATTAAGGATTTTCCCCCCGCTGGTCTCCCCTCTTCATCCGTCCGTCCAAAAGAAAAACAGTAATGACCGGAGAGTAAGCTCTGCTGAATCTATTTTTTCCATCAATTAAATCAGCGTTAATGCATGCGCGCTCTTAATTCCCAGCTGGTAAAGTGCGTGTTGAGACGCACGGGCGCGAGGCAGCAGTTCCTAAGATCTCGCCCGCAAAGCCAAAAGTTTCTCTGACTTCAGGTGTCTCGCGGAGCGCAGCAGGGGAGGCACGAGGGAATTACTGGCCGCCGTATCGATAGCTTCAAATGCAATATGATGGATCGATGGAGTCCAGTGCGCGAGACATGGCTGCTGTTGCTGCTCGTCTCGGTGTTTCACATCTCAACGGCAGGTAGGCTGAAATATTAATATTATATTTACTTGTTTAAATAATTAGCTCCCCGAGTTCAATTTGCCTAATTGTGTTTTAGCCTGTAAAAAGGTGAAGATGATGCTTCCTCTTTCCTTTCCTTTCTTCCTCTCTGTGTCACATCAGTTGTCACCACCTGCCTTCCAGCCCCTGATGAGCTCATCAACGTTTAAGTGTCATCCTTAACCCTTCCTTAACATCATTTGTACAACTTTCCAGCAAAAACACTCACTGTCAGCCATTTGTGCATCTAGACAAATACTGGATTGTCTATGTGATCTTGGTTTGTCAGGGATAGGTCAATTACCCCCCCCCAGAAAAAAAAGTCCCCTAGTCATTTTCAACTCAATTTTCAGAACAAATGGCTTTCTGACAGATGCTTTTGTAATGCCAGGTCAGGCAGACATAAAGCTTATTGAACTGAACCACCATATTTCTGGTCTCCTTGAGCCCACTGCACATTTGCTAGACAGTCAAAAGACATAGGCCTATATGTCTAGACTTGTTCTGCCATACCTGCATCAGTCTCTGCTCTCATACACCAGCATACAGGATTTTGAACCTGTACAGCTGGGTAATGGCGAACAGATTGAGGAAAATTAAAGTGAGCTGTGCTGAACTGTACTGGGGACTCGAGCTGCACTGAAAACATATGAGGAGGACTTTGTTCTTCTAGGGCTCTTGGAGCCTGGTGGTGGCCTCATGGTTATATCAGCATACGTGCAAGTGTGCGCCATCAGTGTATTTGAGTAGCAAAGTGTTATGGACTTTGCTGTTGTATCTTCTTAAAGAGACCATGCAAACTACAGAACATTTCAAAACTAGAGTAAGTAAAGTACTTGGTGTCTGTTACAGCAGATGAATTGGGCCTAATGCATCGGGACAGGTCAGACAAGTCAGGTCATTCGAAATATTTAGTATTTTATATTTCTGTTTAAACTTTATGATATTCATTGAAATGTCAAGTTAAGACAAGAACATCACATGTAATTAAGCTTCAAATTTAATTCTCGACCTTGAAAACAATAGTTGACAAAACAGTCTTATCACATTTAGTCTATTTGGTAGCTATTCTGGAGCATGCGATCATACTACATCAGCAAATCATTTGTAAGTTGTCATGGAATTGTAGATGTTTTTATTTCCATTTTGTCCCAAACTCTTCTTGTCCATGTAAGCTTAAAGTTGTCGTTTGACATTTTGGGAAATACGCCTACTGCTTTCTTACCAAGAGTTAAATCAGAAGATCAATACCACTCTCATGTTTGAACAGTAAATACAAATCTTAAGCCAGAAGCTGATTAGCTTAGCTTAGTTTAGCAAAAAGATTTAAATCGGGGAAACAGCTATAGCTGACTCTGTACAAAATCCACTAATTAGCACTTAAACGCACATTAATTCAGACTATATTTTGTTTGTTTAATGCATTTAAAAAAGCCAACCCTAACAACAACACTTTCCGGTGTCACATGATGATAGACATGGGACTATTTCTTGGCCAGGGGCAGTAAATTCCTTATCTTGGATTCTTGGAAGTTCCTAGGCATCTAGGAAAGACAAACAAAAAAAGACATAATATGACTGTTGCCGTTGCATAGTTTGTCCACCAGATGGCGCTCTACAACGTCCCTGTTGGCAACACTATTATTTTTTTGTTATTGTGGTTTTGTTCAAAGGACTTATAAATAACTCATTTTAGGGAAATCTGTTTATGTTTTGTTACGCGTTTCTGGATTTTTTTTTTAAAAAAGCCTTGACGTGCTGCATCTGAAGACATTCTGAGAGAGATAGCTGAAAATATTGATATTATTTCCCAACAGCCTTCAAATATGTTTTAACAACCTGCCTTTGTACTGAAGATTAATAGCAAATCTGCCTGCTGGCTACCTTATGTCTCAATGATGTATTAAAAAACTAAGTGAAGACAGAGGTTGTTAGGCTGCTGAATGATTAGGGCACGCTCTGGGTCAAACCTCACTCTGTCTGTGAAGTGTGTGACCACCTGCCCTTTAGGGTCATCCAGGGTCAAACTCGGTTGGGGTGTAGCATCTCCCACCTGGCGATCAGAGAACACATCCTTTAGGAATTTATTCATAAACAACCCATCTGGTAAAGTGAAACACAGAAAAACAAAGTCATACACACATATAGGGGTGTAACGATTCATCGATCTGGATGTATCAATTCAATGATCCACGATCCAATATTATCGATGCAAAGTGAAAATATCAATACATGTTTGTAACACGCCTCTTTATTTTCGATTACCACTTCATATGTATTGCTTTTATTAAAAAGAATAATTTGTTTTTAATTGAAATGTCCAGAAGAGCTCAGTAATTAAATTGTCAAATTGTATTTTAGTTGCTTTTTTTGAGGTGCTAAAAATGCAACTGTGTTAAATGGGCATAAGATATCATCTCATATCGATTGCTGTCCCCTAAATTGAATCAAAATGAAATCGTACCGTGACAGACTTTGGGATAACTTTGGGATGACTTTGGGAAATATTGTATCCCTATGTATATTGAATCCATATAATATTGTATAGTTGTACTTGTGATTTACACCCCTGCACACATACGCAGTATACTGTCTCACTTTCTTCTTCAGTTACTGGACAAACCTATAACCCGTAACACCTATAATTAGACTGTCTTCAGTAACATGTCATTCTTGATTTTTTGTTTGTTTTGTTTTGTTACTGTCAAATGCGATCACACACCTGGCTGTCAGCAGGTTGGGTGTAAATCATGATCATTATTATGAGCAATGTGGTCAAGTTGCGGTCAAGAATGTCACAGTTTAGCCTAAGGTGTTTCAGGGTCATACCTGGTTCACTACCAGCTTTAAATCTGACCCTGGCTCAGTGAAATCATCTGGCTGCCAGTGTAACCCAGCTATAGTCAAGTATGTTTAGTTTAAACTCCTTCCTGCCTCATTTTGAGCTTATGGCTGAAAATGGTGGAAAGTGTGTTTTAGAGAGTGGAATAAAAAGTAATATCAGTGTTCTGTTTGGTGAGAAAATCAGACTTGATTAAAGATCTATACTCTACGAGACTCTCAGCCAAGCAGACACACATTACTAAGTAAGAGATACCTGACTCACCTTTTCAGTTTTCTTACATTTCATTTCCTGAAATCAACAACTTGACAGCTTTTAAATTTTACCCTGGCACAACATTGAAAGACTAATAGCCCCATTTTAACGATCTAAGCACACTGTGTGAAGCGCAGGTGCATTTAGGGCGTGTCCAAATCCACTTTTGCAAGTTTGACGGTGGGAAAGAGGGTCCGTGCGCCAGGCGCATGGTTTTAAAGGGTTGTACGTGTCTTCATTAATTCATATGTGCGTTTTGGTTCTTAACATGCAATAAACAAATCAGAGTGTCATCTCCCATTCAACAAAAAGACGCTGCGTTTGTACCTTGGGGCATTGCTATTATGATGGCGGATTTGCACCGTAATGTTTTTATTTGTAGTCTTTTGCATGTGTGTGTGTGTGCTACTGCGCTTTCCCTGTGTGTGTTTATGTGTGTGTGTGTGTGTATGTGTGTGTGTAACAAGCATAATGTGGGGGGCACTGTGCAAGAGCCTAGGTGCATTTTACTAATGCGCTGTTAAAATAACAATGAAAAGCTGTGTTATTGACTTTAGACCAGGTTTTCGTTGGTCAATGGCGCAATCACTTTCTGTTGCCTCAAGATAGCAATATGCCAAGAATGCACCTGAACACACCTCCCTGTAAGACCAGCACGCCCATGGGCGCAAAGATGGGCACAGGTGCATTTGCTATTTAAACGACGTGGACACAGGACGGGAAATTAACAACTGCTTCGGACTTAAAATAGCAAAGACACTTGCGCCGGGTGCAAGATAGGACCCTAGAGGTTAAAAAGATTAGTTGTTGCCTGTGTCTGCATAGGGTGAACATGTTCAAAATGGTTCTTGCCAAACCCCAATCATTGATGTTATAGCAGGTGTTCTTGATTGCGACTCTGAGCTGTGGCCAGAGGCACAACTGTAGTCGTTTTCTACCACATTCAATTTGGAAATCATCTTTTTTAGATATTATTAACCACGTTAGCAGCTTGGCTTTAGGCACGGCAATGTTGGTTGATTGGTCCACCACTTTGGTCCAAGCTGAAAACAATCTTAGGATGAATTGCCATGAAAATTCAGGCTCTCTTCAAGGTGAATTGTAATATCTTTGGTGATCACTTCACTTTCAATCTAGTGCCATCAATAGATCAAAATGTTATTTTGTCCAGTATTTTGGTTCATAAATACCGGTATCTGCAAACTATTAACATTCATCAGCTTCAGCTGTAGTTTAGTTGTTTAATGTTTAGTGTTAATTAGCAAATGTTAGCATGTTAACCCACTAAACTAAGATGGTGGCATTTCTAAAGTAAAATACTGAGTTCTTGCTTTACCATGTTTAGCAGATTTATCCTCAATATGGAATGATCATTTAATTTTTACTGCCAAACTTCCTGTCACAGATAATTTCACATTTGTCCTGGGGAGGGTGTAGATCACGGGAATAGAATGGTAGTAGAACGGACGTTCCCATTCAAATCAACGCAGGAGGGTCAGAGCAGCAGCCATTTTTATGTGTACCATTGCCATTGCAAAGAACTGTGGCCATTTTTGCGGGCTGACTTCAGCATGAACTTCCATATAAACCGACTTGCGGTAAGTCGCAGATTCCCTGAATTTAGGTTTTGTGACAAATGAGCAGTGGAGTAGTACGCAGCATGGAGAGGCGTCTTTTGTGCACTATGCATTGCTGCTAGAAATGTAGTGAGGATTGCTGGATTTAATTGCTTCAGCAAGAGACTGACAAAAGAAACACGCTGGCTTAATGGGCACGGAGGCTAAAAAGGATTTCTTGAAATAGTGAGTGTGACACATGCTTTGGCCCCACAACTAAGAGCAATTGCCAGCAAAGACATGAAAACCTCAACAATATATCTTGTTACCAAAATAGGCTAACGTGGGGAGTTGGCTGCTCAAAGGGAAAGGTTGTGTGTAGTGATTGATGGAAGTGGTCTTTGTAACTGACAGTTTGAGAAGTTTTAATTAGGTTTTCAGGTCAGTTAGAGCAGAATGGATTGTGTGAAGGCATTCCTTACAAGACGACAGACAGAACAGAACAGAACAGAACTGACCAATACTTTTTTCAAGGTCCCAGTAGCTTACAGGCATCACACACAGCATACACATACATCTTAACAGGATGTTAAAATAACAACTAAACAAATCCACATGGATAATATGGATATGAATATATACATACACACATACGTACATACATACATACATACATACATACATACATACATACATGCATACATGGGAAAAGTAACTACATTTACATACTGTAGATTGTTTTTATAATCGAAAATTGTTTTTGAATCAAAAATCAATATTGAATCAAAACGTGAGCCTAAAAATCTAAATTAAATTGTGACATTTTCTGAATCGTACACCCCTAGTGTCTAATACTTTGGTTTATGACCAAATACCTGCAAAACATTTGCATCAGTCTCAGCTGTACTTTGGGTTTAGTGCTAAAGAGCAAATGTAATGTGCTATCACACTAAACTAAGATGGTGAACGTGGTAAACTACCATTGTCTAAACGTATCTAAACGTTGTGAGCATGTTAGCATGTTAGCATGCTAACTTTAGCATTGAGTTCAGCCACACAGAGCTGCTGGCATGGCAAGGATATAAAGTGCATACAATAGACTTTAAAAACAAGAAATTACAGTGCATGAGAGGAAAAAAACCTTAAAGGCTTATTCAGAGTCCTCCCTTTATACAAAATAGAAGAAGACAGAGTCCAAGTCTGATCAGAGAGCCATATCAATTTGTTTAAAGCAAAAACAAGATCCGGCAGTGTGAATAGAATGGTTGGAGCATATGTATGTAAGTATGAGACTGAACCACGCCCTCACTATGTATAAAAGCTGATAAATCATAGTTGTTGTGATCTGTTCACCAATAATCCATAACAGTGACATAACAGATTGATAGATTGACCTTTTTTCTTCAATTTGTTATGCAAAGGCAGCCACTGAGCTGCAGTTGGCAGCTAAAATAACAGGTATATGAGAAGCAGGTGTCTTTTTGATTGGATATAGAGAGCATTTAACTGGACAGCTCATTTAAATGGGTGTGTAGTTTGTACTTTGCTTATTTCTTTGCATTCCTATTCAGTGTCCAGAAACAGTTATTTCATCACTGTGGATGTGATGATGGTTAAATATCCTATACTGCTATGCCTGGGTTTCATTTTGAAATATTTTTTCATGTGTCTTTACGATGTGTCTTTCCAGCATATGATTATCTTTTGCTTAATGCCAAACTCAGTCAGTTAAAGCTTTTGTTTTGTTTCAGATGTTTCAACGATCTCTGCATGTAATAAACTTGACGGAGGATATGTGTCACTTCCTAAAGTTTTTTATTTAGTAAAGCCAATTTGATGCACGCTTGGCTTCCAACCTATAACATAGGTCATGCGGCAGCCTGGCTATCTAGTCTAGTCATGCGGTACACAAAGATGGTCAAAAAAGCTCATAATTAAAATACAGATGATATACTGACATTTTAGGTAATTGGGAGTTTTTAGTAAACAAGAGAATTACAGTAACTATATGTAATGTAATCTTTATCACTTTGCACTCTTGACACAGTAGGTCTGTGTGCTATAAATTTGACTTCTGTTTGAAAGTAAGCTCACTCTTTGTTCTCCAAAATCAAAGTCACTGTCTGATGTAACATCCAACAATAATAGAGCACAGGGCCACAAAAAGCAATGTGTAGCTGTCTGAGAAGAGTTGGAGACCCGTGATTGACAAATATTGATGCTGTCTTTGATCTGTGTTTGAGAGGAAGAGTGACTGTTGGATGCAGAGGAGAGAAGATTACATGGATATGTTGGGACTTGAGATATTGTGTGATTTCAACACAAGTGCGGCAGATTCCTAGAAGGAGATAAGCAGCACATGTCGGACCTTCAGCTAGTTTCTTATTCTCTCTCTCTGTTACTGATATTAATGCTTCCTCTAAGTGTGTGTGTGTTTGTGTTTGTGTACTGTATGCATTGACTGTTGTGTCTGTGTGTGGGTATCCGACAGCAGGAGAGACTGTCCAGTGTGTTTCTTTGATGAGAGCCAGCTGAACTGATGGTGATGACGCAGTGCATATGACACATGCCTTTGGTGTGGGAGATCTGCGTTCAATTTCCCACTGCGATACATCAAACAATGTGTCCCTGAGCAAAACACTTTACCCCTAGTTGCTCCAGAGGCGTGTGGCCTCTGACGTATGTAGCAATTGTAGTCGCTAAGTTGGATAAAAGTGTCAGCTAACTGGGAGGAAAGAAAACACATGGTTCCTCCATCCTATTCTGCACTCTTTCTCTGTCTCTTGTTTTCTTCTTCCTCTTTTATCATTCTCCTTGACCAAATAATAATTCTTGTTTCTGCAAAAAGCATGTTATTGTATTCTTTGCCATTGCTGAGTTAATGGCAGACTAATCACAAACACACATATATTGGTTCGGCCTCTAGCTCGCCCAGCAAGAGCGTGCGCACATGTACACAGAAAGCACTTCCCCAGTCCTTATTCATACAGACACATAGACACACATCTGGTTTCCAGCAAATCCATAGTCTTTTTTTTAATACGGTGCCTGTTAAGTTGTTTGTGTGTCGGTGTGTTGTTTGTGTCTGCGAGTCTGCTGTGTATCCTGAATGGATAAATGTGGAACCTTAAACCTAGATAGATTTCAGATAAAAGACTGTGTCCTCTACTTCACTGCTTTACTTTTTTGTCAGCCTTTTGTAACATATCTTTGTAACATCCTCACTTGTAACACTTGTATAATCCATCCATCCATCCATCCAATAGTTTATTTTTGTCAATGTCATCATAGAATTCAGTGTTTCTGCTATCAGTTATGTAACTCACTGTAGAGAAAGACAAGTGGGCAGAATAACATACAGGCTGTAAACGAGCAAACAGAGTAGTTTGATTCTCTAAGCCAGCGTATTTGAAGGCAAAACTTAAAGTGATCAAACCCAAGATTTCACTATTACTGTAATTACTTACCACAAGTATGGTAGGTCAAAGTTAAAGGTCCCCTCAGTAGATCTATCTATCTATCTACATTTTTTAAATGTAGTTTGTCAATGTTACAAGCCTAAAACCATAAATCATGTCCATTGTGTTGATGTAGTTTATGAGTTCAGTCTTTTTCTTTGTGTTCAAACTATGGTTGCTCTGCTTAGATTTGACATGCTCTGCATGTGTGTGCATGTTGATCATGGTGCCCCTCACACCATAGTCAAGAGCCTCGGGATAACTGCAGCAACTGATGGAGACTAGAACACCCCTTGTGTATGTACAGCCCAGTGTATGTACAATGTGCGTGTGTGTGTGTGCATGCACATACCCACTTTTTTTTTATGTGGATGTTATCTTGTGTTTGTACATAATATCAAAACTCAACAGCAAAGGGAAGCATTACCTGATGTGTTTTAAGTGCATATAGAGTAAGAGCACAGAGTTTCCATGTCTCGTCTTGTCCTCTGCTGCATTCAGATGTCAGATCATTTCTTGGTATGTACGACTCAAACCCCTCTTCTTGTACACAATGCATATGGGTTTCAGGAGCACCTTAAATATAACCATGGTTCTAGCATGTCTAACACCAGGAGCTACCTTGTAGCCTATTTATGGCTTTAAGAAAAGCATGTTAGCAGCCAAGCATGCTAAAAATGTTAAATAAAACCTTTATGTACTATAATATACTGTACAGTGTAACTACAATCCTACAAAGGTACCGAGTCACTTTTTAGCAACATGCACATGGTTTATGGTGCTCAGTCGAAATCTGTTAATAGGAAAAGACTTCTGTTACTTAAAAAGAAAATGGTTAGGAGAATTTTGAAGGAATATACTGTATATGAATTTATTCATCGTCTCGCTGAGAGTTGTATGTAAAGAATGATATGAGTTCCTGGTGGGATATGACTGACCGTTTATTGGACCAATCAAAGAGCAGCAAAACAACACAGAATCCCTATCCCTATCCTTGTCCATTTACCATAATGACCAAACTAAAAAGTGCAAAGAAAAATACAAATCAGAATTAAGAAAGGCAAACCAAAAGACAATACAGTCACGCTGAAGTTGCAATCTTAGCTACAAATCCCATTGTTTTTTTTGCATTTTACATTCTGGGCCATATTTTTAAAATGATAGTAAATTTGTGTTGCAGTTTATTTGGATGCTATCCCACATGTCTTGGACAATTTCTTTTATTTTTTTAAGATTATTTTTTTGTAGATTTTAGGCCTTTATTTTTTATAGGACAGCTGAAGACATGAAAGGGGGGAGAGAGGGGGAATAATATACATCAAAGGGCCCCAGGTCGGAGTCAAACCTGCGGTTGCTGCGTTGAGGAATAAACCTGTATAAACAGTATGGGCGCACCCTCTACCAGGTGATCTACCCAGGCGCAAATTGGACATTTAAGACATCTTTTATTAACGGACAAAATAAACCCCATAGAATGATTGACACCACATTCATGTCTATATGGTAAATATTAAGCTACAGATGATTAGCTTACAAGAGCATTATAAAAACTGGATGCATTGAGGAACAGCTGGTCTGCTTCCGTCACTGCGCCTGTCCGACTTTCTGTTCACTCAAGTGTGTTTTGTGTTGAAGCTTCGGAGCAATTGGAGCGTTAATCCCTGAAACAAAGAAAAATCTCCGAAATGTTAAAGCCACTGGAAGATTTAATAGTGCAGTTTTAGCTGTATCAGTAAATAGTGTGATGCCCTGCACATTAAAGACAGAATTACAAGCTGAAAAAATGCCAGCAGGCTGGCAGACAAACAGATGGACAAGCAGACGGACAAACAAAAAGATACGGTCAACAAATACATCTGGCACTCAGACTCAAACATTATGCCAACCTCATATGCGTGTTTTGTGTGTGTGTGTGTGTGTGTGTGTGTGTGTGTGTGTGTGTTAAAAGGTATGAAGCAGATGTAGGGGTTACGTAAGCCCCAGAAATACATGTGAAAAGAAGCTACACCAGTATAGGCATGCCCTCCTCTCCCCTACCACCTATTATGTCTTCTATTTCCCCCCTTTACCCCCATCTCTCCCTTTCCACTTTCAATATGTTGCACATTTCTCTCCTGTCTCTCCCCCCCGTGTTCAATCTTATACATCCCATCTTTTCCTGCTTTAGTCCATCTCATAGATCACTATGACCACCGTCGACAGTGTTCAAAAGAATGCGTGTGTGCATATGATTCTGCTCAAGCTACAACTCTGGCCACATGTGAATTTGTAATTGTGTCTTTTGCTTTTTGTGTTTCTACGTGTGCTCTCGGGCTGAATCATTGTCACAACACATGCACTCTTTATAGACCTCTTGTATAAGTCTTTGTTGTGTGATGTCTGTTGTCAGTGCCAAGATGGGCGTTATCATGTGATTACACTAAGCTTCTGCAACAAATATGTGTCCTGGAGAGAGAGAGAGAGAGAGAGAGAGAGTCAAAGAGCACATGGTCTGACTAATGAAGTACTTCATTAGATTGTGTACAAGATAGCATAATTTGTATTATTGGTAACATCACACCAAACAATTGCACAGTTTGTTTGTGTATTTACACCAATACTGAGGAAAATCCATGTTTTTTATGTTCATCAGCTAGTCAGTTACTTAGTCTGCCGTTTGGTGCTGGGTAGGAAATGCATAGTGTGTTAATCAGAGCTTAGTTGTTGAAAATGTCTGTCTGCTTGGCTGGAAAGAGGTTTGTATGAGACGGTTTGTATAACTGGAGTTCTCAAACATAGTTTTGGACAGCATTTTCAACACTGTTTTAAATCAGTGAGCAAAGTATGTTACCAATAACGAGTGAAGTGTTTCAAGAAGGCCCATAACTTAGAAATAACTTTTGTCTTATCCAACTGTAATAACAAAGTTAATATAAGGAAGCAGAGCAAATCACTGCTTGCTAATGTGTGATTCTGAAGTGACCTGTGCAGATCACTTTCGGGTCTGAAAGGGCAATAAACTCTGTGCAACAGCAGATTGAACCCACCAAACTTCTCAGCCATACTGTTGTTTTTGTCTCTTTGCAGCGGATCCCATTGATGTCCTGAAGATCCTGGAGCTGTCGGAGGACATGGAAGGTGTGTCGTTGGAGTCAGGACTGTGCACCAGCAGACAGGGAGGAGAGGAGACCGACCTCTCCTTCAAGATTGACAAGAAGATTCAACTGAGCGCGCCCACCAATCAACTCTTCCCTGGTAACATAATTCTGTGGGGCTTGTTAGATGCAGGAAATAACCGGGTATGGGTATGAATGTTCAATTGGTCATTGAGAGCCTGCGCCCTAATTTGTGAGTGTGCATTCCCTCTAGATTCACCATTCCCTGTGAATTTCTCAGTGATGACAACAGTCAGAGCTGTGAAAGGCTCACAGGTCTTTCTCCTCTCCCTGTATGACTCGCAGGTATGCATCATGTTGACATCGCTATGTCAGGTTGTTGAAACAAATACTTTCGCTTCATGCCGAATTAACTACTCTGCTTTCTGTCACTCGGCATGTTCATTCTTTTGGCTGTGTCAACCATGACTTTTGTTGTACAAAAGGAAACCTCTTCCTTTTAATCAGATGATTCAGCAAATGCATTCACTATACTAACATGCTAGACTGACCACGAGCAAAAGCCTTACCAACCATGCACTCTGCAGGACTCCTACTGGGATCAGTATTACATGTTGTCCTTAAAATGGGAATATATTTTGCCAGTTTTGCTAAATGTTGTTTAAAACTTTCCAAAAATTGGTTAAATTTAAAATTGAGCTTAATCTTCATTGAAAGTTCACATTAATATTGCATTCATATGGAAATAGGATGTACATTCCATATCCCATTTACTGACATCAGAAAAGGGTTTATTGCCAAAGTAAGTTACACTTACTTACGAGGTATTTGCCTTGGTGGTTGGTGTATACACAAACAAACAAACATATTGAACATTAATATGAAATATTATATTGCAATAAATACAGAAACAAATATAGCTGGGGTGGGGGTTTAAGAGTGAAATGTAAACACACATGTAAAGCAGGTCTCCCTTTTACAATGATCATTTTATCCAATCATCCCTCTTTCCTTTTCTCTCAGGGCACGCAGCAGCTGGGTGTGGAGGTCGGCCGTTCTCCTGTCTTCCTTTATGAGAACCATGAGGGTCAGCCACCTCCAGAACTTTACCCCACCTTTAGAAAGCTCAACCTGGCTGATGGCAAGTAGGTACTACACACACACACACACACACACATGCACCCATACACATTGTGTTTGTCTTGCAATCAGATTTTGATATTAACCTTCTTAGGAAAGATCATTTGGACAATAAGTGAATTTCTTCATGTCTCCTTCTTGCCAGGTGGCACAGAGTAGCCTACAGTGTGGAGGGTCAGTCAGTGACTCTCTACCTGGACTGTGTCAAACAGGACACCCTAGACCTGCTCAGAGGTCAGGACCCCCACGTCAGCACCGAAGGGGTCACTGTGTTTGGAACACGACTGCTGGACGAAGACGTGTTTGAGGTGTGTGCATTTATGTCTGTGTGAATGGAGATGAAATG
This sequence comes from Etheostoma perlongum, assembly GCA_026937815.1. Lineage (NCBI taxonomy): Eukaryota > Metazoa > Chordata > Actinopteri > Perciformes > Percidae > Etheostoma > Etheostoma perlongum. The sequence continues at coordinate 26,988,021 of CM049372.1, read as the reverse complement.
GACACACCTTGTTAATGGACCCCATTTCTCCATGCTCTTGTACCTAATAGACTGATCTTTCAAATGGGTCCTGTATTGAGTGAGTAGGCTACAGCAAAGATAGACTCCTGTTATCTAAAATATTTCCAATGCCATGGCTCAATATTTAAATGATTTTGACAATGTGGATGATTGGATGGCTGCCCGTCTACGGACAAGAAGTTACCTTGTGAGATCGATAATGGTTTTTCAGACACTTTAAGTTACAAGTGAGCCTGTCAGTAGCAAAAGAAAATCACTTTTAGTGGAAAAAAATCAAAGCTTCACAATTGCTCCATTAGGTTACTTTGCAGCTTGGTTCATGCTGGCTGGCAATTTCGCTCAGTACTGGGCCAATTTCAAAGATTTTTGGTCACGTCAGTCTATTAGACATAAATGCATGGGTCTAGGTTGAAAAAAAACGGTAGTTACCCCTTGTTAAGTGTAAACTCATTTGCGTTGGTAAAAAATTCAAAGAATGAGAACACACAAGAAGTTACTGGTGTGTGGTAAGAAAGTGTCTCTGCTGGTTGCTGCCTGTTCAGTTTATCAACCAAATGATGACAAATGATGAATAATAAACATAACTGCTTAGCTCTGTACACTGCCCTCTAGGGGCTGTGAGGATGCACTGCACCTTTACCTTTGCCCCAAACCTTGGAGGGCTTCATATTTACAAAGCTGCAGATCATTTAAATGTTGTGTTAAATGCTTACAGATGCTCTATAATATGAATTATTCTCCTAGAGTCTTGCTTAAGATCACAAAATGCTGCTGATTATTCACAAGAAGCACTGGGGGGGACTCCAAATCTGTAGCTGTGAAAAGTCTTTGTAGACTTTTATGAGTTCTGTTTCTGTTGTGTCTTCTGCAGTGTGAGGTCATTTTGGCAGTGTGTGAACCTTGACCCTTGTTTTCAGTGCAATGTCAGGTGGTCCATCTGTTTAACTGAACTCCTCCAGGGCCATGTTTTGCTTGGACTTCCTTCTATGAGTGTGGATGGTTGAAATAGAGTGAGAGGTGGACGTATTGCGCTGGCACCACTTGAGACCGAAGCTCTGGAGACTATTAACCGCAGAGCAACGATAAAAGCAGCCTGCTATGTCACTTTGATCTGACTAAATGAACACATACAGTCAAAGATACAGACATGGGAAACAGATGCGTGTGACATATCAGTTGTGTAATTAATGACATATTGTACAGTGAGAAGTAGTGACATAATGCACATTCATAATATGGTTTCACTAATGTAGAGTCATAGATTTGCTCATTTGTTTGTGTGTGTTATTGTGACACAGGGAGACATCCAGCAGCTGCTGATTGCTGCTGACCCCAGGGCAGCAGAGACGTACTGTCAGGATTACATCCCAGACTGTGACTCACCTTTGTCCTACAACAGCATATTAGCTGAGGCCGTGGAGGTAAGCCACCTTCTTACAGCCTATCACAGAAGGCAGAGAGAGAGAATTGAATCACATGTCAGCATGAACGCACAAAAAGCAATGGGACCCCAACAACATTTTTCAGTCTACCTGGTCCATTCCACACATAACACACTGTTGTGAAGCATCTCAGGTGTTCAATGTTGTAAATCCAGACTGTCGTTTTGAAAGCTTAGGAGCCCCCAAGGTTTCATTTGTAAGAGGAGAAACTATTTCAGGTATTTATGGACAGTTTAGAAGGCAAATATGACAAAATGAATGAATGGTCCAATTATTTTCAGTAACATATTCCCACTGGAAAATCCAGGTAACATAAATTAAAAGATCACTGTGGGCTGTGAAGAAACATTTACTGCACGGAGCGTTAGCACTCAAATATCTTACCCCTAGTTTCATTTTGAGAAGCATCACTCCAGCTGTTTATTTCCTTGCTGTTGGTACCATACTTCCATTTAGAATTAAGGTAATAAATCATAAAAAGTTACTAGTGTCTCCTGAGCTCTCACCCTCTTTTTCTTACTTCATTTCTCTCTTTCTCTTTATCCTTCGCTCCTCATATTACAACACAAAACATGGCTTTGTGTTCCAGGATAGTTTGCCAAGTTCTTTGTGCCAATGTTTCACACTCCTGGGAAAGGTTTCAAATCCTCTTCCACTGCTGCTGTTTGATTTATCCTCTTACAACTCAAAACACTCCGGGGTTCCTGGTCTATTGTGTTCAGTTGTTTTATTGAAACACCACCAGATATGCAATCAGCAGGAAGAAGCCAACGGAAAACATAGAAATTAGACACTCTAGTGTATTCTAATGACATGCTGATGAAGTTGTTATGCTTCAACAGGCTACCCTGAAGGAGCTAAAATAAAAAGGACTGAATTGTTGCAGTGCCATGTATTTCTTAGCTTTTTCATTGTATCTGTCATGTAACAGAGCAGTCAACCAGACAGGACCACTAGAGGAATCTAATATCTTAACAGGCATCCTCTATGTCCTTAAACTTACACTTCTGTTCTGTAAATCAATGATATTAATGTATTTCAATTCAGAATGAATGTCCTGTAAATGTATAAACAAAATGTTACACATGCCAATATCATGCATCATCTCTGTTTTGATTCCTTTATGGTCTTCAGGTGGAGAGAGTACCCAAGAAACATGTGGTGGAGGAGTTTGAGGAGTTCGACTACAGTGACCTCTATGAAGACATCTCTGTTTCCACGGTGACTGCAGGTCCTAATGTCACTGAGTACGAGGTGAGACTCTAAACATGAGGTTGGCTTTGTGCCTATGTTTGTTTTTATTTCCTTTTTGTCCCTCATTATTTGTCTCTGTATATATTTCTTGGACAGATCGTAGAGTACGAAGACTATGACAACACAACAGATTACGACCATGTGAACGAGTACGAATACCTGGAAGAATACGATGAGCGCTACGGACAGGCCGAGAGGGAACAGGTGTACTCTCTTAACACACAGGTACCAGCCAAACCATCACACACCAAGGGTTTGTGCAGTTGCACATAAAGGAATCCTGTATAGAGAGTAGAAAACAACCCCTCGGTGCCTTATTCATCTACATTAATGTTGTTCTTCCATCTCCTTTCATTAGGATATACCAGAGAAAGGACAAAAAGGAGAGCCAAGCGTTTTGGGAGTGGTGAGAAAACACCACACACACACATACATACACACACACACAATATTTTATTGTTTTGTTTGATTTTTGTGACAATGTGAAGAAGTACTTTGGTTTTTCAGCTGTTTAATGGGCTTTTTTTTAAATCCATAAACAATTTCTCAATGGATTTTTTTAGATAAAGTATGGGAGGAATTGATTGTTATATCCATGATTGTCATATAAAAATGTTCCACTCAGTACATATTTTGGTCTTGTTTTTTTATTGGGTCTGTTAAACTCTAAAATATTAGTAATGGCCTCAATAATCATGGAAAATGTTAATTTCTGTGAAATTTCTGCAGGGGACGCAGATTACTGGACCTCGCGGGCCACCAGGACCTGAGGTTAGTGAATTTTGTTACATGATATGTAACTTTAAACACGTTTTTTCAATATTAAGGTAAGACACCTGTGTTGCATGTGGGAAAAGATGGACACAAGTGCTACTGCAGTGACTTTTAATATGGAAATGGAAGCTTGCAATTAAATAAATAGTAATGTATATAATTCCATCTAACTCAGCTGGCTTTTTGTGTTTTTCATCTCTGTGCAGGGAGAGCCAGGGCCTCCTGGAATCACAGGGCCAGGAGGACCTCGAGGAGACCCCGGGGAGCTGGTGAGGACTATCCTCTGTTTGCTGTATAAGTCCACCACATTTTGTCGCGTCTCAATAACTGTCCTCTGTCTCTTCTCAGGGCCCTCCAGGGCGGCCAGGCCTTAACGGAGCTGATGGAATACCCGGCCCCCCAGGAAATGTCATGCTTATACCGGTAAGATGAAGATACTTTAGTGTTTCCTGAGGCCTTACAGGTTGCAGTTATTTGGTCCTCTTAACTTCAGCCCTGGGCAAATGGAAATGTTTGAATGTCATAAATGAGAAATGGGCTGCCTCAGGATAGATACATCACCTGGCTGCCCTCACTTAAAGGTGAGATGTTGAGTGACGGTGCTTCTTGTTGACGTTAGAAGTATTTTCAAACAAAATGAGACTACCTTGCCCCTCCCTCCTCCTCATCCTCCCTTCTGTGCTTCCGCACACTAATCAATCATTTTTTGTACATTTAAAGTTCCCTCGTGCCTTTAATTTCACCCTTCTGCACCTTTTTATGTAAAACTTGAATAGCAATGCTCCGTATTGGCCACTGGGTGGTGTACTGAGTTTGACTGATGAATGAAGCATAGCATATTGTGTGTGTGTGTGTGTGTGTGTGTGTGTGTGTGTGTGTGTGTGTGTGTGTGTGTGTGTGTGTGTGTGTGTGTGTGTGTGTGTGTGCGCATGCGCAGTTCCAGTCAGGTGGTGATCCAAAGACAGGCACTGTGGTTTCTGCGCAGGAGGCGCAGGCTCAGGCCATCCTGCAGCAGACCAAGGTATACAACCTTATGAATAATAACCATTACATCACACACAGAGTTGTCACACAACATGTTTAACTACTGCTGTGTGTGTGTGTGTGTGTGTGTGTGTGTGTTTGTTGTTGTTGCTGTCTGACTCCTTTCTCCTTTTCTAGCTGGCTATGAAGGGCCCTCCAGGGCCACTCGGCCTCAGGGGAAGGCCTGGGCCACTGGTGAGTAAGAAATGCAGCTGCTTGATTTTCTCCTAAATCAAAAGATGAAAAGCTGCAGGTTGCTATGGAATGAAGATTCCAAGATCCCCCAAGATTAAGTACAATAATGCAATGTAGCGTTTGGTCATGCCACACTGCTATTTATTGGGAAAACACAAGACATGTTACTAGATTTTATAAATAAAATACCTACGCAACCTGAACATTTCTGGGAAAAATAATTCAACTGGTGTGCTCCCTCAACACAGTGAAAGCAATCCACAGTTTAGACTGACAAATGCATAACAACAAGGCATCACCGGTTTTAACACACTTCTTTGCAGTGATTAGTTAAACACAAGTCCTTCTTTATTAATTGCGGTGTTTTCAAACACCTGATAAGCTCACCTCCTGATCAGTGCCAAAATGTAAGTTTAGGAACTCACCTCCAAAAGGACTACAGTGGGAACAAAAGCAGAACCCATAACAATGGTTGGATGATTGCAAAGATTCACAGCGAGACGAGATATAACTTGCCAACTCTTGAAACGAGCCGGTCTGCCGCGTTCTGAAACCTGCCAGTTCACACCAATGCGACTAGACAGTGTATCATCTCCATAGCACATGTAACTTCTGACTTTTAGGCTTTTTTGTAGCTGGATATATATTTCTTTCATCTAAATATGAATGTGGATAGCGTTATATTGAGATGCTCGCTGCAGTTGCATTTCTAGAGATGAATCGGTGAAAACACGTTTTATTTCTCTGATTCACGGCTTTGTTCTAACGCCACTGGGCGCTCTCTCTCTCTTCAGTCCCTCTCTATCTCACTTGACCATATAATGTTACCTTGCTTTCGGGCAGTTGTTAATCCTCTGTCTAAAACTCTACCATTTCGACCAGCTGTTTGTAACATAAAAATAAAATCGATTATGGATGATTTTATTTCTATAGTTTATAGCTGACTTTACCAGCTGAGTCTGTATTGGCTGTTGAAACAGGTGACATCCCTTATGTTCTAAAACCAGCCTCTGCGACTTGAACAGCTGAGTCGCAGCGAAACAATCAGCTGGCTTGAGTCGAGCTGAGACGGGCCCCTTCAGACCACTGCAACTCTTCCCTGCGACGTTCTAAAACGGTTTTGTCTCGTCGCAAATCTTTGGATAAAGTTCCTCTGGTGGAAAATTCCAATATTAGGTAGATTCTTACAGTACACACACACACACACACACACACACAGACAACTGATTGTATACTTTCTTCTCCCCCAGGGTAACCCAGGTCCCTCTGGGCTGAAAGGGAACAATGGAGATGTGGGGCCAAAGGTGAGTTAGCAAGTTGTCATGGCAACAAACTCAGCACCTCACTCGTTTTCATAACTCTTGAACTCATTTGAGAACCAACTCAATTGCTCTCTTCCCACATTTCTCCCCAGGGTCCTCCAGGGCATGGAGGTATGCCAGGTCAAAATGGACGAGTTGGGAAAAAGGTGAGACTAATAAGACTGCAGTCTTTTCTGATTAAATATCTTCTGTTGACAGGGATGAATCTTGCATGTTTAACTTGTCTGTGTATGTCTAATAGGGTCGAGCAGGTTCAGATGGGGGCCGTGGTGCCATAGGAGAAGCTGGCGCAAAGGTGAAAAAAATCTAAAGTCACGGTCACACTGTTGACTTACTGACTGCTCTGTCTCCCTAAAATATGAACTAATATATCTCTTTTTTCAGGGGGATAGAGGGTTTGATGGCTTACCAGGTCTCCCTGGTAACAAAGGACATAACGTAAGTTATCTGACTGAATGAGTGATAAGCAGATATTTCACAATACTGATTGTCGACTTCCACGCTTGTGTGTTCTCAGGGGGAGAGGGGTAAGCCGGGCGCTGTAGGTCTTTCTGGAGAGCCAGGTGAAAAGGTGAGAGGTCACTGTGGTTGTGGGTATTCATGTTTATGCACGTTTGTGTTTACATTATGTATTTACAAGATATACTTATGTTTGTGTTTTTTCATAGGGCTCTCAGGGGCCATCTGGGCCAAGAGGTCAACCAGGTGATGCTGTAAGTGTTTACACACAATCAGAAAACACACATATACACAATCAAATTGTTTAAATCCACTACATTTTTACTTAATGTGACATTAGTCTTAAACACAAATACTTATATATTTAATTATGGCTGGTATTCTACCACACAGACACAGACCCCCTCCTCATATGTGTATTTAAACATATGAGGACCCTCATTTACATAATGTATTTCCTTGCTTAAACTTGAACAATCGAAAGTCCAACTCATGCCCTGAATTTAAACCGTAAAGGAATAGTTTAACATTTAATAAAATATGCTTCTTCACTTTCTTGCAAAGAGTTAGATGAGAAGATCAATAACACTTGTAATTATAACTAAGTTCTTAAATCTTTGAGACTTTATTTTTATTCTATGAAACCCCTAAAGAAGGTAGTATGGATTAAATAAAACAAAAAAGAAATCCCATGTCTCACATACTTAAATTTCTGTTTAATGATGCTTTTTACAGTATTACACACAGATAGATTCCCATGCACTGTACTTGTATATTTACATAAAAGATTCCCTATTTCCTTATCTTAACTTAATCCTTAATCCTTAAACAACCCAATGTTGAAGAAGTGAGGACCAGCCAAAGCAATCAGACTTGTCAAAACTGTTCTCACTTATAGATCTACTAGTGAAATCTCATTATCTCATGTGATGTGTATTTCAGGGTTCAAGAGGCATGACTGGACCCAGAGGTCGTGCTGGTCCCCCAGGCCAGCCTGTAAGTGGGAAATGTACACTTTTTTACATTTTCACACACACTCATAAACACTCACGAACACACACGTACACATACACACACACGCACACACACACACACACACACACACACACACACACACGTACACATATACCCGTTACCGTTTGTAACATTTAAAGGGATAAAATACCTGCAATTATAGCCTCTAGCCTCTAACCTGTGTTTATCCATACCGGGAAATTAAGGCTCTTCTCATTACCAACATAAATCCAGCCTTAGTGTCACTATCAGACGACGCCACATTGTTACTTTGGTTCTTCATTTGTTTACATGATGTAAATCTTATCTCATCTGATAAAACGACTGTCTTCCTGCCAAATACAACATCTCCAAGCACCGCAAGCAGTTTCTTTGTAATTTGCATTTGTGGAAACACTGGTTAGCACTTGTAAGAAGCTGGCTTACATCTAAGCACATCGAGGAGGCACATTTATATTTGTATAATATACATATTTTTGCTTGGAGTTGGTTAATTAAGCATTAAACGCCTCAAGCAAGAAGGTAGTATCGCAAAAACCGTCAAGGTGGCTGATCATTTTCACTTTCATTTAGTTATTGCCCCAGGAGGCTCAGGTAACAAGTCTCTGGTGAAAATATGTTAATGATTTAAGGCAATGCACCCTCCTTTTACAATCTTATCTTTGTATCTTTTACAAGGAGAGTGCAAAAGAAATGTTCCTGTGCATTCACTTAAGGACGCAGAAGTGATAACTCTTCCTTTCTGTCCTCACAGGGCATTCGAGGAATTGATGGGGTTCAAGGTTCAAAGGGAAACATAGTGAGTATAATATAGATAACAATAAAGACAGGAGAGCCTGAAAACAAACTACTTCCCATGACACCATTTCCTGCATGTAACAGGGAGCCCTAGGAGACATCGGAGCACCCGGACAGCAAGGCAACCCTGGCATTGTGGTATAAGCAGAGAACAAATACTCACAAAAACACTTCAGTTGCCTAAATGCATACACAGATACACTAATGTTCCATCTCTCTTACAGGGTTTCCCTGGTCCTCAAGGGTTAGTAGGGCTGCCAGGAGAGAAGGTAAGACACTTTTATTAGGATTTTTCACTTTGGGGTGAAGGAGTCGGGATTGATTGACTGACTTTGTTTTTACAGGGGCCTCAAGGGAAGAAAGGGATGCAGGGCTTACCTGGAAACGACGGGCCCTCGGTAAGTCCATGCATGTTTGTACTCATGTGCGTCTGAGCTCTCCTATTGACACAACACATTCCCTGGTCCCTAATCCTAACCTTAACGTCACAACTACATGCCTAACTACAAATAGTAACATGCCCTGTTGTCAACAGGGTCACCCCGGAAGAGAAGGTACTCCAGGTGAAAAGGACTGCCGGTAAGTCTGTTGCATGCATGTATAGGGTCTGTGTTTGTGTACAATGCATGCAAGTTGTGTTGCTGTTGTGTTGCTGTTGTCAAAGTTAACGAAAAGCATTAAAGAAACAAGTTATAACGTGTTAGTGGATTTTCCACCTGCCACTGTCACTTTTTACCAGCCACTTTTTGCCACATAAAGGTGAAAAACAGGAATTGATGTGTCTCTAAGAGTCTACTCGTGGACATTGTGCTGTCATCACGTGCTGTAGTAGAGGGGCCAGGCTTGGACACACAATGATACAGTTTGATAAAGGACTTATTGGACTTTAACTTATCATTGCACTTTCAATAATGTAGTTGTCCTCAATTTAGGTCTTCCTGTACATCACATCTGCGGTTTTTCCTGCATCCACCCCGTGTTTATTTGTGTGCGCGCGTCAGTCGGGGGGGGGCTGCTGCAGCGTGCCGACAGGATTGAAACAACAGCAACATTCAGCAACTTTGAGTGAATAAAACGTTACAGAGTACATTGATGTTAAAATGTTTACAGGTTGGCAGGATGTCTTTTGCTGTACACACGTCTCATCTTCAAATCAGAAACAAGGAAATAAATTTGACCCGTTCTCGCTTGGTCAGTGGCTGCACGTGGGACTGCTGGGATTTCTGCGAGTAATGAAAATGCCCCGGCTGTCAATCAATGTCTTCCTGTGATGTGAGCCACTGATTGGTCTGGGCCAGTAAGCAAATGCGTACCCTGCTTACTGATAGTTAAGCGTCTAAATCACTCAATTCTCATTGGCAGGTAGATTGACAGTGTTACCCGCCAAATGCAAAATTCACCCACATTTGGCGGGTGGGCAGGTGTTAATATTATGCTCTGATCTTATTTAACGGACAGATATCAGAGCTGTGTCAATCCTCTCATCTAACTTGTAGCAAGAAAACTATTTATATAATGGTATTTCCCAAAATGTCGAACTGTTCCTTTAGTGTGTGTGTGTGTGTGTGTGTCTGTGTCTGTGTCTGTGTGTGTGTGTGTGTGTGTGTGTGTGTGTGTGTGTGTGTGTGTGTGTGTGTGTGTGTTCATTTGTAGGGTCCTTCAGGAGTGCAGGGGCCTGTTGGATACCCTGGACAACGAGGAGTCAAGGTATGAAATGCAAATACGAAATATTCCTGCTATTGTGTAAATACTCTGGGAGTACAGTTTTACTGATCCTCTGGCTGATGGTCTTCTATTGGTTGAGGAAGTTTCTTAAAACCCCATTCAATAAATAAAAAGAACAACATGTAATAAGGCTGTATATTGTAGTTGACCTAACCACCTGTCCTTCATCTAACCAAAAGATAAAGCAGGTATTTTCGCTGCCAACAGTCAGGTTTAATGGAAAGCATGGTAGCAAATGGATATGCTTGCCACCTTGTGAAGATGTCATGAACAGCCTGTGATAAAATATAATCATTTTTCTGTTTTTCTTCCTGTTTGTTTATTCTCTCCTGTTTGACAGGGGGCAGATGGAATCAGAGGATTAAAGGGAAGCAAAGGCGAAAAGGTGAGAGGGATAGAAAAGTGGTTCAGTCTGTGTCTGTTCATGATGTTTTGTTGTCTAAAAATAATGTTACCGTCACAGAACAAGTACAGTATGCATGCAAGTGTTTTTCACTACCATCTGGGATTTTATGCTGTCTGTTAAACTGGATTTTCTGTCTTTCTTCCTGTCTCCTCCAAATCATTCTGTCTGCAGGGAGAGGATGGTTTCCCAGGAGCCAAAGGGGAGCTGGGAGCAAAGGGGGACGATGGAGAAAACGGAGCTGTAGGTGGACAAGGAGAAGATGGGCCTGAGGGGCCCAAAGGACAGATGGGTCCTCAAGGAGAAGCTGGCCCTTCTGGTATTTCTGGAGAGAAGGTACAGAGCTCCAAATTAATAAAATAAATGTATGCTTAACTGAATATGCACAACAAAACCGTATAAGACAGCTTAAAGCTTTAGAGCGTAACTTTTTGATATTAATGAACGTCTGTTACATTCAAGCCATTGCCAAATGAGTTGCTACAAAGCCAATTAAGACGATCAGCTCCACACAACTCTCTCTGTATTTCTCAGTATGGCTATGTTCAGAAGATCCGGTGACTTTCAGCGCAGAAGCGCAAGTGAAGATTATTACCTATTCTGAATAGTCCATTATGTTTTTTAATCCTCCGTGTCCTCCTTGGCTACTAACAACTACGTGGGGGAGGGGTGGTGAGGGCGTGCGCAATCACGTAAACCTAGTATCATGGACGCGCCAGCAGTCAGACAGAAACACGCTGTCTCTCTTTTTTAGGGGAAACTGGGAGTTCCTGGGCTGCCAGGATATCCAGGGCGACTAGGGCCCAAGGTAAAATAAATATAACAATCAACGATTGATTAAATGAATCTAAAGAAGTTACAGATATAGTAGATATAATGTATACAAACTAAATGTGTGCACCTTCTTCCTCCTGTTCAGGGCTCTGATGGATTTCCTGGTCCAATGGGAGTTGCAGGAGAGAAAGGGAAGAAAGTGAGTAGAGGGTTTATAATCAGGATGATATTGAAATCCGACTTTTTTCCAATAATGTTCTGTCTTTTGTGGTGTTACCCAGGGTCCTGCAGGACAGCAAGGAGCCGCAGGCCAGAGGGGTCCGAATGTGAGTGCTGTGTCTCAAAACATTCCCTAGCACAGAAAGTGAGCTTCATTTCCCTCAAGACTTGTTGGAGATTAAAAGCAAAGCTAAAAGAGAGTGAATATTTGACTAACATTTGTCATGTGGTCAGAAATATGACTCCTAATGAATGCCACTGTTGCTCCATATCTGTTGTATGTGTAAATAGGCAACCGTTTTCCAACTAGTTTGCCATCTTATAGGGTTAGTTTGGATCTTTTACAGTGGGGTTGTATGAGGCACTTATCTGTAGTCAGTGTATTAGCTACAGTAGAGTAGATGGCGGTCTGCACCTCCCCAGTTTGGAGAAGCAGACAGGAGTACTGATAAAGAAGCTAGGCTGTACTGCCTACAGCAAAACAGCGTATTTTAGCCACCTAAACCATGACATCAGACAGCCATTTATGACAAGGAACTGAAGCCGTTATATCCTGTATGCTGCCCTAACAGATACTGTTGTAGTGATTTCTTTATGTACGACTATGTACGACTTAACTTAATGAATTATTTAAGGAGACCAAGCTGGGGATATAATAAGGACCTTTATTTAAAACAAAAGCTCCTGAGCTTGGGGCAGCCTCTAGCTCACCCGGTAGAGCGCATGCCCCATGTAGGCTCAGTCCTCGCCAGCGGCGAGGGTTCAAATCCAACTCGAGGTCCTATGCTGCATGTCATCCCCCTCTCTCTCCCATTTCCTGTCTCTCTTCAGCTGTTCTAAATAAAAGAAGAAAAAAAATCGATTAAAAAAAAAAGGGCCCTTTGTTCACTCTGCAGAGCATCACTAAAGACATTCTAGAAGCATGCAGTACTTTACACATTGGGGATGGACTTCATCTCACAGCATAGTATATCATCTGACAGTCAAGTTATAACAGACCATCGTTTATCTAGGCCCTCTTGCAGGGCTGTAGTACTCGAGTCCGGTCATGGACTTGAGTCCGTACACAAGACCGTTTTTCTAAGGTCTCTGACATGTCTTGGACTCGCTAGTATTTGGACTCGGACTTGCCTCGGCCACTGGTCTTCCCAAATATGGCTTTTGGTCTCGACCGAGTCCAGGTGTCTTTATTATGTTGTGGTGTCTTTATTTATTATTCCACTTAGTGAATATTCACTTTAGATTCCTTTTTACATGCAGCCGTGCAAAATATGAACAGTTATTCACAATATGAATAATTGTGAACAACAGCTTAGCTTCGGAATATCGCCTATTTCAGAAAAAGGGCAAAAAAATTAATCTTATGTGCATGTAAACATAGTCAGTGTTGTGTTTGCAGCTTGTTTCTGCTTCCCCATGTGGCCCGAAAATCTATTTTTCTATTCTATTCTATTCAGAAGTTTAGTTTCAAAACTTGACAATATTCCTGAAATGTTGTTTTTGTTGATGCCTTCACCATTGTCACCTTAAAGTCACAATATTGCAGATCTCTGAGTCATCACTCTGTTTACTGAACCATTATATACCGTATAATTAGTCTCTACCTACTGAACTAAAGATTGGTTTAAACCATATCTTCTGTCTCAAGTCAGTAAAAGTTCATGGCTGTCTTAGGTTTAGTCTTACACATGTTGTTTTTTTGAAAGGGTGCACGAGGTGGCAGAGGTGCAAAAGGACCTACAGGGAAATCAGGAGAAAAGGTCAGCTGACTCTCTTCTCAGCCAATAGTAACACCCTGTCGGTCATTGTTAATGGGTGAATGCACCAGCACTATTAGCTGTGCTTCACCACTTTCTATCTGTCACTGCTTACATGTTCTTCCTCACTCTTATATTTTCATAGGGCGTCTCAGGACAGGATGGGCCTTCAGGATCTCCTGGAGAAAAGGTAAGAAAAACACTGTTAATATATGTTATTAGTTGATTGATCGCCTATTATAATGGCTGGTTATGTTTTTTAAGGGGCCTCAAGGGCCGCAAGGACGGAATGGAGAGTCAGGACCTAAAGGATCAAGCGTGAGTTGTGAGATAACACACAGACACATTTACAAATTTAAAATGTATTTATTGATTCATGAACACCTATGAGACATTGAGGAAGAGGTGAAGTTATCCTGTCCGGAGGAAGCCTGGGGCCCCCTTCTGGAGCCAGGCCCAGATGGAGGGCTTGTCAGCGAGCGCCTGGTGGCCGGGTTTGCCATGGAGTCCGGCCGAGCACAACCCGAAAAATCAACGTGGCAACTCTCTCTCTATCCCATGGGCTCACCACCTGTGGGAGGAAGGAGGTGGCAGTGAAGGTCAGGGGCCTCGATGGACCAGACCCGGGCGGCAGAGGCTGCCTCTGGGGACATGGAATGTCACCTCTGTGTGGGGGAAGGACCCAAAACCTGTTTGGGAGGTGGAGCGCTACCAATTAGATCTGGTGGTGCTTACCTCAACGCACAGTCTCTGTTCTGGAATAATACTCCTGGATAGGGCTTGGCTTCTTCTTCTCCGGACTTGCCCAGGGTCTGAAGCGCCGGGCGGATGTGGGGATACTCACAAGCCCCCGGCTGAGAGCCACTATGTTGGAGTTCACCCTGGTGGAAGAGAGGGTTGCCTCCCTACACCTGCGGGTTGGGGGGGGGGAACTCTGACTTTTGTTTGTGCATATGCACCAAACAAAGGCTCGGAGTAGTCAGGGCGGGGAGAGGTTGCAGTTTGGTGGGCTGGGGATCTCATCGCTGCTCTATGCAGATGATGTTGTCCTGATGGCATCATCAGCCTCCGACCTTCAGCACTTACTGGATCGGTTCGCAGCCGAGTATGAAGCAGCTGGGATGGGGATCAGCACCTCTAAATCTGAGGCCATGGTTCTCAGCATGAAACCGAAGCAGTACCTACTCCATGTAGGGACGAGTCCTTATCCCAAGTGAAGGAGTTCAAATACCTTGGAGTCTTGGTCCCAATGGAGCGGGAGATTGGTCTGAGAAATGGCGCAGTGAGTGTGATATTACATTCAATTTATCGCACTGCTGTGACAAAAAGAGAGCTGAGCCAGAAGGCAAAGCTCTCAAACTACCGTTAAATTTTCATTCATACCCTCACTTATGGTCATGAAGGTGGGGTCATGGTTTATGCAGCTCGGGAAAGGAAAGTTTGGGGTCCCCTGCTGGAGCTGCTGCCCCCACGACCCGACACCGGATAAGCGGATGAAGATGGATGGATGAATGGTCATAATGTGTATTTGTAACTGTTTATCAGGATAAAGATTTACTTCACCACTCCACTCCAACCAATCTTCTATTTTTTCGGGGGACAAATCATATAAATATAAAACAACACATTTGCATAGTATACTGGCAAATAAACATTTATATTGTACAGCTAAGGATAGTTTCTCAGCTTAACACAGTAGGTATACTTCTTTCCCATTGCTAAAATCTCTGTTGCTCCTTTTTCCAAAACAGTTTTATTGTTTCTTTTTTTAATTTTTTTATTTGTTTTAGTTTAATGTTTTAGTGGAGATAACAACAACAACAAACCACATACTATAGGTCATTCTTAAGTCTCAACATTAAATTCAGAAGAAAACAAGAACTAAAATTTTCATCTTCAAGCCTTCACAGTGAAAACCTTCCAAAAATACAAAAGGTCCCAAACCTTTGGCAACCAGAGAGTATCTGATTTGTTTCAGTCCAGTTTCTATTTTATATCGGTGCTCGGATGGCAGGTGGTGTTTTGTTGTCGTGCAGGCTGCATGGTGCCAATATTTCATACTGCTTCAGGTGTCATCAAAAGAAAATTCAGATTGAGAAAGGACTACAAATAAATCTTAAACCCTATCATATGCTCCTATGAACTGCCTCTGATGGCCGGCAAGGGGCAGTTCCTGCAGTTGTTTTTGAATATTTGGCACATCATTATATAAAAAGCTTGTGTCTGTGTGTGTGTGGGTGTGGGCGTGGGCGTGGGCGTGTGTGTGTGTGTGTAGGGTCCTGCTGGGAAAGACGGACTTCCAGGTCACCCAGGTCAAAGAGGAGAGCCAGTAAGTAAAGTCAAAGTTCATGAAAGTAATCTTTTGTTTTTGAGTTTCTGAAATGTATTCATCCATCATTTATGTTCCTCTTTTTTTGTGAGTAATTGATGTAAATTTGAGATTTGATTTTGGGTATGAGGGAGAACATGTGTAAATAGCATTTTGGAAGCGGGTGTATTTTATAATCATATAATCAATCATCAGATATGCGGACACTGGGTGGGATTAAATAACGTTTATATTTCTTCTCACTCCATTTGGCATATGTAAACAGACTGTCAAGTATTCACAATGTCTTTTGTTGCAGTTATTATTAATTTATTGTCTTGTTATTTGTTTATTATGATTTGTTTTGCTGTGTCTGTTTACATATTCGACATAAACATTTTCAATAAAAAAAAAAAGATTATCAGTTACTGCACTTTGGAAAAGTACACACACTCAATCACAAACCAGAATATGTTTTCTACCCATGTTTTTCTGTGACTGCAGGGATTCCAAGGGAAGACAGGACCTCCCGGACCCTCAGGTGTTGTGGGGCCACAGGTGAGCTCAACTATTTGACTCAGCTCTGTTACGCAATATTCCTCCTGGCTTGTGCTTCATGTCTGTATTGGTGTAATTGATCCAATCACCTGTGTGTGTTTCAGGGGAAATCAGGTGAACCCGGTCCAACAGGCGACCGGGGTCACCCAGGGACACCAGGTGTACCTGGAGAGCACGGTTTACCTGGTGTTGCTGGGAAGGAAGGTGGAAAGGTGGGTCCACAGAGTCACTCACATCATCTTAGGGCACTTACCCACTGCTAGTACCAGCTCTGCTCGGCTTGGCTCGACAGATTTGCAGATTTAGTACCGCCTCATGTGTGAGGCAAGTGTGGCTGGTCTTCATAGCGCAGCCGCAGGAAACTGCCTTGACGTAATGCAACATACACACAGAATGTCGAAGGTGTGTTGTTTTTGATTCTCAGAAGACACATTTTGTTTCAAAAGAAGCTGGAGGCAGCAAAAAAATGGTGGGTTTGTTCAGGACAGCCCCCGTCTGTTGCTAGCAATGATGACACAGTGATTGGTGATGATTCTCTCTGACCAATCAGTAGTCTGCGGGTTTTCATGTCACCTTTTGGTATCGCCTCAGCTCACTTGGAACCTCAACGGAGGTGATACTAAAAAAAAAACCTGTTAGCAGGTACCAGGGACCTTTTTTTCATAATTGAAAAACAAAAAAGGCGAGTAGAGTCAAGGTGAGTCGAGCAGGTACCATGTAATGGAAATGCGCCATAATAGAGTCTTTGTGCGTGTTTTAATTGTATTATGTTATTTTTGTGTCTTAGGGTGATCCAGGTTTACCTGGGACATTTGGGAAGAATGGCCCTACAGGACTGAAAGGGTTCAGGGGGAGCAGAGGAGCCCCTGGAGATATGGTAACATACACAGAATGTTGCACACAAATACACATTCACCACACTCTGTACAAATTACTTGGTTTCTTCATGTCATAAATGATACAAGCTACATAGTAAAAATGATGTGTGATCAATCCAGGGACCTCCTGGTCTGAAAGGAGGATCCGGACCTACTGGATCTCCAGGAGCCATAGTGAGTTACAGTACATCTCAATCTGTGTTACTATAGTTAATTTCCAAGATGTCCCCTGAATCGGTTTGGGAAATGTAAGCATATGGATTCAGTTGCATTTTTTCTTTTGTTTCCAGCTCAAAACTTTACACAAGACCAATTAAACCATGATCAATTGGTTCCCACTGACCAAATTCACAATTTCAATAAAGTCAATATACATTATAGTCAATTGTAGTCACTATTTTGTCATGTATTATAATTGGAAGCAGTATCAAGCATTATATATGATTCCAGCGGTTTTTATGCCTCCATTATATTTCGCCTTCATTGCCTCAGTACTTTAAATTGCCGAGACATTCAAAGACCAACACGTCCTGTCTGTAGGGGTCGGCAGGTGAGAAAGGCCCTCCGGGACCAGCAGGTGGCATCGGACAGCCTGGTCGAGCCGGAGCGATTGGAGGACCTGGACCAATGGGAGAGAAGGGCGAGCCTGTAATGACATCTCCTTTTTTCTGCATTGCTCTATTTAGTAGTTATTTTATTAGGTCTTTTCCCCTTGGATTAACGCAATTTGATACTTTCAGCACATTATGTAAAAATTCATAATCAGTACTGATGATGAATAACATTTAGATCTGTCTCTGTGTGTGTGTGTGTGTGTGTGTGTGTGTGTGTGAGTGTACATCCGTGCATGTGTGCGTGCGTGCGCGCGTGTGTGTGTATGCATTTGTGCGTGTGTGCGTGTGTTCGTACGTGTGTGTGTGTGTGCGTGCATGCATGCATGCGTGTGTGTGTGCGTGCGTGGCTTGTATGCAGAATAACACATGTTGAATGTATTAATGTTCCAGGGAGAAAAGGGTCCAATTGGCCCAGCCGGTCAGGATGGAGATCAGGGACCTGTAGGAATGCTTGGGGCTATGGGCCCTGTAGGACCTGCAGGAGACGACGGGGATAAGGTGAACTGGGTGTGTCTGTGAGTCAGTGAGGCAAAGAGAGAGTTTGTGCTTGTCCTGTGGTTATACATTGTGTCTCCTCTGTGTGTGTTTGAATGTCCACAGGGAGAGCAGGGACAATCTGGGCAGAAAGGCAGCAAAGGAGACAAAGGGGAAGCCGTGAGTCTGAATATATAGAAGTACATCAACATAGACTATACTCGATACCCAGAGTAGATCTAATCATATATGAATGTGTCTCTCTCTCTCACTCTCTCCCACTCTTCCTTCACAGGGCCCCTCAGGCCCTGCTGGCACTCAAGGTGTAATTGGTCAGCCAGGACTTCCGGTGAGTCTGCTTTTCTCTTTGTATTCTGTTTGTCTTTGTTAAAGGTGCCCTACCACATGTATTTCTTTACTTTGTGGTAATGTCTGAAGTTCAACCATGGACTCTTGGACATTTTTTGTGGAAAAAATGCCTTGGTTAACTTGTTTCAAGCCATTCTAGTGTGGTATAGAAAGTCTGCAGGAAGGCTCGATTTGTGCCAGTTCTCATTAATATTCAACGAGGTAAGCTTCTTCACTCTGATTGGCTAACAGCTAGCCAATGAGAGCCTGGCTATCAGCAGCTTTACCCAGCGCAAGTGGCCGAGCTCGTGAATAGTAATGAACTCAGGCAACATGACATCAGACTGACCAGCTTTTGTAATTGGCCTGATTTCTCCACTTATTGCTTTTCAGTGACTAGAGCTGACAGGAGGTAGCAGTTAATTTTCACATTCACAACATAGCACAAACACATATGGACCTAATATATTTAAAAAAAAATGCAAGTAAAAATGGTTTTGTGTGGCAGGGCACCTTTAAGTGTCTTGAAAACTGAAAGACCTCAAATCACACCAAAGCACAAGTATGGGGGAGAAGCTTGTGAATCCCAAAAGTCCCACAAATTAACATTTATTATTTTGAGAAAACCTAGTTAGATGCTGTTTTTCATGCTCACTGTCTGGCTTTTATAACTCTGTTTGAATATTTATCTTGGACTCAAAATGCATTAACCATGAAAGGCATAATTAAAAAGTTTTAATAGCTTTGCTTTCTTGTTGCGAGTTAGAAGATAGGATCAATATATCTCTCTCATGTCTGTCCGTTAAATACAAAGCTACAGCCAGGAGACAGTTAGCTTAGCTTTAGCATACTAGCACCTGCTAACCCTACTTATATATGTTATCATGAGCATATGTCACCATGAAGTAGCCAGGCAACCTGCAGAGACTCGAGGAAGTCACTGTGTTTGGCTAAGAAATAGAACCACAACTAAGTTAGGTTTTTGTATATATTTAACAAATGAGATACAGAAAGCTTTAGAGTTTCTCTTAGGTGTGTTTGGTTACCTTGTGGAATTACAGGAATTACATCCCATTAGGGAGGTAAAGAAAACCTTTTACAGGACCTTGAACCATTTTAAAGTCAAAAGGACTCACTCCTTACTCTCCTCTTTGTATCAGGGTATAGATGGACTGCTGGGCCCCCGGGGCCAGCAGGGCATGTACGGTCCCAAAGGAGATGAGGGACTCCGTGGCTTCAAGGGCTCTAAAGGACCAATAGGATTACAGGTGAGATTTGTAAAGCAGTCAGGATGCAAATCATGGAAATGATAGTCTCGCTTTGCCAGACCCTCCTCCAAATCGCGCTGGAGGAAGGTGGTGGCTACTTCACAAAGCATTCGGGGATGGAAGTGGCATTTCTGTAAACCAATCCCAATCGTCTTAGGCAGTGCTAAGCACTAGATCCCGACCGATAAAGGATTTTTAAAAATACGATATTCCAATATATCGGCCGATATGTATTTACAAAAAAAAATAAATCCAGAACCATGTAACAAAACATAAACAGATTTCCAAACATTAGTTATTTGTAGTTATTTATGAGTTCTCACTGAAATAATATGATAATAATTTGTTTTATTGTCACAACAAAACAGAGGAACATCAAAATATATTATAAATTCTGATAAATAAAATGTATAAAAATACAAACATAACATATGAAACTTAAAGTCCTTTGAACAAAAACACAATAACAAACAAATAATCACCGGAAAAAGGCAGCGGTGTCGCTGCAAAATAGGTTCGGAAGGAACATTTAAAAGTTGTTTCAGTCGTGCAACAGAAAACTCAGATTGGACAGATAGTCTAGCTATCTGTCTGAATTTACCCTGCAGAGATCTGAGAAAAAGCTAACCATTTTAGTTTAAAATACCAACACAAAGGAAGCCCAAGCCATCGGATATTCGACCTAAATGAGTAAAATTCGGTGGAAGCGGAACGCCAATTGATATAGACTATGGAAATGGTGTCTTCTGAATAGACAGTTTGAACTTGGAGCTTTTCGCTTTAATCCTGTGTCTGTGTGTGTGTGTGTGTGTGTGTGTGCGTGCACGTACGCATGTGCGTTTTCTCAGGGCATGCCCGGCCTGCCAGGAGAGAAGGGTGAGAGTGGACATGGGGGGCTAATGGTGAGCTTATATCCTGTTTTTAAAGATCTGTCCCTTATTTATGTCACATTTTTCCTTCATGTACACAAATTGAAAAGCTACTGGTATTATTGATCCTTCATTACATACCCGGGTTTAGGGTCCACCTGGTCAACAAGGCCCCTCTGGTCCTCAAGGACCTATTGGAGGACAGGTAAGTCTCACAGTAATGTTTATGCATCATCAATTACGGTAGTCAAGCACTTGTTTTAAATTCTGGAGAAATGATGGGATTTCACTTGTGTTGTGCAGGGTCCAACTGGTCGACTCGGGATGATAGGGCAGCCAGGTATTGTTGGAGAGAAGGTAAAGAAATTGCAAGTTACACTTTTTGCGTCCATATTGTATGACAATGTTTTGTCCCCAACAAATAGTCTCTTCTTACACATGATCTCTTTCTCCCTCAGGGTGAGGATGGCGAGGGAGGCGACCCTGGAGCAGTTGGTGTTCCAGGAAGACTCGTGAGTTTTGTTTAATCGATTAAAGACGTCTTCAAACTATCTCCCACCAGCTTTAGCCGATAAGCTTCTCTTGCTCTCTTGCTCCAGCCCTCTAAATCGCTCACTCTGCTCCTTTTGCTAATTAAGGGAAGAAAAGGAGACCAGGGGGAGAAGGGAGATACGGGGCTTCCAGGAGCAGCTGGTCCTCCAGGAGCCAGGGGCCTCACAGGGGAGGATGGAGCCAAGGGCAACGCTGTGAGAGACAATCTTACCAAAAAAAACCTCTTCAATACTGCACTGTTATATATACTGTACAACACAATGCAACACGGAGCTCTGTAATACACTTTGAACCTACATTATAATGTACAATGCATTTTAAATACAGTTTGTATACTAACATACTTTGCTAACATGATTCAAAACACATATATATAATGCTGTACTACTGGTCTGTCTCCTCAGGGTCCTCCAGGTCTCACTGGGGACCTCGGGCAGCAGGGAGAGGCTGGACCCAATGTGAGTGCCTGCTTTTTCTACTCATCTTGCTCTTTCCCTTCCCTTTCATCTTTAATTCCAATTATTTTGGCAGTTTTAGAAACATTGTGAGTTCCTCACCTGGTGGAGCGTGCGCCCGTGTGCAGGGGCTCGGTCCTCAACGCAGCGGAACATCAAAATATATTAAAGTTCTGATAAATAAAATGTATAAAAATACAAACTTAGATATGAAACTTAAAGTCCTTTGAGCAAAAACACCCTGTTGGCAACAGGGAAATTGTAGCGCACGCTCTGGTAACGCAAGAAAATGCAACACCAACACTCATAACATGGGTTTGTATTTGATTTTTTTGCTATTTATTTATCAGAATAATGTATTTGTCATTTTAAATGATTCTGATTGAATTCATTTTTTTGTCGGTCATTATAAATGCCGATACCGATAGTTTTGGAAATGCCTAATATCGGCAGGGCTACACTTTGAGGTAGTGATTTTGGAATTTGTTTGAGAATTATGGAATAGTCATGGCAGCTAAGACAGAGAAACCTTTAGGACAGGATGCCTGTTTTTTGCAATGGGTCTTTTGAAACGTTTTCTTTTTGAATTTGTTTTAAAAATAAATACAACAACCCAGCGTCTGCCTGTTTTATTACTCCTCTTTCATATGTCTCATAATTGTATCAACATTAGCACATCACTATAAACATAAGTTTTTTTTTTTTTTTTTTTACAATAAAAGCTTTCATGTTTCCATAAAGACATCTTCAACTTTACTTTTTCGTGCGAAAGAAGTTTTCACCTACCCACTATTGTTCTTTCCTCATCAGGGTGTGGATGGTCTGCCCGGTTCTAAAGGAGACCTAGGAGACCCTGGGAACTCTGTGAGCTCCTCCCTTCTACATCACACACCATGATGTTCTTTGATTCATAAACAAAATTAAAGATTCTGTCATCATCCAATTCAATGACTGTATATAATAGTTTCTTTATATTTCTTAGGGACCACCAGGAGCGGCAGGAGAACCTGGACCATCTGGACCTCCAGGGCGAAGGGTTTGTGTGTTTTGGGTTCACCCAGAATCCTCCTTTTTGATTTCCTGTTTGATTAAGTATAAGATTTAAACCCTGTGTGTGTGTGTGTGTGTGTGTGTGTGCGTGCGTGTGTGCGTTCGTGCGTGCAATGCATCTGTGCGACAGATTCAGGTTAAAATGTTTTAAAATGTTCTTCAGGGCCACTTGGGTAAACCAGGGAAGGAAGGAAAGGCTGGTCTAAAAGGAGGGAAGGTGAGCATTCAAAACAACTCTTTGAACAACAACATCTGAATTGTCACAGCTTCTGGAGGTCACCTTGCTCTGCGTCTCTTTCAGGGTGCGCCCGGTTTGGAAGGTCCCATAGGGAAGACAGGGCCCGTAGGTGCCCAGGGACAGCCTGGGAAGCCTGGCCCTCAAGGCTTAAGAGGGATCCCCGGCCCTGGTGTAAGTCAGACAGTGAAGAATGAAGCAGGGGATGTGGAGCATAAAGAAAAGATGTAGGTTCAATTGTTTCTGTTTGTGTGTCTCTCTCTCAGGGAGAGCAGGGTTTAAATGGACCACCTGGCCAGACAGGACCCCCAGGTCCCATGGTAAGATGACTCATCAAATCTCAGAACATAATAGAGTAAAGAATACTATTCCAAATGACATTAAGAGAAAAGAAAAAGATTTTATTGACAGTTTGATCAAAACAATGATATCACATCCTTAGCTGTTAAAATAGATGAAGGTGAAGTAGGATGACCCTTTACCAGCACATACTGTATATTCTCTGTCAGAGTGATACATGAATGAGGTTTTATATGCACTGGCTTCATTTCAACTTGCATTTGACTAGGGATGTAATATCAACTCAGTCCTCACTGATCCAATATTATTGATTCAAAGTGAAAATATAGATACATAATGTTTACTCTTTATTGATTCCGAATGGGGAAATTACAGTAACACTGTTATAACACACTGTTGTTATTACACACTACACACAGGCACATTCAGTGCCTTGTCAGTGCCAAGGTGCACCCTGGAGGTAAACTGGCATTTCTCCAGCTACCAGTCCACACTGTCCGTTCTGGGACTTGAACCTGCGACCCTCTGGTTTCCAACCCAAATCCCTCGGCTGAGCTACTGCCACCCCCCCCAAATACATATCGTCATCTTTAAGATGTGCCTTTATTTTGAAATTCACTCTTTATATCTATTCTTTTCAGTAAAAACAGTTTTGATTTAAATGCCTGGAAGTGCTTAGTGATGACGTGTACATTTGACTTATAACTTCCTCTTCTCAGGGTCCACCGGGATTACTAGGACTAAAGGGAGACCATGGCAAGAAGGGAGATAAGGTGCGTGCATACTTCACACACAAACATTCACTCTGAGCTTGACTCGACTTTGACCCTGTGCACATCTGTGACATCTGTGCAGGGCCACGGCGGTCTGATAGGTCTGATAGGGCCACCAGGAGACATCGGAGAGAAGGGCGACAGAGGACTGCCAGGAAACCAGGGACTAACGGGTCCAAAAGGAGATGAGGTGCTGAAACACATACAAAACACATACACATAAGCCTGGATTACCAACCTGGAAAATAGGCAATCTGTACGTTCATGGCCTTGCCATAACAGTATGTTAGGTGTGTAACTATGGAAAATTCAGTTTGATACGTGCCATGGTTTTATACTCATGGTTCAGTATGATTTGTGTATAATTCTTGCTGTAATAATCCAGATTCAATACTTTATTGTCAAATCAACATGATTGATTGAAATTATCTTAAACAAAGACAGAGAAAGACAAAAATAGTAAACTCATTCACTCAGGGAGCACTTTTTTTACACGGGGAGCCCCAACAGGTTAATCCGTCTTTAAACGATAAAGCTGGCAATTATTCTAGATTTTTCTCATTGTCATCACAAACAACAATGCATTTGTAGTAGTTACCTCCAGCATTTCTACTTACATCTTATATCTGACAGTTTTGTTTCTTTCGTGTTTATTATCAGGGTCTACTTGGTCCACATGGTCCCCCCGGCCCCCCTGGCCCAACGGGTCTGTCTGTGAGTATTCAGGATAATATTGACAGCAGCAAATGCAAAAATATACATCACCATCGTTAGCATGGGGTTACTGGGCCATTGTTCATCTTCCCTCTTTAGCTTTAACTCTTTACTTCTCTCACAGGGTGCTATTGGTACAAAGGGCTCTAAAGGAAACCAGGTAATTGTGATGCACGTTGTTTCATTGGACTAAATTAGTCAGTACTATCACGTTGGAGCTGCATACCTCTCTACCACCCTGAAGTGATCCCTTTGCGCTTTGTGGCTTTAGGGTCCAATTGGTCCCAGAGGAGACACTGGACCTGTAGGACCTCCAGGGCCACCTGTGAGTTCTGCTTACAGAAGTGTAGTGCCACCAACAACCATACAACTCTCATTAGCTGACAATTAACAGAAACAAAACATCTGATTTTTCTGCACTGTCCCTCCTCCCTTCTCCTCAGGGAATGCCAGCAGCCGGCATATCCCCTCTGCCAGAGGGAGGACGGAGAAGGAGAACCCACACCTTGGTGGATGGTGCTGCACTTGAAGAGGAGGAGGCGATAGATGGAGAAGAGGAGGAATGGATGCAGAGGGACCAGGCGGAGCAGATGAAGGAGGAGGGCCAAGGCATGGAAGAAGTATTTGCATCTTTGACCTCTATGAAAGTAGAGGTGGAGGGTCTGCGTAACCCACAAGGGACATACCACAGCCCTGCCCGCACCTGCAAGGAGCTCTGGCTCCTCCACCCAGATCTCCCCAATGGTACTTCATCAGTTTGTGTCTCTGACCATTAGTAATGTCACAGCTGTCTGCGTTTCTGCCTTTCCATATGATATTATCTGTATGATTTTTCTCCGTTTGGTTTTCTTGTTGTTGACAGTAGTTTAGTTTATTTGACCCCTCTGCCCTCCTCTTCCTTTTTCTCTCTCTCTCTCCAGGTGAGTACTGGATAGATCCCAACCAGGGTTGCCATAGAGACTCCTTCAAAGTGTTTTGTAACTTCACTGCACAGGGAGAGACGTGTCTACAACCTGACAAGAAGTTCCAGTCGGTTAGTTCACATGCAGAAACACACACACGCTCACGCTTTTTTGAGCATTTGATAAACTGTTCAGAGCTAAAAGGAGCCTTTGCCAAAAGCTGAATTACTTCTCAGAAAAAGTGAAAGCATTATTTTGTCATTGTTTGTGTTCTGAATCAGTGACGTTGAAGCCGATTGTTTTGTTTGTTTGCCATCAGGTGAAGTTAGCAGCCTGGAAAGGGGAGAAGTCTGGCTCCTGGTATAGTAAATTCAGGAAAGGAAAACAGGTATAGTTTGATGTTTTCACATGGTATCAGTGTATGTCAGTGTGTGTTTTTATACAAGACTTGATGGAAAAGGACTTAAAATGTGAAATAGTGCAATCACTGCTGCGAATGTGGGGCCTATGTGGTTGAATGCTAATCAGCAGCACATGTCGGGTATAGAAAGGCACTCAGCATTTTATTGAATGGGTATTGAAAGTAGACAAAACATCAGATCAACTGAAGTTAGACATTTGGCAGCAATCGGATCACATCAGGGATGAGCCGACCAGAAGTGCAGGAGTGGCTGCAGGGAGTAAAGTTTTCTGATTGGTTAACAAGCATTAGCTAATTTTCTAATGCCATTTTTCCTGCTGCAGGTCGGCATATTTGTCTTTTTGTGAAATATCTTAACAATGGTTGGCTTATTATGGTACAAGCATTCATGTACCCCTCAGAATAAATTGCTAAAATGTTGCCACCAATGTAGGCTGAGTCCTTGGCAACGTCCTAAGTCTGAAGCTGACCCTTTGCAGTGTGTCATCCTTTCGCTCTCTAATGTCCCTTTCCTGTCGATCTGTACTATCTAAAAAAAATCCTAAAAAGTCCATAAAAATTGTGTTAAGAACTTACAATCATGCATACAGCATCATCATCAGCATTATAAACCGGTTCACTCCAGGTAAATTGTGTTGCTTTATTGGTTAACCATGATTTTGGGATGATGTCATCAGTGTTGTGCCCCTATTACACAACTACCTTTCTGTGTACTTTATTTGTGTGTGTAACCCAGATTTCCTACTCCGGGTCGGACGACGTTCCAGTCCACGTGGTCCAGTTGACATTCCTGCAGCTGTTGAGCGCGACGGCCAAGCAGACCTTTACTTACCATTGCCTCAACTCCGCCGCCTGGCTGGACGCCACCACTTACAGCCACGAACACGCACTGCGCTTCAGAGGCGCCAACGGGGAGGAGCTGACACATGAGAACACGCATTACATTAGTGCGCTGTACGATGGGTGTCAGGTGAGTAACACAGATATGTATGCAAGTGTAAACACGTACATTTGTTTTTTGATTTGATACAATGTGTTTTTCTGCTGTAGACGCGCTCGGGGCAAGAGAGGACGGTGTTGGAATTTGACGCTCCGCTGTCCAACACGCTCCCCATCATCGACGTGGCCGTGGCTGATTTTGGGAAGGGGAGCCAGAAATTTGGTTTTCAAGTCGGCCCAGTCTGCTACAACGGTTAACCAAACCGGGGGAAGATTACAACAGGAGTAATTTAATAGGAAAAAGAGCCACGGACACTTTTTATATGCAGGGAGAAAACTACATTCAAGACTTACCTGTTGCCACATATTTATAAGTTGATTTACCTACAACAGTGTTCCGTCATCTACACATTCATCTGTGATACATTCATTCACTCTCTCTCCTTAATTTCATTTTATTCATCTCATACATTCTCACAACTGACTCGCATATTGTGTTTTCATGAGCAGTGCATACATGTATTGACAGTCAACCACATCCTCAGTTACACACATTTTCTTTTTCTTTTCATATTTTCATTTTATCATTCCTCTTGGAAGGAGTGAGTGGTGCTCTCACTGTTTCATTCTTGTGTATTCATATGTGTATTGATCTATGCACTCATTTCCCAGCTATGCATAATCATACACATGTCTAAAAACACTATGATCACTGAATCGTCTTAAAAAATATAAAAACACCATATTTGAGCAACATTCACCCACTATGTTGTTCCCGTAATATTATCAAACCTCAAATTGCTGTGTTGTATTTGTTTGTTGTTGTCACTTTTTTGTTATAATTATCTATTATGTGACTGATATTGGAGTGTAATTCATCACGGTGCTATTATGTGGCTCCTAACAGAGTACATTTCTTTGTAAAAGGGAACTGGGGCAGTGCATTTTTTATATTGTAAAGCTGTGTTTTATATTTTTTCAACATAAGAAACAAGCTGTTGTACATGATTGCCTCAATGTCTTTCTATGTATAGTTGTGTGGGGAAGTGACTGAGTAACATATTTTAATAAAAGTACATAATGTACATTTAAGTTAATATGGTGAGATTTAGTTTTATTGATGCTCTCCAACCAGAAATTCCATTCAGTGTGGTGTTTAGGTCTACACTTTGATCTGTTTTTTTAAATATAATATTCAGACTGCACTTCTCTTACCATGGTTACATGGTGCTTAATGACTGCACACGGTTTAATGCATGTCAATTAAAAGCTAGTTTTAGGGATGGCAATGCCAGTCTTTCAGTCAGTACACTAGTTGACTGAAATATTGGAAGGATTGTTATGATTTTTGGTTCAGACCTTCATGTTCCTCAAGGGATGAAGCCTATCAATTTAAGCATTTCCCTTTTTCTTAAGCATAAATATGAGGTTGAAATGTTTTATTGTTTTAGGTAAATGTCTCTTCAGCTATTGCATGGTGATCTTTATTAACTTTAGTAAAAATGTTCATGGTACAGAGATAATTTAAACCTAATGACTTTCCCTGACTTTTTGTTTAGCTGATATTTGTGGTTGTAAGTAAAATGTCTCGATAACTATTTGATACAAACATTCATGTTTGCCTAAGGATAAATAGTAAAAATGGCTCTTGCTCTACATAAAATAATCTTAAAAAAAGTGTGTTGTGCAGAAATGGTGAGTTTAAATTAAAATAAAGCCATAAATAAGTTTGTTTAGGGCAGCAGCCCACAGACCTTATGTGTTTTTTAAATGTCAAATTTGAGTCAAAGATTATTCATATTTTTCTGGCAGGGAGCTGACTATATGTTGGCATTAAAACCAGCTTTTTCATTAGAGAGTGTGCGTGTGCGTGTGCGTGCGCGTGTAGTATTCATTGTGGCTACAGCTTAAGGATGCATCATTCATATTCTCTCTTTTTTTCTGTCTTTGCTTATTCACTATTTTTGGCGGTGACCCTTATCTGTCTATCGACATCTGCTGTAACAATGCTGCTGAAACTTTAATGAGAAGAAGCAGATGAACACCACCAGGAATGTTTAGCCGCATTTTTAGCAATTAAATATAGATGGCGTGTAGTAACATCATAGGTAACTATGATGTACAACCATCAGTGTGCATATTTTTTACTCTGAGCTTCAACCGAGGGAAGGTTCACTGTTTTATTAATTTTCAGTTTGTGTACTGAAGATAAATGACAGTGTCCCCAGATATGGACAAGAAAAATGGTTTACGTTTTATCTTTTTATTTGTTTCAAACCACTAATGTTAATAGTTAAGTTAGCGGTACGTGACTATGATAGTCCATCTATCACAAGATGTATACTTTTATTGCTTGGTCCAAAATTTGATTAGTTGTATCGCTACAACTATTGGATGGAAAACATGGCTCAGATATTTATGGTCCTTGAAGGTTAAAATAATAATTGTGACGATTCTCTGACTGATTTCATGCTAACATGTAGCTAACGTTAAAAGCTAAATGTTCCATGCCGTTCAATGCTAAAGATTAGCATGCAAACTAGCTAACTGTAATGCTTGAAATTAACCTAGCGCAAACGGCCTATTCTGATACTCCTGATATTGGCCGTAATATTACATCATCTTATCCCATTTTTGGGATGATGATACCCAGCTGTATCTAATGGTACAAAAATTGGACAGCACACAAACAAAAGTGGTATTATTTTTAACACTAGTTCTGTAACATAACTTCATGAGGCCTAAACCAACAGTGTTACATGTAATCTGTCACTCACAAGTGCACCCACACATCCATTAACTGGATATCCACTGCCTGTGTTGACGTAACAGATACTTATCCTTTTCTCCAACTCCACCCCTACACCCCTCTTTCACTTTCTTCTCCTCTCCAGTTGGTGCCTGAGTGGCTTCTCTTCAGCATGCGGCCAACACCAGGACTTCTTCTTCCACAGCCAGAGGGCATTCACTCACTTCCAGTCAAGCCACATTAGCCCATAACCCCGAGGCTAACTAAGGCGTACAGTCCCCACTGGTACATTAAATAGATGCTGGAGTCTCTCATAAGTGCTCTGCAGGGTCACAGGCGTGTCTTTTGGTTTTTATGCCTGCAGTGAACCAAACCTGGGTAAAGACTCAGGAGACCTGAAGGAGAGAAAATGATGGAGATGGGTCCACCTGAAGCCTTTTGGGTGCTGCAGCTGCTGTTAACTGCCTGCTCATGTAAGGTAAGGAGACGCCCCCACTCCAACTCTTAATCTTTGTGAAGGGAACATCACAATCCAAAATGATTGCAATTTTCCAACTTTACATCAGATCTCCATATGTCAATGGAGGCTAATTTAAAATTTTGTCATATGAAAGGATACATTGTCTTTTTTGTCATTGGATAATTTTTAACTGAAAATATAGAAAAAGTTCAGGGTAGTAATACACACTTTGGCAAAGCACTTTTTTGTTGCTTCTTTCAATTTCCATAATTAAAGCATGAATTTGTTTGCATGGGGAATGCATTTATCTCCCAAATAGCACATTTCCCATTTGCGTTCACCCTGGGTCTTTCTGACCCTTTTTTACACTGTGTCCAAAGAAATGAAATGCTTTATGCATTGACAGCATAAAAAGGTGATAAACAATATATTTTCTTCCGGAGGAGTTCTTGCCAGCATCTTGAGAGTCCTCCTTCCAGTTACACCTAAAATCACATATGAATGTATTTTTCTGGGTTTTACACTCCGAGAAATCACTATTATCTTTATCTTCTATCCATCTGTCTTTTCTAGTTTGGGTTCTGTGATGTATTGTGCAACTTTGCTTTGCTCTTTTGCTTTATGAAAAACACATTATTATTATATTATTATTATTATTATTATTATATTATTATTATTATTATTATTATTATTATTATTATTATTATTATTATTATTATGATTTTATATTTGTTTCACAGTGCTCAGTTGTCATTTCGGATCTATTGCGGCCCTCCATCTCTTGACAACTGTGTTAGCCTTAAGTGCCGCTGATTGAAATATTCATGGTAGTTCAGCATATTTGCCAGAGGGCTTTTTATGTATAATCCATGTGTTTCCTGGGGGTTATTTACTGAGACAGGAAGCAGGAGCATGTAACGGCTGATTAGAACAAAGGAACGATAAAACATTTAAAGTTGGTTAGTTAAATTGTTGACACACAATTGCTCCAGGCGTGCACCGCAGAGCAGCCGTGTTCTTTTTGTAGTTGAGTTGCAGATAGTAGTCCTGTTATATTACCATGAGAAGCGCTCTGACACGTCAGCTATTAACACTAATGTTCTATAGGGGGTCATGGACACCTCAAACCCTCTTCAACACATACTTAACATTGTGTTATGACGTTTCCTTTTGAGAGAAATGTTACAGAAATAATGCATAACTTCTGTTTGGTGTCAGTAGCTGTAAAACACAGTTAAATACAATGATTTTATGCAGCACCACCTCTTTAAAAATCCCAAATAAGTCTATTTCAATTTCTGTTATTGGAGTTTTATTAGAGTTTGTATATAAGAGAGGTCTCTGGGTAGACTGGGTAAACCCCGCCCACTCTATTTGATTTCACCCTAAATCCATTGAGCTTGGCTTGGTCTGGTGATAGCCAGACTAGTCTCTGGGGTCTACTGGATCCTAAACATACCAAATAAGGAAATATAAATAACTGTATATGCTTGAAATGGGCTACGCATAAACAAATAATGCATACATCCTTTTTATCTGATAAAAAGTAATATACAAAGAACAGAGAAATGTACAGTACATAGTGATGTTACTATTAACCATGCTTTATGTTCATTTCCATATTTTGTGGAATTGGGCCATACTTCAGCAGATCTTTTAGCTCCTATTGATCTGCAGTCCCTACAAAATACTTCTTTTGGGAGTTTGTTGCATCCATGGAAACGCTGCCAACACTGATCAAGTAAAACATCCTCTGAACATCTTGTACTTCCAAACCTCTTAAGTTCTCATCAAATCAAGAGCATACTAGTACTAGGTGGACCGGGACCGCTGGCCACATGGGGGGAGTGTTGCATCAGTTTGCAATTCAAATGCACACACACACACACACACACACACACACACACACACACACACACACACACACACACACACACACACACACACACACACACACACACACACACACACACACACAGACCGGGACAGGTCAATTTAGAGCATTGCTCTTTCATGTTGGTGTTAGCATTTAATCAATATACTTATAAAATAAAGGGAATTGGACAGAGAAGAAAAGAAAATATTTTTTCACTGCAATAAATATGAAGATTAAAAAATAAGAGGACAAGAAAATAAGGAGAACACGAGTATGGGTAGAAAAGGAGACAACAAGGAGGAGGATAAATGGGTAGCCGTTTTCTGTTGCCTTACTTAATATTATATATTATCCGCTTGTTAATTTAAGAAATATTGTTCAAGAAGAGAATGTGCTCATGTGATGAAGAACTTGAGAAAATAGATGAGAGCATGAGTGAGAGCTGTGAGAGATAAAGGAGTGTGTCTGAGAGAGAGAGGGAGGGTGGAGGGAGGGAGAGGCAGAGAGTTAACAGATAAATGAGAGAGCAACGCTGGCTCAGCCACAGCGTCTCACTGCTAAGCAAAGGAAGGAGTCCAAGAAACACTGGCACAGATCAGTAGGACCCAACCAGCTGTTTCCAGGAGCATCTCTTGCAGCCTGAGCCAAGCGTTGGATGTTTGCACTTGATGCATCTTCACATGCAGGCTTCTGGAGTGGCATGTGATCCAGGATATATTCCCTAACCTGTGGCAGTGTAGGAGCGGAGACTTCAGCAGTGGGACAATCCCGCCAGGGTTTTTGGATTCTAGAGCGAGTAAACAACGTTTTACCTGTAACCTCATGTTGTGTACACGCTGTTTTTAGCATGAATGCTGTTAACAGTTTGGACTGTGTGTGAGAGTCAGCCAGGTTCTGTTTGTGTGTGGTGCATGAATGTGTGTGTGTCAGAATGAGTGTTCCCATGTTGAAGATTGGCGCGGTGCTCAGCACCATGGCTATGGTAACTAACTGGATGTCCCAGACTCTGCCGTCGCTTGTCGGACTCAATGGAACCGTCATTTCCCCTGAGGGCACACATGAGCGGATTGTCAGCGTATGTATTCTGTACACACACACACACACACACACACATACACATACACACACACACACACACACACAAACACACACACACACACACATACACATACACACACACACATACAAAATGAATAGTTATTTTTCCAAAGAGAGAAATTTGTTTTTTCATCAGCTTTTTTTGGTGGACCAGCAGCTGAAGTTATCTTTGGTTCTTTCAGTGTACACTCACATGCTTCAATCAACTGTTATGAACACATCACCCACTCTCTGTACCTACAATTGCATAAGCTCTCTAAAATGACATCCTTTGCATTTGATTAATAAAATTGTTGTATTTGAATTGCATCTAAACACCCAGACAATCAGAAAACGAGTCCAATTAATGGGTCGCCACATTTACGAACATTTAGCCTACGTGCAGCAGAAATTTGATCTGTTTAATGGTGCAGAGAAAGAGCAAAGAAGAAAAAGAACCCCCCCCAAAAAAAAATGCTTAGAGAAACAGATTTAGAACAAACATTTGAAAATTAAAAAGAGCACAGCATGTTTACAGAATTAAGAATAAATAGCACTAATACATACATAATATTTTCTGTTTATATGAGTCATAAAGAACACATGTTCAGTATCCACCCACTGCTACACACACACACACACGTACACAAGGAAGGCTATTAGAATGGCTCTCTCTCTCTGGGGTGATATTTGAAAGGGTGGGACAGTCAGTGATTTGTTGCCCTAGCAACGTCCTGGCAACCCTAGATACCTAGATGCTGGACCACTGCACACTCATGGCTGTGTGTGCATGTTTGTGTGTGTGTGTGTGTGTGTGTTTGGGCTTTGCATGATTTAGCTTTCTGGCTGGAGAGGCACCTCACAGCTGCCATGTGGCAGTACTTTGCAAGTTCAGCAAAGTGCATGCCGTCTCATGCAAGTAGACGCACACACACAGAAACAGAAACACACAAGAACTGGCTAAGAACAGCTGGTACTTACTCAGGAAAAATCTAAAGATGTTGTGTTACTGTAAATCAGTTCGACGCTTGAACTTGATCAGTACTTCCCTACCTTTCTGTGTCTGATGTCACCTCACAGCCGTAAGTACTCTTTCATTGGCACCACCTGCCATGTTCAAAACTAGAGGTTATTTAACATTATAAATTATATAAAAGTGGATATGGTTACTGTCATTTTTCATGCAATTGAACTGTCTATTAAGGTTGGTTTGGCCAAGTTTATCCATTACTTTTAGCTATGTTAACGATTTATCCATTACTGGTAGCTAACTACTTTAGGTAAATCTTTTTCCATTACTCTTGGCTATTTTAACCATGTATTCATTACTTTTAGGTATTTAACCCTTTATTCATTACTGTAAGCTATTTAACCATTCATCCATACTTTAGTCCATCTATTTCAATGTTTATTTCTTTTAAGTTTACTTTCTATTGTGACCATTTATCCATTGTTTACAGTGAACTGACTTCTGTCCTTCTGTCCTTGTTTTCACACGCACTCTCATTTGCAATACATAGTGTTCAGATATGTAGATACAGTATATTATATTAGATATCTAAATTAGTTGAACTACTTCACAGTCTTGACACGTACCCCCTGGTAGAAGTACACCCTTGGGTACAAGTACCCTTGGCTGACGACAACAGGTAGACATTTAGACTTGTATGCGTAAGCTGTTACACTTTTGAGTATTGTATGTTGTTCTACCTCTGTCTCAATCTGTTTGATTTCTGGCAGGATTTTAGCTCTGTTAGCTCCCTACTCCCTCGCTCTGTATTTGCACTGATCACAATAGCTGCGCTGCCTGAGTAGATTTTTATCATTTTTCCCTTGTGTGAAATGAGCCCTGAGGTGCCGTATGTCCTGCTCTATTTAATTACATTGAGCAGCAGACGCAAACAAAGCTTATGTTCTCATCCTATCCACGTCCTCCTGTTTGAAACCCTCCTCCTCCCGCCAGCTCCATTGTAAATGGGAGGTTAGCTCACCAAACCCAGCTGAGTGATTTATCAGATGTTTCCCTCCAGGCCTCTGTCTCCCCCTCCCATACCTCCACTCGTCTCTCCATCCTCCCAGCTTCCTCCTATGTCATTATTCTTTTTTAGGGTTTGCAGGGCAGCTTCTCAACCAGATTACTGTGACAGGCTGGTGTATGTCAGCTTGTGCTCAGCCGTGTCTTTACATTGTTCTTAAATGTTAACACTGCTGGAAGTAGGGCAAACTGAAGACCTAGTTACATCTCACCAAAATGATGATTTCACGTGTTCCCTAATGTAATGAGTTGAGAATTGGGTCCAATGTTTAGACCTCAGGGAGCAGTTCCTGTCACCTCAGCACTACCTAATGAGGTCCCAAATAACCCAAAAACTCTTTTAAAAAAAGAAACGCGTCATTATGTAACTTTTTTAGAACAAAAGCATTTTGTGACCATAAAAAAATATTTGCACTATTCTTGCAACTGAATTCAAATACCACTGCATTTACATACAGTATATAGAATTAAGTCAAATATTCACTTCTTTTTTAGCTCGGATTTTGGTTTCTATCAACTCTAACATTTTGTTTGCTTATTTACACATCCTAGGTACAGAGCAACATTGGCATTTAATTGGAATTAGACCACCTGATGAATATGAGTTAAATATTCACTTTTTTTAAGCTTGCTTTTTGGTTTCTATCTACTCCTCAGGAAAATTGCTAAATGCTCCACCATGTTCACCAGTTCTGGTTGCTCCCTGTCTGTCTGCTTGGGTCTTTGGTGCTGGGAAGGAAGCGTACAGTGGGGTTTTACAGCTTTTTTAGAGCCATATTGCTGAAAACAGCTGCCAACTGTGGCCAAAAACAATGCTATGAGAGGGATTCAAGTGATAATTACATGTAAATTTGTCACTACAGGCGACCACTTTTACTAGTTGCATGATCTGGTGTTTGTATAAAAATATTGATTATAGCTGCTTTAAGTTTTTCTTTTTTTGGGGGGTGGTTCATAAATCCAGATTATAGTGTCCAATTTTTAAGTTGCCCAAATTCAGATCTTTCTAACAGATAAGCACATAAGTCCAAACTAGTTTAATGAAAGCCAGACAGAGAGGATGGAGGATTGAAGGGGTGCTGTCAGTTCAAGAGTGCTCGTAAGATGGGCATGAGATGACAGAATTTGAAAAGATGTCATACCACAAACAGTTTGCCAGATTGGATGTCTACACTTGAAATAGGGAAATTACCTGAGCTTTCTGGAGGGCTCCTAGTAAGGTCTGTGCTAACGAGAGACGTGTATGATTTATTGTGTTGTCATATATATATATGTTGATTTGGTCTGTGGTTTGTCTGTTTTGTTATTATTTTGTTGTATGGTTTTGAATATTGTGGTGGCATCTTTTCTTGATTTTTGTCTGGGTGGGTGGTGATGACAAAGTATGTTCATGTTGCAAATTGTATATTTTGTATTAAAATTTAAATTGTTAATCATAAAAAGTTGGCCATATTTAGTTTAGTTAGTAACTAAAGGAAATTAATATGGACTGTGAGTAGGGTAGAAATCATTTTTTTGTTGAGATTTCTGGGAGCTCTGGGGAGCCGTGACTTTCTGCCAGAAAGAACAGCAGCTCCGGCTGTGGATGCAGAGGGTGGAAACTGTCCAGTTCTGCTGCTAGCTTTCCTGGACACAGGCATGTGGGAGATGTCACAGCTGATTTTAGCTGCAAACACAAAATATCTAATTTAGACACAGCTGCCTGTGATGCACTCAGTACAATGAAGTGCAAAGAGCATGCACTCTCCTTGTTATCTTTAGAGGGCACTTAAATTACAGTATATTACCATTCAAGAGCTCCGGAAATCCTGCTGAGATTTACCAGAAAAATAGAATTAGACAGAACCATTTTTATAGGAAAATATTTGTCCACACTTCTAAAAACAGCCTGACCTGAATAACATGTGGAGACGCTGAAGAAATGTGTGTTAGAAAATGCACAAAACAAACTGCTTCAGTAGTATGACTCATTGAGTTCTTTTGAAAAACACATTTGCACAAAAAAACAGATAACTAAAATAAAGCAAACCCAAAAAATAAAACTTCTATGCACCCACTATACTGTACATTGGCTGTAAAGAAGCACAGCATGACTCACTGCCTTATTCATGTTGAATTGTTATGAATTTTACATACCAGTAGTCACCTTCATATTAAAATAAAGACATTTATAAAATGATTCCTGAACGTCTCCTATATACTGTACTCCTATACTGAGACTGTATTTGCTTTTTGAACACATAATATATGTGAGTTGTACGCAACCTGAATACCCTTTGCCAGTGCTCAAGGAGGTTGTAGTATTTGGACTTGGTAGATTCACATTGGATGAACGTGATGCTATCTGAGTGCATTGTCTTATTTTGGTCACAATGACTCGATGCAAGGGGACGGGGGGGGAATTGATTTCAAAAAGTGTTACAAGCTTGGCAATCTCATTACACAAGGTATATTTTAAACAAGTAATCCAGTGACATATCGCTATTTTTGCTTGACAAATGACTTAAACGATGATTCGCTCATCAACATTGTTAACTATTATTATTATTATTCCAGATCTATTCATTGACTTATTCTTTTAGCACTTTAACAGAAAATGTTACGAGAAAATGGTTACTGGTGGGATTGTAGATGACTTTCAATAAGGTTGTCAAACATAAAACTTATATCAGGTAAAATGTAAAACTCAGACCGAAATGCATTGACAAAAGTTTTTTTTTTTTTTTTATTCAGTAGAAATAACGTTTATATCTATTTAACACCTATTGACAAAAAAACAAAACAATGAAATCCCATTATTTAAACTGAGTTTCTTGACTGTCTCCTCTGTTGAATGTATGGCTGCCATAGTATTCCTGCAGTGACCTATTAATGTGGAGCTTGCTTTGTGTGCAGGGTTTGTACCCGGGCTCAGAGGAGGGCTGGCAGGTGTACAGCACGGCTTCAGATCCTGACGGCAGGTGTGTTTGCACGGTGGTCGCTCCGGCACGAAACCTCTGCAAACGAGACCCTCGGAGTCGACAACTACGCCTGCTGACTGAACAGGTGTGGGCGTGTGTGTTTGTGTTTGTCTGTTGACTTTAAGTGCATCCCTGCATGTTTCAGTGGTCAGCATTGCAATGCAGAACAGGGCAAAGGCAGCTTACTGGAATGAAATATTCACTGGACTGTCTCTTTGTTTTGACGCTTGCAGAAACACATGAACAGACACACACTCAGGTTTCGCTGACAGATGTATCCCTGATACATCAGTAGCTGTATCCTCTAAAGTCTCCCAGTCATTCATGATGCCAAAAGAGATTAAACTCAGAGGAAACGCTGGCAGATGGGTGTAAAAGAAACACCGTTTTATATTGCAGGGTGTAGCTCTAGAGTATTTGTAGGCATGAATGTGTTCATAGATATGCGTGTGTTTATGTGAGGATATGCATCTGGCTGCGTAAGCATATTTCTCTCAATATATATGTGCTTCCTGAGAGAGAAATGAAAATGATTTGTGACAGAAGTTGATGAATTATTGAACACCTTAGGCCAGAAAACATTTCCCAAAGCATGCACTACCGCACGGCTCACACATCAGGTTATATACATCCCGTATTCTCGCCAGAGTAAAGGTGAACCACAGCACACTAAGAATAGGAGGATTATTTTCATTCACTACTGGTGTTGACTCCCCTCACACACAAACAAAAAGAACGGAAGAAAAGATGGACTATCTGAAATAACTTTGCCTCCTCGCTCCTCGCTCTGTTCCTGTTGTGAGACCTCTGTATGTATGAATCTTAATTAGCTCAGCGTGTCTCTGGAAGTCACACCTAGATCCTGCTGGGGGTGTGAATGTGTGTGTATGCATGTGTGTGTTTACGTGTGTTTTGCTCAGATTTATCCGCTTGTCTCCAGCCTTCCTAGCTAGATGTGTGGGTGGGTTGTTGTAAATGTTTGTTTGTTTGTTTGCATATCACTTCTAGATATGTGGGTCATTTTTTTTAATGGATTTTCTTTTTTATGCTTGTTGTACCATTCAATATAAAAAGAGATTTGAACTATCTGATAGTATTTCAGGGTGGTTAATGAGAAGACGTGTGGGTGTGTTTGTTTCTTTAGAGCGCAACAGACTCTAGGTGAGAATATCTGGTATTAAATGGCTCTAACGAGAAGCTTCTTGCATCATGTTTTTTTTTTGTGATCACATTTTTTTAAATTTGATTTAATATCAAAAATTAACAAATAAACAATTACAAACAACACAGAGCCAAAAAAACACAGAGAGGAAAGCTGGGAGGGAGGGAGACAACACATGCAGAAACAGACACACACACACACATGCAACCACACACACACACACAGGGAGAATACCAGGGACTAATCACATAAGCAGGTTGAAATCAAGGCTCACAAAGAGCCAGCAGTGCTGTGCCAAGTGTCCAGGGTCCTTTCCGGCGCTCCATGGAGGCGCGCCGTCAACAGTTCCATGTACACAACATCCAAGAAGGGAAGGGTCCGCACGAATAGACATGTCATGAGATGGTTTCCACGGGTTGCAATCATTCTCTTAGCAGCTGTAAGTCCAGCAAACACAGCACGTTTTTGAGCTTTAGAGAGCTGGAAGGCTGACAGGTCATTCAGAACCAAAACATTTACAGTAACGGGTACAGTAACATTAATCAAGGCAGAAATTTTGGATGCAATATTGTTCCAGAACTGACCAACAGGAGAGCACTCCCAGAACATGTGAAGATATATTTGCATCATGTTGATGAGCCAAGGTGGTTGGAATATTAGAGTGTCAGTTCAACCCAAACAGACTGCATGTAAGCCAAAAATACATTTTTTTCTTCCCTTCTTTTGGTTTTCTTTGTCATTCATGAGTCATCTGTCCCCGATTTTTCTGCCATCTCCCCTTTGAAATTAAGATGGAAGGAATTTTGCATGTGATGCTCACAGCTTTACAAAAGGTCATCATAATCCAGAACAATGTGTCTTTCCAGAATCAGATTGCCATGACATTTTGAAGAGACATTTGTGTTTCCCAGAGAATGAACCCTAATGACTTTGATAATACCTTAAAATGCTCAAATTATGCTTTGGGGATTTTTCCCTTTCCTTTATTGTGTTATATATATTTTTGTGCACATTATAGGTTCACAAAGTGAAAAAGCCCAAAGTCCACCCCAAAGGGACTTTACCATCTTCAACATAAAACACTGTTCACAAACTGCTCCAAACAGCTCTATTGTAGTCCAGCCTTTACTTCCGTGACAAACGTGCATCACTTTGTAACACATGTTATAATGCTCGCCTAGCTGCTGGCATGGAAAGCCCTCATACTCTCCCTCTGACTGGGTAGTAGTCCTTACCTAGCTACTGCTCATGTGCGACTCCCAACAAAGATTGAATGGAAGTGAGCTGGCCAAAATAAAATAGAAAGC
Source organism: Etheostoma perlongum (assembly GCA_026937815.1). Taxonomy (NCBI): domain Eukaryota; kingdom Metazoa; phylum Chordata; class Actinopteri; order Perciformes; family Percidae; genus Etheostoma; species Etheostoma perlongum. The sequence continues at coordinate 26,947,557 of CM049372.1, read as the reverse complement.
TCAACAAAAACGTAATGTGTAGAATACTTTGGTTTATGACCAAATAGCTGCAAAACTGATGACATTCCCATCAGCCTCAGTTGTACATTGTGTTTAGTGCTAATTAGCAAATATTTGCATGCAACAGGCTAAACTAAGATGGTTGTTACCATTGGACCTGCTGAATATCAGCATGTTAGCAGCTCAAAAGCACTGCTGTAATGAAGTACAGCCTCACAGAGCCACTAGGTAGGCTTTAGACTCTTACTGTAATCTTGTTGATTAAATAATTACACCAATATTGTCACGGTGATACACAGTAATCAAACTCACTTACAGCGTGTCAAACAGCACTTCTTAGATCCACACACACACACACACACACACACACACACACACACACACACACACACACACACACACACACACACAATGTTAGAAATGATCTAAAACTGAAACAAAATATCTGAAGAAAATATAGTCCCGCTGTGATCTGGGGATTACAGTAACTAAAGAAACTGTGACAATGTTTCTGGGTAGATACTACGTTTCTAAATAGTAAGTAGCACTAATGAATATCAATTTGCATCTCTATTGTAATGGGGAAGAAGCAGAAATTGCACAGATGGATATCTCCTGGGCAGATAATACAGTCTGCATGACTTGATGCCATGAAAGATGAAAATGTGTCTTTTTGCAATTTGGGTGGAGTCACCCTTTAAATGTTCCATTACATGAACAGACAGCCATATTGAATAACAACAGGTGTATGGAAACAAATAACAGGTGTCAGAAATCAAACAACAGCCAAAACCAATCATAAGCTTTTTTGAGATGCAGGATATTGTGATGATCACTCATTTGTGTGTGTGTGTGTGTGTGTGTGTGTGTGTGTGTGTGTGTGTGTGTGTGTGTGTGTGTGTGTGTGTGCATGTGCACACTTCAGGTTCAAAATGTGAGTCAGTCCATGGAAGTGGTAGACCTGCGGACATCCAGAGACCTGCAGTATGTCCGAGACTCTGAGCCGCTGCTTAGAGGCGTGGATGGACGTTTACACACTTACGTTGCCAACCCCCGCACTCTGACGGCTAAGGGCCTGCAGGTAAACACACACACACACACACAGTCAGACAGCCATACACACACACGGTCAGACACTCAGACACACATACAGTCAGACAGCCAGACATACACACGGTCAGACACTCAGACACACACAGTGTAAGATGGCCGCTGTAGGGAACACATAACCTTTGGTGTGAAAACATTGATTTCACGCATGCCAAGCTGAGGTTTCCTGCCTGCACTCAGACATGCAAGCATCTTTCATGAAGGGGACAACATTTGTCTTGAAGCTGTCAATTCACTGGCTTCATGTTCGCTGTGTAAAAGTGTCACACAGCTTTGTACAGAAGGTGCCAGCAAAACTGCCGCCTCTCTGCACACATTAAGACTTTGAGCTGTCCAAAAAACAAAAAAGAAAGAATCTGTCTGGAATGAGTCTCACATTTTAATATTAATGCTAACATTTACATAAAAGGGACTTCATGTACAAAGTTTTTTCAGTCTGTGTTTTAAATTTTACAGGAGAGAAGATAAGATAATAACCTGGCTGGTTCGGTATTGTCTTTTAATGAGGGAAATCTAAATGTATTGCATCTCTTAAATTAGGAGTACTAATCTCATCAGTGTGTGTTTTCTGCCACAATGCCACTGTGTCAAAAACAAACCAGCAGGCAAGTAGAAGATCATCTCAAGAGCTAAAGAGAATGAGGGACAGATGATTTAAACCGTTAAATCAGCTGTGACACTCCTGGTCTAATGTCTGCCATTAGCAGCTCAGGACTCCTAATGACACTGCACTGGCACTGCAGCTGTTAAAGTTTTAGTGCGTATCTTATTGATATTAATAAACGTCCGTTACATTCAAGCCATTGCCAAATAAGTTGCTACAAAGCTAATTAAGACTATCAGCTCCATGCAACTCCATCTGTATTTCATATTGCTCTGTTCAGAAGATTGTGTTGTTCGGTGACTTTCCCGCGCAGAAAATCGAGTGAAGATAATTACTTCTTCTGAAAAGTCCATCGTGATTTTGTAATCCTCAAGAAGCAAGATAGTGAGTAAGCGTATTTCATAAAAGTCAAACTACTCCAACAACATACCAAACAGCAAACATAACACAGATTTATTTAAAAAAAAACATTAACATTAAAGAATAATATATCCAATATTTAAAAGCTTGAGATGCTATATGAACTGGACAGAGGCTCCATATGAGGTCCACAAACACACACACACACACACACACACACACACACACACACACTACCCCTTAATTCCTTTAGAGAGCATTTCCACTTCCCCATAAATCCATTCGGCCTTTCATCTTTTGCAAAGCATCTTCTTAACAACATCACAAGGCTATGGGGTCTGTTGTTATTTGTGTGTGTGTGTGTGTGTGTGTGTGTGTGTGCGCGCATGTTTGTGTGCGTGTCTATGTGTTTGTGTGTGTGTCTGAGTGTGTGCACGCTTGTCGCTCCTTAAGGGTTTTTTCAGTCATAAGCTTTTGCCTTTGCACTCAGAGGCAGAACTGGTGAATATTTATGTGAGCAGCTACATTAATTTAATCAATAAATAAACAGTATTTTTATCCCTTGGGGGAGAAAGGGAAGTCAAACAGAGCGATTAAGACGGACTGATAGATGGAGGGCTTAAGAGAGATGAAGAAGCAAATAGAAGGAGAACGATGGCTTATTGCATATTACCATTTTCCCCTGTGGGAGGGAGGGATGAGAGGAATGAGCAAAGTTAAGTAAGAGGGGGAGGCAAAGGTTAGGCAGAGAGAGGGGGGAGAGATAAAAGAGTGAAACAGGGGGGGACAGATTAGAGCGAATTTAGAAGAAGGAAGACACATGGCAGGGGAGTAATTAGCCAGGTGTATATGTATATATATATATATTTATCTAACAGGTCATGACATTTATATTAATATGACATTCACATTAACATATTAATGAATTTACAATTGTATGCAAATAATGATGCCAATACCTATCAATGAGGATGAAGTGGCCAAATGTAGGGTCAACCCAAGCAATTACAGTATGTCACACTATTCAGTTATGACATGGAAAAATTGATGCCAAAAACGCTTCGGAAAATGTTATAAAGGGATGTCGGGAAAGTGTTTAGTTCCTCGTTTGACGAAAGCAGCGGAGGGATTAGACACATCAAGTGTTTGACTGACTGCCAAGCCTGTTTCCTGGATGTGCTGTTGTGTTTGTGTGCGGGGGTGTGAGATGTTCTAACGTGATGATATGGCTTTTGTCTTCACTTTTGACACTTCTCTTAATCCTTCTCTTTTTTTCCATATCAAAGGGGGGGTACATTAGGAAGAAAACCCTTGTGCCCCTGCTGCCACACAGAGTCATGTGTCACACATATAATTCATAAGCTAAATATTGATCTTTCCTCAAGCTGATTGCATTAAAGTCCTGTTTTCTCTGTCAACACTGGCTCAAAGATTTGCCAGACAATTTTCAGTAATAGAAAAAGCTGTCTTTGGCTTCAGCGCAGAGGCCAAAATGCAATAAAAAGAGTCATTGCTCCATTTCCTGTTGCTTATCTGGGTGGCAGTGCCAGCAAACTGCAGAGTAGCCTAATGGTACTTTCCTCCAGCCACATCTCCTAGCTCCTCCTGTGGGACTGTGAGGCGTTCCCAGGCCAGATGGAATGTGTCGTCTCTCCAGCATTTTCTCGGGGCACTTTCCATTTGGCTAACATGGCTCCTCGCTTCCCTCCCCCAATAAGCTTGTAAAACTTCTTTAAAAGACCACAGCTACAATAAATCTGGTATGACAAGAATTAATGTGACAGTGTGGCTGTAACAGACTGTATGACTGTATCTTTTTCCTGAATGAGCCAAAATGCTCTTTAAATGGAGAAGTGGAAGAAAATAAAATGAACTGATGAAGAAAAAGGAGATAAAGGATTAAGAAATTGCTAAAAATATTTTTTTTATGATTCATTCATTACTCAGATTATACACACTAATCTAAACTAATTTAGATTAGTATGAATAATGAATATCATTAGAGCTGGCGTTGGTGGCACATGTCTTGTAATTGTAACTAACTGTGGCATTAAATCTTTTCTGATCCTGAAACCTTTTTCTGATTCAGGTGCTTTTATTCCTGTTTCCACAAGTAGTTTGTCCAATCTAGTGTATTTAAGTGATGCAGTAACATTCATTTTAGAGTAATGCTGTTTCCACAAAAGACCAAATGTTCCTCTTATTATCCCCTGTCAGACGAGACCTATACTGAACAGATTCACATTGAAGGGGTGTTGCTTTCTGGTAAAGAAATAAATACACATCTGCATAAAATACACCTGTGGTTCCTGTGGAAGATCAATTGCCGGTTTCCAGGCTGCAGGATGGAGGAGCGAGAACAGGAAGAAGCATAATTAGCTGAATATAAAGCACCAGGAATTCATTCTGGGGCCTTTTCATCCGCAGGGTAGAAATTGCACTAAGAGGGCGTCCTAATCATAAGCTACCTCAGTTAGCTGTGACGGAGCAGTGGCTTTACAGAGCTACCTCACCAAAAAGAGATCCTGTATCAGCTTTACTTACAGTTGTGTGGACCCCATCTTTTCTCTAGCTTATTTCCCATCCTGTCTTTCATGCGGCCACAGGAGTTAAAGGGCCAGATGTCTCAGCTCCGGCCCCTTCTGTCAGTGGTGGAGCAGTACAGATTGGACCTGCAGACGATGGCCACCCTGAGACTGGAGCTCCTCAACCTATCAATCATCCTGACAGCCATTCAGGAAGAGATAGGAGCGTACGACTATGAGGAGCTTCAGCAGAGGGTTTTACTGCTGGAGACAAGGCTGCACAGCTGCATGAACAAACTCGGTACGTCCAGCATGGACAGTAACACTCAGTAATGCACACAGACGTATTACGATACTTAAGTTGCCTCCTAAATAACTCATTAGGGTCATATAGGAAAGTCAAGTACATAAAATGTCTGGCGTTCAAGAGGTTTCGAGTTTATTTTCAGTACTCTGTAAAAATAGTTGTATAATCCATTTTGTAGCTCTGGAGGGAGCTGGAGGGTTATTTTGTCAAATTGGACCTGAGCCTCGAAATTGTTAACAGAAAACCAGGGTTATAAATGAGGGCAGCGCCTGTATGTAATGTGTGAACATTTACCACACAGGTTGTTCTTGTCCTCTGCTTTACCAGTTTTGACCGTTCCTTTTTAAACATGTTTCTTGAAAGTTTCCCTTTTACTAAAACGTTTTCACTAAAACCAGTCATGTTTCTACGTTAGGATTTTGTGTTAAGGAAACACATTTCTTTCACAGTTCATGTGACACAAAATTTTTTTATTAGAATAGACATTCTTCAAATGTTGGTACATTGAATAGAGACTGGTGGCAGGCAATGGCTGCACTGCAAATTATTTGGTTCTTACCAAGATAAAAAAAACAGTTTCACTTGTTTTGAATACCTTTCCCTGAGGTTTAGTGTTTTTATCTTGTTTCTCTTTTTTGCAGTGTGCTAATAGACAACAAACAGGCAACATCACTCACTCCAAACTGAGAAAATATGAACATCAATTGTTATTTTGCTTCCATAACCTTCGCTATTGGCTTTTTGCCAAATATAAAACTCACTCTTTTCAAAATCTTAATTTCAGTTTAAACATGTTATGTCCATCTGTTGTTAACAGGTTGTGGTCGTCTGACTGCAGTTAGTAGCCCGATCACAGTGAGAGCCTCGGGGTCTCGCTTTGGCTCCTGGATGACTGATGCTATGATTCCCAGCTCCGACAGCAGGGTAGGTGTACAGTGTGTGTGCGTGCGTGCGAGCGTGTGTGCATCTGTCTGTCTGTCTGTGTGTGCGTGAGTCCGTGTACATAAAGCAGGAGTTGTTAATAAGGTCACAGCTAAGCTCTATCTTTTTCTTTGTGTATTTTTTCTGTGTGTCTTATTTCCGACATGACTCCTGTGTGCACTTTGTCTTCACTTGAAACAAGCTTCACCAATTTCACACACACACACACTCTGTCCAGCGAGCACATAATAAGCTAGTTGTCAAGGCTACTGTCTCCCAGTTGCCAGGTGTGATTTATATTGCCATGGTGACCCTTGCCTGTTCCCTATTAGAGCTTCTCCCTTGTGATGAGAAGGAGCTTTACACAGCAGCAGTATCACAGTTATTGCCTTCTGCTTCCCAGTTACCAGTGTGACTGTAACAGTTATGTGTTGAGGCTCCTTCCTGGTCCCAGGGTCTGTTTGCATATCTTTCCCAAGAATAGGACTTTTTTTCTGTCTCTGTCTGTTTTTCCCTTTTCTCTCAAGAAATACAGATACAAATTCAAACAGTGATGTCTGTGGACGCTTCTACCGTGCACGTACAGTTGACCTGGCGGCCTTTGATATATCATAAGTTCATGATTGTAAGGTTTTGGATAGTGAGCATCAGAAACATCACCTACCTATTGGCAACCTTTTTTTATAAAATTGTATTTAATAAAATAAATGTCATATATAATCATATAAATCCATTAGTGAATTTCCACCTGTATCGCACGCATGCACGCACACACACACACGCTGTGAGTAAAGTCGTTTTCATACATCCTTTGGTATCCATGACTACAATGTCTGCACAGGGTCCCAGTTTGGCATTTATGAATTCTTCATTAGCTCATCAGTGTGAGAATGAGTGTGCACACAATGTACTTTACACATTCACGCGCACACGCATGCATGCACACACACAAACACACACACACACACGCATGCACACACGCATGCACACACATGCACACATCTGTCGCTGTATTTGAGAACAGCTGCTAAGGTGTGGATATCCCCTGATCTGTCAAGATGTGTCTGCTGATAGTGTGAGAGGGACAGGGAAGATGAGCGGAACACACAGCATAGAAGAAAGAGAGAGAAAGGGGCTTGTTGGTGAAGAAGTGTTAAGCAGGGACGGGAGAAAATAAAGTGAGAGAGCGTGGACAGAAAGAGGAAGAAACAAAGAGAGTGAGGGGGGAAGCGGAAGAAGGTTGATCAAAAGAGTAATAGTCAGACACAGATAGAACAGACAAGCAGGATGGTATACGGAGTATGGGAGGCATTTATGGGAGGCAATGAAAAAAAAAATCAACAGAGAGGAAGCGTGGAAAAGTTGCAGTAGACTTTAAAAACAGGGCCGCTGTCATCATTCCTCTTCTCTGATATATCAGAGAGTGAGAAAAGGGAGTATTGAGCTTGTGTCCTACTTTGTGTATTTCATCAGTTCCGCATTGTAAAGTGAGAGTAACCTTATAATATAACACTAAATGGAAACCTCTTTGTCGACCTGTTTCTACCTGTGTATCAGGGAAGATGCGGTCTATTTTGACAGTCTATGGTCTCAACCAATAACACTCATTATAGATTATTTCTTAAAGGTGCTCTAAGCGATGTCACACGTGTTTATGGCTACAACATTTTTTGTCACATACAGCAAACATCTCCAATACAGCCTATAGCCGACATAACTGTTTGTTATGCAGGTTGGCGCAGTTTGTTTTTGTTGCCGTTTGTGGAGCCTGGGCTGTCTACAGAGACCGTGTTTTTTACAGTGTGTGCAGGGGTCAGACAGCTAGCGTATAGTGGGGAGATGTTTGCTGTATGTGACAAAAATGTTGTAGCCTAGAAACACGTAACATCGCTTAGAGCACCTTTAATGCCAGAGAACATAAATGAATACATAAGGTTCATTACTGTACTGCACATCCTGCTGTCAGTCATTATAATTTCATTTCCCAACATTGGTCCATGTAGCTCTGATGATGCAGTATACCAAAACTGTCCAATCATACCAAAACAGTATACCAAAAATGTGACTTGATGTTTCACCCTTTTGGTTGGTTTTTAATATAAGCTGGTGTGAACACAACTGGACCAGAACTAAAAGGCAACAATGTTTTTTAAATGTCTTTGCTCTGGACCAACTTAACCAGACTACAGGTGTGTGGGGGTGCCAGTAGCTCAGTCCGTAGGGAGTTGGGTTAGGAACCATACAGACCAAAGTACGGAGTGTGGATTGGTGCCTGGAAAGATGCTACTTCTCCTCCTGGGCACTGCCAGGTGCCCCTGAGCAAGGCACAGTAACCCCCCCCCACCACCCCCTGCCATACCGCTCAGGGCGCTGGTCCAGCACTGGCATCCAACTCACTCCAACATCTTTCCATTTGTGCATGAATAGGTCCAGAGCATGTGTGTGTATTTTCCGCCTGTGTGTAAGTGATTACTAAAAAACAGCCAGTTATACACACTTGATTACTTTAACATGCTGAACTTTTATTAAATATTGGCACAGAATGAGAGATTTTGTTCTCTATCTTTTACAGTATGCTTTCACTGGGAAAAACAGCATTAGGATAAATAAATAAATAGGATAAATTTGAAAATATCCGAACCCATCCTCTAGGGAAGTATGGGAGTAAGCCAAATGGGAACACGCAAAAAGAAAATGGTGCAAAAATTAAAAACTGTAAAAACTAAGGTGTAAATTAAAGAAACGGCATGCACCATTCGTTGTGTAATCAGTGTCTGGGGCTTGTTTATATAAAGCAAATGGTGCTTTCAAATGCGAGACGATTACAGCTGCCAGAAAACAAAGGGACTCCAGTTCCTTTGAAACACAGTTTTAAAGGGAATTAACACAGAGAAAGCTTCATTAGATGAGCTGGTGAAGCAGGGAGAAAAATAGGTTGGAAAGAGAAGTATTTAGAGGAGAGAAGAGTGTGTTGGTGGTGGAGTGATAGAAATCAGTCCGTGTTCTTCTCTTTGCAAACCTCAAGCTAAGTCTCAGTTAAAGACTGTAATTGAAGGCCCTCAGAATCAATGCAATCAGCTGCCTTTGTCTCTAATCCAATGTAAATTTTAAATATTGGAACTACAAATTAACTGTAATTTAAAAAAAAAAATGGTGCTGCCATTGTAGGATAGATTTTCTGAACTAAGCCTTTTCATCTGCTCCCTCTTTCTGCCCTCTAGTTTCCTTTGTTTGCAGAGGAAATAAAGATCATCTTTTTCACCATTCACCAACATTTTTATTATCTACTGTTCTACTCTGTAAAGTGACTTTGAGCTTGGGAAAAGCGCTATACAAATTCAATTTATTATTATTAACAATGCGCTCTCTTTTCTTTCATCCAGTTCATCTCTCGTCCCTCATTGGGTAATTAATCCTCCATGCTGTCAACGCTTTTTCTCCCATTTGTCTTTTCTCGTTCCCTATCCATTTGTTTCTCTGTCTCTTGGTTCTCAAACTATCTTAGTGACAGAACTCAGTGCATTAAGCATGATGGTGTTCAATTTGGTATTTTACCAATATTTAAAGGGGTTCCACAAGGCTCTGTATTAGGCCCTCTTTTATTTACTATTTATATAAATGATCTTAATCGGCATGTGTCTGATGCAAACTTTCATTTTTATGCAGATGACACAGTTATTTACTGCTGTGCACCTTCTCTTAAACAAGCCATTGCACATTTACAGAATGCTTTCAATGTGGTCCAAAATACTTTGCTACAGCTGAAACTTGTGCTCAATGCAGACAAAACCAAATGTATGCTTTTCACAGACCTTCGGAACAGGCCACTGAATGTCCCCTCAGTGGTTACTCTTAATGGACGTGAAATACAGACTGTTACAACTTATAAGTATCTTGGTATTGTTATTGATGACTGCTTATCATTTAAGCCTCATGTTCACTGTCTAGTGAGAAAGTTGAGACTAAAATTGGGTTTTTTACTTTTGAAATAAGCTGTGCTTTTCTTTTAATGTTAAAAAACGGTTAGTGGCATCAACTTTTTTAACTGTGCTGGATTATGGTGATATACTATATGCATTCATCTGCTCAATGCCTTCAGATGATTGACGCAGCCTATCATGCATCGTTGAGATTTATTACTAATTGTAAAGTTCGCACCCATCACTGTGAGCTGTATTCTCGTGTAGGGTGGTCTGCCTTGGCTACACGGAGGCTTTGTCATTGGTATACTTTTATATATAAGGCTATTCTTGGTGCGCTTCCATCTTATTTATGTTCACTTCTTACGAAAAAAAAGTACTGGTCATTACTCTCTCCGTTCTCAGGCTGTAGTCTTGTTCTCTGTCCCACGTGTCAGTACTGAGCTGGGTAAAAAGGCCTTTGCTTACTCTGCCCCCTTTACATGGAATTTGCTGCAGAAGAACTTGAAATTTAGTAAATTGGTTCCATTGAGTATGTTTAAACTGAAAATGAGAAGCTTTGAGTTGGACTCCCGCACATGTCAATGTTTTAATTGAGATTTCATTGTAAGTGCATATTTGGTTTTTATGTGTGTGTATTTGTACTTATGTAATGATGTGATGTAATTTTGATGCCTATCTTGGCCCAGGTCTTCCTTGCAAAAGAGATTTTTAATCTCAATGGGTATTACCTGGTTAAATAAAGGATAAATAAAATAGAAATTGGGGCTGACGGATCATGCCGAGGGCTCTGCATTGGATCACGGCTGTGCCCAGTGGCCATTCCAGCGATCAGGATTACAATATGTTCATCCACAACAATTATCAATGTTAACAAGCACATTTTCAGCTCTGTTTTCCCAGCGTTATGCTGTTATGATATTTTTAATCCAACATCAAATGTGGTTGGCCAATGATGGGCTCCATGGTTTTGGAAATAGCGTTGAAGGTTAGGTTACGTTTATGTCCGAAACATACACTTTTATTTGTATTTTTGGTTTACAAATAAAAGCGCACCTCTTTGTATTTCAAGTAATTCTCTCAGCCTGATGCATACCTCTTCTGCTTCTTGAGATTTTAAAAGCTTCACAGACCTGATGTTCTTAGTTACGGTTGCCAAGCTGATTAGACACCCGCTGCTCAGTTAATGAGTTTAGCGTACGTCAGTTAAATGTCTATGGTTTTCTGTCAATGATTTCCTTGGCTTAAAGTGCCCATATTATGAAAAAATCACTTTTTCTGGGATTTGGGGTTTTCTTTTGTGTATCTGGTGCTTCCACACGCATACTAACTTGGAAAAAACTATCTATGCTGTTTTTAGTGAGATACAGGTTTCTGAATGTCCTCTGCCTTCAGTCTAGCCAAGATGAGGTGGCAAACACTGCTACAACTCACACTAGTTCACCATAATCTACAAAAGAACTACTTCCATGTCCCTGTTCTGCAGGTATTCCCAAGTGCCCCTCGTTTAGAAGAAGTCTCCCAGCTAATCCTGCCTTGTTCTGACCAAAGTTGGAGAAAGAGTTATCTAGCTGATGTGATCTTACCGAGCTACTGCACATGTGTGACTCCCAACACAGAGCGTATAGAAGTCAGATGTCTCACTCTGTAGCTAAAACAGAGACCTAAACACACAGGGTGAAAATAAGATCTGCAGCAATGTGCAGTACAACAAAAATATGGTGTTTTTGAAAATGAAACCATGTAAACCTATTCTTGTACGACCTCAAAATACAATTATGAACCTGAAAATGAGCATAATATGGGGGCTTTAAGGTGTGTAGATTAAGTACCAGCCAAACCATGTCTTTATCCATTCAAGTTACTGGTGAGCGTGGCAGGTCACTAGTATCTAGTATCCATCTCTCTGTAGATTTAACAGAATGTAATGCTTGGTGTTAATTTTGCATCCTGCATACAGAAGCTCAAAGGTAAACTTTCTGTTTTTCTTTCATTCTCCATCAGGTGTGGTCAATGGATGGCTACTATAAGGGCAGGCGTGTGTTGGAGTACAGAACCATGGGGGATTTCACCAAGGGGCAGAACTTTGTGCAGCATATGTTGCCCCATCCCTGGGCAGGAACTGGCCATGTGGTATACAACGGGTCACTGTACTACAACAAACACCAGAGCAACATCCTGGTAGGAGTCTGGCTGGAAAGGGAAACATGGGGTAGAAGTAACAGTTTGATAATCAGATGAGCGCTGTGAGAGATTCATGTGTCTATTTCCAGGTTCAGTACCATTTCCGCTCTCGCAGTGTGTTGCTCCTGCGCAGCCTGAGTGGAGCCGGCTACAACAACACCTTCCCGTACAGCTGGGGAGGATCTTCTGACATTGACCTCATGGCTGATGAGATGGGACTCTGGGCCGTCTACACCTCCATCCCAAATGCTGGAAACATTATGGTACAGGCTGTGTGTGTTCCTACGCTCTTGCGATTTTCATTTAACAAAATAGCAAGCAAAGAAACAGAAGATATGTTTTCACTCTATTTGAAATCTCTGTTTTTTTTTAAAGGTTTTTGGGGCATTTTTAGGCCTTTATTGAAAGGACAGCTGAAGAAATTAAAAGGGAGAGGGAATGATATGCAGCAAGTTGTTGAACCCAGTCCTGCTGCTTTGAGGAGTAAACCTCAATATATGGGCGCCCACTCTACCAACTGAGCCATCTGGGCATCCATATACAGTATATTGAATGTTAAATTACTAAAAACTAAATCTAAACCCACTGATATGTATGTATATGTATGTTTTCCAGTCAGAAGTTACATGCTGTCAGCAGACTTGCTGCTACTTTTCAGAATTCATAGACCCCAACGTTTTTAAAATTCCATTAAAACTGCTAAGACAGATTGTCTCATTGAATAATGAAATTTACTGTAATGAAGAGCAAGTGTATTGCAGTTTTACCTAACATGATTTAAATATTCAGTATACAGCTAATTTTCTCTATTACCCTGTTTATGACTTTTTATATTTTTTTATTTCCAGCCTTTCAACCTTTTATGCGCAAATTTAAAATGTGTATAAAAACAGAAGCTCACCTTTGCAATCAGTTTTTGATGGATTTTTTTTTAAACTATATTGAACTGTATCCCTCCCTGTACGCAGGTGAGTCGTCTGGACTCTCGCTCGCTGGAAGTCCTCCGGAGCTGGGACACAGGGTTTCCTAAGCGCAGCGCAGGGGAGGCCTTCATGATCTGCGGCACCCTGTATGTCACCAACTCCCACCTGGCGGGGGCCAAGGTACACTTTGCCTACCACACCAACTCCTCCACGTACGAGTACACCGACATTCCCTTTCACAACCAGTACTCCCACATCAGCATGATGGACTACAACCCCAGGGAGAGAGCACTGTACACTTGGAACAATGGACACCAGGTGCTCTACAATGTCACACTGTTTCATGTCATCAGGAGTGACGGATAGATCAATATGTAGGAAATGGTGAAAAAAAAAGGAGAGGGAAATATTGTTGAGTTGGAGGCAATCTTTTATGGACACTGCAACTTACAACACACACATACACATGCACTCACAAACATAATGGCCATTTAAAGTCAGTTGGAAAATGAGTACTGTCTGTATCTCTGAATCTGAATGACTTTTAGACTGCGAGAGCTCACCGAGCTAGTAACTAGACACAAAACACAGCTGTCGAATACACGCATAAAGGTCACAGACGAGTCATTCATCACGGCGAAGAAGAAAATGAACTGCCCCTGCTACAGGGACACTGATAGGAAGACGTCAGACACTCTGAGCTCATCTATATTCTGTTGCGTTTCACTCCTCTTGTGTCTCAAGAAGTTATTTTGGATGTTGAGGTTGAATTGTCCGCAAAAATAAAATATTGCTTTAAACATTGAGCTCTGGCGACCGGACCTTATGGAGATATTCTGGGTTTGTGATGTGATCGTGGACGTGTTCAGTCAGCATGGTTGTTCATTCAATAAACATTACTGTCAAACTTTGCCAAGACTTTTGTCTTATCTGTTTTGGAGCAGAGAGAGTATAGAGGTGAAATCAGTGAAATCAGCTTTTAACTCGTTTTTTTTTTTTTAATACAAACCTGTTTGTCTGGACAAAATGTAAGTTTGATTGTTGTTGGTTTTTTTACGACCTTTCACAACATTGGCTCAAACAGAGACCATAACATGTAAGTTACCTTTTAAATCACACAAATGAAATCAAACCTCAAAATAGGAAGGGAAAATCCATCGGGCCAACTTTACAGAAGGCCTTCCAAAACAATATAAAGCTTTCCTAACTGAAACCAAACCCAAAACAGGACTACAGGTGACCACCAACCCAAATAGAGTAAAATAACCTGAACATAACAAAAAAGCTTTGTGCCAGCAGGGATGTTTTCTCTCTCACTCTCTCACTCTCTCTCTCTCCCTCTCCATTCTGCCGTCTGTACTTAATAAGCTCAGGTGCTCCTCTTTTCCTCTCAGGGTCTCCATAGTTGAGAGGAAGACTTTGTTAGAGGAAAAAAGAAGAAAAAAACAAAGGGCAAGGAAATGCCAACAGAGGGCGTGGATACCAATCCCATCTGAGGTGTAGTGGTGGCAGGTAGCCACCTCCTACTGTGGGAATTACAATACACCACAGATACCCCTCAGCAAGGCTGCATTCAATGATGTTACAGACTTTTAAAAACGTACATGTCTTTTACAGTCTATTATGTAATCTGTATCATTTACCAAACACAGGAGCCTTTTGTTTCCTGACTTTGGAAGCAGTCCCTCCTCCAAGACCTCCGACCTGACTACCAGGTTAAAAGCTTGGGAAAGAAACAATGGCCAACATGTTTATCTCTGCCTGCTGTTTCACATTTGATAATAAAATCGTGTTAGATAGCATCAGAGAATTTACCTAACTCTGTGCAGGTGCTGCATTGCTCGTGCCAAAAGCTCAACCTGACACCTCGTGCCCAGACACGGCAGGCAGAACTGTGATAACCAAACGCTGAAAAGTAGCAGCTGTGTTTCGCATGCCAAACGGCTGCAAAAAAAGCATCAATAACCTCTCAGTAAATTTAGTTTTGTCACGTGTAGCATTGCTGACACCCAGTCACGTTACATGAAAGATAGCCTTGCTGTGGCTGGAGCTCTCTTTGAAGTCACATACATAAGATCAGTGTTAATTATTAGTTCTCCTTGTCAAATTATGTTTTTCTTATGTTTTTCATCGGTTCTAACGGATACAATCAGTGGTATGGAGGATCGGATTTGGGTTGAGAACATTGTTTTGATTTTGGAGCAGCTGCAACGGTTAACCTGCTCCTTATTGTCTAAGTGGCTATTAAGAACTGAAAATAGACACATATTGTACATACACAAAAGACATATAGACACAAAGAAGTCTCTGATGAGATGATGGAGCATGATAAAGGAGCTGGCTATATTTGGATTTAATTGTGGAAACATCACAGTTGCCATGGTGACTATAATGATGTTGTGTCTAACTGCCTCAATTTAAGGTCACTGCTTCAAAACCACGTATAGTATGACTCCACATCCTCCCCTGGGTTCTCTCTCTACCTCAGTGTTTTTTTAATTTAATAAAATGAATGATGAAATTAGTCCTTCTAATTTTACCCAAAAATGAATGAACTTCTTCATGCAGACACATTAGTAATCCATCTGTATACCTGGGTGGGGGGATCCAATTTCATTTGTCAATAAACTGTGAAGTTCCCAGTTCTTTTTAAGGAGTCCCAGCTCAGCCTTCTTCAGCGTGTGTTTTCCGGAACAGCCCTGGGAGAGAACAGGTGTGAACCTGCTGAACCTGCTCAGTTCCTTTCCATCAACAATAATTAGTTGATTATAACACAACAAGGCAACACTTATATAATTACAGCGCTTATATAAATGCCTTAACTTTTTCTTTCTTGCATTAAGGTCGTACTGTAAGGAGCTGGGTTACTTAACAAACGTGTGCCCCAAGTGGCCCTCACATTAGTCTTCTGCTTTACTAAATTGCCCCTCTCTCTGCCTTGAAAAAAAGATGTAAAGGTTATCTTAATAAATAAATATAAAAATAGCAATACTGCAGGTTGTAGTCTACTTAACTGTTTATTGTATGGTTGTTATATTGTGCAAAAGTACATTATTCATCACTAGAATATTAATTTACATTTCCAAACACATACAGTACATACTACACATTTGAGTGGATGCAGCAAAGGTGTTAGTGTTAACATCTGAAATCTTTTTTGTTCTTGTTTTTTTTTACACAAAACTATTTTTCTTCTTTCTCATTGCAGCCTATTGCATGCAGTAAATCATGCCAATGTGTAGGATTGCAGTTTGTGACAGATGTGTTGCCTAACAAGTTTGCACACATTTTAACTCTGCTTTATGACACAAGTGAGCATACTGCTGGACTAGCTTTGCACTGACAGACTGTATGGACTCCCTCAAGAATTTGGTTTGATTTTCCTCCATCCCTTTGCGCTTCTCCACCTTTATTTCTCTCTCTCTCTCTCTCTCTCTCTCTCTCTTCTTGATTTGCCCACCTCCCTACTGTCTTTGGCGAGGCCCCAGTCGGGTTGGCACTGTCTCTGCTGCAAGGTTCCCTTCTCTCCATCTATCACCATCATTGGCTCCAATTTTCTGCATTGTGGAAGTGATTCTCTGTAAGACGCACCAGAATTGCACACAGGAATATGCAGTCACACACACACACACACACACACACACATCCTTTGACAAAACGCTGCCTGATGTATCATTTTTACCTTCTCATTTATTCATCTCTATCTGTCCATCATCCATCCATTGGCTTTAGTCTCTTGGGCGGATATCAGCCTGATGAATAATTTACTGCTGTTAAAAGAGACTACCTGAGGGAGATAGAGAGAAGGAATGGAAGGAGGAATGGTGAAGTGAAGGAAAAAAGAGAGTAGAACCTTTAGTTGAGAAATAAAATCCTTACGTAGGAGAGAGGGAACAGAGTGCAGCTGAAATAGAGCAGAGCGCAGTGAGAGACACATGGCCGGTGATCATGTTTAAATAATGATGGGGGGGGATCAGCCTACTGAACAAGGACACAGACTGAAAGACTAGCCTGGGAGGGAAACACAAACGGGTGGGAGGAGGTCAGCGAAGTTGCAGATAGTATGCTCTCCTTCATTGAATGTTAAAAAAGGGCGTGTGTAAACGAGCAGAGAGGATGTGGGGGTCTGAGAGAGAAAAGAGGTTCATCAGGTTCCACCCGGGCTGCCGTTCTATTAATAGAAGATTGAGCACATTGGGGACAGGAAAACAGCCAATTAGAATCAAGCTGCGCTACCACTGGTAAACCCTTACTCTGTCACACATGCACTCACAAGCCTGTTAGACTTGCTGTTGTCACTTATTGTCACCAGGATCATCTCTTCAGGGACCTCTGTGGGAAATGGTGATTGAATTGAAATTCTCTCACCTGGCCCTGATGGGCTGTGTTGCACTTGGGAATTGTGTGTGTTAGCAATGATGTAAATCTGCAGTGTAGCAGCTGTTATGTAACAAATTGGTACGCAAGGTTTAAATCTGGTTTAAATGCTACTTGGTTAACCGCTGTTATGCAGAGACAACACATTTTTATCTGTCAGCTGGCAACAAGTCAACTTTGAGTAAAAACATGCTGATTACGCTTGTTTTTCACCAATGAGTCCAGGCCCACTTCATACACCATACACACAGTTCAATAAGGAGACACTCACAGTTGTGAAAGAAAATATTAAAGAGTTATTAAATTGTCACTCAGCCTGCCTCCTAAACAACAAGGGAAAATACCAAAATATCTTGCATGGCTACTTGTGTGTGTGTGTGTGTGTGTGTGTGTGTGGGGGGTGTTACTGTTAGTGTGGGTGAATTAAAAGAAAAACTGAAGTACTTCAGATACAAGTGCTATGTTAGTCTGGTGTATTTGCCATTTTAACATAATATGTCTCATTAAGGTGTTAGTCCATCACAAGTTTCCTTTTCATAGTCTCTCAACTCTACTCAATAGATGAACACAGTTCTTCTTAAAGACATTTTGGTGATAATGGTGCAGAGACTAAACTTTTGCTGTGTTTTGTTTTTGGAGTGGTTCCTTGATAAGTGTAACCTGATACAAATAACTCATATACAGCTCCTAATTAGTCCTAAATTAGTTGAAGTTATTATATTAGCGTAAATACAGAATTTAATATAGCTGTAACTAAAAATTATAGAAGCTTTGCAGCCATGTTCAATTCAATTTTCAGTTCAATTTTATTATAGCACCAAATCACAACAACAATTATCTCATTGCGCTTTTCATAAAAGAGCAGGTCTAGACCGTACTCTGTGATGTTATTTACAGAAACCCAACAATCCCACCAAGAGCAAGCACTATGCCACAGAGGCAGAGGCAAGGAAACACTTCCTTGTTGCCAGGAATGTCTTTCCCCCCTCACTGCTTGTAATTAAAGTCTGAATGATTTAAAATGAACGCAGCAAAAGCATATAATTCACATCATTTTCATGCTCATTAAACCCTTCAATTAGCCCTTGTGTCCTTCAGTCATTTCAAGCATTTGTTATGTTTAACAACTTATGTATTCAGGCTGTTCTGACCGAGACAACTTTTGAACACTTTGAACACACAACGGACATTTACAGCAGGTGCCATTAGTTTCTAGTAGGATGTTGGTTTTGCCTGGCCTGACTCTTTGTCATTGTCTCCATTCAGTGATGGAGTACTCAAGTCCTGGACTCTGACTCAAGTTACTATTCTCTGGACTCATGACTCGACTTGGACTCACGCACTGATGCCTCGGGCTTGGACTCGAGGATTCATGAAATAAGACACAGAAGTTGGATGAAGTTTCTGACGACTTTTATGTGTAATAGGCACTGATGGAATACTCGAGTCCTGGACTTGGACTTCAGTCCAACTGGAGTTGATATTCTCTGGACTCGTGAATCAACTCAGACTTAACCTCAGGTAATGGTGACAAGGTAGAAGCTACCTGGGTTAAACTAAATATTACAATAAGCACAAACCCGTATTTGAGTTTGTCAAGGTTTTCTCAGGATTAGATTTAGTTGTTCCATTCTGTTACAATGAAATTAACCTATCAATCAATCAGTGAAAAAAAAAAATATATATAGGACCTTGAACAGTCTATATGACGCCTTATTGGGGCGTTTTAGCTGGGATGGAAGTTAACTGCTGTATCAACAAACTTAAAATTTTAAAAGCATTAAAACCTAAATGACAATGTAAATGTCTGCATATGTTAAACAAAACACAAACTGCACTGCAGAATCACTTGAGAAACAAACTTAATGAAGACAGCAGTATTCTCCGCTCAGATGACTGATGATGATGAAGGTTTTATTATTGTGTCTCGCATATAAATATGTTTAGCCTGTAGATACCACAAATTAATGTAAAGCCGCTCCAGACTGTAGTGCATAAATTTTTTCATTACGTATTTAAAGTCCAAAAATCATTCAGTTTTTTCAATATTTCAAGATTTTGTCATTTCATGAAATACTGACACTCAGTTGTGCAACACAGAACAAGAGGGGACTCCATTTCTATTTGTTTAATCTATTTTTCATGTGAATATCTTCTAATCTGCCAGCATTAATAACTACATGATGAATACCAGATCTCAATTTTGCAACTAAAGTTATTTGGAAGTGATTTTGTTTTTAAAGGAAGATTTTTTTTGAGAGATACTGCACACTTGTTCACTTCCTTGACAAGAGTTTGATGTACAGTTTTGATTAAATATGCTATTATTATATTTGTCCACTAAACATCACACTACAGCCTGCAGCAGGTTAGCTTAGCTTATGATAAAGGCTGGGTACAGGGACACACCACCAGCCTAGCTTTGTCCAAAGATTTAAAAAGAAATCAACTAACCAGCATGCCCAAAGCTCACTAATAAACATGTAATATCTCATTTATTGAATACACACAAAAACAGAAACGTAAGTGGTCCGACAGAAAACTAAGGGACTATTCCCCTTGCTTCATTCACCACCATTTGTACTGTCAATGCAAACTCTTCGCCCCAAACAGCCAATAGATCTACTGAACAGACATTAGCTTTAAGCAGCCAAGCAACAGACACGTTGTCCATCTGTGGTAGTGTGTGTGTGTGTGTGTGTGTGTGTGTGTCTGTGTTCAGCTTAGCCTCCGACTGAACTCAACAGAAATAGTTCTTTCTGATATTTAAAAGCTGTTATTTTCCTCCTGTCCGTCTCCTTCCCCCCCTTCTCTGTGTATGTTTATGAAGCAGATTTACATGCGTTTTTCACATAAGTTGACATGTTTTCAAGGCCAGCACAAGTGTTGTCCTGTTAACATGCACTGCCCTAGACGCTAATCCTGTCAGCTATTTCTATTGACGTTGACCAAAAAATATTTCTTGACATTTTGTCTGATCACACAGCAAAAACGACAGTTTGTTGGTTTATCCGTTTGTTATGTGTAAGACTTTTTCTTGTCCGTGGCCAGTTTCCAGTCTTAAACTAAGCTAACCGCTAAGCTACGACAAAGCCATAGCTGCTGGCTGTAGCTTCATGTTGACAGATATTAGAGTGATTTTCTGTCTGAAAGTTTTTTCTCAAACAAACTATTCCCTTTATTCTTGGCTTTGTAGTTTTGCTTTTAAGATTCCACAAAACATCACTCTGCTCCCCCTGAATTGACTTGTTTCTATTCTTTTCACATAGGCCTAGCCTACATTTACGGTTATTGACCTGCTGGAGTAAACCCTTACAGAAGAGCTCACCTTATGGTTCTCACTATTAAGAGCTTGGGACAGACGTGAGAATGAATAATTGATTGTGATTATGCGTTTGAGTGAAGTTTAAGTGAGCAGACACACGTCCGCAGCCAAGTTGAGATGATCTACTTTTCTGGGAACGTTTACCCCAGGATGCCGAGGTTTCCCAGATTATTGATTGTCAGCGTTACCTCATGCTCACTACCTTGTTCTCTTTCATCCTCTAATTTGATCTCTCTCTCCCTCCTTCAGAGTCCCTCTTCATTGAGATGCCATCCCCCTCCCCACATCCATCAGAGCATTGCCTCCCTCTCACACTCCTCTTATCTCATTACTCTCTCTAATTAGCCCCAAACGAGCCCGTAGGAACCAATAACACGCCTTCACTCATGCATATCAATGCAATTTTTAAACACACACACACACACACACACACACACACACACACACAACAAACACACGTCTGTAAAGTCATCTTTCAATTTGTGTGTATGTGTTGGCATGTGTGTTTATGTTTACATTAGTCTTTTTGATATTTGCATTTGTTGATAACGCTAAGAGTTTTGGAGGACTTAACTTCAGTTGATTATGCAATAGAGAAACAAAGAAGGGGCGTGAGTGAGGGTGTGTGTGTGTGTGTGTGTGTGTGTGTGTGTGTGTGTGTGTGTGTGTGTGTGTGTGTGTGTGTGTGTGTGTGTGCTTGTATGGCCAGCTTGGATCTCAGTTGGACACAGGAAATGGGTGTTTGGTCGGGAACAGATGATTGTGAAGCACACTGTCCCAGGCAGAACTCTGTTCCAGGAGGTGGCCAGTAAACACCCACACACACATTCTCTCTCTCTCTCTCTCTCTCTCTCTCTCTGCACAGACAAACGAGTGAAAGGCTATTCATGCAAATAACAATGGCACACCAAACCAAAAAGTTTATGTTTTTATACATTTACATTTATTTATAAATTTACCAAATGTCATGTTTAATGTTATGTTTGTGAATGGATTGTTTGGACATAATATATGGTAAATATACAGTACATAGTGACACTCAGACAGTTCTAATTGGAATTGGAGTCCAGTGGTGTGTTTAAAGTGTTGAGAGGGTTTATTAGTCAGCTGTGTGTGACTGAGATGGGAAGTAACCCAGGCACAGCTGCAAGTGCAGCTAAACAAACACTCATACATAAAAGATGAGTTCCTCTCCACCTCCTTCACTCTCTCTCTCTCTCTCTCACACACACACACACACACACACCACTATATATATAAGTGTTTACCTGAGTTTATTGACTAATCTTCTTTTTGTAGGATTTCATTTACAACATCTCTGTGGTCCCTGGAACTGGACAAACAAGTCACCACAGTTCCACTTATTTTGAACCTGTATGGATCTGTGTTTATTTCCACCTGTCCTCTCCTCTCTCCAGCCCCCCTCAGGCCTCAGTCTGAGAGGACACAAAAATACCTCTCAGTGTTTGTTTTTTTATCATCACCACTCAGCTACAAATCTGTGTCCGTGTGTGAAATAGGTTGCTATTTCTCCCTGAGCCTCAGCTTAGCCGGTTTGGCGTTGTGTAATGAAAACAGCTTTGCATGGTATAACTGTGTGCAAGGAGGTCATGGTAAATCAATAGTATCTGCGGTATGACATAAAACTAAATCTTTCATCTTTGTCTCACAGCTGTATCTTTCTTTCTTTCCAATATTTTGGCATGCGTGTATACCTATCTGTCCACCCTCCAACCCTTCTTTATCTCTCGTTTTCCCTTATATGACCAGAAGCAATGAGTGACTTGAAGGGCAGAGGGTGAAAACACAAATTAACCACAGGGAGCGAGTGAGTGACAGAGGCAGAGAGGAGAGGGAAATGGAGGAATAGACCATGTAAAAGAGATGGGAGAAAGAGATTGTCTCCGATATCGATCTGGTAATCCTCGTTGTGCTCTCTGGCGATATTTATCTTCCTACGACACAAGATGCAGAGACGCAGGGAAAGGGCGAGAGAGAAATGGAGTACATGGAGGGAGGGAGGGAGGGAGTAGTGGAGTGAGAGAGGAGAGAGGGGGAGCAGTGCCATCCAGTGGTGCAGGAAAATGCTGCAGCCCTGAGGGGTTTCTCTTATTGTTTCATTGATAAACATCTGTTAATGTGTGCTCATCTGTGTTGGTATGAGTATTTACAAAGATAGCTGCTAATTCATAACTACACGAGCCAAAGGCACAGCATGTTGGCTCCTTTCAGCCCGCGTTGTTGGCACAGAAGAAGTAGAGCTAAAACCAGGGAACATATGGTTTCTGTGACACGCTCTGACCTTGAGCCTGCTATTTTGGGACTGTAACACACACAAATACACACTTAGACATATTGTGACACAAACTTTCACAAAACAGAACTCCCTTAATAAATAATGTGCACATATTATTATGTACATATATATATATATATATATATATATATATATATATATATATATATATATATATATATATATATATATATATATATACTGTATGTATATGTACTGTATGTATTAATATTTTGTAAGTGCTGGATTAATTTACGTGTAACCACAAAATTATGTATTTTAAATTATAATTGTTCCAAAATCACTTGGAAAGCCTACCTAGAAGAGTGGAGTTTTAGCAGCATAATAGTGCTTATGGTTTTGGACGGAGATCACATATGAGTATGTAAGTGTCCACATACTTTTGCTCACATAGCATATGAGCATACACCCTGTTCAAAGCTCTCTGTGTGAATGTGTCTGCAGACATTATACTACACACAAACACAAACACACACACACACACACACACACACACACACACACACACACACACCCACACCTGTTTTCTGCCTGCTGATTTATTGCTCCTGTTTTCCCTATGGCTACATTGTGATGACCTCAAAAGCCATTTATTAACATGAATTATTTGTCAACAGGAACAAAAGCTGGCAGAAAATCTGCACAAATCTACAC
The DNA here is from genome assembly GCA_026937815.1 of Etheostoma perlongum. Lineage (NCBI taxonomy): Eukaryota > Metazoa > Chordata > Actinopteri > Perciformes > Percidae > Etheostoma > Etheostoma perlongum. Next base: position 26,924,030 of record CM049372.1, on the reverse strand, counting down.
GTCTCTCTCTCTGTCTCTTTCTCTCTCTCTCTCTCTCTCTTTCTCTCTCTGAACCAATGAATCATCTGCAGAGATTGACAGAAAAAGAAAGATGGAGATAGAGGAAGGAAAGAGATATATAGCCTATGAGTTCAAATGAAAGATTGACCATAATCGGCCTTTTCTTGGTTCATCATTCAGTGTTCGAGATGAGCCATCAATAACTGCGCTGTTAAAGTCAAGCAGCTTATCTGGTAGGGAGATCAGAGGAGATGGAAAAGGAGAGGACAGGTAACTCTGGACCTGTCTAGTAAAGGCTGGTTTATAATAGTACGTAGCAGAGCCTATGCCGTAGCTTATAGTGGCCTATGCTGTTGTGAGGATTTAAACTTGTGCGGTTGTGTGTCTGCATTGTTTGTAGCTGGATACATGGTTAAACGTAATTTGCTCTGTGTATCGCCATTTGTACTCTGTGAACAGCAAGCCTGTCAATCAGTCCCAAAACATCCCAGTTAGATAAACATATTCTTTGGCCTGCCTTATTGCACAATCCAGGAAGGAATTTTGAGAACAGCAACTAACAGAGAGTGGACGGTGAGCATGATGTGTGTTGTGATTACTAACAAACAGAGTGTAAATTGTAATTTCCCCACTGGGGATCAATATTATTATTATTATATAAACAGTATGAATAAAAAATATATATAATAATAATTATGTCCTACACCACATTTTGTATATTACATTATGAACAGTTAATTTGTTTAACATTATTAGTTTTTATTAAAATCTTTCTTACATTATTCAGTTATGACATTGTGTAAAATTGTACATTGCACTTATTTTTAATACAATAGACAGTTATATTTCATATTATCAGTTTGTTTTAAATGTCTTCTTACATTATATGTTATTATTACATTCTGTTTATAACTTAATTTGCAGTTATTACATTTTGTTTATTACAGTACTGGCAGTTAAAATGTTATAAGCGGTAATTATCAGTTTCCACGCACCACTCCCAGCCTAAGCTGGGTTCTGAACCCCTTGCAGAGGATGAAGTAGATGACTGGGTCCAAGCAGACGTTAAGAGATGACACCATGACAGTAAGCTCTATTCCGTAGTAGAAAACCTTGGTCCATGAACAATACCCCCACAGGAAAACTTTCGGAAGGCGAATCAGGTGGTAGGGGACGAAGCAAAAACAGAAAACAACAACCAGCACTAACATGTTTCTGCGCGACTTTGCAAGCTTCTTGGAGTTGGAAGATGCCGGGTGCCTCTGCTGCGCCAGCGACACCCTGCGAGAGATGCTGTAGTAAAAGAAGACCAGAGAGACCACAACAGACAGGAACACGACAAAGGAGGAGATATGTAGGATCCTATAGAGCAAGGTGTGCTGGCCACTGTGAATGCCTTGACAGCTCACTGGGACAGAGGTAAAAGGTTTCTGGGTGTGGAACGACATTATGATGTAGATGCATGTCACAGCCAGGAGGAAAACCCAGGTTACCGTGGAGATGATGTGAGCGACCCGTACTGACTGAAGGATATGAGTACCTAAAGGTTGGACTACCTTCAGATACCTGTTGAGGAGAGCAGGCATCAATAAATAATTTACTTTGAAAGCCAGAGTCTGCACATAAGTTTGGGTTACTTTGTGGCTACATACTTTTAAAAACTAGGTCTACATTAACAGCAATCTAGACAGCCTCATGGTTAAAGGCCTAGAAACAATCACAAATAACACATTTAAAAAAAAATTGAAAATAAACATTTAGTGTTACAATATTACTTTTTCTTTCTGTTTGCACTTCCATGTTTATCTAATCTTGTTTTTCACTATATTTTTTCTTATTTTTTTCTTTTTTCTATTTATCTTGTAGAGCTTTCTAGCTTTCAAACTTTGCATTTATTACCTGTGAGCTCATTGCTCAGGTGTCAGGTATATAAATATATATATATATATATATATATATATATATATATATATATATATATATAGAGAGAGAGAGAGAGAGAGAGAGAGAGAGAGAGACATATAAGTCATAATAATTATAGCAGTTAGTATGTGGCACTTATAGCAACATGTTCTTGTCAGTACATGCGCTGCAGCATTGTGGATTAGCTGAAGAGTCTTGAGGGACTTTTAAAGTTTAAGTAGCCTAATAATAAAGAATTACAATTGTCAAGCCTTGAAAAAACAAATGCATGGACTAGTTTTTCTGCATTGTTTTGAGACAGGATGTGTAAAAAAAGGCGGTTCTTGAGATTTGTTTTTGTGGCCATTAAAGGATATACAGTATCTAGGCCAAAGCAATACCATCCAGAGTAGCTATATCTTTAGATAATGAGCTTCGGAGGTGCACAATAACCTCAGTTTTGTCTGAGTTTAACATCTAGAAATTGTAATAGAACAGCCAAGATTAAATGTCCTTAATGCATGCTTGAAGTTTAACTTAACTGACTGGTTTCACCTGGCTTGGTTGATAGGTATAATTGGGTATCATCTGTATTACAGTAAAAGTTAATTGCCTGGAGTAAGCCTACAAAAGATTAATAGAATTGGTCCAAGCACTAAGCCTTGTGGAACGCCATTGCTAACTTTAGCATGCCTGAAGGATTCATTGTTAACATTAACAAACTGAAATTGATCTGATTACATTTAGAAGTCTGTTTTAGGCAACACAAGATTCAAACTGGCTTACTGGCTGGGTCTACCTGTTAGCGGCTATGTAGCCCATGAACATGATGCTGGCGTACATGTTGAGGAAGAAGATGGAGTAGCCAAAGTTGCAGTTGACTTGGTGGATGGTGGCAGAGCTGGTGGCGTAGTTGGTGATGCGGATGGGGAGACTGAGAGAGAGCAGGAAGTCGGCAACTACCAAGTTCTTCAGGTAGATCATCGTGTTGCTGGATGGCTTCTGCTGAGCTCGGCAGAAGTAAAACATGATGAAACCGTTAAGGAGGAGACCCACCTGTAGAGAAAACATATTAACTTATATTACCTTATAGCATACACTACCGGTTAAAAGTGTGAGGTCACTTAGAAATTTGTATTGCACTCCATTGTAGACAGAATACCAGCTGAGATCAGTTGCATTGTTTTTTTAACCAGCACAGCGGTTTTCAGATTACATTATGTGCTTACATAATTACAAAAGGGTTCTCCAATGTTTTTCTAGTTTTTTAAATGGAATCAGTTTAGTAAACATAATGTGCCTTTGGAACATTGGATGAATGGTTGCTGATAATGGGCAATGTAGATATTGCATTAAAGATCAGCCACCCACTCAGATCAGCTGGTATTCTGTCTATATGGAGTGGAATGGAAATTTGTAAGTGACTTTTGAACAGTGGTGTAGGTATGTTACATAAGTCAGTAAGAAAACATTTAGCTTTCACTACACTTCAAACTTGTATGTGCCCAACCAAAAACAACCATGGTACCATTTTTGTCTTCAAGATCATTACCAACAAAATGGCTGCCTCAGAGTTTTGAAAAGTTGTACAATCTTGGATTATCTTTGAGATTTTCTGCAGAGATCTGGCTATATCCTTAGGACGAGTGATATCGGTTAGGATATGAAAACCAGTTTGACTGAGTTTAACAAGTGAGATTGGTACTGTGTTTCATTTCCACAGGAAATACTAAACTTGCCCCTAAAAGCAAAATTTTTGAATTGTTGAAACTCACCAGGAACACCAGAGTGTAGACCACCAAGAAGAAGGGGTGAGCTGAGTTGTCGTTCCACACACAGTCAGTCAAATTATTGACTTCATTCTGGTTTGTAACTGATGACCAGTTGAAGGATGAAGTCACTTCTTCTCCTCCTCGATCACTCATTTTTTTCTGTTTGCTCTAATGAAGGTGAACCAAAATTACTGCTGCCAGTGTCAGTCCAAGAAGACAATACTGTGACCAAAAGATCGAGATATATCACGTAAAGAAACCAATGGAAGGTTTCACGTATTTATCTCTGTACTGCTTCCTTCTACACAGCTTTTACAGAGGAAGAAGGGCTGCAGGGAAACGTATGTGGCTATGATGTTATCACAGTAAGACAGCATTACTATAAATAACACATTCTAAGACATGACATTTTATCTTCCTGTCTAATTGCTAAGAACAGGCCACAATGACTCATAAAGAGACATATCAGCCATCCTAGCAGCTCAAGGGATTGCAGTCAAGTCTGTAAGATATATTATCATGACTTCGGTGATCCCACATTTGTGATGGTGCCTGCCTCTATTAATCCATTTTCTAGCCAGGTCCTCTTTGAGCCAACAGGCATGGTGGCATATACAAAATAATCCCTCCAGTGTTCTGGGTCTGCAGTGGTGGGGCCCCCTCCAGTTTGACTTGCCTAAGATGTCCAAAAGGTGTCCTTTGTTAGATCCCTGAACCACCTCAGCTGCCCTAAACTGTTGCAAAAAAGCAGCAGTTCAGGCTTTTCCATATGTCTGAGTGCTGTCATTCTGCAAAGGAAACTAAATTCATCCATGATTTCATTATTTTTCTCACTATAAACTCATGAGTATAGATGACTGTTGGAAAGACCATTGAACCATGATGGTCTTGGTCAACCCAGAGTGAGCAATTCACAGGTTTTCAAGAGAAACCATAGCCTCAGACTTGAAGGTGCACACTGGAGGTAATGGACACTCCACATATCAGCCGTGCCTTAAATTGATTGTCTTTAAAGATCACATGATTATTGGACACACCTCAAACTCTACAAAGAGAATGCCTCATAGGTCAAGATGAAACAAAAGGAATTCATTGTAAGGATGTAACTATAGTATGTAACTATATGTTGAGAATCTTAAAATGTAGTAAATTGGCTTTGTGTGAGTTCTTTTGCTTAATTAATGTATACAGCTAAAAAAAAGGGTGAAAAAACAGAGAATCAGTTTCTGGTGAGTTCAGGTAGCCTGACCCACATGATGTTGGGTCCTCAAACTCCACATTGGCAAGGCTCAATCCAAGGGGTAGGAAAAACGGTTGTCTTTGTCAAATTCCCTCTGTACGCAATAGGATAGCACTACAACCAACAAGAGCAACGTTAGTTGATAGATTCAACTTTTGCCGAATTAGGTCGTCAAAACTCTGAACACATCTTCACATTTTTAAGAATGACTTTAGTGCCGTTCTTTGTTCTTTTCTCAAAGATAAGTGTAACTCCAAGTTTTCCAGACAGCTGTTCGCCAGCAGGGGCAACCATATTCTTTGTTCAAGTAGCAGGGAATTCACGCGGAACCGTCGCAACTCTGCCGTCATTATGTTAAGCCTGCACTGACTCTATACACGATGTGATTTGCCTGACTAGAGTTTAGTTTTTCCAGCTCGCAAGCCAACGGAGAGTTGCTAGACTGACCCTGGCTGCAAATTACATTTGTTGGCGCTAAGGTGTGTCTAGATTTCTAGGCTAGAGTTCAGGCTGAGTTGAACCCAAACTTAGTTTGGTTAAACTTGGTTTGTCTGTTGCTGGCTAGGTTACACCTAACATGCGTACAGTTAGTAAATTAGCTTTTTGGGTCAAATAAAAAAACAGTCAAAGTTTGCACTGCTTTCTGTCTGAATACATAATGAAAATATTAAGGGCAAGTATTCTAAATTTTATGTGGCTTTCAGGACAGCCTTACTATTGAAGAGTGGCGGTTAGCCGAAAAAGATATCACGATATTTTAATTATACAGAAACTATTTGAAGCCACTGAAAATGATTTGATTCACTTTTGCAAACCAAAAGTTACAATATTTTTTAAGTTCACCTGGAATATCTCAAATTAGGCTTTCTGGGGAGCTCCTGTCTCTTTTAGGGAGGGCGAGCTCCACTCACAGTGTAGAAAAAAAACGTAACTTACAGTACGCATGTTTATGTCAATATTGCTACAGAACGTGTGCCTTTGTGTTCTCATTACTGGGGTTTCCACACAGGACAGGATCTGCTGCATGGAGCTTTAAATTAAATTTGGAGTTTCCCCAATTGGTTGTGAGAGCCTATTCCTGTTTGTAACTGATTGTGTAAAGACTCTGAAGTACAGCATTTTGCTTTGCTTTTAAACTTTGTTATAACACAAGTAACTAGCTTTAATCATTAACTAGATAAGGAAATACTCCCTAGATGTCAGATACTAAGGTCACGAGTGTCAATTCCACCAGTGCAACTCCCTGTTTTAACGTTTTTAGAATTTTATTTTAATATTACTTATATTACTTTCATTGTCATTGATAAAGTTGTATCACCTTATTTCTGGTGCAGATAAATTTGTTAAATTTAAAGACATTAAATATATTACAATCTTTATTAAAAACACAATGGCTTTGTGGATTTGTGTGTAACTGTAGAATAACTGGTCTGTAAACCCACCACAATCCCAGAAACAGTATGACCTCAGCTTCTATGGATCCTTGAATAATCATGACACTGTAAACAAATCTTGTCAGTGTCACGTGCTTCCACAGACTCTCCCCCCCCAGACGGTTTAAATGTTTCCAACCAAGTTTCATTTCCACAGACAAACCTGATAGAGTCCAACTCAGCTCTAAATCTTCCTCTCTATGACAACGATGATGATGATGATGCAGGTAAGCGCTGCGCGATTGACAGAAAACACTTCTAACATTGAAGCCAAATTATTTTATTCACATTTTATTAATTTGACGAACAAATTCTGCTACCATTTTCTTTGATACCTTCATAAACCTTTCATAACGTTTAACATTTTGAGTGAAAATGATCTGTGTGGGGAAAAATATAAATAATCTAATGACTTATTCTTGTGCTGATACTTAAGAATGTATTAAATAAATGATTAGTGTAAGTGTTAGTAAGGTTTTTAGTAGTAATAGTAGTACTAGAGGCAGAACTGTCTACTGTCAGTTTTTTAATAGCTGACCTAAAAACAAATCAATGAAAATCATCAGCACTTAGCCTAATTAATCAAATATGGCATTAATAATCAATTTCTCTCTGTTATGATAATGCATATTTGTGGCTTTTGTTGATTAATTTTGAAGATTTTATTATTGACTTTAGTCTTAGTTAGTTAGTTATTGTTGGTTAAATAACAGGCACTCAGCTCCAGTGAGCATTATCTCTTTCCAATACTTCAGACCTGTGAACTCGCTGAAACAAACAGTAAGAGACAATCTATACAAATTAGAATATTTAATGAAACAGCACAGGGAAAAGATGTATATAGATCATTTAGATTACAATGTTTTGTGACTGATTTTTAAAATTAATTTAATTTCATCAAACCTGATAACCTCTGCTCCAGAGAGGCTTAGACTAATAATAAACACTGCACTGCTGTAAAGCAAACATGGTGGGGTTGTTCAGACTCACTCAGCAGGGAAATCCAAAATGTAACTGCTGAATGCTCCTAGTGATGCAACTGGGTAGTTTTCTACACAGTGAACTCAAACATGCAAACAATACAACTCATGTGACTTTTAAAGCAGCAGAAAGTAAAGGAGGTGGATGGGCTTAATAATATCTTAGTGTCATTATATTACATTACATGTCATTTAGCTGATGCTTTTATGCAAAGCAGCTTCCACTTAAGTGCTTTCAAGGTTGAAAGGTAAAAAATCTGGACAGTAAGTGGAAGTACATTAGCTTTAAATAAGCCAAACTACAAAGACTCATAACTGTAAGTTTTTTCTCAATCTCACACACAAATATATTTGTATTGATACAAGCGTCAAAGGATCAATACTAAAACAATGGATCTGCCTCCCACTTGTATCCACTATGAAAACATGGACACTCTTCTTCTTCTCTGCTGCTGTTGTGTGCATGCCTCTCAGTTCAGAAAATATACACACATTGAACAACGAACACATTGAATAACGTTAAATACTGTTCTGTGTGTTAACATGCACGTGACGAAGCTATTGGATACATCATATTCATCATTAGGCATGGCACATGGCCCTCCCATAAAGTACAGCACATTAGCTTCTTTTAATGATAAAAAATAGTATGCAATGCTGTCCCTTTAAACTGTGTTTACATACTGCTAATCTGCAACACATTTTAAGGAGACAAATAATGATTCCCAGAGTACACTTTTTTTCAACATAATGTGTAAATGTTAATCTGCAGAGTTGCAAAATGATTAACAAAACCTCAAAGGGTCAGAACACATCCATGACAAGTACAGTCATTTGGGAATCATTGGGAACTAAAAGCAGAATAGGGATTTCCGGCACAACTTTCTTCCAAGTTGCATGGAGAAAAGCAAAAGTCTGTTGAGGTAAACTCTAGCAACACTTATCATATAGATGACCCCCCAACGAGGCCACAAGCCAAATCACATTGGTCCAACGATAAAGTTGTTTTAACTCTTTAGGTAATTGGGAATTAAATATTTGGATGTAAATACAAAAAACTTATTTTGACAGCGAGGTCAGTGGATTTTCTTTTGTTTGTACATTTTAAATGAAACATCCATAATGAAATGATCTGGAAATCACGAGAGGTGTGAAACGAAATATGTTTTTAAGTTATTAGGAGGAACTGAAACTTAAACTCAGCTTGTAGCTTCAGAAGAAAAGAAACAAAGGCAAATACATATTTTAATATTTGCTTTTGTATATGTGAAAGACAGAATTTGCAAATTAGGATGATTTATAGTAACATGAGCTGTTACTGAAGCATTGATTGAATTATTGTGCCACAAATTATAAATTCATTCTTTTTTTGTCTTCTATAAATTGCAGTAATTGTTGTCTGTGCCATTTTTTGACTACAAATGCCCTGCATTGCCACATAAGACCCTTTTCTTTTCACTTTTGCTATTTCATTTGTGTTGGTATAACTGTCAATGAGCGCAGGAAATCAGTGTGAAAGGTACTATAGATATTATTGATCTCTTTTCTTTTTTATCCAGGGGACATTATTCATAGCTCTGCTGGTTCTTGCGACCTCAGTTCACTCCAACTCCCAGTTTTATTTGCCCATTGATTGTGATGACATCCATTGCCGTGACAACACCAGCTCCAGCGGGGTGTACACCATCTACCCAGGAGGTCCCACCACGCCTCTGCATGTCTACTGTGACATGGACACTGACGGGGGCAGATGGACTGTCAGTACACCTCAGTTTTGATCAGATTTGATCATCATTAACATAAACAAATGAGACCGTGAGCCTCATTTAAACATTGTATGTTATTGTACATTTTATATTACAGTGTGTATGTGTGTGTGTGTGTGTGTGTGTGTGTGTGTATCTTGGACAAAGCCAGACTAGCTTTTTCCCTTGCTTCCATTCACTATGCTAAACTAAGGTAACTGCTGCCTGTAACTTCATATTTAGCACACAAACTTGAGAGTGGTGTGAATTTAATCTCAGATCAAATAATCTAACTCCTAGCAAGGGAGTAAATCAGCGTATTGCCTAAAATGTCATAGTATTACTTTCACACGGGATCAAACGTGTAACTCAGAGTGATGAATTATCACCTCAGTCGTTACTTTCCACAATAGCTCCAAAAAACCTTTAGCTTATTGTTTTGCTTATCGGATGCCTAAAATCTCATCCATCTCATTTCTAGATCCTCTGATAAACCCAGTAAACACAGTATAGACAGCATAAAACAACAGAAAAAGAGCCAAATCTCTCAGGAGTTGGTGGAGACCAAAAACAGAAGTAATAGTAGAGTAAATCCTGTACTCTCATCAGGTGGCCACAAACTCCAGATTGATGCTAAAGTTGCTCCTGGTTTGCTGGATCTGTAAAAATACAGCACGCCATAACAACTTTGTAAGGTGATAAAATCCCAGATGCTGTGCTTTCTGCTGCTTGTTCTGCTGCCTCCAAGGCTAAGACCAAATGCATACATGTCCCATACATACTCACATTACCTATGTGTGTGTAACCTGGTCAGTGGTGGGATTTTCTTTTGCTGGTGCTATGGGGTTGCTCTAAAATTTAGAGTTCCCTTAACACACATAGCCTATACACACACACACACACACACACACACACACACACACACACACAGATACACACCCACCTCCACCGGGGTTTACTAAGCAAGCGAATGAGAGGGAGAGAGAGATTGATTCATGTTTTTTAACTAAATGCCGATAAAACAGCAACATAAAACTCTGATTAGCCCATCAAACATATTTCAAATACCAGCCGGGCTTACACAATCATTACTGCAGCTTTCATACAGTAGCTTATATTTGCAGAAAAGTAATGCTGCATGCTAAATACACCACAGACAGCCAACCACACACATAAATACACACACATCCTCGCACAGTATTCATACTTGCACACATGGTAAAACATAATTTAGTCATATCTGTATATAACAGATAAAGTAAAAGTAAAATAATTGGTTTGTTTTAGTAATGTATTTATTCATTTAAAAAAATATAAATTATACTGTTTACACATTAACGGGAATATTTTATTATAAATAAACCACAGCACTTTCTAGGGTGTGCTAAGGGGGTGCTAGGGGAATCCTAGGGGTAGCTAAAGCACCCCCAAGCCAATCCCTGGCTCCGCCTATGAACCTGGTAGCAGACAATCATTAGATTAATAAAGATCATTAATCTAAAGTCTTGCTAATTGAATGCATACTATTTCATGTAAGTAACCTTTTTTCTCCATTTCTCATCCTCCCATTCTCTCTCTTAGGTATTTCAGAGAAGGATCGATGGGACTGAAAACTTCTACAGGCCCTGGAGGCACTATAAGATTGGATTTGGTAATGTGGCTGGAGAATATTGGCTTGGTAAGTTATTGACCTGTGCTGCTTTCCATTTTAATTTGGTGTTTGAGACGAAGTATGATTTTAAACTAGATGAGGAGTTGAGTCTGAGGAAGAAAGAAAGAAATAGTTAAAGAAATGGTTAAGAAATACAGAGTAATGATAGCATGTAGGGCCTTGGTGAAGAAGGTGAAATGAAAGATCTTTGTGAACCTTCTCAGGCCTGGAAAACATCTTCCTGCTAACTATGAGGAAGAAGAATGAGCTGCGGGTCGACATGGAGGACTGGGAGGGAGAGAAGGCGTCAGCTCAATACTCCTCCTTCTCAATTGATTCTGAGAACACCGGTTATCAGCTACACATAGACAGCTTCACTGGCGGAGCGGCAGGTGAGGATTTCAGTGTGCATATTACTTTAGGGAGCATAGGTTTAAATGTCAAGATATATGGATGAATGTAATTACTGTGAACTTTGATATAGGATAAGGACTTTTTTTTTAAATGAAATATGTTCCTTTCTCCTTTCTTTTTTGTTTTTTTAATCAAGACTCAAAATTTTCCAAGTTAGGTTTTGTAGTGTCCTTACAATGCTAGATGTAATACTGTGGACTAACAGGCTAGAAACCCATAGTTAAGCTTACATTGATTTGTGTGATGCCAGTGAAATGTGGCTCTCCAGAGACAGATTGAACTGTTGTCAAATTCATGAAAAATGAAACATAAAGGCCCTTTCAATCTGAAAAAGGGTTCCAAGATAATAGGCTCATTTCTTTTTTAAAATAGTACGCCTGCGTGGCCCATTTATTTGGAGTCTGTGAAGGTAAGAGAGTGTTCAGTTGCTAAGAAACTGCAGTAAATATGAATTTTAAATCTTATATTCCATTTTGTAAAAAACTAAGACACTAACCCTAAAACCAGTGGCAGCTGGTGATTATTTACCTGGACGGGGCTACTGCTTACACACTAATAATGTCTACCTCTGCTTCAAGTACACTTAACAGACTGAATCCATTATTTAAGGCCCTAACCATAATCCCAAGTAGAACAGACAGTACAGGAGTATTATTTGCTAATGTACTCATTCTGCAGAAAAAGCCCCTCTGTGACTGATATAGTATACATTCTATCATTTGTTTATGCAAGCTGGTTGAGGTGGAGCTATTTAAACCCCTTTTTTATACGGTTAGGTAGTTTAGTCCAGTGGTTCCCAACCTAGGGTGCAGGGCCCCTCATAAGGGTCACAAGACAAATCTGAAGGGTTATTTAAATGAAACCATGTGAGCGGTTTAGATAGGAAATGGGTTACAGTATTTTATAAGCTTAGCGCATGTTTCTTAATGTAAAATGTAATCGGAAAAGTAATGTTAAATTAATGTATTTGAGTATAAAGTATAAATAAGCAACAAAAAAAACTTAAAGTAAAGTACAAGTACCTCAAAATTTGTACCTAAATTGAACATGAGTAACGGTACTTTATTACATTCCACAACTATTTAAGTCACATTCATGAACCGTGATTAACTGTAAATTCAGGAACTTTTCAAAGCAAAAAATTCACTAAAGTCATTCACTGGCAAAATGATAACACAGTAGCAGTAGACGAAGTGCTTCTGAGTTTTAAACATCAGATATTGTTCAGCTAACATTGTGTTTGTCTTTATTTCTAGGAGACAGTTTGACAGGCCATAACAACATGAAATTCACCACGTTTGACAAAGATCAGGACCAGTGGGATAAAAACTGTGCTCAGCATTTCCTAGGTGGATTCTGGTACAACGCCTGCCACACTGCTAATCCCAACGGCATGTACGCACCTCATGGCGCCATCGGATTTGAAAACGTCCACGTCATTTGGCAAAAGTGGAAGGACTGGAACTACTCCCTGAAGACTGTTGCCATGAAGATCAGATCAGTCGCTAAATGTACATGCACACATTGATTACCATATTACCTGTAAATTATTAGGACAGTTGATACATCACTCTCAATCCAGTGAGGAGTGTTTTAACATGGAGAAGCATCATCAACTGTCATTCCTACTTAATTCAATACCAACAATATGTATAAAACAATCAATACGAAATGTCAGTATTTTTTATTAATTTATTTATCAGTCACAATATTTTTTGGGTAAACAACCTGAAGGCATCTGCTACATATGTTCTTACCTGATGTTTTACTTTTTAATGTTGCATTTTTAAGTCTTATATAAATACATGTTATTGTTGTGCTGTATATATTGTCATTGTTGTTCAGTGGTGGATGAAGTATTCAGATCCTTCATTTAAATAAACACAATACCACATTGTAAAAGTACTATGTTAAATGCCCTGCATAAAAATGAACTTAAATGTATGTAGATTAATTATAATCAGGTTGCCACGGGTACAATGTCGGACTCAAATGCTCGACTCAACATGGAGTAGAAGTTAAGTTTGTTTATTAAAAAAATAAACAATCCAGGCAACAATACAAATCTAACTGGCAGACAACTTTGTCGAAAATACAGGCAATAGATCAGGAAACACAGTAGAAAACGCTGGCGAGTGAGCCACACGAGGAGTAACCAACAATCTGGCACAGGTAAGTGAATGTGGTGAGTTTTTTATACAAGGGACACAGGTGATGATGATTACACACAGGTGAGATACATAAGGGGCGGGAGGGTAATCACAAAGGGCGGGAAAGTAGACAAAGACAGGAAGACAAGTGATCAGGGATGTAACCAAACAGAGGATTACAAAATAAAACAGGAAGTCCATGTAAACAAACAGAAAACATTAAACCAACTAAAACACAGAAACCTGACACGGACAAAAGGACAAAACATAACCCAGGTAAATGTACTGCAGGTATTAAAAGGACTTAATGCAAAAACAAATTCTGACTGTTATACTATTACACATTATGTCATTAGATTATTATTATTATTATTATCATTATTATTATTAGAGTCCAAAGTTCACACAATGTTTTGTGACACAACAATCCAAACCATAAAATTATTAAATTAGATATTTTAAAATAAATAAAAAGAAAATTTTAAAGAAAAGCAGCAAAGCGTCATATTTGAGAAGCTGGAACCATGCAATGTTAAGCATGTTAAAACAATAAATGTTCTGTCAACCGGCCATTGATGAACTGAATAATTATGACAGCTGTACTTGTATAGGCCAGTACTGTTTGGTAATTAAATTCAGAACAAAGCATCATATGTTTTGGATGCTTGTAAAGTAACTAAAGATGTCAAATATATGAAGTGAAGTGACAATTACAATATTTCAACCTAAAATGTAGTGGAGAAGAAGTACAAAGTGACAATTAAAAAATATAACTGAATAGGCTCTACATCAACAAAGTTTATGTAGAAAAAAATGGGCTTTTTCCTCATATTTTACCGTTTGGAGGTAAAGGGAAAAATAGTCTACATCCTCAACATTCCACTTCCAGGATTCTCCGGTGCTGATGGAAATTCCACCTGATAACGCTCTTTTTGGAATATCCATTAGCTTCTGCTTTCTTTGTGTTGGAATTCTAAACTCCGGTGGATTTCTGAGGACTATGGTTATCTGCTCCTCAGATCTCTGCAGGGTAAATCCAGATAGCTAGCTAGACTATCTGTCCAATCCGAGTTTTCTTTAGCACGACTAAAACAACTTTTGAACGTAGAGCTCATGTTTTACCTAAACAAGTTCCTTCCAGAGGCCATTTTGCAGCGACCATGGCTCTGCAGGTGCTTAGTGACGATTGGGATTGGTTTAGAAATACCAATAAACACAGAGCACGTTTTTCTCCCATCCCAGAATGTTGTGTGGACTAGCCAGACCTTACTTCACAGCGCTGTGGAGGAAGTGTTTGCAATGAGAGACTAATGGAAAAGTCGAAAAGGCTTTTTGTTTATTTTTTTCATGTAGGCCTAGTTATGTCTTTGACTTGTCTGATAGGCTTAGCTATATGTTGTCCTGTTTTACACACACCGTGCACTTTACACATTTACACACTTTTTTTTAAAAGGCTGTTTGAGCCATGAAGCATTCCTCAGGTGTTATTAACAGACAGGTCGTATGGGAACTAGTCACGCGGTGTCGCCATTGTGTTGCACGCTGCCTTTAATGGGAGAGAAAGGTGTGGTCTCACAGGTAGGCTTACGTCATCTCACCCGTGCAGAATAAACCCAAATTTGGACTTTAATAGGCTAATACAATGAAAAATAGCTTGATAAAAAAAAAATCGAAATTCATAGCTATCCGTCCGAACATATTAGCAGTAAAATCATTATAGAAGGCGTTGATTTATTCAACATGTGTCCAATATATTTATTAGTTTAGTTTTTAAGTGGAGAATGTGTGCTTATAGTTCATCAAGCTGCTTCTTTAAGATAAAACAAACGGAGACGCAGCTCTCCCCGTCTCTCTCTCTCTCTCTCTCTCTCTCTCTCTCTCTCTCTCTCTCTCTCTCTCTCTCTCTCTCTCTCTCTCTCTCTCTCTCTCTCTCTCTCTCTCTCTCTCTCTCTCAGGGACCCACACTTGTTTCAGGAAAAGCGCCTGAACATATTTTCTCTCTCGCGAGCTAAACGACAGGACGGCTGCGTCGGTGCCAGGGAGAAGGCGTAGACTTCCTCCAAACATTTCCTCCGCCATCTCCGCTCTCGAGACTCAACGTTTGGTGGAATCTTTGTCACGAGAGGAGAGGTTGTTTTTTTTTTTTTACCTGCTATTTCTTTCACCAAAACCACCTGGTTGTTTCTTTCCTTGAGAGGGAGTCCAGCTTTTCCTCCAACATCAGAACTTGTTTTGCAGACATGGACTGGGGAACAGATCTTTGGGTAAGTTGACAGCTGACCATATAAAGAGTCCTCTGGGATGAGTCATTACAAAAGGAAATACCTTCAACATCCCTTAAGAGTAGTATGTCCCGCTGTTGTTTTCGTCGACACAAACATGTACACGGGACACGTTGTTTTTCCACGGCAGACCCGGGTTAAGTAATCTTGAAACAGGAGTCTACAGATAGATCTGTTAATCCTGCAGCCAGAGGATTTCGCAACTCCTGCTGCCTGCATAACTTTTAATAAACAGAGGGGAAAGACGAGAGGTTTATTACTCTTTCCACCTTATCTACACATGTAGGCTTAAGGTGTACACACACACCACCACCACCTTTTCTCTCCTTCATGCATGCCCGAGCTTGAGCTTTGCTTTGTGACACCACCTCTCAGGGAGTGTTGAAGGCTCATTTGTGGGACTTGTCACTGCATCTGGTCAGTGTCTCTCTCAGCTGGGAATCAGTGGTGACAGTCATCAGGTCAGACAGCCTCCTCATCACTCACACCATCAGTGGCCTTTAGAGTCACAGTAAAGGCAAGGAACTGGAGTACCCACTGATCTAGGGCTGCAAGTTGCAAAGTTATTTGCATTAATTTAGATTAGATAGACTTTATTGATCACAAATTGGGAAAATGTCTGTTACAGCAGTAAATATGAGACAGACAGCACACATACAGACAGGCCTTTTGGTTAGTTTCTTGGTTATTCAATCAATCATTTGGCCTATAAAACATCAGAAATGAGAAAGACATTACAAAATTAGACAAGTTTGTGTCTTCAAATTGCTTGTTTTGTCCGACCAGCAGTCCAGGACCCAAAGACATCCTGTTTACGGCCCTATACGATACACAGAAAGGCAGGAAATCCTCAAAGAATGTTAGGTATTTGAGCTTCATAAACGGTTAATCAATTGTTAAAAAATAATTCCTGATTAGTTTTCTGACCATTGACTGATGAATCCGAATCATCTCAGTACTACACTGATCACAGACAGGCCGATGTGGAAGATAACCTGAAGAAAATGCACGTTATGTACAGATTGTGTTTTGGCTCAAACAAAACATCCTGACTGTTTGTGATGGTTGGTTCAATGGCTGGCGGTTAAGAGCCAACACGACTAATTTAATTCAATCTGTGATTTGCGTTCAAAGTCTCAGTACATGCCTCTGAGATTATTCCACAGTTAAACACAGGCTGGGTGAGGCTCTGTTTGTTGAGTTGAAGTTCAGAATAGTCCAGCTGCTTGTGTTTTGCTGGATGGGTTTTGAACTTCATGTGGGATAACCAAAACATATCATAAATGGAGCTGAAACTATTTATAATCAATTAAGTTACCAGAAGATCCTATGTTTATACTGGGAATTCTAAAGTTTTGACCAATTTGTTGCTGCATTTAATCATTGAATTGTTATTCCAGCAATTTTGAAGATTTTTTTACCAGGTTGCTGATGCATAATTTATCATTTTATTAGCAGATAATAATTCAGTAAATTTATGTCACGTTTTGTTTTATAAAGGTAGGAAAGCTATGTGTCTTATTTTGATTATGTCATGTCCCACCTTATTGAAGCACTTAATTTAATACCTTGAAATGGTGAGGTGCTCTTTTATATTGCTTATTATATCATTTTTGTTTATAAATTCTTTACCCCTAGTTAGTCATTGATTTGTTGATTTGCCCTCTGAAAAAGAGTGGGGGGGAGGGGAATGAAGAGTGAATCAATGCTCAAAATCTTTTTTTCTTACCTTAAACATTAAACTATGATCCCGATCACTTCCACACAGTGAGGTATAGAGTTTTAATAACTAAACACTAGTATCGGATTAGTAGGCCTACTCGGGATCAGCAGAGACCCAAAGGCCAGGTAACAGTATCAGGTCTGGAAAGGTTTGGTTGGTGCATCCATAGGTCATCATTAAGTCATTGGGGCAACTGTTTTGATAATCAAAGTCATTCTTCAAGCGTAAATTGTCAATTATTACCAAGTTCCAGCTCAAATGTGATGCTTTTAATTTGTCCTACTCCATAATGTACTGAACATCTGTGGTTTGAGCACCGCTGGTCAGACTAAACAATTTGAAGCCGTCATCTTGGACTTTAAACAATTTTCTGACATTTTATTAACCAAATTATTTTTAGTGGCATCCTAGAGCCAACCATCCAAAGCAGGGTCTCCACATGGAGAGAATTCAAGTTATTACAGAGTTTATAATGTTATTATATATATCAGTTGCCACATTCTTAAGCAGATGACATGTACACACATATAGAGTCCAAGTGTATATATAAAGTACAAATAAAGCTCATTTTTGGAAGGTATGATGTAGGATGTGATGCTGCAGTCACTTCCTGTTTGCATAGTTTATTGCTTTCGATAGGACCAAGGGGGTAAGCCTCTCCTGTAAGCGTAGCTCACATGGCGCCATTTTAATGCTACAAAGCCATCACCTGCAGTTAGCATCCCATTGACTCCCATTCATTTTGGCGCCACTGACAGTGAATAACTTTAGATCTGAAACGTTTAAAGACTCTATTTGTCCGTTGTTTATTTCTAAAGAAACACGACAATGTATAAAAGGCTCCATTACCTTGAATCTCACATTATGGCTCCGTAGCAGACGTTTTTGTAAAAAATAGGCTGACGATCACGTCATAATCACGTGACTTACTATTGCATAATCGACAAATCACCATATTGTCAGGAGAAGCACGCAAACAGTTTGGGCTTCCATTAGCTGTTTAGCTTTAATTACTAATGTTAACTAGCATCTTAGTTAGCAGTAAATAGCCTGTGTCTATGTTATCTCCTAACATACCTACACTCTCCGTCTCTGCTGATTGTGAATGATTGCAACTACCAGAAGACAACTTTCAGACAAGTTGCCCACGTTGCAACTATGTCATCAAGCTCAGTAAGAGGCTGCGCAGTAACGCCTAGCCATCACCGGAAAAGTGCTTCTAATTTCCTTCACTGGTCTCCGTCCAGAACAACGGGATCTGTTTGTCCACTTCTTTAACTGTCTGTGGATAGGACAGGGCTACAGGTGTTTCCTAGCAACTGACTTACACATTACTGAAGTATTTACTGAGTTTTGATGGTGCAACCTAATTCAGTATATTACTAGTTTGAAAGAGTAGTTTAATGAGAGCTGGGCACAAACTTAAGTGCAACCAGTTATGTAGCTTACATTATGATTGACATGAGCTAGAATCTGATCTCAGATCAGTCTGGATCAGGATTCAAATGCGATGTGTTGTCACAATGAGGGATGGGACTAGTCCGACTGGTTCCAGGGTTTGTAGCGGCCCCTGGGACTGTCATTCACAGGGCGGCGGTTCACACTGAGCTAATGATTATCTCATGCCTAAAGCCTCTCTGCCTCACTATCAATATCTCCTCCTCTCACACA
The DNA here is from genome assembly GCA_026937815.1 of Etheostoma perlongum. Classification (NCBI taxonomy): domain Eukaryota; kingdom Metazoa; phylum Chordata; class Actinopteri; order Perciformes; family Percidae; genus Etheostoma; species Etheostoma perlongum. Next base: position 26,905,067 of record CM049372.1, on the reverse strand, counting down.
AACGCATGCAGATGTGTTACAATAAAGTAATGGGGCATAGTAATAGAAGTGGTAATTACATGCAGGAATATATCTCAAAGATTCTTCACAAGCTCTTGAATCTCTTCATTGCAGTTTGTCGTCTATCTGATTCCGTAGATTGCCCAAAACGTATATTTCACTCCATTGTCCTCCTTATGTTTTCTAATCCTGTTCCTTCCTTTTTTCTGTCCTTTCATATCCAGGACATTGCTAATTGCTCCATTTAGCTTCCCTCTCCTTTGAGGACTCCATATCTCTGTCTCTGGCTCCATCAGACCCTGCAGCGTCTATACACACACACACACACACACACGCACACACCCACATGCACAGACACAAACATTCAGTGAGCCATTATTGTATGTCATGATACTGTGTAGATATAAGCCAGTGGAGACAGAGAGGACAAATGTTACCTGTCTGACAGGTTTGTGTGTGTGTGTGTCTGTGTATTTGATTGGCATGCATGTGTTTTGAAGGCATGCATGTGTGTAAAGAGAGAGAGGAATGTTGAAAGGAAGGTTGAAAGGCTTTTAATATCTTCTACACTGTTGTACTTTTTTGTGTAAGAGAAAATTGAAAGAGGGAGGATAGTGGGTGTAGGTGTGTATAATAAATGGTTTACTAATGGCAAAAACCCACTGGTTACACAAATGTGTATGTTATCTAGTTTTCTTACTCATCTGCAACAGTTAACTGAAAATCTTTTAGTTTTGGATTGTTGGTCGAACAAATACAAGACGTCACCTTGGACTCAGGGGACTTTGTTATTTGCAGCCCTAAACAAAAAAACAGAAATTTCAAGAAAAGAATTAATAGTACAACAATGAAGGAATTGAAAGGAACTGTAGCCTACTGCAACCAGCTTCACTTCTTGTTTCAGCAGTTTTTTCTTTCAGTCTAGCTACGACTAAGGCTGTGTGACTGGCTCGGCCAGTCCAGACCATTTCACTGCTTGACCTTTTTAAAAGAAAACAAAACCTCTTCCTATGCATTGTGCAAACGTTTTGGGGTAAATTACCTTTTGCATTGTCTTACATTTTGTCTATGCATTTAAGCGGCTGCAAGTCCTACACAGATGTAACCACCCTCAGCTTTAAAGGTGCTCTAAGCGATGTTGGATGACGTTACTTCTTGTTGACGTTAGAAGTGTGTTCTGAGAACAGGCAGCTCGCAGGTAGTGAGGACATGTTTGCTGTATGTGACAAAAAATGTTCTAGCCTAAAACACGTGTGACACCGCTTAGAGCACCTTTTAACTTAATTAACATCCTTTTTTAAATCCAAAGTGCTGGAGCACAGAGCCAAAACAACAACAAAATGTGTCATTTTCCAAAAACCTTTCTACTGCACTGTCAGCTTTGTTTCTCAACAGATGCCTCCTGTGTTTGTGTGCATACATGTATGATGAAAATGTGTTACTCTGTGCTCTTCCTTTCTTAGGACCAGTATGATCACATTGAAAAGCATACGCAGTCAGGCCACGACCTGGTGGATCGTTACATTAAGTTTGTGAGGGAACGGACAGAAATAGAGCAGAACTATGCCAAACAACTCAGGTGTGCCTTTTGGTTTTGATGATCATATTTCTGAATGTGTATTCATATTTACATAAATTAATAACTTAAATGTATTTGTGTTTTTGTGCATTTATGCATGTGTGTGTAATAGAGGGTCACGCTGCTTCTTTTACACTGTCTAACAGGAGTCTGTCAAGGAAATATGCCAAACGAGGGAGCAAGGAAGAGCAAGACTGCAAGTGAGAAATTGATAAAATGTCCAGTTTCCTGTCCTTATTTTGTATGAATAAAAATTACAAGTAACTGTTTGCTAAACCCCCTTAGTTATTCTTGTACCACACAGTTCATATTGTAACTTTGGCAGATTTACCACTCAAAATATGCCACTCAGTACATTTAAAAATATAGGTCTTTGATTTCACACAGAAGTGAAAAGAAAAAAAAACAAGGTAATGGTAACGCTAAAACTCATTTCTTTGAAAACTCCAACTCCAGATAATTTGTTGATGCTTTGCGCTGACTCATTTGAAAATGAGAATCCTGTAAAAGGTCATTGATACGCACATGATATATATAGATAGATATATATATATATATTTAATGCTATTAAAAATATTTATAATATAATATTTATATGTAATGCTTTGTGAGTTTCTACAGTTTAAACTTCCCTAAACCAAAGAAAGAGCAGGATAGAGATGCCCCAGTTAAACTGAACTCATATAGTAGCATCTTGGCTCCCACAGGGTGGATGTTCCACTCCTGGAAACATCTTTTTTTTTTTTAAAGAAACCTGTTACCCAACTAAATGAAGTAGTTATCTGGAAAAAATGCCAGGTTTCCACTGTAGTTAGTAAGGTGGTTAGCAGAACATGCTAATGTTTGTAACTAATGCAGATTAACAGTTTAATCCATCCCATTCACTTTTGCTCATGTGTTTTAAACCTACCATCATACTTATTAGAGCACCATACTCAATGCTTTGGTCTGTGGAGTTATCCAAACCTTGACAGGCTAGTCATGCAGCCCTTGGTTACTTTTGCTAAGCCATTAGTGGACAATTTCTGTTCAGGGGAGGGTTTAGCGATTGGTCAGTTACAGCAACACTAGAGAACTTTTTGTAACTTAAAATAATGTTTCCAAAATTGTTTTAGTGGTTCGACTCATAACAGGGTGAATGGCACTTCTGCATTCGCTTTGCGGCTCTTTACCGGCTACAACCGCACTATGCAAGATTGCCGGATCAGGTAGCGGATCTGTACGTCCAATGAGACGTTATGGGACAATTCTGCTTTCAACCTTTAGGGAGACCGAAGCAGGAAAAGTTATCTAGTATTGCTTTACATGTTGATCTCCCCAGCTGTTATAATTTTCCAAATTCTCTCTGCTACAGCAGATTCAGCAATCACGCATCCCTTCAGGAGATCCTAAACGAGCTGAACGATTATGCCGGCCAACGGGAGCTCATAGCTGAAAACATGATGACCGGCATCTGTGTGGAACTCACCAAGTACCTTCAAGATTTAAAACAGGAACGCAAAACAGTAAGAGGGAGAGGGAAGTTTGGCAAATTGTAGATTGATGTGGTACACTGTCTTAACCTGCAACACATTATCTGAAACCTCTTTCTACTGCAGCACCTGGCTGATACCAAGAAGGCCCAGCAGAATTTAGAGATCAGCTTAAAAAACCTAGAAAGTGTAAGTCACATATTGTTGTTTATCACATTATTTAAAGGATTTGTTCACCTAAATTAGGAGAGAAAATTCTCACTTGCCTCTTGTGGTGTCTCGACATGCAGATTGTTTTTGTGGCTTTATTTCATAGGTCTGTCTTTTCCTATAATGTCCCAACAATATCTTGAAACTTTCCTAAAAAGAACTGTTTAATTAGGTACTAATTATTATAGGGGACATTCAACCAAAGTTCTAAGACCTTTCTTCTTACGCCTGATTTCCACCGGTTGCAGAACGGCTGTGGATCAGCTCCGCTGCGTTGCGGCTCCGTTGTCCGTCAATACCCACCAGGTCCGGATTTGTTGCGAAACGACTGACAGCTGAAGTCTCGAGGACCCACGAGATCTCGCAAATTCACGTAGAATAGAACCACAAAAACAACACCAGTTTGTTTCCATCCAGAGGAGTAGAGAGGAAACAACTCTATGCTGTGTTTTCAAGGTGTAGTGCAGGGAAATATAATCTGCCGTGAGCATGGTCTATTTTATTTTGTTTCTGTGCTCGACTTCCTGTCCCGCACTGTGCTGACTTGCTGCGCATCTCTCCGGAATCCGGCAAAAATAGAAGCTCTACGTATCTGCTCCGAAGGGCTCCAGATTGCTGAATCTGTGCCGGAGTCGGAAAGCAGCCATTCCGCAGTCAATGAAAATACACACATTGACTTGGAATGGAAACTTGATGACTCCAGAGCAGATCTGCAGCCGTTCTGCACCTGGTGGAAATTAGGATTTAGTTAGTTTAGCTACTTTATGTTTCGTTTAAAATATGTTTATTCAATGAAAGGTGCCTTTGAGTACCTTTTTTTTGTAGTGCTTAACGTATAAAATTTTATTTTATTATGATAAAAAAAAAATTATTGTCATTATGTATGCAGACTAAGAAGCGCTTTGCCAAGGAGTGGGCGGAGGCTGAAAAAGCCACACAGCAAGCAGAGAAAATAGAAAATGACCTTAATGCCACCAGGCTTGATGTAGAGAAGGTATGACACACACACACACACATCCACATTTGCTCAACAACTCAGTGCAGATTTTTTCACCTTTTTGGTTTTTATATTTTCAATCAAAGAAAAATCCCTGCTTGTGTCTCCTCCCTCCACTTCTCCCTGCATGTTCCCATATTTCTCCCACTTTGCATTTTGTTTTGCATCATTTCTCCCTTTTCCTTCATCCTCCTTCGTCATGTTCCCCTCCCTTTCTCTTCTGTGGTTCCACCTACCTTTTGTTGTGAAGGCCAAGCAACATGCCCATGCCCGCACACACACAGCGGAGGAGTGCAGGAACGACTATGCTGCACAGCTCCAGAAATACAACAAGGAACAAAACTTCTTCTACTACTCAGAGATACCGCAGATCTATAATGTGAGACAAAGACACACATTCACAATGCAATACAACTGAGCAGAGCTTACACACCTGCTTAAGTGACATAAATCTCAAACACACCCCTTTCAAAATGTAATCCTTCTCCAGTGTTTTCACATTCATTTGAATATACAATTCATAAACACAGACAGTGTGAATTTGATATGAAATTTAAGAAGGCGGGTGTATGTCTGTGTCGAACAGAAAATGCAGGACATGGATGAGCGGAGGATTCGACGGCTGGCGGAGGGATACTGTCAGTTTGCAGACATCGAGAAAAAGGTGCTGCCCATCATCACGAAGTGCTTAGACGGAATTTCTACAGCAGGGAAGAAAATTAATGAGAAACAGGTAAATGTTTAATGGTTGTTAGACTATTCACAAATTATACGTTCCAGAAATTACTGCCGCAGGAAATTCTGCTGGATGCATGTATTTTCCGTTTCCTCCTCCTTTCTTTGTGTTGGAATTTTAATTTCTATGGATTTATGAGGACTACTGTTGACTGTTCCTCAGATCTCTGCAGGGTAAATTGAGACAGTTAGCTAGACTATCTGTTTTCTCTCAAACAACTTTTTTACAGAGGCATCGTGCAGAGCTTGGCACCGCCCATGACGATTGTGATTGGTTTAAAGAAATGCCAATAAACCAGAGCATGTTTTTCTCCCATAATGCTATGTGGAGTAGGCAGACCCTCCTCCGGTTTGACTATACATGTGTCTATGTATGTAATGTTCATATGGTCATTTTGTTGTATTGTCTATCGCCCATGATAAAAATAAGGGGAATGTTAATTGTCTGTCTGTCTGTCCAGTGTCAAATCAAAGACACCTCTGATCTCATTGCCGTGAAACTTTTCCATGGTTCAATGTTCTGATGTTAAATTTCCTTATTTGCTTTCTTGCTCATCTTGGATGAGAAGATTGATATCTTTGTAATATCTGCCAGTTAAATATGAAGCTACTGTACAAGCAGCAGCCAGTTAGCTTAGCACAATGACTGGAAGCAGGGGGAAAACAGCTAGCCTGGCTCTGGCTAAAGGTAACAATCACACCTCTAAAGCTCCCTCATGAAGACATGGTTAAAGCTGTGGTACTGTAGGCAGTATATTGTTGGCGTCATTGGACAAAAACTCCATAATAATCTTTCAGCATATCATAATTCAACTGGCCTGGCCTGGAAAATCTTCTCTTGGCTTTGTTTTCAGGCTCTAAAATATCTAACCTCTGATGGGAGACTTTAGCCAATTACAGGTCATTTAAGAAAAAGAGAGAGTTCTTATCGGCTGTTGTGCGCATGCCAGAAAGAGGGGAGAGGAGAGGGAAAGCTGTGGAAATTCAGGCGTTTTTTTTGCTCACCACCTACTGCAGCTTTAATAAGTGTTGTCGCCACTCTGACGTAACGAGACTGGCAACCAGCGTAGTCTCCAGGAAGTCTCACACATAACCTCTGATGTTGTACCTTTGGTCAGAGCCAGGTGAGCTGTTTTCCCCTGTTTCTAGTCTCTATGCTAAGCTAATCATCTGCTGGTTGCAGCTTAATTTTTTTTTTTTTGCCATATACCTTTTATTAGTATTAATCTAACTGTTGACAATATAAGCTTGTAATTGATGTTTCCCTGCAATTCCATATATATGTAAATGTTAGTGATTGTGTGTAATATCAGCTAATATGGTTACCAACCTCAAAAATCATGAGTGTCTGTTTGTCTCCCTGCAGGACTCAATACTGTTCATAGAGCAGCACAAGTCTGGTTTTGAGCGACCTGGAGATGTTGAGTTTGAAGACTACACCCAAGGAATCAAATCCGCAACCTCTGACTCCAGTCTCAACCCTCCTAAAACTCGTGCCAAGCTCTGGCCTTTCAGCAAGAAGAACAAGGTGAGATTTGCACTCTGTTCACATGTATAAAAAAATGTTTGCATAAAAAATGCAGCATCTCAGGCGTCCCAGATAGCTCAGTTGGTAGAGTGGGTGCCCATATATAAAGGTTTTCTCCTAGACGCAGCGGGCCCGGGTTTGACTCCAACCTGCGGCCATTTGCTGCATGTCATTCCCCCTCTCTCTCCACTTTCACTTCTTCAGCAGTCTTGTCATTAAAGCCCAAAAAATAATCTTTAAAAAAAAGACAAAGTACAAGATACTGACTCCCTTTTCCCTTTCTGCTTAGCCTGCTTCTGCATTTGACAACCTAATATTATTTATTTTTTTAGTTTAGTTGATCTCTTAGTATCCAAAATAAATGTGCATTGGTTCTCTTTTTATATGCATGTTATGTTGCTTTATATTTTCCTCGTCTAAAGGTATAGGTAAGTGTTGAAATTAAATAACACCAGCAGGTTGTGATGGTTTTTAAAAGAATAAAGTTGGTGTTTGTTTCTTAATGTCAAAAAATCCCATGAAAAGACCAAAATCAACAAAGTGTTAGTCTAGCTCTAAATACCTTCAAACAGTTAATATTTAGCATATAGTTAATCTTTACAAACGACTTACAAATATATAGTTAGAAAAAAAGGCTCAGAACAGGCTGCTGTAGATCAGGCTTTGTTAGTAGGATCAATTAATTGTTGCTTTTTTGTTTTTAATGGGATCTGTTGACATAATTAAAAATGTAGATCACCAGACTTCTCCTTTAATAGACATGTTTTCATTAAAACTTTAATTACATCAACATTTCTCAATACACCACTAAGAAAAGGTGTCATGTTACAGCTAACTGTGAATTAACCTGTTTTTTTGGTTTGACGACTTGTTGCAGACACATTTTAAGACGGCTTTGAACTTAAAAAATCAACCAAATCCATACAAAGGAGCCAGTTCTCTGCTTCTTATCCTGCTTATCCTTGTTGGCCAGTATAGAAGTGCAAATTGACACTCACATGTTCTCATAACAATGCATTAACACACACTAACACACACACACAGGAAACTCAACACATTCCACTCATGTCTTACCTCACCACCCTGTTGCCCTCAGGGGCCAATTCTAATTCCAGTCTGCCGCACAGACTTGCCCCAAAAACACAGCTCTTTGTCAATTTTATTTCAAAAACCTCTGCATCGGTTTGCCTCCCCTTTCTTCTTCTCTTCTTTTCCCGTCTTTACCAGTGTAATTTTCTTCCTCCTTTGCTCCTCTTCCTCTGCTACCTTGTCTCCCTTCCTCCCTCCCTTTCTTCAGTTTACCCCTCCATCTTTCTCTCCCCCATCCCCTTTCCCACCGGGCTGCGTCCCCGTCTCCAAGCTGCGGCACTCCCCTCTCTCTCTCTCTGCCTTAGAGACTTAAATTGCTCTATCAAACCCGGGCTGTCCACCTTAAAGATATTACACAAACCGCACTTGGTAAGTGACAATATCAGCTTAGGTCCTCTGTGTAAGCGTCTCCCCCCTCATGTACTTGTCTCTTTGATGCTACTCATCTAAATAAGCTGTTATACCTGGACACTCATACAGGTACCATGCTTGTTAGTAAAAGTGTTTTTTTACCATTTGGTGTGTTTGTTGTATACCTCATTCAGTGTCCTTGTCTCTCTGCCTAGATATCACATACTGGTAACACTTTAGGGAGGTAGACTTAAAATGTGTTAAAATGACAGTATTCTGGAGCTGAATTCTTTTCAAGGGGAACTAATAGAGGAAGTAACTTCACACTGGATCATGCTGCACTGAACTTTGTGAGGGGAAAAAGCTTTAAAGGCCTGGTAAAAACAGACAATGACGCACTTAAATTAATCCACGCGTCTTTGAGAAAGTTGAAAATCATCTACGTGTCTTTGAGTAAGGCTAGAGGATACGCACTTGCATTGCAGGGCTAATTGGTGAACTAGTGTTTAACATGTTAGCCAACCGAAAAAATCATTCTATTTTTTTCTGTACTGTACTGGCATTTTGTACTCAGGATTGTCCAATTCATGAAATAAAGAGTTATTAAAGAGGAAATAATACGCCAAGCTAGCTAGTCAGTCATTACTCTCATTTGTACTCTTCATAGTTTTTCCTTGACAACACTTGTAAATTTACATTTACAATTTACATTTATACCATCGACCCCTGTTTCATAAGCGTCTTTTTTTTTTGTGGAGTAGTTTATACTCTTGACAGAGGTTAAATAGAAGTGCACCACAGCTAACAAGCTACAATAGCGTCCTCCATTTTGGAGATCCTGCTCTCCTTTCCAGATTGAGACAGATAGCTGTTGGTCAAATGGGCAACATTTGTGTGTTGGTGCAAAGAAATTCATGCAGATTTACTTTCCCATGGTGAGCGCAGATCCCGCAGGTGTGACTGGGTTTACGTGACCTCAACTGTAATCACAGCTGGCTGGGTGGGGTCTGCTGTACTTGAATCAGCTGTGATGTTGCACAAAGAGAAGAAAGTGCATGTTGTCACCACTAGTTAGCAGTGCAAGTTAAATTATTTCCTGGGTGCAATAAATTAATCTTTAAATTACAAAAAAAAAATACATGTTTTCTCATGGCACAGGGCACTACATTTATATTCAGAGAACATTGTTAACTTTATCTCTAAACTTGAGAACCAAGTCTTCATTCTGTGATGCCAAATTTATTTATTCTCTCTGTTGAGATTAAAAAAAGAACTCTCATTTAGCAAATGCACACAGTGTCTAAATATATATAGTTAATTTGACAGCAGAGAGATAATTGTAAACATCATCCTGTGCAGTGTGTTATTGTTGTAGCATATACCATTTCCCCCAAATTACAAAAACATGTTTTCTTACCTGCGGCCAGTAGTATCTAGCCATGCAAATAGTTTTGGATTTAGATATACTGTATGTCTCTGAAATGTCTGTTACCACCCCACTACAAAGGATAAGAGTTTAAGTAAAATTGCATTTGAAAAATTCAACAGCAATATTTCCTTTCAGGAAATAGTGTAACTGTTACTTTGGATAATCCAGACTAACACACTGTTAACAGTTTTATTAGTCTCAAGGAGAAATAGTCCCAGTTTGTTGCCGATTTGTTATTCTGGGGATGTCATCTGTAATCTCATATAATTATTTAACATTGTCTCTGTGGAGAGCAAAAAAAATGATCCATGATTTTATCACATATGTAACCCTGAGATACATCTCAGGGTTACATATGTGATAAAATCACATATGTAATCACAATCTGCCTCAGTCATTACTCTCATTTGTACTCATCATAGTTTTTCCTTGACAACACTTGTAAATTTACATTATCTAATGAGAAATTAAATATAAATATTGCAGTTACCTAAATGCAAATTGCTATGGCATCACAATAGAAAGAATCTTGCTAGTTTCATCAGTTCTAAACATTGCATAGCTGAAACTCCGTGGTATTCTTAGGGGATACAATGCTGAACAGTCTTTATCTTCACTCTGCCTGTCTGTAATTATGTGTTTTCTGTCTTCCCATCATTACTGTCATACCTTGAACAGGATTTGTTTTCTTTACACAGAATAATTGTCTCTCTCTAGTTAGGTTTCTTTCTGTGTAGACGTGTTAATATCAGTGGGAAAGAGAGATTTAAACAGGAAGGAGTGACATCTGGTGGTGATCATTGATAAGGTTGTTGTATACATGATACAGAATAGTTACTGTGTGTGTGTTGTGTGTGTGTGTGTGTGTGTGTGTGTGTGTAGCAACAAGCTGCAGAAGATTTCTCTCACCTTCCTCCAGAGCAGAGGAAGAAGAAGCTACAGGCAAAGATTGACGACATCACCAAAGAGCTGCACAAGACACAGGACCAAAGGTGGTATTCCTCATTTGACCTAATTTTGCCTTAATTTGTCAACAAAAGACACAAACCTGAATATTTTTGTTCTTTTAAGAACCATTTTAACTGTTTCATTGGTAGAGACCCAAATAGTTAGTGGAAGAACTTGACTGGTCCACACAGAGCCCTGACCTCCAACACCTTTTGGGAGGAATTGTAACTGCGAGCCAGGCATCAGTGGCCAACCTCACTAATGTCATATTAAATAGTAGGACAGAGTTTTCCAACTTCCAAAAAACTTCTGCCCATCCCTCCTGTTCTTATCAGCGGTTCTGCACAGGAGATAAGCTTCCTTAATGTGTGCTCCCATTTCCAAAATGATAACACTTTTCTTCCTCCGTCTGACCTCAGCGATGCACTGGAGAAGATGAAGGGTGTGTACGAGAAGAGTCCACAGATGGGAGACCCCTCCAGCCTGGAGCCTCAGATCTCAGAAACTGCCCAGAACATTGGCCGCCTGAGGGGGGAGCTTGTCAAATATGAGGTTATTACTAGAAATGGTCCGATACCTTTTTTTCTTCCTTATACCCATTCTATCCCAGAATGGATGTGAGATGATTTCTATCATTGTTGTATGGCCTGGCAAACATGAACAAACACAAACAATGAATGCCGTAGATTTTTTTATTTTTTATTATCCAGTTTGACAGTCGGTCATAACGGAAAAAGAACATGAAATAAACTACTTTAAAGTAGATTTTCTTCAGGGCTAAATAATTTATCTGATTGGAGCATAAACTCCAGTACTTACCAATACCAGCATTTTAGGCAGTTTCAGAGGCTTTTCCAATACTGGTATCGTAACATCTATAGTTAGTTACTTTTTACAGTCACATACATACACATGCTGCTGATAAACTGTGTGTGACAGATCGGATTACAGTATTTGTGCAATCTTTAACATCTATTGCTGGTTCCTTGTAGACATGGCTGTCAGAAGCAGTGGGAGGAGAGGAGACTTCCAATGCCATCAACAATAATACTAAACATTGGTAAGACCTGTATTTATAGGAGAAATTTGACATTTTGGGAAACACACTCATTCACTTGCCAACTTCAACTTGGAGGTAAATGAGGAGATTGATACCACTCTCATGTTTGTTCAGTGAGTATTTAGTTACAGCCAGCAGCTGATTAGCTTAGTTTAGCATAAAGAGTGGAAGAAAGAATAATCTCTACGGACTGACTGCTAGGCGAGGGCGACTGAGGGTAGCAGAGCTAGGAGTATTAGCATGTTTACTGCTGGCTGTGCAAGCTATTACAGTGACATAAATGGACCACGATGCCTGTGGGTAAGACAAGTGGTTCTCAAACTTTTGTTCAATAATATACCCCATTTGAAATATTTCTTTTTAGCCAAGTACCTACTGACCAGCGCAAAAACATTATTTTTTAAATGGAATCCATTACTAAATGCATTTATTGTGATAGTATCAATATTTTAGGAATCATGCATATTTGTTTTTAAAAAATTAACATTTTTTCACATACTCCCTGCAGTACTCCAAAGTACCTCTAGGGGTACACGTAGCCCCATATAAGAAACACTGGGTTAGACAACGTATTTATTTAAAAAATATGACAATGGACATATTTCTTGTCTTTTTACTACAATGGCCTTGAGCCGTCTCATATTTCTTTAGGCCTTGTGAATTCATATTGAATTGATCCTTATATATGGTTTTCAAAATATTAACTATAAGTTGTTTATGATTGTTTATAATGGATAAAATGCAATAATTGGAGGTCATTCAGTTGTGTTTTTTTGTTTTTACATTTTTTTTCTATTTTGTCAAAACTCGATGCGAAAGAATAAATAAATGCAGCATGTTGAATATTAAGCTTGAGTGTTTCCACAATTTGCTCTACAAGGTTTTACAATTCAAGAATAAATAGAATAAAAGATTTCTCAAACGTGGAACTATTTATTTAAATGTGAATATGTTTAGCATAATACACTCAGTAAATGACATGTCTTGATTTGTCTTGATTTTTTTTTTAAATCTTGGATATGTACTCTATGTTTTCAGTGTTGTAGCAGCTGAACAGTCCCCAAACATCTACACAGAGTTTGATGACGAGTTTGACGACGTAGAAACTCCAGTCGGCCAGTGCACGGCTCTGTACACCTTCGAAGGTACGTTGAAATATTCAGGTTGTTCATGCATACATCTTATTTAAGCCTTTTTATACGGTCTTAATTGCGTGTGTTTGTGTGCAGGCAACAGTGAGGGCACCGTTTCCATTACAGAAGGGAGAGATGTTGACTATAATGGAGGAGGATAAAGGAGATGGATGGATGAGAGTCCTTAGAGCCAGTGGAGAAGAGGGCTATATACCTTCATCCTATGTCAAACTTGCCCCACACACACACACACACACACACACACACACACACACACACACACTTAGAGCTTGTGATGGGAAACAAGTAAAGAGCCAAAGGTGAATACAAAGTCATCCACAATAATTGGAGCTGTTCATCTTTTATCTCAGCCAGTGACGTTTATAGTGAGATGAAAGTGAGTGATTAGAAAGCTTGTTATCAATGATGTTTGCGATATCATACAGTTCCTGTCTCAAAATGCAGATTGTCTGATCTTTATAGATTTAAGCTTTTAAATCCAAACTTTTGAATGTATATCTGAACTTTTTTGTCACAACGTTGACGACTTGTGTAACATATTCAGCGTTATAGTAGCTTAAAAGCTGCATATCTTTATATCCACTCACTTGACTTTCCCACTGTCATCTCTCATAACCTGCTGAACTTATTCTTTTTGTAACACCAGCCCTCATCTAAAACTTCTTGCCTGCTAGGCTAATGTGATTGTTTTTTGTTTTTTTTTCATAATTATGTTATGGATTTATAACTGGATGAAAACCACTATATAGGGAGTGCACACATTACAATATCTCTCAATGGATTGTCATTGTAAAGGGTTTACGTGCCTCACAAGAATAGTGAGGTGCCCATATAAATATTGAAATAGGTTTTTCTTGCTGCAACCATTTCTCTTGTTCATACAGGCCCTGAAGAGATCCCTTCCTAATGTGCTTCTAATGTAAGTAATGGGGGGGAGACTGCCTCATATTTGTTTCAAATACACATTGGAATTTAACAATAAATGTCCCTTATCACATATATCGGAAGCACTTTAGGAAAGCATGTTTTAATGCCCAGTATGAGCAGGAAGAATAGTTGCAGCAAGCAAAAACCACTTCAGTGTATATACTGTATGGGCATGTTTTGTTTCAGGACAAAAAAACAAGTGAACCTTATCTTCAAGGAGACTTGCAAGGAAACTTGCTTTGCAATGTTTTTGTAAATGTAGGCCATGGTGGGTGAAAAAAACAGTAGCAATAATGTTTTAAGTTAAATACAGGATTCATTCCTGGCTTAAATACCAGGTGAACTGCCTGTGTTAAGGTTGCTGCTTCTGAGCTCATTACATAGTACTGACAACAACAAACTAACAATAATATGTCAAACTCAAAAGTGGATAATGAGCAATAATTAAGTCCTTGTGTTCATTTTTCAACTTTGCCCAGAAATGGCAGACTGTTTCTTCTTTGACGGTTTATTATGTCTACTTGTATACTGGTGTTACACGGTTTAACCACCTGTTTTCATATTTTGAGCCTCCAGATTATCAATCTTATTAACCTTCTCAAATTCTCTCAAACAATGGACATGTGTTGACAACCTTTGTCATTATTCTGAATTGAAATCCAGATGACCAGTTCAACCAAATTTCAAATCAATGACACCAGGGTCGATTTCTAAGGAAGGAAATGGGTACCTTTAAAATCTGAAGGAGTCCTGACATGTTTTATGACATGAAAATACGTTTGCTTTAAACAATTTGTCTGATATGGTCTACTCTAAAAATACTTTTTCTTTTACTCCTATTGCCAATCTATGAATATTTTTTCATTACAAACGCTGGACACAAGTTTCTTCCTACTTCACTGAAAAGTTCACTTTTTTTAGTGAATGTACATTTGAGGTTTCAAGTTTCCATATCACTCATTGAACATTCGTTTGAACATGCCTGGAACTTGGATTGAAGGCGAGTGCAGAGAAATTTTCCTCCTTCAGCAGAAAATCAAACTTCTAGTGTCAAACTGCACAATCATAATTCTTTAAAAACTCATTGAGCCATATGTTAACCTATTTTTTTATTATCCACCACTTTAATGGGTATAATTGTATGATCTGTTTTTAAAAAGGAAAATGTATTTATGTGTATTGTATTGTATTGTTGAGTCATAAAGTGAAAACATGAAAAGAGAAAACAAATGTCTTTTGTTTCTTTACAGTATCATTTATGAGAAATATTACATGCAAAAAAATAAACAATTACATTTATCGCTTTAGAAAGACTGAAATGAAAAACACAACCTCCAGTGTGGTCTCTTGTAGCAGCAGTTCATGTACAAAGGGAACTGACTCAGTTTTAACCATGTTTATGTTGGTCCTTAGGTATCAAACAAGGGGTGTGGATTGATAAAATAGTCTTGCATTGCCAGACACTCCTCCACAGTACTGCGGAGGAGGGTCTGGCTAGTCCGCATAGCATTCCGGGATGGGAGAAAAATATGCTATGGTTTATTGGCAGTTATTTAAACCAATCACAATCATCAAGCGCCAGATGGAGCCCCAGTGCCTCTGCCAAATCGCCTCGGGAAGGAACTTGTTTTGGTGGATTGTGTACTTTCAAAGGTTGTTTTATTTGGCAGATAGTCTAGCTAGCTGTCTCCATTTACCCTGCAGACATCTGAGGAGCAATTAACCATAGTCCTCATAAATCGACCTGGAGTTTAAAATGCAAACACAAAGAAAGCGGAATGTGACGAACATCCGGTCAAAATAAGGGACATCCGGCGGAATTTCTGGTGGCACCTGAACAACCCCGAAAATGAAACGTTTTCCATATAAACTAACTAAATTGTGACTAGAGTATCAGAAATGAACACTTTAAGACGCCCTGGTTGCGCACCTGGTTGAGCCTGCGCCCCATATATAAAAAGGCTCAGTCCTTACCACAGTGGCCCAGGCTCGCTCTCTTCTCTTTCCTGTCTTCAGCTGTCCTATCTTATAATGGCTTCCCAGGGTTTTACACATTCAAGATATGATTTATTTCATAAGTTATGTTGTCGCTTGACAAGCTTTAAAGTCAACTTTTCCTTTTTCAGCCTTGGCTAACTCAATACGCTGAGATTCGACTTTCATCTTTTATTCTTCTTGTGAAGAAAGCTGTGAAGACCCTGAGGCTCAGGTTACAGGGTGAGTTTGTTGTGGGGTGATCTCCGCGGGTTCCAGTTTATCTGAGAGGACACAAAGAATCTTGTCAAACTTCTCATAGCGCTCCTTTCTGTCAGCCACTGCCCCCGACTGCCCCCAGAACAGCCGCAGGGCAAACTCAGTCCGGAAAGCCTCCAGCAGCTCAGGGACTGGCTCCCAGTGTCCTGTTGAAGCAATGTGACGGACATCAGATCAGATACCACAGATTATGTAATTTCACATCAATTTCACAATGTACACGTCTTTTTTTTTTTTTTTT
Source organism: Etheostoma perlongum (assembly GCA_026937815.1). Taxonomy (NCBI): domain Eukaryota; kingdom Metazoa; phylum Chordata; class Actinopteri; order Perciformes; family Percidae; genus Etheostoma; species Etheostoma perlongum. Next base: position 26,889,094 of record CM049372.1, on the reverse strand, counting down.
AAGTACAATACATTTTACTTTTGCTCTTCATGCCAGTGCACGTGTTTACATTACAACAGGCCTCATGCAAGAACCACTCATATGAACAGATTTGTTGTATGTTTTTTCATACTTTGAATGTTTTTCTTCCATACAAACAAAACTCAGTTGTAAAGAGAGAACGTCTGTCACTCTCCACTCATTTGACATGAGTACAGTATAATACCTTAATCTTAATGAATTTTCTTACAGAAATCAACTCAAATAACTATATATACAATACAGACTTTACTAAAATTTGTGAAGATTGAATACTGTCTTTACCATATCATTGTCTCTGGATTGCCAATTGGAGTTTTGACAAAAACAAATATTTGGCTTTATAATTGGCAATTTCTACAAATCAGTAATTGAGAAATTCATATTTTTACTGATTAAAAAAAAAAATTTTTGTGAATGAAACTTGCCCAAACCAATTATGCAGCGATTTAGGGCCATGTTTGTGTTAATTATTTAAACTCCCAAACTCACACCTCATGAACAAGTGACATTCAAGATATTTACAACAAGTTTTTGCAGTTAAGAGAGTTTGGTGAATGTGACTTGGAGCAGACACAGTAAAAGATTTAGGATAAGAATACAGTAATGTTCTTGCATGAGACCCATTGTCTGTACTGTGCCTAAAAGAAAAGGACACTATTGTACTGTACGTGCATGTGTGTACCTGTGAGCAGAGTGTGTGCGTGTTGCTGATAATCATGTGCATGCAGCGCAGCACTGCGAGCAGATTGGAGGACATCGTAGAGGAGCTGGCAGCCTCGCTCACTGTTCTCAACCGGGTCGTCACCCTCCATCACCATCAGCAGAGGAACCAGGTGTGGCACAGCTATGGGACCTTGGACTACAGATTCTACAGAAAGTCATATGAACACAAGACTCAATGTAACACATTCACTACTTAAAAAGTGGTACATTGTACAGCACTTGTTTAAACCTGTCTGGTTTCTTCCCTGGAGCTTCACTCAACTAAAAGTGGATTTTACCCATCAAAGTTTTTTTTATAGGGCCTGTGGAATACTACTGCTCACAGTATGTTAAAACGTTGTATAAAGCTTTGTGTGGCTCCGGAGGAAGCCTCATGAAGTCTGATAAACTGTCTCAAGAGATGAGAGAAGATCAATTTCACCCTTGACTTTTCTCTCACTCTGTTTGATTTTATATTGGAGACAAACAAACTGATTGCAGCTCCCATCAGTTGTTCTGTAATTCTGTTCTTTTTACACCTCAACAGCCGATGCTAGCACTTCATTTCATCTAATTTCTAATTTCTTTTTTTTCCTAAGCACTTGCACAGTAGCACATTTATAGTTGTTTATTTGGAAAAGTTCCACTTCCAATTTGTAATGACATCTGAGTTTGAAAGGTCACATTGGACAAAAGTATCTACCAAATGAGTGTGATGTATTGCATCTCTGTCTTGAACACCACCACTCACCGTCTCCCTCGTTTAGCAATTTCATGAAGGGTTTGAGTTTCTTCTCAAATAAAACTGCAGTCTCTGTGTTGTTCCTCCTCAGCGCTCGCCACGTCATCTCCAGTCGCATTATCTGCACATGTGCACGCACAAACAGACCAAGAGTGTTGAATAAACCATTTACCATTTGGCCTTAGTTTGCATATAGCACGCATACATTTGTCACAATTACACCACCTGAGGCATCTCCAGGGCCTTCATCACGGCTGAGAAGGAGTAGAGGTTGTGGGCGTGTTCTTTAAGGGCCTGAGCCAATAAAATTAATTTGTGTAAAACAGTTGCCCTCTGGCTCACAGTCCCTGTGCAGCCCAGAATGTCCACTGCGACTCCCAGTGCTATTAGATGATGTCTAGAAAAAAGAGAGATTGAAGGATTAGAGTTGGATTGAGTTAGCAGAAGACTGAATAAAACAGTAGGTGGGGGACAATTTTCTCAATTCCCACCTTCTGTCCACAGCATTATACCACTCTGGATAATCCACAATACTACTGTTAACCAAATAAGTAGTCCCCCTTAAACTGTTAACAGCATTTTCTGTATATTATCCATATTGACGGGGGACTGTGAATAGAAAAATATGCGGCTGTAAATAGGTTTTCCAATAGTTTTGGCACCACAAACAAGAATGAAGGCGGCGATGAGAGATACCTTAAAGATATCTGCTTGGCTGGCTAGATACCACTAGGGATAATTGTTCCTTGTTTCCTCCATGCTGATTTTGTAGTGGAGGCCCGCCTTGGCAAAACTTCTGCCACCAAGTTATCAGAAATAGGGCAGACGCACAATGTAGTCGCGGCTGCCTTTTAAATTATCCTGCCGACATAATGCACCCCCCGTTGGCTGCCGCTCACATTGCAATTTAAAGTGGAACTATTCAGAGGTTATTGGGCCTGTTTAATTTAACTCCACATATTGTTGTGTTGATGTAGTTTATTGTCAAAACCTTTGCTTTCTTCCGAGTCTGTTCATTTAATAGTTTAAATGAACAGCTCCACCAAAAATGTCACCTTGGTGGGTCTGTTCTAATTGGGTTCAACTTGTCAGTTCTGTCAGCTCATTGTCCTGATATCAAACATATGGAAACATTAAAACAGTAAGTGAGTCATTGTAATAACATTTTTTTTAAATATATATAAATTGGAAATAGTCTATAGATGTAGTCATTTGGGTTTTGGTTTCCATACGAAGACCTGTTGTAGATGTTAAGTGCCCTATAGTTCCTCAAAAAATACAGTTCAATCACAACTGAAAATATGCCTCATTGTGTTTGAATAAAGGTGATTAAATATATTTCTTTGTGTAGGAGCAAAGTGTCAGTTCCGTTTCATACGTAAAACATTTGGCGCCCGCACTGCTAAAAGAAATCCTAAAGGAAACACTGAGTGTTATATGGGTGAACCAACTATTTAATTTATACGTGTGAACTGCATGTACCTTTCTAACAAATCCTGTCGTAACTGTCGTCCGTGTGGCAAAGTGACAAGCTCCAGCCCTGATCCAACTCCCATAATCTTCTTCTGCTCATCAGTCACACCAACGATGCGTGCTACCTGCAGCACAGCAAAGACAGATCAAACAACTAAAAGGGAAATTTGGGACTTAAGCAAAAGATACAGTAGAAGTTAAAATTCCTCAATTTTACTCACAAAGCCGTTAATCAAATTTCTAACAACTTGAAAATACTTAAATGAATATACCGTAAATAAAACTCCCTACAGACTGAGCTATTGCTACTCTAAAAAACAGATCCAGATGTCTCTTAAATTGGCCATATGCGACTGGTGTACGAAACAAACTTAAGAACACACCCTATGAGACATTTCATGGATTGAACATACAGAACACTGAGTCACCTGGCAGTCAACACTGAGCATGTGCAGAGCGGTGGTGTTGGCGTCTGAGCGGTTGAAGAGCTCTTTGAGTGCGAGCAGGACATTGGGCTCTAGAGGTCGGTTGTTCTTCGGCAGGAGCAGCGACTCAAACCGAGCCAACTGGAAACACGAAACAGACTCCACCTGGGATGGAGTAGGAAGGACATTACAACATTAATGCACAACTTTATTCTGAGACTGTTATTTCTAAATAATAATTAGATTAGCTCAGATTGCTAGCTACACTAATTTGCAAGATTATAATGCTGATTTTTTGAGGAATATTTTAGGATAATAACGACATCCCTGTAGTTTACAGCATTTGAGGATCATAAATGTAGCTTTGTATGTTGCGAATATTTTACTACAAATCATTTACACTTTATTTTCTGTTTGATAGAAAAATGCGCAGACTCTTCAAACTTGTTGTGTAATCAATTAGAACATCAAGTCTGCATTTATCTGTGTCACTGCTAAACTACTGTAAAAAGCAAAAAACTATTCTTTTAGTTTTCAATTAAATTTAGAATTATTTTCTTGATTAAAAGGATACATTATTTGGTAAATAAAATGTTAAAACATGCTGGTTTTGTCTGACCACAAAAGCATTAAAATGGCATTTTGGAAAAGATGACTAATAGCTGAATATCTTTTTGTTGATGACTAATCATTTCAGCTCACAGTAAAGGTTTTTTTAAATTGCAGATTGATCTGGAAATTTGGAACTGCTTTGCACAGCAACAATACGCTACTTTGACAAAATTGAATGCAGACCTGACAGCTGCCATTGATTACACATCTCCAACCAATTTCAAGAGTCTGCTTTTGATGTTACGAGGAAATGAATGGAAATCAATTGACAATGGAATTAGAAAAATGTAAAAACTGTACAGCATGTATTATGTAAAGTACACTGTACATGGTTTGACATCCAAAAATCTAATGCTGTTGTAATTCTTTGAAATGTATTATTGTCATATTTACTTAGAAGTGAAATGCAAATGTAAAAACTATAAACAAAAAATATAATTTATACAGACATGTGGCTTTTCAAAATGCCAGTCTTCCACTTCTACTGCCGTCCTCTCCTGCTTCAGTAGAAGCAGCTGTGATAATGCTTCACTCTTCTCCTGTGATTCCAGAAAGCCAAAGGAAGTCTCCGTGAGGCGTGCGCGGCTCTGCCACTTCTCCTCTGCACGCAGTCGGTCCACATGACCTTTCCGTTGGGACTGTGGCACCTGGACAAAACAAGTGGACGTAAACTCTCCATGGAGGATTTTCAGACTTGTTTCCAAAAATGAGAGAGATAACAGAAAAACATGAAAGCTGAGCCGTGATGGGGTCTTTACCCGGATGACCAGTTCATCGTAGAAAGAGGAGGGGTCATCATCCTGGTCTGTGGGTGGGGGGGGTATGGCATTTCCAAAAAATGCAGAGACTCTAAGAGGTTTAGGAGGAGCTCTCGAGTGCAGCTGTCCATCTGAACCTCTCAAAGTTACACCACCACCTGCAGGGACGGAGAAGGGAGTTATGTGTCTGTGTCATTGTCGCTCTCCATATTCGGAGGAGGTGCTTTATGATACTTGAACCCTTTATTGGCCCTGACCTGTAGCAACTTTTCAGTATTTCTTATAGTTCCCTGTTCAATCATATTTTGTGCTAATTTTATTCAAATGAAAATTGATAACTGCTATTAAACTCAACTCACTAATCTTAAATAACTGTCTCAGAACTGTAGTTCTTTTACCTGTAATTAGTACCATATTAAAACTTAATAATAAAGAATAATAGTAATAATAATTAACTAAAAAATTATACTGAATATACAGACCCTTAAATAAAGCGTTACCGTTTAATTCCCCACCATGAAGTTCTTAATCCCTCTCCACACTGCCAGGAATAAAATTATGGTTGTTTAATTGTGAAATTAAAACATTTCCTTCATGTTGCTTAAACCCACAATTTCACAGAAAGATAGTGACATGAACTGAGCTACAGCCCTATCATATATATGCTTTTTTATTGGCAATAATTCGCTAAAATGATACAAGTTTTTTAAATATGTAACAAATGCAGTTTAAATGTATGTTGAGTTTCTGCTTGCCCACTCTCTCTTGTGTTCTCTCTGCAGCTCACTCCTTCTCTCCTTGTGTTTTGGGAGATTGTATTCTACAGTCATCTGCCATTATGCATACTTTTCTGGCATGATGGTGGCAATTATTGCTCTGCGAGCAGGCTATGGTTTCTGACAAATGATTTTTAAATGGGCACATTGCCTTAGTTGCAGCTGTGTATTATGACAGAGCAGATGGTCAGGACAGAATTTTATGCTGCTAAATATTTTATGTGCTGTTTCTTTTTCAAATCGGACCATAAATAAATGAAAATGTGTGTGTGCGTGTCACCTGGATTGGAGGGCCGCGTGTGTGTCGTGGTTGGGGGCTCAGCAGGGGTTCACTGCCTGTGCGAAACACTGGGGAGATGGGGGCGGGGCCAGTGTCCCCCAACTGAGGATTTTGTGGAACACCTGGATGAGGAAGAGTGACAGCAGGAAGTTAAAAGGTAAACAACACAGTGCCAAAGGATTCTGTGTTTTTCTATGTGTTCTGATGATGGTTTTGCTCTACACTTTAACACCTCCTCTAATCAGTTCTGGAGAAACAATATAGGGTGACCACAAATGTCCACTGGATGCGTTTTGCAACAATTTGTCAGAAGCCAAATATCTAACGTTGGTAAGCTGACTTTTTTGTGTTTTATGACAAAGGAAGAAAAAGAATATCATTGAATATAAATTTCATGTCAACGGAATGGATGCGGTGAGGATTGTCTCTGGTGGCTGCGACAGAGCTGCATCCAGTGGACATTAGGGGTTGACGATGACAGACACATGTATGTTTAATGTACCAGGTCGTAGGTTGCTGTCAGACTGGGCAGACTGAAGTGAAGGCTTGCGTCCAACGTTCTCCAAGTTAGCAGGTTGACTTCCACTCCTGTCGCACATAAAATGTAGTTAATGAGAATATTTTATTTGTATTTGTGTATGTGGTTTGTTTCACCATTATACAGTACATGTGTATGTGGACTGCACTCCAACAGACTTCCTCCCACCTTAGCAGGGGATTGATGACCTGCAGTGTGTCGGTGTGTGCACAGCTGAAGCTGCGCCTTTTGTTGGCTTCAGTGTGTTTTCCTCTCCCTGCACCTCGACTACTACCGCTGCTGCTGCTGCTTGTGGGCTCAGCCTGATGCTCGCTGATGACACGCAGAGGAAGGGTCCGTGTGATTGGATGAAAGATCACAGCACCTGAGACCTGAGAGATGGGCCGACGCCCGCCCACATAGAATCGGATCAGAGCGGGAACATTGTCAAAGCGATCCTCCTCAAACTGGAACAGCGTCTTTGAGTAGCCCTGTCACACAGATGGCGCACACACACAATATATCAAGCAGAGCCTTTTAAAAGGAATAGTCCAACAAAAATCCATCCACAACAAGATATTGAATTCCAAAATAAATTAAATTAGCTTAAATTTATTTCAAAGATGAAATCATTTTCTTTGTTAATTTCCCGAGTGACACATTGTTTAGTCTAAAATGGTCAGAAAATAGTCCACAAAAAAAGCCAATTGTCCGTTCCCCTAGCCCAAGTTGACATCTTCAAATGGCTTGTTTTGCCCGACCAACAATCAAAACCCCAAAAGATTAAATCAACAGTGATAAAAAGCAAAGATTGAGATCAATGAATGTTTGCATTGTGGCTTAAGTCATTATTTTAACAATTAATCAATTATCTCCCACTTTTTGCACATCGACACACATGACATAGACACACCTTTTTGGGTCGAAGGATAACTTGTATGATTTTAAAATGCATGGGCACATCCTTCCAAAAGCAGCTCAAAACGTAGTCGCCAGGGGCAGAGCTTGAGTCTCGGACCAGAAAGTCTCCATCCTTCTCAAACAGAGACTCTGCAGCCTGAAGACAAGCCGGCAGGTTAAGTTGGTCAGCATTATTATCTTCATGAATGTAGGATTTATTACAAGAGTGTAGTATTAGACTGCATTACTTCCCAGACATCTTACCTTAGCTTAGCTTAGAATAAATATTGGATACAAGAGGGAAAAAGCTAGCCTGGCTCTGTCCATAGGTAACTTTAAATCTAAACTAAATCTAGCTCTGCTGAAGCTCACTAATTAACATGCTACATTTGGTTTGTTTACATCATTATATAAGTGTAAAAACTGCTAAAGCAGCAGGAGGTAATGAGCCGGAATATTTCAGGGTGACAACAAGACTCCAGGAAGTCTTTTATTGAATGCTTTAGTGAACTTTAGAGGTGCTTGTTTCCCCCTGTTTACAGTCCTTATGCTAAGCTAAGCTAACCGGCTGCTGGTTTAAAACTTTATGTACAAAACTGAGAATGGTATTGATTCTCTACTATTTCCAAAGCCAAAGCACATTTCTAACTAATAGTCAATTGAATTTGTTTAATTAGTGTGTATAGACATATACTTTGCAAAGACAGGTGTGTCGGAGGGGGACAAGCAGGTCAAAAGTTGTGAAGAAAAATCCTGCACACTATCTAGCTTGCAAAATGTATAACGGTTAAAAGATTATAAAGATGGTCTAGTACCGAAACGTTGCTTTCTATCAAACTTTATATATTTTTGCAAGTTAGATAATGTGCGGGAGTTTTCTTTGCAGCAAAAATGTTTAACTTAATTGTAAACACAGTGAGAATAGTATCCATTGAGCACCTCTCTGCTCAGTGGCCCGTGGTACCATGCATGACTCGTCGGGTCGTCAGTACTGAGCTTCAGCTCCTCCTCCAGCTCCTTTTTTATTAAGTCCATGTCTCTCCGACCGCCAAACACCTACAACCAGACCATAGTTACTAGTTACTCATAGTTACTCTTTGCTCATATTTTGTATGCGCAAAGGTATGAGGAAAATATGTAGGAAAGAAAAGAGGAAACTAGTGGGAGACGGAGAGGCTGTGTGCTTAACCTCTTACCTTCAGCTGGCTGAAGTATGCGCTGACACTCCTCCTCTTGCTAGAAAACAAGAGAGAAGAGGTGATTCGAAGCTACTAAATTCAACCCCAGGGAGCCAAAGATGACGGTGCCATGTTTTCCCTTCGAACATAAACAGTACAAGGATGGAAGGCCACTGCCAAGGTCTGAATCTGTCATTAACACCACAAAAACTTTTAATAGCTTGCTTCTTTTTCCTCCTTCCTTCCTCCTCAAGCTTCCACCTTCCTGCCTCTGTAAACACAGGGCTAACAGATGAACAGGTCAGAGAACTCACAGCAGGGCTCAACTGGATAACTCCCAGGCATCTCATGAACTAACTCCCATTCTGGCAATTTATGCCTATCCTATCTAGCAATCTATGCCTGCCTCTGTGTTTTCTTGTTTGCCCTGCTTTCACCCTCAATACAACTATTAACAACTACTGAAGCACATCACACACACACACACACACACACACACACACTCACATATTATGATAGCTCAGTCCTGCAATAAGTTCTATTTTTATGAACGCTATAATGCTTTGCTTTCTTTTAACTGTTTCAGAAGGTGTTGATTCAATCTTATTTACACCACTTTGATTTGCACTTGGATGTGCCAACGACTGCCATGTCACTTGCTCTGTGCAACTAATTTGATAACATTCAAAGATGTTCCAAAGAATTCCAAAAAAATTAGTAATATTGATAAATAAAACAGTTTCAACAAAAACTCAACATTAGCCTATAACCTTCATAAAACAGCCTTTATTGAAGGTATGTTGTTTCAAAGTGCATTACGTTTAGCTGGGTAGACTGCTTAATAAAATGGCAACTATTCTAGCTGCATATATGTTCACAATTAAATAATTAAAACACATAAAAACAGAGAGATTTAAATAAATCACAGCTTTGTTGAGTATGAGCTAAGAAGGTGCAACATCCTGATTGTGGGGCGTTGGCCCAGGCAGCACAACAGAAACACCTGTGCAATGTGCTGCAGAGCCACTATTGAGACATGCAACCTGACAGCACATTAAGCTGTGTTTTAAACTGTTTTAATAAGCTTTACCAGACAAGTGATATTCCTCTGTGTTACATAGCTCAAAACTACTTACGCCACTGTAGTCTAATTCTTTTAATTCTTCTAGTTTGCTTTAACTTGGAACATAGAGTCTTCTAGAGATCTGAGTCAAGATTGTGCAATAGGTAAAAAGTTTGACGTTAACTGCTACAGATAAGCAAACATGAGCTACCATAGTAACACTGTCAACTTAGTTGTCATACGAAACACTGAAAAAAAACATAATTTAATTTGTCAAAACTAGGAATACATTTATTAGAGAGAACTGCACACCAAAAGTAAATCAACAAACAACTTGACTAAAAACGAAAGTCTCGCATACATTAGGTTATCGTTAACGTAAAAGTTAAGTTCGGTTGTAAACCGTTCTCTTCCAGCGGCCGACTGTCCTACCTGTCAGGCCGCGTCACAGCTCACTCGTCTCAGACATCTTCTACGGGTTGTGGTCCAAACTAACGCCGCCAAACAACAGCTGTTGAGTTGCAGTCGTTCAAGCCGTCTCCGGTCCCTCCCAGCCGCCCCTTCTCCCCCTCCCTGCGCAGTTTCGGACAAGTTCCCACAAGTTCTCCCGAGCTCTCCTTCTCCCCCCTCCCCAGGCCCCGGTGCTGAAACACCGCTATCTGCCTGGCATTCCTCGGATACCGACACAAGCCGGGCTAACGCCTCACCTGGCTGGAGTCAGCACATATGGAAGGTTGCTTTACAGAGTCTTGGCTATAGCCTGTGACCATACATCCCCCATATGGTAGCCTACTGATGTATTCTTTTCAAGCGGTGACATGTCGATCTGACTAACCTTTCATTAGCCTAAAAACAACTGCCAAAGCCAATCAGCGGAGGACCGGAACTATCTACTTCACTGAGCCTGAGATAGATGTGCCTAAACTTGACAGCCAGCCTCCATTTACACACTTACAATACTTGTCAGTTGTAAAACTCAGTTGAAAGGAAACAACTTTTACAACAAGATACAAGGGTTGGTTCAGCCAAATAACAACAAAGCATACAGTATTGTTTCACTTACCTCTTATAATTTCTAGTAATTAAATCATTTGCGGTTTATTTGCAGTGAAAAATAACATAATACAATTCAATAGCAACATCTAGCACAGGTCTGGAGCCCTATCCAGAGCCTCTGAGCAGTTCTTGTTGGAAAGTCAAACTTTTCAGTCCAAAGTAGGGATCTCTGATCATGTTTTCTGCTGTAGATCACAATCACATTACTTGTAGGCTAACACAACTGCACAGTAAAAGCTTCAGTAAAAATTTAAATATGTTTGACAGCTAAGTTGCTCTGTTTTAATAACATATAACTTGTACCGCAAGCTTTTTTAATGTTGTTATAAAATTCCTATCACACATTATATAAGTATTTATATTCTGAGAATTTGCTGTTTTTTTTGTCAATTATAGTACAGTAAACTAAAATCTTGAGGTTATGTTGTTGCCGACCAAAGATGCCACTCAAACTGGAACATTGTTTTGGGAAAGACAAGTTGCTGTTGAGGTTTTCAAAAGTGATTTTGTTTAACATACTGAATCCCATTCTCTCCCATTTTATTTTGGTGGCATAACTCCAAACCAGATTATATGAAACCAAAAGGATCTGCATGGTTTAATAGCACTAGGAATAGAGTGAAAATGATCATGTCTTTTTGTAATTTAGGTGAACTGGCCCTTTAACGCTAAAAGTCCTCCAACATTAAACTTATTTTTAAAGGCCAACCTCAATATTAACAACTTCCAAACACACACACTTGTCACTCAGTCCTTGACTGCTTACTGGGGGGAAGTGTGACCAACATGTCAAAGTCCCAAGGTGTGATGTTTATTATATTAGTCATCAAAAAGCAGCTGTCGGTCCTGGTCGATAACAGTAAGTACATCCTTAAAGGATTGATTCATATTGTCTAGTGCAGTGTTTCTCATTCATTTGATGCAAAATTTTCCCAGGGTCCCCCACCTGTTAGGACTATCTTTTAGCTGTTTTATTACAGATAGTGTATGAAACCCATGATCCAAATAGTCATACATTCTGTCATTGTATTACTTATGGATAGAACTATGGTGAAAATAAATGATTCCTTTTTGTTGGGGACCCTTGGAACTCCCTCAAGGACCTCTGGCGGTCCTTGTACCCCTCTTTGAGAACCACTGGTTTAGTGATTACACCTACTTCACTTACAAATGCTCACATTTTATGAGACAGTAGTTAATTATTAGCCTTGAACCTGGACAAAATGGGTCTCACACAAACACACACACACACACACATACACACGTACACACACAAACCAGCTTACCTGCGTTTGCTGTCCTGACTGCGCTCCGCCTCACTGATAGTGTTGTCCTCGTTCAGGGGGCGGAGCTGCGAGCAGGAGGCGGAGAGGCGGTTTTTTTTATCAGCACGCTGGAGGCGGGGCAGGACACTCTGACGAAACAGATCCTTCCTCGGCTTTACCAGCAGAAAATGGTAGAGACCCAAATAGTTTGCATCCTTGTCACAAGTGATGTCTACTGTTTTTTATGCTATGTAGTGCTAACTTAGTGGACTCACCAGATCCATAGACGATCCCAGGGAGTACTTTCGGCTCACCTTGCGCTCCATTTGCACACCTGAGAGGACAAAAGGACATTTTAAAGGAATAGTTTGACATTAAAAAAAATATGCATATTTGCATTCTTGCAGAGTTAAAGAAGAGAAAATCCATACCACTCTTAGGTCTCTCTGTTAAATATGATACTGAAAAAAATAAGATATAACATCTTCATTAGTGAATTTTAGAGATTTGTGTAGTTTTTGTCACCTTTAGCTAGATGTTTCCACCTGTATCCAGACACAAAGCTAATAAGAAAATTTTCCAAAATGTTGAACTATTCCTTCATTGGTGTGCATGTATATGTAATATATACAAAATGCCCCAAGATATAAAGCATTGTTTAATATGTGACATAATCATTTATATTCTCTAGATTTTCACATTTAAATTCTTTAAATTGCACTGATTGCAAGGATGAACAAGCAAGTAAACACCCTAAATAAATAAAATAGACTTAAAGTGTTCATATTATGGTTTTTGACTTTTTCCATTTCCTTTGTTGTGTAATATATCTTTGTTGTGCATGTTATAGGTTTACAAAGTGAAAAATCCCAAAAGTCCACCCCAAAGGGACATATCATCTCCAACAGAAAACCCTGTTCACAAACTGCTCCAAACAGCTCTGTTGTAGTCCAGACTTTACTTCCATGACAAACGTGCGTCACTTTGTAACACATGTTATAATGGAATAGAAGGGTGATGCCTCACTCTGAGGCTTAAACAGAGAGCTCAACACATAGAGTGAAAAGAGGAGCTGCAGCAATGTGCAGTACAACAGAAAGATGGTGTTTTTGGAAAATTAAACCTTGTAAACCTATTTTATACTAAAATTATACAATACAATTATGAACTTGAAAATGAGCATAATGTGAGCACTTTAATAAACAGGCGTGTACAAAGATACAGCGCTTAGCATGAATGCTTTCAACAGACACAGCTCTCCGCAAGCTGAACGGATGATTAAAAGATAAGATAAGAGTTTATTTGAGGCTTGTTTCATAACACAGAAACACTTGAACACATCAACTATTTGAATAAATTAATATCCAAGATGAGCATGTAAACAGAACAGCAAATAAAACTTAAATAAACTTAAATAAAACAGTCTCCACTTAAACCTTAAGCATGAGCTACTGTATATGCATATTTTTGTTTGTTTTTAGTCACAATTTTAAAGGGCTTGGATGCAATACAATGTATGTTTCTCTTGATAAACTTTAAATTAGAATATTTAGAATATTGAATTATTGTCCAGCCCTTGTGTGCATGTGTGCTTGCATGTGACCATTGAGTGTCACCAGAGTGTGTGTCCAGTCTCTGTCTGTGTCTTGAAAGTTGATTGAGGATGGTTTCTCTGTGTGTTGCATCCTCTATCCCTGAATCCTTCAGCTCTCCATCTGTTACACATAGCAAACCCTGGAGAGAAACAAAAACAGGGAGAGTGAGAAAGTAATATAGGGAAATTAAGAGTTATGGAGACTGAAGCACATAACAAAAGAAAGTAGAGATATCAACAAGCACATACAGATGCATTTTGCATTTTCACATACCTCCAGACCATAATATTCCCTCTCTAGTGTCTTGGTGTACTGGGGCAGGCCGATCTGTCCCAGCCACCAGGCGATGGAGCGATTATTCATGTCTGAACAGCAGAAGCAGAGGAGATACTTATTACATACCAACACACATGCGCACACACACACTACATGCTTGTACATGTTTCTTTCTGCACACGTTTCTTAGTTAAATACTAATAAAAGAGTAGTCTGACATCAGCTTACATTAAGAAACTAGCCAGGCAGACACACAACAGAGAGCTTTGGTGTTGTCTAACTTGCAGCAGCTACAGTATATAACACCTACCTTTTTGTATGGGTCCACCAAGGCACTCAGGGATATTACTTCTCTCTTTGTCCTTGTAATATTTCTATCTCATAATGCCTCTTTCTTTTCTTACTTCCCCTCTTTTTTCCTTTCTTCTTTGCAGCTGCTCTCATCTGTGTTGTAACCTCTGTCATTAAGTCTGTCTCTCACATTCTCTGTGTGTAACAGTGGAAGCCCGCTCCCCCTCAAACCTGGGTCTCTCAAAAAGCCAATCAGATCGTACAGTGGGCACACAGTATGCAGACACAGACAACAGCAAATCACAGTGCAGGAATTAGCATGAACTCTAAGGAGGCGGAGAGTGCAGGTTGAGGCATGGCGTGAGAGAGATATAGAGTTCAGTAAAACAGGAAAGGGGAATATGAAAAATGTCAGATGTCAACATGTCGAGTCTGAGACAGGCATGCATGCACATTGGCGTGTATGGCAACTTACACTGTTTGGAAATACAGCATCTTCAGGAAAAAAGGTAATGTGTACAAGACTGACACCTAGTGTTGAAATAACAGGTGTCACAGGCCTTTTCTCTCAAGACTTAAAGGGCCACCTCACCAATTGTACACATAACAGTCAAATTTACTCATTATGAGGATTACCACTCAGCCTCTGTTAATTTGTAATATGTCTTGGATGTACTTTGTGCTTGGATGTATTACTAAGCAGCAGTGTCACAAAGAGTATCAAAAGATGCCATGGAGCATTATGGGTAATGTAGAATCAAGCATTTCTGAAGCCTGATGCCTACTATGGTCTAAAAGTTAGGAGAGTTCATCCTCTGTCGCCATTTTTCCTTTTCTTCTTGTTTTTAAATCTATCTTTCACAAGTCCTCCAACCTTATGGACGAGCAATACTAAATCAGTGGAGTGCCCCTTTAAGAGGTTTGTCCTTAATCTGGAAACCTGCTTTCAAAGCTTCAGAAACTGAACTGTAGCTGTAAAGGTGATGGGTGGAAGCAGAAACACAATTTGCCAAAGTTTAATGTATTTTTTTTTTCTACTATTGGTCACCTATTCTTACGATGATGATGTTAATATGAGGGGTTTTGGGAAGATGGGGAATGGGAAAAAGTTTGTTTTTGAATCAGGGGCATCAAAAATAACAAAAGACAGAACTGAACTTGGTGGTACAATAATAAAAGTCTTGAATATCCACTGTGCAAAAAGTAACTATACAGTATTTAAAACAATTTACAATATTCTACCCAGTCTACACACCTCCCCCCCCCCCCCAACACCGCAATACCCCCCTCGACACACCTAGCCCCCAAAACCACAATACCCCCCTCCTCCTCCTCAATACAATCCCCGCCCCACATCACCACAGACCAGGTCAGAGAGCAGCTGAGGAGACTCCGGCCCAGGAAAGCAGCAGGCCCGGATAAAGTGTGTCTGAGACTGCTGAAGACCTGCGCTGCAGAACTGGGGGAGCTGCTCCAACGGATCTTCAACCTTAGCCTGCAGGTAGGGAGAGTGCCCACCCTTTGGAAGACATCCTGCATCGTTCCAGTTCCCAAGAAGAACAGGCCCAGCAAGCTGAATGACTTCCGACCGGTGGCACTCACTTCACACCTGATGAAGACGTTGGAGCGGCTCTTCCTCAGCCTCCTCAGACCTCAGGTACAGCACGCCCAGGACCGCCTGCAGTTTGCGTACCAGCCAGATGTTGGTGTGGAGGACGCCATCCTCTACCTGCTACACCGGGTCCACTCCCATCTGGATAAGGGGAACGCACAGTGAGGGTCCTCTTCTTGGACTTCTCCAGTGCCTTCAATACCATCCGGCCCCCTATACTCCTGGACAGAAAACTGAACTAGACAACACACAGCAGACACCTATACAGGAAGACACAGGGCCGGCTGTACTTCCTGAGGAGACTGCGCTCCTTTAACATCTGCAGCAAACTGCTGTGGATGTTTTACCAGTCTGTGGTCACCAGTGTCCTCTTCTACACTGTGGTGTGCTGGGGGGGCAGCATATCGAAGAAGGACACCCACAGGCTGGATAAACTGATCAGGCGGGTCGGCTCTGTGGTCGGCATGAAGCTGGACACACTGGTAACGGTAGCAGAGAAGAGGACATTGGACAAACTGCTGGACATTACTGAAAATGCCAGCCACCCCCTGCACCTGTCATCAGCACCCAGAGGAGCCGGTTCAGTGGAAGGCTGCTCCTTCCCATGTGCTGGACCAACAGACTCAAGGACTCCTTTGTCCCTCATGCCATCAGACTGTACAATTCCTCACTAGGGGGGAGGAGGAAATAGGGCAGAGAGGACCATACATACATACATACATACATTCATACAGTACACATACAGACATACATACATGCACACCTGGACTTAAATTCACACCTGGTCACTTTATAATTTTAACACTGGACTCAACACTGACACTTTAATAATAATTTATGGTCTTTTCTTTGTTTACTTGACAAATGTTCTTATTGTTGTTGTTATTATTATTATTGTTATTTTGTTGTCTTTATACTGTCTTTTTTATCTATTTTTTATTTCTTTTTTCTTGCTAAAACTGCTGCTGGAACTTTCAATTTCTTCCCAGAAGGATTAATAAAGAGAAGTCTAAGTCTAATTATAGTGTGGTAGAAGTACAACGTTAGCATGGAATGGAAGTTCTCAAAAAATATTCTCAGTATTGTATTAGGCCTAAAAGTTTCACAACTGCTGTCTTCCTGTGTTGTACATCTGAACTTCATGACTGGAAAAACTGATACCACTAGTTTTTGTTGATCCAGTGAAACTAAATAAGTGACTCATAGAGTTTTTTGTTTGAGATATTACATGTGAAGGAGTTTTGATTCTCAGCTATAAATCCAATTGTGTGCCCACATGCCAGCAAAACCACCACTGGGTGCTGTCAGTGTCAGAGCAGTTGCTTCATTATTTATAAAGCAGCTCCAGTTTTCTTTTACATTATATCATGACAGCAGTCTGTCTCTCTGCTGCACATCTAATGGGCAGGCTTCACAAATTAAATAAGAACTGTTCAATACTGTAAACATATACTGTATGTATTTACTTAAGTATCCCCCCCTATACAAAAACACTGTAAAATGTTTAATATTTTGTTATTGTGATTCTTACAGCATTTTAGAGACATAAAATTGGTTCTTTATCAAGAAACTTATCTCGATGCCTTTAAATTGTGCATATAGTCTCCACAAACTTGAATAACATTCATGCATCGGCTATATACTCAAATAAGGTATTTCTACCACATTAGAGGTTTGTCTGGGGGGGCTGTTGTTGAGGTTGACTTTGAAACAAATTTATCATTTGATAAAATGTTCTATACTGTGCACACACACATGCATCACTCCTATTCTATCTGATCTATTCTTTTACAAACATAATACACCCCATTTCAAACATAGATCACACTCTGCTTTTATCAACTTGCACTACTCATAGCAGCAGCAGCAGCAGCAGCAACAGCAGCTTTGGGTGTGCATAATGTGTGTGTGTGTGTGTGTGTGTGTGTGTGTGTGTGTGTGTGTATCTGTGAGTGTGAATGCGGCTGCGAGGGTGCGTCAGAGGAAAAAGGAAGTTGCGGGATGAAGTTAAAAGTCTTCGACACAGTGCAGCTCTGCATGCAGAACACCCACTACGGAAGAAAGGCAGAACATGAGCGCTAAAGTCTGACAATGAGATCATGAAAGGAGGAGAAAATTGAGAAAGAAGACATAGAACTGCCAGAAGAAACTGAAGGTGAGAACTAATTGTAATATTTATTCTACAGTGATATGCAGTTAGAGCAGTTAGTTTTGTTTTGTTTTGTTTTACTGGCTTTCAAGAAGGCCACTTCAATATTTCACCCTGAATGGACGGAGTGAGAGTGACTTCTCACATTCGCTGTAGGCCGACTGATTTGCTTCTGATTTAGTCTCAGACTGAGTGAATAAATGTTCAATAATTTCCATACCCAGGTTCTAGTGTAAGATACATTTAATTTCTTGAATTCTTGAAAATTTTGTTCTTGGCTTCTTATGAGGCTAACTCATCTGTGACTGTCAGAACAGCGTTAATTTGATCTGACTGACTGATCTACTGCTTCTGGGTGTTGTAGAGCGATAGTGATCACTGAATGCTGAATATTGTGCCCGCAAAAATTAATATGGTGTAATTAAATCTTACTTCAAATCTCATTGATTTATCAATCCATCCATCAGAAAACAAGATGGAGTTGTGGCGGCAGTGTGCGATGTGGTTGATCGACTGTCGAGTTCTTCCTGAGAACCACCGGGTAACATGGGATGGTGCACAGGTAAATCAGCTGGCACATTCAATGCACACACCTGCTCACGAACACACATCCTGCTTTGTCCCTTAGTCTAATTTGATGTGTGTGTGTGTGTGTATGTGTGTGTGTGTGTGTGTGTTGTTTGTTTGTTTGTGTGTATGTTGTGCTAGGTGTGTGACCTGGCTCAGGCTCTGAGAGATGGCGTGCTGCTTTGCCAGTTGCTCAACAACCTGCTACCTCAGGCCGTCAACCTGAGAGAGATCAACTTGCGGCCACAGATGTCCCAGGTAAAACACACACCCACACACACACACACACACACACACACACACACAAATCCTTTCCTGATCCATTTCCATAGGCCATTTCCATAGCTACCAGGAGGCAGCATTGAAGCCCCAAGGATGTCTGATAGGAAAATATTGTGATCTATATCTGTGCATGGGATTATAAAGGTGTAAAGAGTGAGAAGGGGATGATGGAGGACAGACAAGAGAAACAGCTAGAAGGTACTCAGAGAGGACAAGAAACTCTATTATTGAACCTTAAAATTGTTGGCCTGGCTGCTAATTGCTCTCTGCAAAGAAACAACCATACACATACATTTCGTTTTTTTTACAGATAAAACATACACATTTGAGTGAGCTTTTAGAAATGCTGGTAGGCAGATTATGTTACCTTTGGACTGAACCAAGATAGCTGTTACCCGTTCCCAGTCATTATGCTAAACTAAGATAACCGGCTGCTGGCTACAGCATGTTTACTGTACAAATGTAAATGTGGCATCTTCTGGATCTTCTTATCCAAGAAATCTTTTGTGAAAATCTTTGGAATTCACCTTGAACCTAAAGACTTGGATCCTGGACTGTCTTTCATCAAAAGCTTTTCAGATACCATGCTACTTTAACTAATAAACAAGCACTCAGCAAACTGGATTGAAAACAAAATCTGGCAAAGTAGAAGTAGGAAAAACATCAAGATGTGTTGTGTCTAAAGAGACAGAGAGAGGGTGTCAGGGTGTAAGCGAAAAAATGAGCTGAAGACAGAAAACAAAAGATATGACAAAGAAGAAGAGATAGTTTGTCACGTGGTTGGCCTAAATGTCTCAAGGGAAGTCTGCGACATCATATCTGACAGGACTCACCGTGATGTCTTAAAGTGTGTGTGTGTGTGTGTGTGTGTGTGTGTGTGTGTGAGTGTGTGAAGCGGTAAATATGCTTCGACACGTGCATGTGAAACTCTGGGAAATCCTATGAGGTCAATAGTGGTTAGGAAACATCTGGTGAATTACACAGGACGGGAGTCCACTCTGACGTGTACACACATACACACACATGATTATATTAAACTAGATATTATTAGATATTCCCTGTGCTCTTGCAACCCTACGTTATGCTGCAACAAGGTATATGCCTATGTGCAGTCCTGACAGAGTGATGGGCTGTGTGTAGCAGTATCAGTAAGAAGTTAACATTTCCCCTTTTCTTAAGTTAGAGTTCCGCATTTCCCACTGCTGAAAGACAGAGACCGAATGAGCAAGAGAGAGCAGCTGGTACAGGAAGTTATGTAAAACAACATACAGTATGTCTGACCACCATGTCGGTTGTACAGTTTATTTTAGTTATACAAGCCGATCATACTGCTTCCTTTAGTTTCAGACATTTGTTTTTGTCAATTCATTGCTCTTCGTGTTACTGTGGCAATGTGGCTGAGCAGCATTTACATACACATACAACTATATACATACACATTTAAATATATATAAGATGTAATGTGCAACTGTTTATTTGGTATCTATGTCACTTAATGTGGGAGAGTAAAATAATCTGCTCATTAGACAAACAGCAGTGTTAACGTGATATTTAAGAATACATATTACAGTGTTTAATAACATCTATTATGTCTGTTTGAAATCTGCATGTTTTATGTAATGTGTGACACTTTGTGCATGCTTTTTATTCATCCCATCTTCTATTTGTTTGTAAAGCCACATTATTTGGTCTATGTTGAATGTTGCCAAAGGAATCACTTTAATATTGTTGCCTGCTTTTAGTTTTTTGTCTTTTTAGTTTTTTGGCCGTGCAAGCGGCATGTCAGCCACTCAGCCGGTCTGAAATATCTTTACAACCCTTTGGTGGATCACCATGTCACTTTTCCTGTGAAATCTTTTAACATCTACTGGATAGATTGGCACAACATTTAGTAGAGACATTTATTATTTTCGGTTTATGAATCCTACTGACTTTGGTGGTCCTTCTGACTTTTTGTCAGCACCATCATCAAGTCAAACATGTCATTTATCCTATACTTTAGTTCATGACCATACTTGCAGAACAAATTTTCTGCAAAGAAATGTTAATGCTCATTAGCAATGCTGGAATACTAACATGCTACAACATAAGGGTGAACATAACAAATATAATTGACATACATTGTGCTTATGTTAGTATATAGCTTAGTAACAAGTGCAGCTTCACATAACCTCGAGCGTGGCTGTATAGTCTTGTTTTTTAATAAATTACTTAAACTTAATAGATGATCCAAAATTGTAGTTGATAAATGTTCTGTTGATGAACTTATCAACTAATCGTTTTAGTAAAAGTAAAACAAAAACATTTGTGTTTGTTTTTAGTTCCTGTGCCTAAAGAATATCCGGATGTTTCTGGGAGTTTGTCAGGAGAAATTTCATCTCAGAAAGAGTGAACTGTTTGAAGCTTTTGACCTCTTTGATGTCCGAGACTTCGCAAAGGTATCACCCCACCAAATCTTTATCTATCTATCTATCTATCTATCTATCTATCTATCTATCTATCTATCTATCTATCTATCTATCTATCTATCTATCTATCTATTGTAATTATGTCTCCTGCACAAGGGAAACACATTGTGCTCTTATACTCCAGTCATTATGGTGAATGTCAGAAGTGTGAACTGAATCCTGACTTTTCACTGCAGCTTGCAAACACCCACACAGCCCTAACAGGAAGTAGTTTTGTGATTTTATTGAAGCGGCTAAATGAACAAATGAATTCCGTATTTATACAGTTCTCTTTCACTTTCAGTGCAATGCAGACACAGCACTTTAGTTCGACCAATGGGAGTGTTATCTGGACAGCATGATGTACCAAGAAGTATTCACCCTAAAACAACAAGTCCATTTTTACATTTCCATTTCTCTACATAATAAAGAAATATTCTCAGGCTCCTTCCAACAGTGCTCATACAAATATGCATATAAAACTAAGAATTAAATTAAATTTAAAAAATCACTCAAGTGTCAAACAAATAGAATCTAAGACATTAAGACATTAAATAGTGTGGCAGCAGAACAGCACCTTTGGACAGAACCAGGCTGGATTCCTCTGTTTCCAGTCTTCATATTTAACGGACAAACATATGAGTGGTAATGAACTTTTCATCCCTACTCTCCAACAGAGAGCAAATGCATATTTCCACAAAAAAAATAGTCGAACTATTCCTATTTGGTCTAGTTATTAGATGGCAAGATGACTGTAAATAAGTCAAGTTTTTTTTTTTTTTTCAGAGTTTCACTTCTCTCTATTTCGAATGAAAGCAGAAATCAGACTAAAAAATGTTCAGCAGTGCTGACTGAGACAAATACTCTTTATTTGGACAGTAGGTTTATTTTACCAGAAATGTAATGGCAGACCCACCTTCTTCTTATTTGTCTTTCTGAAAGAGAAGAAACATGTTTTAGGAGGCTGCTTTTGAATTTGCATGTGTTTGTCACTATAACTGGAGAAAGTTTCAACTAGGACAGAAGTCAAAGATGATTTAGTGTATAAGAAGTTATATAGGCATAACATTAAAACACATAACACCAAGTCCAGATAGGCAAAAAGCTCACTGACACACGTTGTTTAGTCAGTTTCACTTGGGCTGCGGTATGACTTCTAAGAGATTGTTTCTGATCACATCTCTCATGAAATTGGTTATCTGCAATCACTCATCATGATACTGCAGACAGTTCTAGAATAAGAGTGAAACCAGGTCGGAGGAGAATTATTCAGCGTCATTGTTAAAAGTGTGAAACACCTCTTTCTGTTTCTCTAACTGTAAATCTGTTCCTGACATACTAACTATATACTGTGTTTCTGTTTGTGGCAGGTTATAGACACTCTGTCCCTCCTCTCTCATTCATCCATTGCTATACAAGGAAGACTCCAGTAAGTATCTTCCTTCCTGTTATGTAATTGCAGAGCACTTTACTTCACGTGCCCATTTTTAGCATTTATAAGCAATACAAACATTAAATACATGGTTTATGTCACACTATAATGAAGTTGCACACAGATACAGACTATTTCACAGTTGTAAACATAAACATTGTAAATGTGCCCAAGTTGTTTTCTTGTTGCAATGTATATGAATGACGGCATCATGTGACAGGAAATTAACAAGGATACAAGCTGTTGCTTAGCAATGAAATTCTATTGAAAAGGTCTATAAGGACCATTTTAAGTGTTTATTATGTACAGTATTTGTCAACAGTTACCTTCTCCTATGAAGACATATTATATAGTATTACTACTGTAGTTTACAGTAGTGCAGTGGTAAAAGAAGTA
Organism: Etheostoma perlongum; assembly: GCA_026937815.1. Classification (NCBI taxonomy): domain Eukaryota; kingdom Metazoa; phylum Chordata; class Actinopteri; order Perciformes; family Percidae; genus Etheostoma; species Etheostoma perlongum. Next base: position 26,866,279 of record CM049372.1, on the reverse strand, counting down.
CCAAAGTATAAGAATGAATTTAAAAGAACAAAAGTAAAAGTTGTTACGCAGAAAGATTATCGATGCACATGATTATTGACGCATTTAAGTGTAGGCCTACTCATTCATTTAATGTTGCAGCTGCTAAAGGTGGTGCAAATTTTATCAACTTTATGTTCCCCTTGTGGATTTATCCCTAAAAATATGACAGGATTTATAATTTGATATATTTTTCGCATTAATAATTGGTGTATGCAATGTAGCTAATAAGTAAAGCTTTCAAAATAAATGTAGTGGAGTGAAAAATATTGTCTATGACATGTATAAAATTGATTTTAATGGAGCAGAAACTGTTTTTTTTTTTCAAAGTTGGAGCCCAGCCCTGCCTTCTTGCTCTCTGTTAAAACTAGACTATACTCTGTTGAAAAGTTGAGGTTTTGTAGATTAAAAGCTTGATGTTCTTGGCATTTGATAAAGATTTTCATTTTCTTGGCAAACTCCCTTAAAAAGTGAAATCCTTTACATACATTACAGTGTTAAGTGCCACAGCTATAATGGCTGCTTGGCTAATCACTTGATGACAATATTCCTTTTATTGTTATTCTCTCTACATTTTTCTTTCTCTATTACCCTCACCTACAAAAACACACTTTCCCCACCTCTAGGCCCTTTCCTTTGGAAGGATGCACTCCTGATGATGAGATCTACAGCGGCCTGTCTGACAAGATAGAGTAAGCTCTTTTTCTAATTATGTTTCAAATAAAATCTTGAGGATGAAGGAAGGTAGTTTAACAAAGCTCCCTGTTTGTTGTGATTGTCTTTTGTGTGTATTTTTGTATCTTAATATCTGTACATAGTTACACCAATGGTTCATCCTTCCCAATACATACAGCAAGAACCTCGTCCAATGTTAGGTCATAACTTGTGTAGGAAAGTAACACACATCAGTACATGCAGTATACATGGCATACATACAGTTTATGCCAACTGCAAACACTACAAATAGATGCAAAATACAAATGCAAAGAAACATTTCTTCAAATGTGCAAGAAATCAGTTATTAAACTAAATGAATATTTCATATTTACCCTGACGTTCCCGAACCGTACAACTATTAGATTTCCATTAGAGCACAATGAACAATTAGGAGTGTTTTTATTTCAAATGATTGTCTCCTCCCAAAGAAAATGTAATAATGCAATGTTTATACAAATAAAGTCTTCTTTAGGTAAAACTTTACTTAAAAAAGGCTGCAAAAATCACAGCTGAATTTACAATTAGGAAAAGCACCCATCATCCCCAAACCCATCTGTTTTGTACAAGAAAACATTAATATAGACCTTGATGGTCCAAACATTGCATCATTAAAATGTATTTTTTGTCTTCTTTATTTTCTTTTTCCTATCCATCATGATCCAGTATCATTGAGCAACACATTTAATCTCCACCACCCACACAGATGCTGTTCTGTAGCCAACTGTGACCTCTGACCTCTCTGTGGAGTGATAATGGGATGTACTCTGTTGGGATTTTAAGATTTGAAGACAAGTGCAATACTGTGATCGTAACATTGTGTGCATGCATCATGTGATTCAGTGACACCGTGGACGAGGACGATGACTTGTATGACTGTGTGGAGGACGAGGAGAACGAAGGAGATGAGATCTATGAAGACTTGATGAGGACGGATGAACAACCTGAAACTGTGAGTGAACCTCAAACAAAAAGGAAGGTTGGGGCTGTGTTTTTCAGCAACAGCAACTTTTCACCCTCCATTCACTGGTTGCATTTAGATAGACCTTAGAAGGTAAACTTATTCAGTAATTTGCAAGAAAAAAGCAAAGGTTAGACAGTCTAAAAATGTTCTCGCGATCTATCCGATTTATTTAGTGGGTGTTATGACCCACAGGTTGGGAACATAGACCGTTGGCAATCACATCATAGCCACGCCCTAAAACACCCCCTGCTTTATCGCCAATTTTAAAATCAATGAGACCGATTCAAAAAATTAACATCATTCTGTGTTGCAGAAGACTTTGAGACCATAAACTCATTATAAAAATGTTTACTGAGGTAATAAATCAAGTGGTTCACTTTAGAGTAAAAAAAGAATTTCTGGTGCAACACAGATGTCTTCTTAAATTATATATTTTTTTATTTTTTTAAGGTGCATAACAGTGACTAACGTTTTGATGTAGAATTCCATCTTCATCAGAGTCCTGTGGGTCACTTTGTCATAGACTTCTACAGAAACTGACCTCCTTTTGCAACCGCATGTGTCAGCACCTGCTGGAATTCAGATAGAATGCAGGTTTAAGGCACTTCCACATTTGCAGTACTTTACCGAACCGGATACTTTGTCCATTAATATTTACGGTCTATGGTTGGGAACTACTCATTCAAACCACCCAGAGTTGTGCAGAGATTTTTGCAGTGTGTCTCTATTCGCAGATATGAGCTACTTTAAAATTTAACTTCAGAAAGATGCCCCAACCAGGAAATGTCACCCAGCTACATAATTTAGAGAAAAAATGTTTTTATTCATTTTTAAATCCTACGGTCTCTTCATGCTTCATTTGACATCCTGCAGCAGCAGAAGGTCGGAGTAGACAAACGTGAGTGCTGCCTGCAGGAGATCAGACAGACGGAAGAGAAATACTCCGATACACTGGAATCTATATTACAGGTGAGCACACGTTTGCAATCTGATGAAAGACGATCCATGCATTTACACACGTATAAATCACACACGGGAAAAAGACCCTCACACATAGACACACAAGCAAACAAACATTTATACGCACATTTAAAGAGAATAACAACCGTGCCTTCTTTTTCTGTGCAGCACTTTATGAAGCCTCTTCAAAAGTTTCTCAAGCCTCCAGACTTGGAGAGTATCTTTATCAACATAGAGGTAATGGAGGAGTTTATCCACACACCTGGTCATATGTAAAGTTCCTATTTACCTTCATGTATTGGCCTTGTTTACATGTTTTTTGCTAATGTGTATATGTAGGAATTGGCCGTCACCCATCGTAATATGTTGGAGGAGGTCCGGAGTTCCATCCTAGATCATGGAGCCAAGAATCTGTACCAGGTGTTTCTGAAATACAAGGAAAGGTACACAATACAATACAACACAACACACACACACACACACACCTTTTTATATGTTATGTTATAACAATATGTTTTAACACACATTACCTCCCTCAGACTCTTACTCTACGGTCATTACTGTAGTCAGGTGGAAACGGCGACAAAACACCTGGACAAGCTTTCAAATACGAGAGAGGATATCAGAATGAAACTGGAGGTAAGGAAGACATTCTCTAAAACACACCGAAGCACAGGGGATGTGGGATTTTGCACTGAGCAGTAATTTGTCACAGAGCTTGATGCAGGCACGTAGTAGTTTTGGATAGTTTAAGGTAAAAATGTATGCCGATTCTGTCTGAAGTGAAGGTGGGGTTGCTGTACATAATTTCTACGTCTCAATCAGGTTTAAAAATGTATGAAACGAAGAGCAATAATTGATCTTGTGGGCCGTTTGAGGTGTCCTATCAGATTTAGTTTACATAAGGAGAGTCTACATGGGAAATGCTTTCTGGGCCTTAAAAGGATTTTTTGTTTCAGTATCACAGTTGGTCATGTGGGAAAACTGGCGGGAAGGCTGAGTCTGCCACACAACATCCTTTTTACCACCGTTTACTGCAGATGTTCACTTCCTTTTCTCTCTCTCTCTCTCTCTCTCTCTCTTTTCTCTCTCTCACTCTCTCTCTCTTTCTCTCTCTCCCAGGAGTGTTCGAACAGAGCAAATAGTCGACGTTTTTCTCTCAGAGATTTACTCATGGTCCCTATGCAGAGGGTCCTCAAATATCACCTGCTGTTACAGGTATGTTTGTACAGGTGATCGTATCTGATAGGACTCACCGTGATGTCTTAAAGTGTGTGTGTGTGTGTGTGTGTGTGTGTGTGTGTGTGTGTGTGTGTGTGTGTGTGTGTGTGTGTGTGTGTGTGTGTGTGTGTGCGTGTGTGTGTGTGTGTGTGTGTGTGTGCGTGTGTGGCAGTGATGGAACGTAACTAAGCATATTTACTCTGTAATTACTGTACTTAAGTACACATTTGAGGTATTTGCACTTTACTTAAATCCTTGTATTCATGTCATGACAGCTTTAGGAACTATAGTTACTTTACAAATTAAGATTTTTGCTTACAAAGTGTACCAACAGCTTACAAAATAATGCTATTTTGTTTGTTATACAAGTACAGCTTATAGCAATAAGCCGATTGACCAATAAAATGTCACAACTATTCCGTATTTTTTCCATAAGCCATATTTTGTGCCAAAACTGCTGCTTTTCCTTTTAATGAAGTGAATTATTTTAGTTTATTTTGAATAGCTTAGAAGTTTGGTCACCGTTGTACAAAACAAGAAATGTGATTGGTCACTTTGCGTCGCCTTGGGCTCTGGGTAATTGAGGCAGGCTTTTCTCACTATTTTTAGAAGTTTTACAAACCAAACAATCAATTGATCAATTGATCCGTGAACAAGTTCTCTGGAGTTGTGAGTGAAGATTTTTTTTTAACTGTTCCTGTGGTGTTGAGCAACTACAATTCCTGTTAATCCTATAATTTTATATTATAATTTACTTATAGTTAATACATTGTAATGAAAAATAAATCAAATTAAATAGCTAAAGTAAATCGTAAGTGGAAGTGCATCTGTCAATTCATTGAATGTTCAAAATAGTATGAATCTTTATTTTTTTAAAGTAGGCTACACATTGGTTGGCCTATTTATGCATCAGGCCATCAGCAGTTACACATGTTTAGGGTAATAGGACATTATTAATACACCATGTAAGGTGGTATGTGCTAGAAATGGGTAAACCACTATCAGTGAGTCTGCCCGTGGGGGGAGCACCGCTGCGCCCGGCGGTGTCCCACATTGTCCCTCAGAAACATACCCCTTGTCCCCCTTTGGGCTTATTAGCAGGTGGTCACCCTACATTGGGCACAACTGGAAATACAGTACATGTGCAAAACTCTAACTACAGCCTGCACTACCAACACTCACCTGAGCTTAACAGTTTCGGCAAAACTCATTCAAAGCAACACAACTCTTAACACACGTCTCAAACAGGCTCAGTGCACCAAACATGCACAACCTTCACTGAGATAGCAGAGTAAAAACACTAGCATCAAACACCAATACAGAAAATACTAACTTTTCATCTTTACAGTTTGTACAGTTTGAGTGACTTCACACTACTACTACAAGCTAATAGTTTTTTTCAAAGAAAAGATACAGATTTTTACATACCAATTTTCACGTAAGGTAAAGAAGAAGGAATGAAAATCAGCAGTTTGCTTCAATATAATATTTTGTCTCTAGTCATTTATGGAATTACTGGAAAAAAACTAAAGTTACATTACAGTAACAAAGAATAGTGTGTCTAATCCTGCCTCTCTCCAGCATCATGCAGCACGTTTTCTTCATCATCTCTAAAAACAAATAAATGTGGTGTATCCATAGCTTTCACCTCCATTACTTTCTGAAAAACAGTAAGAACACAGTTTTACTACAGTAAAGCTAGTGTTTTCACATTTTGTTTTTTATGGCTGTGTATTTAACCTCAGACATCTGACCTGGGCATGTTGGAATATTTGCTCTTTTACCTGTTTTTCTACAAACGGTACAGTGTATAATGGTTTGTAATTCCTTTGGTGTTTGTATATAAAAAAAAACGTATATGTTCACTACCTAGTCTAAAACAAGACACCTGCTTAGGCTTTCAGCTTTTGAAAGTGTGGTTAACAGTTTTGACAGCAGTGTGTTAGCATCTGAACAAAGTGCTGTAAATCCACAGTGTTGTGCAGGTTGTGGTTAAAGTCATGGGATGAGTGTGTACAGATTTGAAAACTGTGTTCAAGCAATGAAAAAAGAACTAGAGTTTGGTCCACATGAACTGCTGCTGTGCAGACTGTAGTTAGAGATTTGCACATGTGAATCTGGTGTGTAGCTGCATTACGCCCATGCATTTTTTAATTTTTCCAATTTGTCTTTAATTTGTCTGTAATTTGTGTGTTTGTTCCTGCAGGAGCTGGTAAAAGCACACCACTGACAATACAGAGAAAGACAACCTCCGCACAGCTCTTGATGCCATGAGAGTAAGTGTGTATGTCATATTGTCTCTACAGTTGTGTGTGTCCTTCCTTCATGTCCTAAAATGCTTATGGATCTTATGTTGTTTTTACGTCGATTTTATGTTGACTTTAGAATGTTTTTTTCTGTTACATGTTTGTAGTATAAAGCAACAGATTGTAGGATTGATGCACTATGCCCAAGAAAAATTTCTCCTCACGGACAATAAAGTGTATTCTCTTCTATTATATGTATACTTTATGTGTGTTTGTGCTTATCATCAACTTAAATTTAGGGTATTTAAACATTAATTCATGTTTTTTTTTGTGTGTGTGTGTGTGTGTGTGTGTGTGTGTGTGTGTGTGCGTGTGTGCATGCGCAGGACTTGGCGCAGTGTGTGAACGAGGTGAAGCGAGACAACGAGATCATCAAACAGATCACCACCTTCCAGTTGTCCATAGAAAACATGGTGAGGTCATAAGATTTACTTTGAATTTCTTGTTGGTCTTATTTTTCCCCTTACTGTTCATCCTTACTCTCCTCTGCCCTTTAGACTCAGTCTCTAGCTCTCTACGGTCGCCCCAAGATTGACGGAGAGATAAAAATCTGCAGCCCAGAGAAAAAATCCAAACAAGACAGGTGTGTGTTGTTTGTGTCACAATGTGTTTTTCACATGTTAATGCTACATACAGTATCTTACCTGTTGTATCTGTGTGCGTTTGGCTGTTCGTCAGGTATGCATTCCTCTTCGATAAGGCCATGTTTATCTGTAAGAAGAAGAGCGGCGATATGTTTGAGCTTAAGGATACCATTGAACTACAGCACTACCAAATACGAGACGAAACCTCAGGAGAAAAGGACAATAAGAAGGTATTTCTACTATGATGTATCAATAGTTATACTGGACAGTGCATCTATTAGGCATCTATGAAGCTAACAGTGTGTGTTTGTGAACAGTGGTCCCATTTGTTCCTTCTGCTGGACTGCTATGGGAGGTGTGGATACGATTTATTCTTTAAAACCCGAGAACTGAAGAAGAAATGGCTGGAACAGTTTGAGATGGCTCTGTGAGTTATCACACATGCAGATATACACATGGATACAAAGACTGAATTCTTGCTAAAGATTAAAGTAAAGGGATTGATGTAGTAATTGCATGCAGCTACAGAATTGTTAGTAATATGGTAATTTTGCTGCTCAATTATTGCCTTTTATAAAGCCTCATAAGACAATACAGCATCTGATGATGGAATTTCTTAAAATGGAGCATTTGCTGATGTTTAACCTTCTAGGAAATTAACATTATTTGTTGATTATGGTATTTGCAGACTGCACTGTGTTGCTGCTGCTGTTGGTTTCGTAAGTCTCAGAAATAGCAAATAGAAGTTTTCAGGGCAGGGGGCAACTTGTTTACGCTCTTCAAAGTCATACTACCCGCTAGTAAAACCCAGCTCTGTGAATTCTTCTTACCCCAGCGTTGTCAAATCATTTTTACTTTATGTTTGCAGGTCGAATATGTGTCCAGATAACTCCACAGCCAACAACCACGACTTCCAGATGCACTGCTTTGAGGAAACCACCTCCTGCAAGGCCTGCTCGATGCTGTTAAGGTACTTTGATTAGTTGTTTCTCTCCATTTCATCTCTTACTGTAGGTCCAGTTTTTTTTATTGATTTGTCCTTGAGGCTGAATGTCTCCATCTGTCATCTGAAGGGGGATATTTTTCCAGGGCTATCGCTGCACTCGCTGTAAAATGGCTGCACATAAAGAGTGTTTAGGCAGAGTCCCTGCCTGCGGACGAAACTCAGGTCTGTATATGTGTGTGAAAAGTGTAAATGTGTGTGTTTGTGTGTGTGTGTGTGTGTGTAAATACTTCAGAATAGTATAATTATCACTTCTTACACGGATTTTCCTTTTTCAAATTACAGATCATGCTGGTACAACGAAAAAAGTAGGACTACATTTATCTTTGACATTGTTGATATGTCTTATATTATTCAGGTCGAGATGAATAAGCCCTTGTTGGACTTTTTTGTCACCGTGCACAATATTTTACACGTCAATTTTAATGTCCTTTTTTGTGTGCAAATAGATCAATCTTGAAGTACGCTTTTATCAGTTTTATTGTCTTTTTCCCCTCCAGAAAACACAGAGGTCCTCCGGACATTCCAGCACTGGTAAGCAATAACATGCTACAGAACATTTTTACTTTGAAAAAGTCTTAGACAAAACATTATAACCTTTCTGTGTCTCCAAAAACAACCTCCTAAATGTTTAAGGACACATTTAATGGAGTCAAAGTTCTTCCTTTGCTTGTCAGATCTCTTTCTTCATCAACATCTCCTCTTTCTCTTCCTTGCTCTCCATTTCAGGATTTCCTAAGATGGAGGTGTGTCAAGAGTATTATGGCTTGCCGCCGCCCCCTGTGGGCTTCGGCCAACCGCTTCACCTCTCCAAAGGTCACATCATTGAGCTAACCCGGGCCGGTCCTGATCTGGCATGGTGGGAGGTAACGTTAAAAGCCAAATATAAGCGTATTACACTTTGTATTCTAAAGGGTTGAAAGGGGGTGGGGGGGGGGGCTTCCTGTGGTTAATGTGTAGGCGTGAGACATTTGTGTCTCTTTCAGTCTCTTTTTTTCATTTTTTCTCTCTGTATCTCGTTCCACTTCCTCCCTTGTGGCAGCCCACCTTCAGTGTATGATTCATTTAAAACGGTTTTGATTTGGAAAATAATTCAAAGATAATGGTTAAACTCCATTTAGCTGCTTTGGTTTCGAGGTCTAGTATTGTTCATGCTGGCTCATTGACTGACTGATACACTGCCATGGCTTTACTGGGACATTGGAATTTGAATTGAGCCATTATTCATGTTGGTAGTATCACATTTGCTTTACATGCTATCACAAGTCTGCTGTGAGGGTTGTAGGTTGTAGGTTGATTTGTGCATGTTTACTTATTTTATTATTTACATGACAAAGCAGCTATGATTTTGTTTACTTGTTGGTGCATTCAAGTGTTTGTGGAAAACTTTACAGTAATAGTCAGTGTTTGAGATTTGTCCAACATCATTGGATTCCCAGGAGTGCAATTCACAACAATAAGCAACATTTTATTTCTCTATTTCTAGCTATGATTAGAAATCTCAATCAACTTTCTCTGCAAGTTTAGTTTAGTTTTAGTTAAGTGCTCATATTATGCTCATTTTCAGGTTCATAATTGTATGTAGAGGTTTTATCAGAATAGGTTTACATGGTTTCATTTTCAAAAAACACCATCTTTCAAACTCTTATCTTATCTTTTAATAAGCTTGCGGAGAGCTGTGTCTGTTGAAAGCAGTCAGGCTTATGGCTGTTTTCTGCTTCTGCGCCAACGCCACGTCATAGTTACACTGCTACGGCGTCTGGACCCTTTGGGAGTCCTGCGTCAGGGTTGCTTTGCATCGCAGTGCATTTCATCGCCATAACGCTAGGGGGTGTCGCCTATGTCTGTGTCACTCACCACCAAAACGGTACTCAGAATGGCAAACCCCATAGACTGTCGTGCAAAAATAATAATCTTATTTGTTTGGCCTTTTCTTGCTTAGATTTTGTAAAAAGTATCGAGAAATAGACACAGAAAAATCCATTGACCTAGTTACTGTAACCAGAAAATAGGTCTGAGGTTATTTGCAAGGTGTCTGCCAGCCAGTTTATGTTATGTTAGCAAGCAAACTTTAGCACAACTGCCCACAAAGTACTGCTTGCTGGCAAAATGCTAATTTCAAAACGTACTGACATATAGATACTTTACAAACGAATAACAATGTCATTGTAATTAAAATATGTTTATTTGCAAAGCTTATGTCAGTGAACTAGCAGAATGAGTTGACCAATCACAGTCCTTGCGGTCTGCATTGTCTCGACGCAAAGTTACAAATTTTTGAAGGTGCACGTTGAGCTACAGCAGAGGGCTTGGAGAGGGGTTCACGGCAACGCAAGGGGGTCTGCAGTGGTTCACCGTCGATTCGGAAGCATAAAACAGCCTTTAGCGTTGGCACTTTGTACACGCCTGTTTATTAAAGTGCTAATTTTCTGGTTAATAATTGTATTGCATAATTGTAGTATAAAATTAGATTTACATGGTTTCATTTTCAAAAAACACCATTTTTCTGTTGTACTGTTGTTGCTTCAGGTCCTTTTTCACCCTGTGTGTTGAGCTCTCTGGATTAGCTACAGAGTGCGGCATCACACTTTTGTACCATCTTTGTTGGGAGTCACACATGCGCAGTAGCTAGGTAACTAGCCATTAAGAAGCAGAGTATGAGGGCGTGCCACGCTAGCAGCTAGGCAAGCATTATATTGTGTGTTACAAAGGGATGCTTGTTTGTCATGGACGTAAAGGCTGGACTACAACAGAGCTGTTTGGAGCAGTCTGTGAACAGTGTTTTCTGTTAGAGATGTTAAGTCCCATTGGGGTGGACTTTGGAATTTTTCAATTTGTGAACCTACATGCACAAAAAGATATATAACACAATAAAGGAAAGGGAAAAAGCCAAAAAGCATAATATGAGCACTTTAGGTAATAACTATGTTATAAGTAATCTGAAGTCCTTGTGGTAAACCATGAAAAACACTGGCTTTTAGGTTAACCTGTCATACCGTTTCAGGATTTGCAAGACTTCCTCAGTAGTTCCTGCATACAAATTTAGTATGAATTCCCTCAGTTCAGTTACTTATTCATGTCGATCTGATGATCATTTATATGTTGCGATGACTGCTTGATGCACCTGGTCCAGCCATGTGATTTGTTGTTGTGTATGTCACTTAGGGAAGGAACCTGACTCTTGGTCAAATGGGATGGTTCCCCTGTCAAAAAGTTCATCCCTACATCTCTGTGAGTACATGCCAACAGCCAACAGGAGAAACACCAGACACTCTCCACAAAAATGCCATAAAAACCTTTAAAAGTTTTTCAAATACCTGAGTACAACAAAAGAAACATATAACAGAAATGTTCAGATAGGTACAGTGGTATACAGTCTGTCTGCTTGCATATGTTGTCTTTGGCTACCATTTCATGTACTGAAACCACCATCAACAGTATTAGGAAGTGAAGAACAAATACAATACCACCACCATGACCACCTCTGTTTTACATCTAACCACTGTGTAATCTCACTCTTTCCAAGAAGCAGACCCCTGACCTGTCTGGCTTCAACTGGTGAGTATCAGTGTGAACTAGGTCAAATAACTTACTCAGCAAAATGGCTATTACCTCTTAGCTTCATTTCTTCCTGTATTGCAGTGCACTGCAACAGGAACGATTAACACCACAGAGCTGAGACAGAAAATATTATAATAGCCACAAAAAACAGAACCAGATACTAAGTATTGATGTTTTTAAAGCTGCTTTTGGGGCAGACTTTATCATTGTTAACATGAGACCATGTTTAATGGTGATTTTACACTTTACATAAAATTTGATTGATTGATTGATTGATTGATTGATTGACTGATTGATTGATTGATTGATTGATTGTGACACTGATGCAATCTAGCACCTCACATCATTTTCCATTAACAAAATAACCTTTAGTTATTCGTCACCTATCCTGTGATACCTTGATAATAACAATGATGCACTACCTCTAGGGGACTCTTTAAAAAACACAGGTATTCTAGTCCTTTAAGTGATCCTGAATATGATTTGAAAATGATATACATTGGTGCCACCTGGTGGTAACATCAAGTATGACACTGTGGAATGAAAGAAAAACACTAAGGAACCCACTGACTGCACCGATCTTCAGTTACATCATTTTTCTACAAAAGAAAACGTACGTCATCAAATTAATTAGAAACAAGCAGCAGTCACGTAAAATAATAAAAACCACTTTGGAGGCACTAGTTTTCACACCTCTATTTAGCATTTATAATCAGTACACAACACTTAATACATTATTACACACTATAACATTGTTGTAAACAGATAAACGTGTTTTTAATGTATCTGTCAATAACTATAACGCTTCCCGTGGGCACTTATAATGGAGGCTGTATAAACAGGTAAATAACAAAACAGTAAAATGCAGTTGTAAATATCGAATGTCTTTACAGGAGAAGTTATAACTGCTGACAAATACTGTGTATTAATAAACACTTGAAATATTCTTATACCTGCATACAATAACATTACAGTGTGTTATAAACCACTTATTACTGTGTAACTGCAACACTTTGTAATTTTTTATTAAGACAGACATGTTGGGTAGACACGTTGTTAGAATTATTATTATTATTTTTTATTAGTCCGCACAAAAGTGGAAATTGTTTGTTGGGAAAGCAGACCCTGAAGAAGGCTGTCTGTGCCGCTACGCATGGGTTGCTTCTCCCTATGTCTTTTACATTTTCTATTATGCAAAAAGCCAGTAAAATAAAGGCTTTTTAAATAATTTTAAAGAAGAGTGCTTTGGATTTCCTTTTTTTATATTTTATAGTATTGCTTTAAGCAAATAATAAGGTTTGGATTCTACTGTGCTTGAAGGTTCGCAGGGAACATGGACCGAACCGCTGCCAAAAACCTGTTGTTGTCCCGGTCTGATGGAACGTTCCTCGTGCGGCAGAAAGATGGAGGAGAGTTTGCTATCAGCATCAAGTAAGCCTTCGCAGATTTAATAGTAAAGAGAGTTTTGTCAAGAAGAATGTTTACTTTTCTGTTTACAGATTGAAGATGGCCTCCCAAGAAACTTGATTTGATTTGAAAACTTTGATTTGGTCATTCATAGGTCTAAAGATAGCTTGATGTTTTGGTTAAATCTGGGATAAATTTGGTCAAAACAATGTTTTAGACGTCTTGGTTACATATAATATTGTTTTAACAGCATTTCAATGACTATATTTCAGCGTGTGAAGCAGGTCCCTACTGCAAAGCTACAGTGCAAAGTTCATCATCTTTTGGAAATTGATCTTAATGCCTAAATTAAAAAATTAGGAATAATCCAATCTTTAAGGACACCCATTTTCTTTGTGAATGAATAATGTATTGTAAATAAAATGTTCTTCCTTAAAATACAGGGGGAATGAGTATAGACACCCCTATGTTAAATTCCCATATAAGCAGGTATATTTTTATTATTAAAGACCAGTTATTTCATGGATCCAGGATACTATGCATCCTGATAAAGTTCCCTTGGCCTTTGGAATTATATATTATATAAATAACCCCATATCATCACATATCCTTCACCATACTTAGAGATTGGCATGGTTTTATTTCAGTTAGCCTAATAGCTGGTTGGATTTGCATTCAGAGATGATCGTATGTCAATCTTCTATGGGAATTTAACATAAGGGTGTCAATACTCATGCCCTTTGTATTTTAACGAAGAACATTTATTATTTATAATACATTATTCATTCACAAAGAAAATTGGTGTTCATAAAGGTTGGATTTTTAACTCATTTTTTTAATTAATGAAATAAGGAATGATTTTTTATTCCTCTTTTTAGTCAACTTAAGCAGAGGTTCCTATACTCATGAGCAGCGATGTACATGTTGAAATGCTGTCGAAACAATGGTTGTATGTTACCCTGGAAATCCAGAGTTCTCGCGAGAGCACAATTTGAATTTGCTCTTACTTGCAGTTACTCTGCGATCGAGTAATGCTGCTCATTAACTATACCCCTGTATCTGGGCTGCACAAATCCCATCGGTGTATCTGATATAGGCGGGCCAGAGGCCAGATAAACAGATGACGACAGTTTAATCCACCCTGTGTGTTGTTGTGATTGGTCGTAGTGTTAACCATTTGTGTGCAGTGAAATTTTCAAATGCACGCTTGGTGCAGCCACTCAAGATGGGCGACTTTCATTACTCAATGCCAGACCCTTAATCTTTTGGATTTGGTTCTGGATTTCCAGGCTTGTTGTATTTGACTATTCTTTTAAATTGAATTCTATGTTTCCAGCTTCTTGACTTTAAAGAGTTGCTGCATTTCTATGTCTTAAATTAAAGTGAATTAAATATCTTTCCGACTGTTGGTTAGACAAAACAAGCAATTTGAAAATTGTCTGACAGTTTAGGGACCAGAGGATTAATCATAGAAAATATCTGCAGTTATAATTGATAATGAAATATATTGTTGGTTGCAGCCCTGTATGTCTTAAGTTTTAACCTCACACTCAGGTCATGATCTAGCTAATCTTAGATAAATAGCTGAGCTCAGGTATCACTTCTCCAAAGCAGGAAAATGCATCTTCTCAAACAAACATGATCTATAAAAGAATTCTCATATGAATGCCATTCATCTTTGCAGAAGTGAAAAAAGTCTGTTTTCCTTTCTTTGAGAGGAACTGCGACACCATTTGGTTATCAGACACACTGAACTTTCTCTTAAATGTTAATCACAGAGGACTTGCGCTGCTCTTCTAGGTTCAACATGGACATCCGACACATTAAGATCACATTCACTGAAGGCCTGTACCGCATCAACGACAAGAAAGCTTTCAAGGGTTTAGTGGTAAGTCTAACAAACCTCATCCGGCTAAAATATGACACTGACCAGAAGAAATACACTGAAACTACCCTTTTACATTTTGAGTAACCCGATTACCTCCTGTCAAACCACATCCAACATCCGTCTCACATGTTCCTCACATTCTTCTTTTCCTTCTGTTACGGTTCTTATTCCTTTGTTAGGAGATGATTCAGTTTTACCAGCAGAACTCTTTGAAGGAATACTTCAAGGATGTGGACACCACGCTGTGTACGCCTTACAAACAGCCAGAACAAAGCAACTCGCCTAACAACGCGCCAAACCCCACACCAGGTAAAGCACATCTCTCACTTCACACACCTCATTATTAATTTTGTGTTAAAGGAATACCATAGTTTGACAATTTGGGAAATATACTTATTTGTTTTCTTGCCGAGAGTCAAATGAGAAGATTGACACCACAATGAAGATATAAAAGTGTTATAAACGTTATCCTCAAACTCTATGCAAGAAAGCGAATGGTAATTTCCCAAAATGTCCAACTATTCTTTAAAGCTCATCCATGTTGCAACGTTGGCCCTGTCTGACAGGAGGCAGCATGAATAGCTGCGGCGTAGTGAGGGCCAGGTACGACTTCTCAGCCAGGGACCGCTCGGAGCTGTCGCTGCGAGAAGGAGACACCATCAAGATCCTCTCCAAGAAAGGTCACAGTGGTTGGTGGAAAGGAGAGGTGTACGGCCGGGTGAGGAATTTGCAGAAACACAACAAAACAAAAACATTTAGAGATTGAGGCGTCTTGCCTTACCTGCACTGCTCCTGTGTTTCCAGGTGGGGTTCTTTCCCGCCAACTATGTGGAGGAGGACTACTCTGAATACTGCTGACGTGGCTCCAGAGGAGATGTGTTGACCCATACATCATAATATGGAGGTCTATGTGATGCCTGGTTTCCATCCATTGCATTACCCCATATACACGAGTGTGGCTGTGTAAGACAGATGCTGTTAGTTTTGATCCAATGACTTTTTAGTGATGTTAATAAAACTTTTGATCTGATGAATGTCTGCTTCATGTACATACAACTTACTTGGACCAAAGCTAGCACTCAAACTTTACACCTACTGTACATGTGATTGTGGAACACCTAATTTCAAAACTATAGGTGTTAATCTGCAGCTATAACAACCTTCAGTCAGGACTCTGAGCAGGACAGTCAAGTTCTGCCACACCAAACTAAAAAACATTTCTTTAACATTGCACTGGGGCATTGTGATGTTTAAAGTGTCTTTCCCAAACTGTTTCCACAATGTTGGAATCACATTGTATTGAACGAACACCGTGTAACCAGTAATACAGCTCAAGCACAGCGTTCCTGGTGACTGTTTTCCCAAGATGGCGCCTGCCTGTATACGCGAACAGTACTGTCTTTATAAACTTTAAATATTGTCTGTACACTTATAAAGTTCTAAATGTTTTGGTTTACACTTAGGGAGCCTCATTACTGTATGCTACCGTGGAAGTGTGGTAAGATATTTTCA
Organism: Etheostoma perlongum; assembly: GCA_026937815.1. Lineage (NCBI taxonomy): Eukaryota > Metazoa > Chordata > Actinopteri > Perciformes > Percidae > Etheostoma > Etheostoma perlongum. The sequence continues at coordinate 26,850,141 of CM049372.1, read as the reverse complement.
GCCTTGTTTGTGGTATTTCATTTTACTTTACCCGTGCTCCGAAGACTAGTGTTATAAGCTAGCTAATTAGCGGTTTGTGCTAAAACTGGTCAAATTTGATTAGCATGAAAACACATCCCAAAGTTGACTTCGGTACATGTGTTATTAACCCCTAGGTTCATTTTGCGCCAGATTTCTCCTTTAACTGCAACAGCAACAGAGGTCTGGGCCAAACCTTGAAAAAACAGACCAATTAGTGGGGGAAGAGTATTCAGAGCTTTATCAATACCACAGTATAAACAAATAAAATAAATAACTATTGCAGGTAGATGTTCTGCATTTAAAATTTGAATTAAATAAAAGTAACCTTTAACAGTGCTTTATTGTTTAATACATTCTATTATTGGACTTTTGTCAGTAGACTTTGACCAGCTACAGCTCTATATAGTGCTTGGTATGTTTTATAAACCGATCAGATCTTTTGCATGACAAAATCTTAACCTATAAAGTAACATGTAACTCCAGCTGTCAGACAGTTGGGTAACAAGTACATTATACATTTCCTCTCTGAAAATGTAGTGAAGTAGCAAAATGTACTTTAATTTGCATTAAGTTTGTACTTAAGGACAGTAATTGAGTAAATTAATCTATTTACTTTCCACTAGTAACAAAGTGTATACTCAGATGTAATTTCTGTGGTTTAAGACAGTTAAAACTATTTTTGCACACTGGCAATCTTCTTCAAAGCTAGTAACCAAAGACTTAAATTAACACATACTGTACCAGTGGGAGTGGTGCAATGTCCTTTGCATACAGTAAAATTATGGACTTTTTAAACTTATGTGCTTCATGTAGAAAAGTGGTACACAAGCAGTTACAGTTAAAATTACAGGACAACAATGACCGGCACACAGCCTCGTAAGTAGGTAAATATCTGCTTTAATTCCAAAATATCAAAACAAAATGTTACAACATGTCTTTCACATAATTTTTGGGCAAAAATCATAAGCTAAAACGGAATCAATGTCATGTCTGTGTTTTCTGCTCTGTAGATACTGCGCCTTCTCTCTATCAGTTGGGTTGTCTGATCATGTTGGTTTCCTGCAACAGATTCAAGGGATACCATCTTTGACTGTGTGTGTGTGTGTGTGTGTGTGGGTGTGTGTGTGATGAGTAAAAAGGGTAGTCTGTGTGCAATTGAGGGGGGGGTCCTCCTGTGGCCTACTGGTAGTACAGCTCCAGGTTCATCCCATCATGGATTTCATCTGCAGTTGTCCTGGTTAAGTGCAACAGATCCACAGTCTATTCTGCATATTACAAGTTTACCAACAATAATGATAAACACCAGAAAAATACCTCCTTCTGTTAAAAAAAAACTGCTTTAGTTATGATTAGTATATAAAAGATATTTTGTCACTGGAATCATCAAAAATACCACATCAAAACATCGCAATGGATTTTATAAAACAATGAACACTGAAGAATGCGTCGGGTATAATTAATTGAACTCTGGTAGTTACAATTATCCGATGCTTACTTTAAAAGTTTGAGAAAAAAAAAAGACTTGTAAAATTACAAAAAAAAATTGCTACAGTATCAGAACTGAGCTAGTGGCAGAGCAGCTACAAAAAGATTGTTTAAAGGATACAGTCACCGAGAGACACGTGGTCCTTGAATATGGTATACCTGTGGGAACAGAGGAGGGACATTTAGCAGCCAATAGAAGCAATAGAAATATTTGTTATAGTAAAAGCAGGGCAGTACTATAGACAAGCAACTTACCATTTCTTTAGTACAATCTTGTCAAAACGTGTTCCTGTCTGGGCAGCAATGAGCTTCTTTAGATCTCCAATGGTGTCCTCAGAGCTGAAACATTTCAGTTAAAGAAGGAGCAACATGGTGGCATAGAAGACATTTAGAGCATATTGAAACGTGGTTTAACTCAGTGATTCTCACAGTGGGGTCTGTGGCACTCTGCCAGGTGGGTCTGTGGAACATTTTCAGATTAATTACGTTTATTAAAAAAAGGACATGATGTAAAAGTTTGTCTTTATTCTTAGTTCAAAAAATATTTGTTAAGTCTAATATAAATGCTCAATGTTGGAAAATATTCAGAATTACTCTCAAATTAATCACGACCTAAACTAACCTGTCAACCTTAAAAGGTGTCTCATAAAAACCATAAATTTAGAAGTCCGGCATTGACATCTCAGGTATCCATGAGTTGTTTTATTCCCTTAAATTGATTTGACAAGACCACCACCCCTCACCAGCAAGCCAGGCTGTCAGTAACTATCACAAAAAAAGTATTACAAGAGACATACACGAGGTGGTCCCCAGTATTTTCTTAATACTGTAAGGGATCCTTGGCTGAATAGAAGATTGAGAACCTCTGGTTTAACTAACCAAGGTCAACATGATGTTGGTCTGCCTAACTCTGTGAGTGGTCTTGAATTAAGTGTGCTCTTATTTTGAAATAAGACGCAAAGAATGCACTCATTATTAGTTGTTGAGTTGAAGGTATTATTAAATTATCCCTTTTCTCCACACTACGCCTTATGGGAAAGCATAGCCTGGAGAAAAGTAACTAAAAAGTGGCAACAGTGTTGAAAAAGCGCAATAAAACAGATATTCACACAATCCAAAAAGGAGTAGGTATGTTAAGTAGGGGAACTAAACAAAGAGAGCAAGTAACAATAAGCAAGCTAAGAATTGAAACTAAAGAACATACTGGAGTGTAGGGAAAGTGGACGAGGCAGAAGATGCTTGGTCCGCTTCCTAATGAGAACAGTACTGATGATGAAAATCTGACATACTACACTGTAGGAGTTAACTTACTTCAGAAGATTGCAGTAGTGCATGGATCATTTTCTGGTACAACCTTTTCAAATATTAGGATTTGTTGCTTTTCTGTGTCTGTCTCATAGTAAACTGGGTTTTCAAATACTGGTCCGATAAAACATTTATATTAATTAGTCATCTCGGGCTCTAGAAAAGATTGATTGTAAACAAAATAAATACGTTACAGCCTATCACGTGGGCCGAAACATTACACATGGGGCAGGACGTATCATTATTTTTATTATTTACGATTATCTCCAGTTTCAGAGAAGGATACTTGCATTTGACCCGGACTTTCTTGCCCAGGCGATCGTTGCAAACCACCTCGATCATCTTCAGTTCCTGTCAGCCGAAGGAAACGTTAGCATAACATGTGTTGAGTGTTGAGTCGATTTGAAGCCATTCCCCATATACATTATGCCAAAAATGCATCATGTATCTAGTTAGAGGCGATAGCTAATGTGGTTCATTCACAGTATGCCACAAGAAAAATCAGAGCCTTTAAATCAGGTTGTTTTTGTTCGACATTAGCTAACATCAGCTAGTTACAGCTCACAACATCGCTAACGCTAGCTAATTTGACCTATTGTACAGACCAATGGGCGCGTGTTGCAAAGTACACACGTAAACCCACGTTTTGAAAATGTCAAGCATTGTGTTACATATATAATAACGTTGTGTTATCTGTGACATTCCTACCTTGCAAGTGACAGCAGTATAACAAATATTCCCACTTCGACGATATTCTCTGGACCGCTCTCCGTCCTGCTTACCGTAAAGTTGATCCAGTTTGTGTGTTCGTTTCTCAACCAATCAAATGGGCACAACGAAGATTGACAGCCCTCTTTAACCTATGACAGGACAGAGAACCCCGTCAAAGGCGGACCTCAATCTGAAAACAACTCGTGTCGTAAACACGTTGCAAACTGTCGTACTTTGCTTAACTGCAGTCCGACCACTCACACCGCAGCTACCGAAATTAAATTTGAAAACGCTGCTGCAGAAAAAATAATGGCAGACGACGAAAAGTTACCGGGTGGATGGGAGAAAAGAATGAGCCGCAATTCAGGTAACGTTAATAAAACCGAAGCCACAAGAAGCTAAACATGCTAGCTAGCTAAATGTCAATATGTTAGTAAACGTAGCTAGCTTACGAGCTAGCAGCCTCAGCATCGTGGTTTACTGTTTAAACGGTGCACATGGGACCATAACTATAATACCGATATGCTTAAACTAGTGATGGATAACTTGATCTTATGGGTGTGTTTTGTTAAATGTGGTGTTGTTTAACGATCGCGCCAGAGCGGATCCATTCTAGCTGGCTACTGCAGGGCCCCTGCATGACGTCATTCTGCTCCAGTGCCTCACGTGCAGACCATAGGTGTCGACTGAACGAGCCTCAGCCTATACACCCATGACCTCAGCATAAAGCTTAGTAGAGTCTTAATTCATTAAAACATAAGTCTTTATAGTTTACTCTTCTCCCATTCAGCTGAAATGCTGCAGTATAACAGTGGTGGACGTATTACCAGCAAAATGAACTTATTTTGAAAAATAAAAGCACTTATTGTGCTGTAAAAGCTTCCCTGTCAGTGTTTTACTATTATATACAATATGTTTTGATTTATATTACTGCTGCATTAATGTGTATATTGCATCTTACTGCTGTAGATGTTAAAGTTTGTTACATTTTAATTTCTTATATACTGTTGGGTAGTTAAATCTAGATCGTATACTCAGCAAAAAAAAAAAGAAACGTCGTGTCACTTTCAACTGCTTTTTATATTTTTAGCAAACTGAACTGAACAATTTTCACAGACACGTGACTAACATAAAAAATGTCTCTTTACTTTCCTATATATCTTTTTATTACTATGACCTTAATTGCCTACCATCTGCAAGCCGTTATTGTCTTTTCGAGCGTTCAAGGTGCATATTCATTAATTGTTTATAGTTCACTGGAAAACATTGTTTAAACCCAATGCAATGAAGATCTCTGAATTTTTTTGATTTTTACAAAACTATCTTAAAAATACAGTGTCATAAAAAAAGTTTATTTTTTTTGCTGAGTATATGTTTGTAGTTGTCACAGCTGTCCTGTAAGAACCATGTATCTCTAAAAAGTCAACTTTTCATGAGCTCAGAAAAACAGCCCTGTTTTCAGCTTTGTGACAATGCATTTGTCAGCTGATCCACGAGGGCTTTAAAATTATGTATTTAGTTTAAGAAGCAGGGGCATTTTTTCAACACTTTGAGCAACAGCTAAACTTTCCGTTTATTAGAAACATTCAACATCAACACATCATCTGAACAAACCATGGTTTTCACTGGACTGGAAGGGTATGGGAAATTGTAATCTGAAAATGCTCTAAAGCTGGCAGACAAATTTCCCTCTAAATTGTATCAAGTTGAATCAAATGGAAATATTCAATAATTAAATAAGTACATTTAATAAATAAACCTCAAACCACTGCAGCACAATGTGGTTTATGTCCGTATATGTTTTTCAATACCTTTTTTTAAACTGCACTAAACAGTGTTTTCTTTATTTTGGATGACATGATGGTGTGTACTGTAAAAAGGGATTGCTCCTGGTGACAAACTGACTTCTGCAGTTCCTTCAGCTTTATGAAATTGATGTTTAGTCTGTTTTGGATGATTGTTTTGGTTTTCTACAACTCTATAAAAGGACTGATAAACTCACTGGCAGACAGGCAAAGTTAATGACAAGCAGGTTATAAAAGTGGAACACCAATCAATAAAGTAAATAACTACATATTTCCCGCAGGAGTTGTTGTGTGTACACCAAGATGGCACTAAAAGGAGAGTGAAATTTGGACTTTGGGCTGGTTCAGATACCATAACTCAGGCTCAACCAAATAACGGAGCTGTCCTTTCACCACATTTCAAATCTGTAGATCTCAATGTGTAGAACTCACTGGATTCATGCTTATGTGAAGTATTATGAGGTGCTATGTAGAGCTGGGCAATATGGAAAAAATTGAATACACAATATTTTTTCAACCAAATACATCAATGTCGATATTACAGCGAATTTGTAGGGTTGACTATTGGTGCATTCACAAAACATTAACACAGTGAGAGTTTTGCTAAATAACCACCAATAATGTGGATACAATGACTAAGTGGGTAAAGGCAAATAAAAGCCCTAGTAAGTCTGGTAAGTTCAGAGAATTACATCACTTTACAGTAATAGAGGCCTTTAAAACCAGGAAAAGACATATTAAACCTCATATCAATATAATATCGATAAATTGCCCAGCCCTAGTGCTTTGTCTCTAATATTGAGTTGGGCAACACGCTGTGACAAAATGAATGCAACTGGTTGCAGAAACCCTGGATTTTATATGATGATGATCGGACAATAGTGACAAAGAAACTATGTAATGTGGATTGGTCACTTCAGAGCTGATGCACAATCCGCTAGATGAGGTTAGCAATGCCAATGATACTGATCTAGGGTATTGGATTGGTGCATCCCTAAAAATAATAACATAATGTGTCAATGTTGTTAGAAAAATCAATGAGCATCTTTCATAACTCTCTCTCTCTTTTTGCCCTGCAGGCAAAGTATACTACTTTAACCACATCACCAATGCCAGCCAGTGGGAACGTCCAGTGGGAGATGGCCGTGGAGAGCCAGATAAGGTTATTATGTGTAATATTTTAAATGGATTTATTATTATAACAATCAACTGTTTTATAGAGCACTTTTGAAAATAAGAGTTACAAAGTGATTAGTTTACAAAATGACATGAAAACAAGACTCAACTAGTTTAGTGATGTAATGATTAAAATAAGCGATAGGTGAACAAGGCCTTTTGAGAGAGCAACGGCTGTAAAGCTTCGGAGAAACGGTGAGAGTTGGTGGTCTACAGGAAGTAAAGCAGTCCTTACAGACTGGAGCCAAAAGCACTGCAACACCCCACGCATTTCATACAGCAGTTGCAGTCCCGTGTGTGTAGTAAAAAGGCTGCATTTAGTTTAATTGTTTTTGTGCTTATTTGCAAAATATCGTAAAATACAAAAGTAAAAAAAAAAAAAATTATAAAATAATGAAATAATTTATGAATGTGTTGCCCAAATAGCCTACATATGAAATATTGTTGTTTTATTGGTGTGTGCTTTTCCTTCACGGTCAACATTTAGTCTCTGACAAACAAGTTTTGGTGCCTATGTATCAACAGGCCCAGTCAAAATTAAAAGTAAGGTCAAATGTTAATACTATATATTTTAACTACAGGTTTAATGTTACAAGATAAGAGTTGGATATCTACTTAGAACTATATGTTTAGAGCCAATAATAAGAATGTAGTTTAACTATAGTGTGTGTATGGGAGATCAGGGAGGATTTAATATTTTCACAGTAATCGTATTAATTTTGTGGGGATTTGACACTGATCAGGTTTTTTTTTTTTTTTTTTTTCACTCACTCAGGTACGCTGCTCTCACCTCCTGGTGAAGCATAATCAGTCACGTCGTCCATCTTCTTGGCGGGAACAAAATATAACACGAACTAAAGACGAGGCCCTGGAACTCATTCAGAGTAAGTAAAGAAGTGTGGGGGGGTGCTTTGATCAAGTCTGACTAACATGTTTCATTTGTTCTTTATTTCTATGTTCTGCGCAGAGTACATAGAAGAGATCAAATCTGGAGAGGAGTTGTTTGAGTCCCTGGCATCTCAGTTCAGCGACTGCAGCTCAGCTAAGAATGGCGGAGACCTGGGATTATTTGGCAAAGGTACACACACACACACACACACAGACGCAAACACTGTCTCAAAGTTATAAAAGCACAACACCTATTATTCATGTTCCTCAGCTCGGTAGGAAAAAACCCAATCACACACACGGAAGAAGGTGTAATGATGGATGTTAATAATTACAGTTAACCAACAATTAGATTTTTGACTGATATCAATCATTGTCAAAAACATCCGTCAGGGTTGTGGTTGTCTGCCAGAAGCTGTCATAAATTGACTTCTTATCCAGTTCTAAGCCACATTATTACAATACATTTAATTGTCATTTCTGTCATTGTTTCTGTGGGGGCAAACAATCAACTCAATAGCTATTACTGGCGTGCCAATGGGACACGCCCACAGTTAACTTAAAGTGCTCATGTTATGCTTTTTGGCTTCATTCTTTTTTTTTGTTGTGTTGTATACCTTTTTGTGCATGTTATGGGTTTACAAAGTGAAAAAGCCCATAGTCCATCTACCATCAACAAATCTAAATACAATTAGTGACAAAACAACATGTTATAATATGAGCCTAGCTGTTAACTTTAACAAGGCCCTCATATGCAACTGACTAGCTAGCAGTGTTTACCTAGCTACTGCGCATGTGCAACTCCCAACAAGATGTAACAGAAGTGAGATGCCTCAATCTGGAGCTAAAACAGAGAGCTCAACACACAGGGTGAAAAGAGGAGCTGCAGCAATGTAGAGTACAACAAAAATAACAAGTTAAACCACATAAACCTATTTGGGTACAACATCTAAATACAATTATGAACCTGAAAATGAGCATAATATGAGCACTTTAAACTTGTTGAACTTTAACAAGGTAAATATTATATGTAATTACCCTAAGTAGGTTATTGTAAAAGGTAATAAACAAATATTATTTTAAGCAAAAGCATATAAACACTACTGTCTTTTATATGTTTATGTATGCAATGAGTGTAACTTTCCTTAGAATAAATCCTTGTTTTGAATTTATGTACAGACTGGTCACGGATGGTAATGTACAACATACTGTATTCTGTGTAAATTTTTATTTGGGTCTAGATACTTGTATTACTTTTAATATAAAATATCCATTTATGTTTTAGGTCAAATGCAGAAGCCCTTTGAAGAGGCCTCCTTTGCTCTAAAAATTGGAGACATGAGCGGTCCTGTTTTTACTGACTCTGGAGTCCACATCATCCTACGCACTGGTTGAAAGGAAGAAGCCTCACACTGTACTTCCTCTTATATCTTCACACACACAGTCCGACCCATCCAGACCTAATTTAATTTAATGACACACACCAACCAATAAACAAAGTGTATGGTCTGAATTGCATTATTTTAAGCAAGAGCATTTTGTTCCAAGCACTATGTTGGATGAAAAATGTAATGATACTGAACATCGAGGAGTATTGCAGATTATTCCTTTGAGACCTCAATCTTTTATTAACCATGGCAATGCCATTATATAAAACATGAGTGCCTGTGACTCTGTTGAAGTGAGTGCAGTGAGAACGTTTAGATTAATATTACACTGTTGTGTCATTAATTGAAGATTTTCTTTCAATAAAGTCTTTTTTTGTAAGTATCTCTTTTTGGGGTTTATTAAGAACAGAATTGTGATTAATAGTGCTGCAATCATGTTGGTAAATCTCCATACATGGGCGCCTGCTCTACCAACTGAGCTATGTGGGCGCCTGAAAATAGTCTTTAGTTAATTTTGTTGGACATCTCACACACACACAAACTAGTCAATTAGAATATGGTAGCAAGAGTTTGCATTCATTCCAAGCCCAATTTGCTTTTTTTTTTTAACTAATAACATATGCTGTTTTTTTTTTTTTTTACACATTCCTCAAGGCATTTTTATCTGTTGTGCTGTTTCCACACCCCAGAACCTTACTCCAAGGTTATTTCCTGCAACCTGGACTTACTGTAATATGTAAGGGCTGTTTGTCTTAACTATCCTTATCACCTCTGATTTGCTACTCCCCTTATTTCCTCATTCTCTCATTGAGATAGAAGATAAAAAGCTCCATCCTCTGTCCATGTCTGATCAAAGCACATAGACACTTTCTCTTGCTGGTTCAGATTTTGGTGACTGGAAGAGGAGCAGCCACATCAGCGTTTTGCACATTTGGAACAGGTAGAAAACTTTTTAAAACGTTACAGGAAAATACACACAACCGTGGATATACTACAACAGGTTGAGAATTAATTTTAAAATGAAATCAGTAACACCTGCATAATACAGTAGACAGATTTGAGCTCTGATGCTGAGAACTTTATCAGTGAAACGGGACCAAAAAAAAAATCTTATAGATTAACAGGAGACTTAAACTTCTGAGAGACTGATTCTTCTGAGTTTGTAGTTCTAGCATGTTGGTATTGTGTGGATCTGCTCTGATCAAAAGTTTAGAGAATTACATTGTCATTTTTTTCTTTATTAGTGTTGTTAAACCCTTCAAAGAACTCTTCAGTCTGACCTACTTCTGCTCCCAACAGCAGCAGATGCAGTTCAAGCTTTAATTCTCCAAGGTTTTGAATGTTTAACTGTATAAACGCTAAGCATTGCAGTGCTAAAAACACACCTTTTACAGAGCCACAATGTATAGATTTTTCTTTTCTGGATCAGATATTCTGATCAAAGGCTTTTACAACCGTTTTAGCACTGAACAGTTGCACCAGAGTGGAATCGCAGTTGGCATGTCATTTGAGTGAATTTTTCAAGATGAGCCTCTCTCCTTCTTTTAGGGGACCATGCATATTACAGATTCTTATGTTAATTGAGTGTGGTTTTGTTTTCAGTTGGATTTACTAACAATAAACTCAAAAATAAACATACTTATTCAGAGGCTGTCTGGTTCAAAACAAAAGAATCAAAGTGTTTGGCTCAATTGTTAAGGATATTAATGGAATGACACCGATCTACAATTATCTTGGATTACATAGTTATAAAGAAATTACCATGATATATAAAGAATTAAAAATGCATTGTGATATATATGGTCAATCATATTAAAGTGATCATAATTTGACCACAATTGGGTAAGAATGTGTTGCAGCCTGTGTACTGGAGGTGCTACAATTATCTCCACTGCTGCGGTAGCTTTAAAGCATATGTTTGAACGTTTGTTTATGTTTATTATCCCCGTGGGGAAATTAGGTTGCAGTAGAAATCACATCACAAGAATTTTTTTTTAAACATTAAGACAAACAAGACAAGGCTGTGATCCATATATCTAGATACTCTATAGTTGCCAATACTAGAAACAATTCAAAGATATAGTTGATAAGGTATGCCAGGAACAGGCATATTACATTGTGCAGAAATAGCAATAAAACTGCCACACTACAAAGGAAAACTTTGCTGTTGGCAATAAACCGTTATTGCTTGCACACAAATCTAATTCTTTATCTAGACAAATGTTATAGTATACAATACAACTGCTCATAAAATGAACATTAATGCAAGATAAAACTGAAAAAACATTAACAAGCAGTAGGTGTTACTCTCTGAGCCAGACAACTGCAGTCACTAATGAGGAAGACAAACACACTGCACATAATTAGCTCTCTGCACACACCAACTGCAGCTTTAAGGGTAAAGGTGGCATTATTTTATATGTTTCTCATTGTCAGCAAAGTTCCAACAAAAGACCAAAATCAATGTGTTAGTCCATCTTAAACACTTTCCATTTTGTGCATATCTCAAGGAAACAGTTTCACATAAATCTAGAAATTGTTATTTGTGCTGGGCTTATTTTTTATTTTTTTATATACCTGTCTTAATTGTATTGCTATCCCTCCTTTATGCTGTAGACTCGACAGTCACACTGTGTCTTGGGCTGGGCTGTCCTGGCTGGCACACTCTCATCTGCAAAAGATATAAACATTGCAGAAGTACGCAAGAAACCCTGCTGAAGAGGTCATCTGTTTTTGTAAAATAAACTAAAAAATGAATATTTATACAGAACATTAATTCCAATGGTATTTATTCATGCAAACAATATAGTTTTGACAAAATAATCTTGTCTTAAAGGTACAGTGTGTAGGATTTAGTGGCATCTAGCAGGAGGCCTACCCTTACCCCTCTCTTTTGAAGTGTGTATAGAACTTACAGTGGCCTTCAAGTAATATAAGAACCATAGACTGTAGTAGGTAAAAACACTAGAGGCCCTCTCAGGGTTTGGTTTGTCTGTTCAGGTCTACTGTAGAAACATAATGGTGCAACATAGTCCCTATGGACAGATAAATACTCATTCCACAAAAACACTTTTTTTTTTATTTGTGTAGTGTATAATCACCTGAAATCTTTAATTTCAGGTGATTATACACTAACCAAAACATAGTTATGAATATTATATTCCATTTCTGCCAACAGATCCCCCTAAATCTTACACACTGGTTATTTACCTCACTTTTTCTGAACTTTCAATCACATCTCATCATCAAGATATAGTGTGTTTATGTAAATGTTTAAGATTATGTATATTGCTACCGATACCTGACTCAAACATAACCTAGTATCCGTCAGGCTATACTTAACTTATACTTGGGTAACAGGGAACTAACATTTTACATCCCACAACCTGGTGATAAAACAACAATTGGAAAGAAACATAAAGCCTGTTTGCAAACATTTTCAGCTCTTGATACATTCACCAATAATCATCTACAACTAAAATGATGCTTTCTCCTCTTTTTGTCTTTCTCTGAATTATTTACTCTAGTATAATAGTCTTTGGCTGCAGCCATGCTCACCTTTTCAACCCCATCCCTTCTCTACCTGAGTCTCCTGCTCTTTCTGTCTTACCACTTGCCTGTTCTCTCCTGTCGGATTGGGAACTCCATCCAGTGTCAGTCCGCTCCCTTTGTACCAGGCCACAACCTGGTGGGGGAGGGCTTTGACGTGGTCACCCTGCAGCGTAAAGGATCCTACATGGTTGACGTGAAGACTTTCCTCACCCCAAATGGCACCTGTACTCTCTGCAGCAACCCTCTTCAAGGCAACATCCTGCAGAAAGTAATTCAAAAATGAAGTATACAATAATTCTGCATCAACTTTAACTTTTGTACATGTTAAACATGGTGTTCTCCCCTTCATTTTTAGCTGCCAGTCTCTGCAGTGGACTGGCGCTCATTCAGTCGATGCAATGCCGACCTCTACAGCAGTGCACACACCTCTGTTAGGTATTGTATTATATGTACTATTTATGTTTTATAAGTCCAATGACACTGCAGTGCTTCAAGACAGGTCAGCTCATTCTTTGAATATGTAACAGTTTTACTGGACCTAAAAGCAAGAGAACCTAGCCTCTTGTGACATTTCCTTAGATTTTTTCTAATATCTCCAAAGCTCAAGTCAGTATCTTTTGGCTCCTTTAATTCAGCTACCCATTTACTGTCTACAGATCAAATGTTAACTCAGAGTAACATCACCGGTCCAAAGGTTTTTTGTCTCAATCATATCTCAACAGACTGTAAAAAAAGATGAACTTGAAAGAGCTTTAATACTTATTCTTTCTTGTAAACTGTGTTCACAGCTCACTGATTAACACTTACACATCCCAAGACAGTGACAACTGGAAGGTAGGAAACTTCTCACTGTAGTTGTTGATATAAAATCATAATTTCATAATTTCAGTTTGTGAGCTTTTATTTCTTATTTATTTTATCAGGTTGGCCTAAATGTAGATAAGTTTGTGACTGCCGGTCTGGAGGTTGGAGGAACACGCTCCACTGCGTATACCTTTGCTACAGAGAGGACCAGAGAGGACCGCTACTCCTTCAGCACTCACAGGGTCACCTGCAGCCATTATGGGTAGGGTGTGAAGACCATGCATCACTGAAGAGGTTTGGATTTCTTAGTTGTTTTAAGTTTTGAGATAATTTAATATTCGGTCTCTGTGTGTCTAGATACCGTGTGTCCCTTAGACCACCCCTCAGCTCCGAGTTCAGTACAGATTTGGCCAGGCTGCCAAGTTTCTACAACTCCTCCACCAGGGCTCAGTACAGTGAGCTCATACAAACCTATGGCACACACTACATACGCCAGGTTAAGACACACACACACACTTAATTCCCATTAACAATTTCCTTAATTCACAAATAAAAAATTACACTGTCTCAACAACATTCAGGTTTACCTAGGGGGGCGACTCAGGCGAGTCACAGCTGCACGTACCTGTTTGTCCTCATTGAATGGGCTCTCCTCAAACGAGGTACATGTAGCACACGCACCTTTTACAATGTACGCAGTGACCGTGTCTTCACTGCCATTGGAGTATAAATGTGAGTGTGAGGCATTTTAATACACTGTTGACTGCTTTCAGCAGTCCATTACTTAAAATCTTATTTCCCTCCTGTCCTCTAGGTCCACTCCTGCCTATCACTGGGTGTTTCTGTAGGCCTGGGGAAGGTGAAATTATCAGCTAGCCATCAATCTTGCACTAAGGTCCTACAGAACCAGGACGTTTCCACCTCTTTCAGCTCTGGTCTCCACCAACACTACACAGAGGTGTTCGGAGGTACTGGTTGGTTGGGGGAGTTTTCACTTGTTCATAATGACTCCCTTGGCTACAGCAGTTGGCTGAAAACCCTTAAGGACCACCCGGATATTGTTTCGTACTCACTTAGACCAATGTATGAGCTGTTGCCAAGTGAGACACAGAAGGCAGGGATGAAGTTGGCCATAGAGCAGTACTTAGAAGACAACGCTGTGAAGAAGTCAACCAGAGAACCAGTATGCGGGGGGCAAACTTTTAACCTGGCTCCTAACTGCTGCCCTCAAAAGGCCTCGAGGGGAAGACTGGTGGTGACCATCGTCCGAGCCTGGAATCTGAAAGGAGATTTAACTGGCAAAACTGAAAGGCGAGTAGAGTGAGGTCAGGAATTTAGGTTAGTGTTAGTGTGTTGTTATGTCATTCAACAATATAAATTCACCTGTTGCTTTTCCTTGTTTTCTCCTATTCCCAGCTACGCTAAGATGTGGTACGGATCCTTCTATCGCAGGACTCATATGATCCGGTCAAATGACCCCAGGTGGAACGCTCGTTACGATCTGGGCAAGGTCAGTAAATGTCCTCTTTACAGATCAGAGAAACGACAACATGGAAAGACAACCATCACAGTTTCTGGGTCAGAGTTCTCATGAGAAAAAAATATGAGTCACCATATTTATTAGAATCAAGGGTGTGACTTTGGTTTGAGAAATGTATGTAGAAATCTATGCCTTTCTACATACATTTAGGGACTATTGTGACATAAAATCCAGGAAATGATCAAGTTGATAATAATGATAAACTCTGCCAGAAAGAATAGTTCTAAACTATGCATAAGAAAAAGATGTCTTACTTTCTTTATTGTTTGAAACAGGAGCCGATTGCCGAGACCTATAAAATAAAATAATATCAAATGAATTTGAAAGTGGTTGGGACACAAACAGGATTTTGAAAAAGTGGGGAGGACATGTCCCCCCAGTCCCAAATGGAAATTAGGCCCTAGGCTAGAAAACAAGGGCCTCTTCTTTATCACAAAACACATTGTGTGGACAAGTAACATCAAGCCTTCCTGTAAAGATTAAACATTGTAAGACAATTAACAATAATAACATAAAAAAGTAATAGAAATATTGAAGAAGAAAAAAAAGGCCAAGTATTAATGCTGGAAAAACATGCTAAAAAAAAATTGTAATGTTATTTCAAAGATATTTTTTGTTATTATTAAGGTGGACACACACTTGGGTTTGAAGATCGAGGTCTGGGACGAGGACTTGCAACACGATGACCTTCTGGGTTCATGTGGGACGTACCTGAGCCAGGGGACACGCACGTTCCACTGTCCGGCCAAGAGAGGCGGCTTTGAGGTCCAGTATACTCTGACCTGCGACCCTCATTTGACTGGAGACAGGTGTAATCGTTACAAACCATCTCCATAGTGAGAAATGCATTTTTTGGGTCACACAACTCACAAATGTTCCTCTTTTTTCTTTAAAGTCCTACTTAAACCACATTAAATAATCCCTTTTTGTAGTCAGTCAATATTGTCAATATGCTATAACAGCCAAAAAAAGCATTTTAATTTAAGCTGGACTCAAGTGCGATATCAGATCTGTTTTATCTATTACTTGCTTTAAGTCAATGAACCAGTCATGTATTCAGTGACATGACTGAGGACCTCATACATTTAATTTCCTACCATTAAGATGCCACAACATTAGGTTTTCTCTTTGTGGTAAAGTCTTAAAAACATTTAGTTTTGATCACATAAATTACGGTTAAATTCACACACCTACTTATATTTACTTTAAAATTAAAAATGATCATTGTGTTTGCTTTTTAACCAATTATAATTTAAAATATAGGCCTGTGAGCATGAATATTTTGATATTTTTTGGTAAACATTAATAACAAAAGCTACTATGTACTCACACCAACTGGTGAATTTTGGTGGTGTAGCATTTTATATTCGGACTGCAGACTGTGTAGCTGCTGATTTTCACATTTTATTTGTGTCAAATCTGTCAAATTCTTTTGTCATCTTATCATGTAAATAAATACTGTCAAAACATTTGCTTCATGTCCTTGAAATGGAAGCTACTGTATATATAGAGAATGTGAGAATATTATAATATTACAGTCCGGGGTTTATTAATTCATTAAAAGGAATTAATGTATCATATTGGTGAATAATTGCCATATGCACATTTAAAGAGGTTACTTCCCCAACAAAAGATGCAAAAGAAGAGGGGAGAGTAATTTATGCTGAAAAGTCAAAAAGGTAGAAATAGGTGCATAGACCTGAATGCAGGAAATTAAGTGTTTAACGCTCAAAGTTTTCTGGGGGAGGACCCCCCAGACCTCCTGCATCATAAGTCACCAGATCTGGAAAATAAATCTTGGCCTTAGGGTTGCCAGGCCAGTTATGATTAGGCCAAATGTTGGTGCCATCTAACTACAACCTGGGCAGGTAAAATAAACATATAATGGTTATTAACAAGCTGGGCAAGCCAATTGTTGTTTTGCATTGCATTACTTTTATTTCATTTGGGTTGGGCTAAGCCCCAAACCTCCTCAAGTCCTAGAAACGCCCCTGCCTATACCTGGAGTGCCACATTTTTGTTTTCTTGGAATCGTTTCAAGGCAAGACTTTTACACAGGCCTACCTACTTACAGCAAGGCAATTTTTACAGTGGATCAAAAATATTTCCTCTGTGACCAGGTAACTGCTTCAGAGCGGTCTGGTTGGCAGCTTGTTTTGGAGTAGGACTAGCCTAATTCTGCCCCAATGTGGCCAAAAACCAATTAGGCCTACAACTCTATTGCTTATCTGTTAGTAGCCTATATGTGAGGAGGGATATTGAAGCAAAACCCAAACGAGCCATTATGTTCGGGTAGCTTACCGGAGATAAATATAAATATATATAAATAGGAGGTCTGACACTCAGTGGGGTGTAAATGTAAAAGCGCTAATGAACTGCCCCGCCCTGTCATGTCTCCATACCTCCTGTGGTAAAGGTTTCCTGTGCTGAGAGAAAGCATGTGTAAAAGCCAGCCCCTGCCGCGACCACTGGATTCCTTCCTCTCATCTTTGGAAATGCCAATTGACTCAAACAGCCAAACGGAACAGCCTGGAGGCGGTGTAAAAACCTCTCTCCCTTCTGCCGCTCTGTCCATCCCACATTACAGGACATACCGTCTGACACACGTGCATCTAATTTAGGTGAGTGTGCGGCGCAGAGCCCTGACAGCACAGCGGTTTCCGTTAGAAGGAAATGATGGACAAGGAAAGTTTCTGACGTCTCTCCGTTTTGGGACTGTACGCAGGAAAGCTGGAGATCACTTTTCTCTTTTGCGCTGTTTGGTCGTAGCCTCATAACGCACAGATATTGTAAATTTGAACAATCTGTATGGATTTGGGATTAATAGGTTCTCTGACACTGAAATGTCTCAGGATTGGAAATGCAGCTCATCGTCTGCCTGTTGCTTTTTATTATCACAACAGGTAAGGAAGCCAGGAAATTGTTCTAGATCCAATTGTTTACACTGTTATATGTGCTTTTGTTGTCATAGGGCTTTGTAGCAACTGGACACACATTTTTTATTAGGCTACTACCGTTTTAAATTCAATCACAATAGTGCATGCTCTATCGTCAATATGAAATAGGTTTATGGGTTTGTGTATAATAAAGTTGGGTATTGTGTCAACCTGAATGCTTCAAGCCCAGACCCAAATCTTAGGGGCAAATATATGAATATATGGATAAGAGAAACGAGGACCAGATCTGTTGCTGCAAAATTAAGCTTTTCGTTTTCGCTCATTTTCTCTTATTTTTGCTTTTACCTTTTTTCTAAAAAAAAAAAAAAAAAAAAGAGATGATCTGAGAATGAACAGCCCTTTGTTAAACTGCCCACAACTTATACTCTGACACCTCTCCATTAGAGTCCATGTATAGATAGGTCTG